>OU342742.1:503942399-505142399 GCA_910589775.1 Avena eriantha
GGATGGGTTCGTAGCATGGAAAACAAAAAATTTCTACCGCAAGAACGAACAAAACCTAGATCCAATCTAGATAAAAGCCAAGATCTAATCTACTAGACATGAGCAACAAGATAGAAAGGAACTAACCCTCGTAGATCCGAAAGCGTTAACGAGATTAGATCTCGTGGTTGATGTAGTCGATCACTTGCCGATCTCAAGATCGAGTAGACGATCCTTCCGGCGTCGCGTTCCAGCAGCGCTCCCGTAGTCGGTCAAGTTCACGATCCTTCCGGCGCCGCGTTTCGGCAGCGCTTCCGCAGTCGGTCACACGTGCGGAGTCGAAGCAAACCTTCCTCTCCCCGTTCCAGCGAGCAGCGGAGGTACTAGATCTTCTCCACGGAATTCCAGCACCACGACGGCGTGGTGGTGGTGGTGGAGTAGAGAATTCTGCAGGGCTTCGCCTATGCCTGTGCAGAAGAAAGGTGGAGGAGAGAGGCGGCAGAGATTGGGAGTTATGGGAGCAGGGGTGGAGGGGGCGCCCCTGCCCCTCTATTTAAGGGGAGTGAGGCGCCATGGGAGGGGGAGTCCTTGTAGGACTCCCCTTCCTCTAGGCCGGCGGATTGGGAAGTGGGGGGATGAGTCCTCCTCCCCCACGACTCCTAGTCTTGACCCACCAGGACTCCTTGATCCCTTCCTTGGTTTTCAAGCAAACTCCAAGAAACCTTCCAGAACATTCCGAAACCTTCTAGAACCCTCATACAAATACTCCAGAACATTTCCTAACTCAGAAAATGATCTCCAATATATGAATCTTATTCTCCGGACCATTCTAGATCTCCTCGTGATGTCCCGAATCCAATCCGAGACTCTGAACAACATTCGGTCTCCAACGCATATTCCATATCTACTTAAAACAACTTCGAACCTTAAGTGTGTCACCCTACGGTTCGTGAATATGCAGACATGACAGAGACACATCTCCTATCAATAACCATCAGCGGGACCTAGAGATCCATAATGGCTCCCACATACTCAACGATGACTTCGTGATCAATAGAACCATTTACATACGAAAACTAATTCCCTTTGTCTCACGATACTATACTTATCCGAGGTTTGATTATCGGTATCTCTATACCTAGTTCTACCTCGTTACTGATAAGTATTCTTTACTCGTTCCGTGATATGTCATCCCTTGTGACCTAGTCACATGCTTGCAAGCTAACTAGATGACATTCCACCGAGAGGGCCCAGAGCATATCTATCCGTCATATGGATGGACAAATCCCAATCTTGGTTCATGCGCTTCAACACATACTTTCAGAATACCCAATGACACTTTTATAACCACCCAGTTACGAAGCGGCGTTTGATGTCATCAAAGTATCCATCCGGTGATGGTGATTAACATAACCTCATGGTCGAAGGAATAGGTTACTATGTATTTGAAAGCTTACAGCAATACGAACTTAATGACTTGATCTTATGCTACGCTTACTACAGGTGTTTGTCCATCACATCATTCTCCTAATGATATGATCTTGTTATTAACGACATCCAATGTCCATGATCAGGAAACCATGATCATCCATTAATCAACAAGCTAGTTTAACAAGAGGCTTACTAGGGACTCTTACATGTTTACAAAACACACATGTATTAGTGTTTCCTAATAATACAATTATAGCATGAGGTGTAAACATTTATCATAAACATAAAGATATAATAATAACCACTTTATTATTGTCTCTTGGGCATATCTCCAACAGTCTCCCACTTGCACTAGAGTCAATAATCTAGTTAAAAACTTGTGCATTCAACACCTATGGCTTTCTGGTGTTGTATAGACACAATTGCAAGTGGTAAACATAATCTTCGGATCTGACACTTCCAGGTCCGTGTGTATTTGCATGTCCTTGCGTCTCTACGCATTACTCATTCTCCAATGAGATGGCATTGTATAAATTTGGTGCTTTGGTGAGACCTTTAGTTCCTTGGGATTAAATTATGTTGATACATTGTCATACAATGTATCTTCATAGTATTATCCCGCTATGTACCACGCCAAGTTTGATAACAAACTACTTAACACAAATGCCCTCCTTTGCTGCTACTATAGCAGTTACATACTTAGCCTTTTGTTGTAGTATCCGTCACAATATCTCAACTTTGGAACTCATCCAAATCCATCATGGAACATCCTTTCCATTATATTGTGCCACCCATTGTCTAAATTGAGATAAATTTAATTTGTATCTCGTGACAAAACTAGTATCAATGTAACACTTTACAATGAACTACCTTTAACTATTTGTCACTTATACATGATATATTCTTAGTTCTTCCAAAGCTCATAATAATATCTTTACTATTGTCCAGTGATCATCTTATGAATCATTCTGGTATATGCTCATAACATTTAGAGCATAGGACATATCTGGATGTGTACATCTCAAAGAATGATTGATCAAAATATTCTTGTGATTTCACCAAGTGTCAAAACACTTGAATCTCGTGTCAACACACTTGAATCTTGATTTAGTCCTTTCCGTGCATCAAGAACCTTTCTTGTTGTTTCCATATTGAACTCATTCAACATCTTATCTATGTACATTTGGCAAAACCATATTAGCGCCTCAATCTATTCATATAGACATTGATGCCTAATTCTTGGGTTATGCCTAAGTCTTTCATCGAAATGAAATTCTTAACCTGTGTCAATACAAGATACATCATTTCCAATCAACAATATGTCCTCTACATAATGTATTAGAAATATGTCTCAGCGCTCCCACTTAATTTCTTGCAAATGCAAGCATCTTCATCGTCTCCGATGAATTTAAACTCTTTTAACAGTTTCATCATGGTGAAGATTCCAACTCCGCTATGCTTACTTCAACCATTGAAGTTTTGCATACTCTTTTAGCATCCTTTGAATTAACAAAACCCTTTGGATCGTGTCATGTACATGTCCTAGGTAACCATTCTATTAGAAGAACTTGTTTTGTTTGTTCAACTACCATATACCAAAATATATGTAGTGGTTGCTACATTAATCCGTCCAGACTAAATATCGCTATGAAAGATGAAATCTTATCATGGTCAATTCCTTGAACATTGTCGTAAACTCTTTCCGACATGTCGACTATTTCATAGATTTGAAACATCCATGTCTATTTCTTTATAGATCCAAACACGACCGATAGACTTCACGCCTTTCCGGAGGGTCTTCTAAGTTCAGAAACATGATTTCTCGTGTATGGATACTATCACGGATTCTATGACTTCTAGTCATTTTATGGAGTCAGGGCCCATCATCGCTTCTTTGCATGTAGTCGGTTCATCATTGTCAAAACAATAACGACTTGCTTATCAAATCTTACTATTTGATTCTTAGCGACCCATACGGTTCTATAGGAACTCTAATATCCGAGATCACACCTTTTGTAATCACGAGAGCCATGAGCATTGTGGCCGCCACCGGGACACTTTCTGGCGCTGCGCTACTTAGCACATATAGCTAAGGTTCAACAACCTTATCAAAGTTCTATTGTCCTCCCACTTAACTTTTCACAAAAAATTCCTTCTCAAGAAACTTGACGTTCCAAGCGACAAACTCTTTTGTCCTCGGCGTAATGGAGAAATTCCCAACAAATTCTTTGGAATAACCTACACAGACGTGCTTATCCGACTTTGGTTGTAAACATTTTACTTATGCATAGCATACCAAAATTTAAGAAAAGACAATTCGGGTTTTATCCCAAACCATGACTTATATGGTGTCATTTCAACGGATCACGATGGAGCTCTTTTAAGTGTAAAAGCAGTAGTCACTAAAGCTTTAATCGTTAATATATAATGGCAGTTTTATAAATGACACCTTTGATCTTACGATGTCAAACACGGTTTCATTACATATCTTGAACACTCCATACTCCTATGGTGTTTTGGGAAATGCAAATCCATGGAACGATTCCTCAAATCTTAGGTGTTTTGCTAAACTTGTAACTCAAACATCTTTCTTTATAATCGAATCATAAACTCTTTATTTTCTTGTTACAATGATTTTCAACTTCATCTTGAAAGTCTTTGAACATTTTTTCAAATGTTTCATACTTCTTCCTTATTGAATAAATATATACATATACTCACTCAAATATTCGGAGAAAGCATATGAAGTTGAAATCTATCGCCCACGACTACACATAATGGACTATATACATCAATATGTACAAATTGCAATCAGCTAGTCGTCCGTTCCTCTTTTGGCCTACGAACGGAGTTTTAATTATCTCCAGGAAAGTATCACAAGCGTCATTTGATCAAAATCAAAGACTCCAAAAATCCATCAACATGGAGTTTCTTCATGTATCCCTTTCAATATAATTTAAACGGCGATGTCACTTCGCAAGTGATCTTTCAATCATTTGTCTTGCGACATTTTAGCAATAGTGTTTATGGATGTGATTTCTCCCACCAGACTTGTAAAAGTTCATCCATCCTTTATGGAATACGGTAATTATTTGAACAACCATTGTTCTCATAATACCGGAACAAAATAACAAATCCTGAAGGCTAGGTTTGATGTCAACCAAAAACACAATAACACTTTATTTGTTTTTGATGAACATCATCACTTATTCTCTTGCTAGTTACTTAGGCCATTCTAGTTCATGAATTACGTTGTCCTGTATGACATAGCATACCAACCAATTCGGTATCCAATACCGGAGAACCACATTGTTTAACAAGCAAGGAATACAACCATAACATGTATATCTTCTACATGCCTAAATTGGACATCTCCAATCTTTTCTTTTCTGCCAAATATTTTATAGATTCTCTTTCAGCAATTTCTTTTCTTAAAATCTATCAACATCAATAGCAGTGTCATCAACATGACACATGGTACAAAGCGTATAAAGTCAACTACTAATACCTTTGGACTTGCACTTTGAGGTGGATCACCATCATCAAATGTTTGGTGTTCTTTCAAAAATCCATTCTTTTAGCGTAGTAAACATTTTACTTACATCTTCGATTCATCCTTATCATGACAACTTTCATGATCAAGCTGCTATAGCTTATAAAGGTGAATTGTGAGTATAATGTTTCTTTTTCAAAACCTTTTGGAGGATTTGGATGACTAGCGTCTCCAACCTTCACAAATTCTCATCAAATATGAGGACGTATACTCTATCATGTTGTAACCAACACATTGTTTTAGATATCGCAATACCTTTCACATATGATGGTTTCTGAAACATTGCTTTCAGCTCTTAGATAAACTTGATATTAAAAACAATCTTTTGAGTATCAAGAATCATAGAGGCAAACATGATACATTAGATACTAACACTGGAATTGTTACTCTTGATTTAATACTATTTATTAAACTTCATGGAGTAAATAGAGTTTGCTGAAAGTTTGCAATAGGACTTATAAACTTTAAATTGACATTCAAAACAATACGATACCAGTTCGTAAAGTAAATATCCAGAATTTCTATAGTTCTACTATCTCAACTATAACTAAGCGTAAGGTGGTGAACGGATGCCAATGACTACAACAAACTATACAAATTCACTTTGATTGTGTTTATGATAAATTGAGTTCGACTAATCCAAATTACAAATGAACTCCCACTCAAAACAACATCCCTCGAGTTGTTTTAGTGATTACACGAACCAAATCCACTATACCAAGTCCGATCATCACGTGAGATGATGTAGCTTTTAAGGCGAACAATCAACATGTTCATCATATCATCCATATGACTCATGCTTTACCTTTCGGTATTCCGTGTTCCGAGACCATGTCTGTACATGCTAGGCTCGTCAAGGTTAACCTTAGTTTCCGCATGTGCAAATCTGGCTTGCACCCGTTGTATTTACACGTAGAGTCTATCACACCCGATCATCATGAGATGCTTCGAAACGACGAGTCTTAGCAATGGTGCCAACTAAGGACGAACACTTTATTACTTGATATTTAGTGAGAGGGATCATCTTATAATGCTACCGTCGTGATCTAAGCAATACAAGATGCATAAAGGATTAACATCACAGGCAATTCATAATATGTGATATGATATGGCCTTTCTTCTTGTGCCTTTGATCTCCATCTCCAAAGCACGAACATGATCTCCATCATCACCAGCATTGCGTCAAGGTCAGTGGCGCCGCTTCATGGTTGTCCATCATCACTAGTAACTATTACAACTACTTGGAATAAAGCTATTACAAGATGAATAGACACGCAGGTCTTAACAGAATTAAAAGACAACCATTAGGCTCCTGCCGGTTGCCATATTACAACAAGGATCATTGCATACATCAAATATAATCACAATCACATCACAAAACCCCTGCAAAAACAAGTTAGACGCCTCTAATTTTCTTTGCAAGTTTTACGTGGTTTGGGGCTTTCGCATAAGACCGATCTTACCTACGAACAAGAACCACGTTGATACAAGTGTTGTCAGATGCTCATTGTAAATTGAATCTTAACTATGGTGGGAGAGACAGACACCCGCAAAGCCACTTGTGCAAAGCAAGTTGCACGTCAAGCGTGGACCAAGTCTCATGTGCGATGACATGTAATGTTAGCCCGAGCCGCTTCATCCCACCATGCCGCAAGATGCAAAGTACACGCTAAGACACCGACAACAAAAGCATCAACGCCCACAAAACATTGTGTTCTACTCGTGCAACAGATCTACGCATAGATACGGCTCCGATACCACTGATGGGTTCGTAGCATGGAAAACAAAAATTTTCTACCGCAAGAACCAACAAAACCTAGATCCAATCTAGATAAAAGCCAAGATCTAATCTACTAGACATGAGCAACGAGATAGAAAGGAACTAACCCTCGTAGATCCGAAAGCGTTAACGAGATTAGATCTCGTGGTTGATGTAGTCGATCACTTGCCGATCTCAAGATCGAGTGGACGATCCTTCCGGCGTCGCGTTCCAGCAGCGCTCCCGCAGTCGGTCAAGTTCACGATCCTTCTGGCACCGCGTTTCGGCAGCGCTTCCGCAGTCGGTCACACGTGCGGAGTCGAAGCAGACCTTCCTCTCCCCGTTCCAGTGAGTAGCGGAGATACTAGATCTTCTCCACGGAATTCCAGCAGCACGACGGCGTGGTGGTGGTGGTGTAGAGAATTCTGCAGGGCTTCGCCTATGCCTGTGCAGAAGAAAGGTGGAGGAGAGAGGCGACAGAGATTGGGAGTTATGGAAGTAGGGGTGGAGGGGGCGCCACTGCCCCTCTATTTAAGGGGAGTGAGGCGCCATGGGAGGGGGAGTCCTTGTAGGACTCCCCTTCCTCTAGGCCGGCGGATTGGGGAGTGGGGGGAGGAGTCCTCCTCCCCCACGACTCCTAGTCTTGACCCACCAGGACTCCTTGATCCCTTCCTTGGTTTTCAAGCAAACTCCAAGAAACCTTCCAGAACATTCCGGAACATTCCGAAACCTTCTAGAACCCTCATACAAATACTCCGGAACATTTCCTAACTCAGAAAATGATCTCCAATATATGAATCTTATTCTCCGGACCATTCTAGATCTCCTCGTGATGTCCCGAATCCAATCCGAGACTCCGAACAACATTCAGTCTCCAACGCATATTACATATCTACTTAAAACAACTTCGAACCTTAAGTGTGTCACCCTACGGTTCGTGAATATGCAGACATGACAGAGACACATCTCCTATCAATAACCATCAGCGGGACCGGGAGATCCATAATGGCTCCCACATACTCAACGATGACTTCGTGATCGATAGAACCATTTACATACGAAAACTAATTCCCTTTGTCTCGCGATACTATACTTATCCGAGGTTTGATCGTCGGTATCTCTATACCTAGTTCTACCTCGTTACTGATAAGTATTCTTTACTCGTTCCGTGATATGTCATCCCTTATGACCTAGTCACATGCTTGCAAGCTAACTAGATGACATTCCATCGAGAGGGCCCAGAGCATATCTATCCGTCATATGGATGGACAAATCCCAATCTTGGTTCATGCGCTTCAACACATACTTTCAGAATACCCAATGACACTTTTATAACCACCCAGTTACGAAGCGGCGTTTGATGTCATCAAGTATCCATCCCGTGATGGTGATTAACATAACCTCATGGTCGAAGGAATAGGTTACTATGTATTTGAAAGCTTACAGCAATACGAACTTAATGACTTGATCTTATGCTACGCTTACTACGGGTGTTTGTCCATCACATCATTCTCCTAATGATATGATCTTGTTATTAACGACATCCATTGTCCATGATCAGGAAACCATGATCATCCATTAAGCAACAAGCTAGTTTAACAAGAGGCTTACTAGGGCTCTTACATGTTTACAAAACACACATGTATTAGTGTTTCCTAATAATACAATTATAGCATGAGATGTAAACATTTATCATAAAGATAAAGATATAATAATAACCACTTTATTATTGTCTCTTGGGCATATCTCCAACACTTATGTGGTTCATGAAAAGAACAGACATGGAGTGAAACCGGGTGTGGTTCTTGAATAGAACAGACATGCACTGACACTGGGTGTGGTTCATGAAAAGAACAGACAAGCAATGGCACTGGTGGGCCCATCCTTATGTGGTTCATGAAAAGAACAGACACGCAATGACACTGGTGGATCCTTATGTGGTTTGTTCAGAGGAACACACATGCAATGACACTGGGTGTTGTTCATGAAAATAACACACATCCAATGACACTGGTGGATCCTTGTGTGGTTTGTTTAGAGGAACATAGATGCAATGACACCAGTGGATCCACGTGTGGTTCATGAGAAGAACACACATCCAATGACTCTGGTAGATCCTTATGTGGTTCATGAAAAGAACTGACATGCAGTGACACTGGGTGTGGTTCATGAAAAGAACAGACATGCACTCACACTAGGCGTGGTTCATGAAAAGAACAGACATGCAATGACACTTGTGGATCCTTATGTGGTTTATGGAAGGAACGGACATGCAATCACACCGGTGGATCCACATGTGGTTTATGGAAGTAACACACATGCAATGACACTGGGTGTGGTTCATGAAAAGAACAGACATGCAATGACACTGGTAGATCCTTATGTGGTTCATGAGAAGAACACACACGCAATGACACTGGTGGATCCTTATGTGGTTTGTTTAGAGGAACAAACATGCAATGACACCGGTGGATCCACATGTGGTTTATGGAAGTAAAAGACATGCAATGACACTGGTAGATCCTTATGTGGTTCATGAAAAGAACAGACATGCAGTGAAACCGGGTGTGGTTCTTGAATAGAACAGACATGCACTGACACTGGGTGTGGTTCATGAAAAGAACACACAAGCAATGACACTGGTGGGCCCATCCTTATGTGGTTCATGAAAAGAACAGACACGCAATGACACTGGTGGATCCTTATGTGGTTTGTTTAGAGGAACACACATGCAATGACACTGGGTGTTGTTCATGAAAAGAACACACATCCAATGACACTGATGGATCCTTGTGCGGTTTGTTTAGAGGAACATACATGCAATGACACCGGTGTATCCACGTGTGGTTCATGAGAAGAACACACATACAATGACTCTGGTAGATCCTTATGTGGTTCATGAAAAGAACTGACATGCAGTGCCACTGGGTGTGGTTCATGAAAAGAACAGACATGCACTCACACTAGCAGTGGTTCATGAAAAGAACAGACAGGCAATGACACTTGTGGATCCTTATGTGGTTTACGGAATGAACGGACATGCAATTACACCGGTGGATCCACATGTGGTTTATGGAAAAGCACACATGCAATGACATTGGGTGTGGTTCATGAAAAGAACAGACATGCAGTGACACTGGTGGGCCCATCCTTATGTGGTTCATGAGAAGAACACACACGCAATGACACTGGTGGATCCTTATGTGGTTTGTTTAGAGGAACATACATGCAATGGCACCGGTGGATCCACATGTGGTTTATGGAAGTAAAAGACATGCAATAACACTGGTAGATCCTTATGTGGTTCATGAAAAGAACAGATATGCAGTGAAACTGGGTGTGGTTCTTGAATAGAAGAGAAATGCACTGACACTGGGTGTGGTTCATGAAAAGAACAAACAAGCAATGACACTGATGGGCCCATCCTTATGTGGTTCATGAAAAGAACAGACACGCAATGACACTGGTGGATCGTTATGTGGTTTGTTTAGAGTAACACACATGCAATGACACTGGGTGTGGTTCATGAAAAGAACAGACATCCAATGACACTGGTGGATCCTTGTGTGGTTTTTTTAGAGGAACATACATGCAATGACACCGGTGGATCCACGTGTGGTTCATGAGAAGAACACACATCCAATGACTCTTGTAGATCGTTATGTGGTTCATGAAAAGAACTGACATGCAGTGACACTGGGTGTGGTTCATGAAAAGAACAGACATGCACTGACACTAGGAGTGGTTCATGAAAAGAACAGACAGGCAATGACACTTGTGGATCCTTATGTGGTTTATGGAAGGAACGGACATGCAATCACACCGGTGGATCCACATGTGGTTTATGGAAGTAACACACATGCAATGACACTGGGTGTGGTTTATGAAAAGAACAGACATGCTATGACACTGGTAGATCCTTATGTGGTTCATGAGAAGAAAACACACGCAATGACACTGGTGGATCCTTATGTGGTTTGTTTAGAGGAACAGACATGCAATGACACCGGTGGATCCACATGTGGTTTATGGAAGTAAAAGACATGCAATGACACTGGTAGATCCTTATGTGGTTCATGAATAGAACAGACATGCACTGACACTGGGTGTGGTTCATGAAAAGAACAGACATGCAATGACACTGGTGGGCCCATCCTTATGTGGTTCATGAGAAGAACAGACATGCAGTGACACTGGTGGATCCTTATGTGGTTTGTTTAGAGGAACAAACATGGAATGACACCGGTGGATCCACACGTGGTTTATGGAAGTAACGCACATGCAATGACGCTGGGTGTGGTTCATTAAAAGAACAGACATGCAATGACACTGGTAGATCCTTATGTGGTTCATGAAAAGAACATACATGCAATGACACTGGTGGATCCTTATGTGGTTTGTTTAGAGGAACATACATGCAATGACTCTAGCCGTGGTTCATGAAAAGAACAAACATGCAATGACACCGGGTGTGGTTCATGAAAAGAACAGACATGCAATGACTTATGTGGTTTTTTTAGAATAACACACATGCAATGACACTGGGTGTGGTTCATGAAAAGAACATATATGCAATGACACTGGTGGATCCTTATGTAGTTTGTTTAGAAGAACACGCATGCAATGACACTGGGTTTGGTTCATGAGAAGAACACACACGCAATGACACTGGTGGATCCTTATGTGGTTTGTTTAGAGGAACAGACATGCAATCACATTAGGTGGATCCATATGTGGTTAATGGAAGTAAAAGACATGCAATGACACTGGTTGTGATTCATGAAAAGAACAGACATGCAATGACATTGGTGGATCCTTATGTGGTTCATGAAAAGAACAGACAGGCAATGACACTGGTGGATGCTTATGTGGTTTGTTTAGAAGAACACACATGCAATGACACTAGGTGTGGTTCATGAGAAGAACACACACGCAATGACGCTGGTGGATCCTTATGTGGTTTGTTTAGAGGAACAGACATGCAATGACATTGGGTGTGGTTCCACATGTGGTTTATGGAATTAAAAGACATGCAATGACACTAGTAGATCCTTATGTGGTTCAGGAAAAGAACAGACATGCAGTGAAACTGGGTGTGGTTCATGAATAGAACAAACATGCAATGACATTGGGTGTGGTTCGTGAAAAGAACAGACATGCAATGACACTGGTGGGCCCATACTTATGTGGTTCATGAGAAGAACACACACGCAATGACACTGGTGGATCCTTATGTGGTTTGTTTAGAGGAACAGACATGCAATGACACTGGGTGTGGTTTATGAGAAGAACACACATCCAATGAACTCTAGTGGATCTATCTTGGCATAATTTGATGTATTCCATAATGTATTCCATTGTACAAGACACTTTCCATTTTTATACTACTCAGTTTGCCCTTGGATTTATGTGGTACTACTTAGTTTTGCCCACGCCCCTCTCTATCTTTCGTAGAAGCCCAAAACTGTGCTCACCCTGTCTGCTACTCCCTGATTGGTTGTCACAGTTGTCACGCGGATCGTGCGCACCAACCGTTGATTCTGTGCGATCCAACGATGATCATTGCACAGTACAGCGTGAGACAGCACGGACGTCTCCCTCCGTGAGACTTCTACAGGAAGGAACACGATGCCGTCCATCGAAAAAGTCGTCGAGCGGTCATGTCAAGTTTAATCAAGTCTGAAAAGCCTACTACTGCTACTACAACTCATGCACAGGGTAACGGGGTCATTCAGTGCACGGTTGTCGACGGGGCGCTGCAATTTATTGCCACTTGATTTTAATCAGACATATCCCATTTATACGCAGCTCTCAATCTCACTTCCAACTGGGCCCTACCGCTAGTAAATTCCATGAGTCAAGGGCCCCCCTCGAGTAGATCTAACGTTGCTAGAAATTAGTTCCCGGCCACTTACATGCAGTGGAATCGAGGTCTTCCATGAGCGTGTTTTCAATGTAGCTCTAAAGTGGAGATCATGGCTATTTCAAAAAAAAGGGAACCGAAAAAAGGGTGGAGATCGTGGTAGCCCCCCGCCCCCACCGCCCGCCCACCACACGTGTCCACTCGAGGACTACGAACGGTCCGGTGTTTATAACCCCCCTCGACCTTCTTCTTCCATGAGCTCGTGTCATTTCCCCCAGTCTCTCTAGTCCCAAGACCCCAATCTACACCTGCAGCGCGCGCCGAATCTCCCTCGTTTGCACTACCTCCTTCCCTTGGTGCGCCATGAAGCGTACGCGTGGAGAAGATTCGGAGGTGAAGCCAGTTGAAGGCGAAGCAGCAGATCGCTCGGTCGTCACCAAGCAGGCGAAGGCGTCTTCTCCAGGAACGAACGCCGCTCGTCGCCGCGCCGTCGAGGGTGCGAACTCATCCGTCCAGCCAGTAGCCGTCGCTGCCGAGCAGCAGGTGGTAGCCGTCGCCGCCGAGCAGTAGTTGGTAGCCTTCGCTGTCGAGCAGCAGGTGGTAGCCATCGCCACCGAGAAGCCAGTAGTAGCCGTCGCCGCCGAGCAGCAGGTGGCCGACAACGTCGTGGCCAACAACGTCGTGGTGCCAGCGGCAAATCTGGATGGGGGGCAAGCGGCAGGTGGAGGCAATCCGGTGATCTACATCGACGACCCGATCGCTGTTCAAGAAATCTTCGACGCAATCGCGGAGAATGATGAGTTCAAGGAGGAGGTCCTTGATGAGGAGTCCGAGGTACTATATTGCTAGCTTCTCTAGTCGCAGCCGCAGTTTTCACTGTTCATACATAGGATTTGCTCAATCGTGTACATATTCTTTTGCTCTTGAAGTAGGGTAGTATATATATGATTCGATCGGTTGATTGATGCATCTGCCATCTAGTCACAAAACCCTAATCCGTCTAGTCACAAAACCCCAATCTGCTCATCTGCCATCTAGTTGAGTTTGCTAGTTGAGTGTAGATTTCGATACACAGCAGGCCTATAACGTTACATTTCTATTCCTTACTGAGCCCAATGATTCAATTTTGCCCCAACATAGTGCAAGGGCATCTGATGGTATTGTTTTCTTAGGGATGGTTAGTGGCCCTGAGGCAGCAATGCACATAAACAATATAGGTTGTGCTATTGGTATTTTGGTTCTCCGACTCCATCGCTGAAAAAAAGAGGCCCTAATTTTTTCTCTCATATGGAACCTAAATATATAATATTTGTATTGTTTCTGATCTATGAATGCATTGTATGATGCATTTGTATATCCCTAAATATTGTTTGGTATGATTACATTTCAATTTCTTATTGTGGCCAATGATTCAAATTTGCCCCAAAGAGAGGCAGACACATTGGTGTCAAATTTTTACAGGGATGAGTGAGCGAACCTGGGGCCATGTACAAGATCAATATAAGCTGTGCAATTGTTACTTGGTTCTCTTATGCCATCTCTGTAGAAACTTATGAGGCTGAATCTTTATTCTACATTCATAGAACTATGATATTTGAATTATCTATTCCATGCATTCATAGTGTATAAGAATTAAATTTAGTTTGTCACCGAGGCCGATGATTGAAATTTGCCCCAAAAGAGTTCAAGTGGAGACACGTATGATGGTGTCGTGTTTTAGGGATGGGTTGGTGAACCTGAGGCAGCAATGCACACAAACAATATAGGTTGTGCTGTTGGTACTTTGGTTCCCAAACTCCATCTCTGAAACAAATTTGAGGCCTAGATTTATTCTCATATGGAACTACATATATGATCCTTGAATTGTTTCTGATCTTTTAATGATTGGTATGATGCATATGTATATGAATGGTTTTGATCATAAGTATTTTTAACATGCACCTGAAGATTAATTGTTTGGTTTTTTATTTATAATTACAATATTTAGGCTTGTTTTTGTACCTGACTATGTATATCCCTGAATAATGTTTTGTACGATTACATTTCAATTTCTTATTATGGCCAATGATCCAAATTTGCCCCAAAAGAGAGGCAGACACATTGGTGTCAGATTTTTTCTGGGACGAGTTAGTGAACCTGGGGCAATGTACAACAACAATATAGGCTGTGCAATTGTTACTTGGTTCACTTACGCCATCCCTGAATAAACTTATGAGGCCGCAATCTTTATTCTAAATTCATAGAACTATGATATTCAAATTATCTATTCCATGCATTCATAGTGTATAAGAATTACATTTTAGTTTGTCACCGAGGCTGATGATTGAAATTTGCCCCAAAAGAGTTCAAGGGGAGACACGTATGATGGTGTCGTGTTTTAGGGATGGGTTGGTGAACCTGAGGCAGCAATGCACACAAACAATATAGGTTGTGTTGTTGGTACTTTGGTTCCCCAACTCCATCTCTAAAACAAATTATGAGGCCCTAGATTTATTCTCATGTGGAACTACATATATGATCCTTGAATTGTTTCTGATCTTTTAATGATTGGTATGATGCATATGTATATGAATGGTTTTGATCATAAGTATTTTTAACATGCACCTAAAGATTAATTGTTTGGTTTTTTATTTATAGTTACAATATTTAGGCTTGTATTTGTACGTGACTATGTATATCCCCGAATAATGTTTTGTACGATTACATTTCAATTTCTTATTGTGGCCAATGATTCAAATTTGTCCCAAAAGAGAGGCAGACGCATTGGTGTCAGATTTTTTCAGTGACGAGTTAGTGAACCTGGGGCGATGTACAACAACAATACAGGCTGTGCAATTGTTACTTGGTTCACTTACGCCGTCCCTGAATAAAATTATGAGGCCGCAATCTTTATTCTAAATTCATAGAACTATGATATTCAAATTATCTATTCCATGCATTCATAGTGTATAAGAATTACATTTTAGTTTGTCACCGAGGTCGATGATTGAAATTTGCCCCAAAAGAGTTGAAGGGGAGACACGTATGATGGTGTCGTGTTTTAGGGATGGGTTGGTGAACCTGAGGCAGTAATGCACACAAACAATATAGATTGTGTTGTTGGTACTTTGGTTCCCCAACTCCATCTCTAAAACAAATTATGAGGCCCTAGATTTATTCTCATGTGGAACTACATATATGATCCTTGAATTGTTTCTGATCTTTTAATGATTGGTATGATGCATATGTATATGAATGGTGTTGATCATAAGTATTTTTAACATGCACCTGAAGATTAATTGTTTGGTTTTTTATTTATAATTACAATATTTAGGCTTGTTTTTGTACGTGACTATGTATATCCCCGAATAATGTTTTGTACGATCACATTTCAATTTCTTATTGTGGCCAATGATTCAAATTTTTCCCAAAAGAGAGGCAGACGCATTGGTGTCAGATTTTTTTAGTGACGAGTTAGTGAACCTGGGGCGATGTACAACAACAATACAGGCTGTGCAATTGTTACTTGGTTCACTCACGCCGTCCCTGAATAAACTTACGAGGCCGCAATCTTTATTCTACATTCATAGAACTATGATATTCAAATTATCTATTCCATGCATTCATAGTGTATAAGAATTACATTTTAGTTTGTCACCGAGGCTAATGATTGGAATTTGCCCCAAAAGAGTTCAAGGGGAGACATGTATGACGGTGTCGTGTTTTAGGGATGGGTTGGTGAACCTGAGGCAGCAATGCACACAAACAATATAGGTTGTGCTGTTGGTACTTTGGTTCGCCTACTCCATCTCTAAAACAAATTATGAGGCCCTAGATTTATTCTCATGTGGATCCACATATATGATCCTTGAATTGTTTCTGATCTTTTAATGATTGGTATGATGCATATGTATATGAATGGTTTTGATCATAAGTATTTTTAACATGCACCTGAGGATTAATTGTTTGGTTTTTTATTTATAATTACAATATTTAGGCTTGTTTTTGTACGTGACTATGTATATCCCCGAATAATGTTTTGTACGATTACATTTCAATTTCTTATTGTGGCCAATGATTCAAATTTGTCCCAACAGAGAGGCAGACGCATTGGTGTCAGATTTTTTCAGTGACGAGTTAGTGAACCTGGGGCGATGTACAACAACAATACAGGCTGTGCAATTGTTACTTGGTTCACTTACGCCGTCCCTGAATAAACTTATGAGGCCGCAATCTTTATTCTAAATTCATAGAACTATGATATTCAAATTATCTATTCCATGCATTCATAGTGTATAAGAATTACATTCTAGTTTGTCACCGAGGCTAATGATTGAAATTTGCCCCAAAAGAGTTCAAGGGGAGACATGTATTATGGTGTCGTGTTTTAGGGATGGGTTGGTGAACCTGAGGCAACAATGCACACAAACAATATAGGTTGTGCTGTTGGTACTTTGGTTCGCCTACTCCATCTCTAAAACAAATTATGAGGCCCTAGATTTATTCTCATGTGGATCTACATATATGATCCTTGAATTGTTTCTGATCTTTTAATGATTGGTATGATGCATATGTATATGAATGGTTTTGATCATAAGTATTTTTAACATGCACCTGAGAATTAATCGTTTGGTTTTTTATTTATAATTACAATATTTAGGCTTGTTTTTATACCTGACTATGTATATCCCTGAATAATATTTTGTACGATTACATTTCAATTTCTTATTGTGGCCAATGATTCAAATTTGTCCCAAAAGAGAGGTAGAAACATTGGTGTCAGATTTTTTCAGGGACGAGTTAGTGAACCTAGGGCGATGTACAACAATAATACAGGCTGTGCAATTGTTACTTGGTTCACTCACGCCGTCCCTGAATAAACTTACGAGGCCGCAATCTTTATTCTACATTCATAGAACTATGATATTCAAATTATCTATTCCATGCATTCATAGTGTATAAGAATTACATTCTAGTTTGTCACCGAGGCTAATGATTGAAATTTCCCCAAAAGAGTTCAAGGGGAGACATGTATGATGGTGTCGTGTTTTAGGGATGGGTTGGTGAACCTGAGGCAACAATGCACACAAACAATATAGGTTGTGCTGTTGGTACTTTGGTTCGCCTACTCCATCTCTAAAACAAATTATGAGGCCCTAGATTTATTCTCATGTGGATCTACATATATGATCCTTGAATTGTTTCTGATCTTTTAATGATTGGTATGATGCATATGTATATGAATGGTTTTGATCATAAGTATTTTTAACATGCACCTGAGAATTAATCGTTTGGTTTTTTATTTATAATTACAATATTTAGGCTTGTTTTTATACCTGACTATGTATATCCCTGAATAATATTTTGTACGATTACATTTCAATTTCTTATTGTGGCCAATGATTCAAATTTGTCCCAAAAGAGAGGCAGAAACATTGGTGTCAAATTTTTTTAGGGACGAGTTAGTGAACCTGGGGCGATGTACAACAACAATACAGGCTGTGCAATTGTTACTTGGTTCACTCACGCCGTTCCTGAATAAACTTATGAGGCCACAATCTGATGCAATTATTTGTCATTGTGTTGAGATGAAATGATATATGAACCGATCAAACTATTGCTGAGATGTTTTATCTTTGATATCCACGGATATATTGTCTTACATATACACGTTGTCAATTCTTGAGTTGTAATTCAATTCAATGATATGTACGAGTTCTAAGTTATGTTCTTAAAAATCAGCAGGAGGATGATGATGAAGTGAATGCTAGCAAGGAATCCAGGGACAACAAGAGCCGCTACATGGTGAGGCGGTTATGGTGTGGGCTAATCCGTTTCCACCGTAGGGGGAGACTGTTTTGCCCATTCTGTGGCAGAGGAATGAACATGGACCTCAACAGCATGATCCAGCACGCGGAGGACGTTGGCAGAGGCGGAGGCAGAAGCCATAGGCCGATTACCTTGGCGCGGCACGCAGCCTATGGCAAATTCCTCCGGAAGTATGTCAGGACTGGCCTGTATCCCATCGACTAGGCTGTCGCTGCCTCCTGCTGATAAACCCTTGCCCTGCTAGGCGTCTCCGTGTCCCGGCCTCCTGCTGCAGCACCTGCTTTTATTTTGTTCTAGTTAATTATTACCTGTGTGTGGCATGTAAGACAATATATCTGTGGTGTCTCTCGTGAACCTTATATATTAATCTACTCCTTTATATGGAGTGCCTTAAAGTTTCTAGTGTTAAATTATATTTACTGATCATGCTCATGCACACTACAAAATATTTCTAGTGCTCAATTATATTATAATTGTTAAGAAATACATCAACAAGTTAAATTGGTTCAAAATTTGTATTGAAGTAACTAAATCTAGAAACTAAAATCTAGTTCAAACACATAATGTATTACCACCACTTGTCGTCCTTGACTTGCTTCCCCTTCAGCCGCTTGATGTCGCCACCGTCCCAAGATCCCTGCTCATCCTGAAACCGCTTTCTGTCCTCCTCGCGCTTCTTCTCCTGGGCTAGCTTGCAACCAGGGCATAGCTCTCTCGCGAAAACCCCCGCCTTAACCATTCCATCTTTCATGGTAATGAGCTTACTGTACAACTCGTACGCCATGTAGGCTTCTCTGGCTGCATACTCAAGGCGCGCCTGGCTCATCGGCTTCCACTCCCAGTAGTCGTGATCGAGTCGCTTCAATTTCTTCAGTTTTTGATAGGATTTATCGATGATTTCCGCTGCCAGATCACCCATGCCATCCTTCGCTGGGTATGATTTGATCTTGTACAGATTTTGGATGTCGATGTGGTGCCCCTCTGGGATTTTTATCAACGCACGAGAAAGCATAATTGTGTCATTTGTGATATCCACGCTAGTGAAAGTTATCCCTTTCCTACACAAGAACTCGACCAGAGCCGGACAATGCATCTCAGTTGGTTTACTCCTACACTTAGATGGTTCTAGGGATGTAAGGGAACAAGGGATGCAGAAGTGGTGATCTCAAATTTAAATTTCACATACCTGCAGAAGTGGTAAACGAGGACCTCCTCATGTATGGCGATTTGCACGACAGCGATCTCTTGTGGAGGATTTTTTCACTTATTTGCATGGGTGTACTCCAAGTCTAGCCCCACAAACTTGTGCTTCTCTTTCTCAAGCAATTGCTCAAACCCGGCGAGAGTTGTCTCCACAGTCGCTTCATCATTTGTGTACACCACAGTCAAAGTCGTGGTGCCATGGGCAGGGACCAAGTGGGTCTCTGTTGTGCGTTTCCCATCGTCCATGCCTGCAAGGAAATGGGCGAAAGGAACTGCCTGCAAGGAACTTCCTTTGAGAGGAAGAAGAAGATGAACCGACGGTTCCAGAACAGAGGAAGAAGAAGCGCCCAGGAAACACTTCAGAGGAATGACTGAGGAAGAGGAATGACTGCAGAAGAAACATGGTAACTGCAACTTTCGGTTCGAGAACTCACCGTGGTTACGTGGAGATCGTGGCAGTGCCGCCGGTTCAACAAGTGGGGCCAGTTCCTGCGAGAATATGAAATTAGCTGTGCATTTATCTATGCGAGAAATTGAGAGAAGTCATTTATATTTTGTCTTCATAATTAAACACAATGAAGTTGGTACAGCCCAAGAGATTTGAACAAACGAGATTTGCTAGTTTAACATACAACAACACTTACAGGCCCAACATGGCAGAACTTGGAGAGCCCCAGAACTTGAGCTAACACAAAAACCTCGGCAGAGGTGGTAGAATTGGTGCGGGTGCAACCACGACGACGGCGAGCTCGGATTCTAGAGGAGGAAAACAGAACCAAGCATGGTCGACAAGGTGATAGATCTCACTGGGAACCAATTCTTGTCCCCGACCGTTCCATGGGTGCGTCCACGGTGAGGGCGAGCTCCGACTCGGGATGGGGAGGAGAGCGGGACCGAGCAGCTTCGTCGCTTCCCAGCTCTGCGCTATGGCCGCGACCACAGATTGCCGCTCCAGGGAAGAAGACAAGTAATGGAGGCACCAACGCTGCAAGCCTATAGGGAGGAGAGCTGGGCCGAGCAGGTTCGACCACGTCCCAGCTCCGTGCCATGGCTGCGACGCCCCACAGATTGCCGCTCCAGGGAAGAAGAAGACGCGTAATGGATGCAGGCGCCAACGCTGCAAGCTTAATTGACACCTAAGCGATGGGAGCGACAGGAGCGACATAACGGTGAGAACTGACAGGGGGGCCAACTTGATGGCCGTTAGCCTAATTTTTTGTATTGAAACATAAAGTTGAATTCGTGCCAAAAAAGACCCTCTGAGTATTTGGCACGCCAACTATAGTCATCACGGATGATATCAGGGAACTCGGGTACCGCGTTGCCTGGACACCCCAACTTTCGGGCCGCAAAATGATATTCTCACTATATAGTGTACGAATAACTTTGAATATTGACTATTGGATCAAGACTCGTGAATCCGATCATTTCTAGCCATTGGATCTTCTTTTTCCATTCTAGCATCTAGAAGATTCTATTTTTTTGAACGGTCTAGAATATTCTATTGATAGTCTTCATCACAATGAATGCTATGCACAAAACTCAAAACACACTTCTCCATCATTCCAGAGTCTTCTCCCTAGCTTGTTTCTCTAGACCATGTGTTACCAAAAAATTCATGTTTTAGTAGATAGCTAATAATCGTTGACTTCTACATGATCTTACCACTATATAGTGTACGGACAACTTTGAATATTTACAGTTGGATCAAAACTAGCAAATCCCAACATTTCCAGACGTTGGATTTTCTTTTCCATTCTAGCATCTAGAAGATTCTATTGATAGTCTTCATCACAATGAATGCTATGCACAAAAGTAAAAACACACTTCTCCATCATTCTAGAATCTTATCCCTCGTTTCTCTAGACCATGTTACGAAAAATTTAAAGTTTTAGATAGCTAATAATAGTTGACTTCTACATGATATGCAAAGTACAAGAACAAAATATACACCTGAGAAGATTATTCTACTCCCTACGATCCAAATTATTATTCTCAGATTTGTCTAGATTCGGTTGTATCTAGTCATGTTTTAGATAGAACCGAATCTAGACAAATCTGAGAACAATAATTTGGATCGAAGGGAGTAGAATGATGGAGTAGTGTTTTTTGAGGTTTGTGCATTTCATGCATTGTGATAAAGACATACTATCCATAATATATTCTAGTAGAGATACTAGCTAGTAGAATGGAAAGGAAGATCCAACAACTAGCAATGTTAGGATTCACGAATCTTGATCCAACGATAAATATATTTGAAGTTATTCGTACATTGTATAATGGTAAGATAAGATAAGATAAACAATAGTATTTTCTAGAGATGATGCTAGAATGGAACAGTAGATCCTATGACTGGCAATGTTGTGATTTATGAGTTTTGATCCAACCGATCAATATTAAAAGTTTTTCGCAGAAAATATAGTGGTAAGATACGATAAGAAAGACTATCAATTGTATCTACTAGATGCCATAATGGAAAAGAAGATCCAACTGGTTGGTAATGTTGGGATTCATGAGTCTTGATCCAACAGTCAAAATTCTAAGTTATTTGTACACTATAGTGGGTAAAATAATGTACTATCCACATAGTGTATCTTCTATTTAGATGCTAGGTAGAATGCACTAGTAAAAGGCATGTGCCACACCCGTATATATTCTATGAAATGTGATTTAGCAAACATTAAGTTGTTATTATTAACCAATAGTCTTGTTAGAGAAAAAAGGGCATACATTAAGTCTAATAGTAAAAGGCATGAGCCTCACACGTGTATACTATATGAAATGTGATTTAGCAAACATCAAGCTGTTATTATTACCCAATAGTCTTGTTAGAGAAAAAAGCCATACATTAAGTCCACTAGTAAAAGACATGAGCCGCATATGTATATGCTGAAATTGGATTTAGCAAACATTAAGTTGTTATTATTAACTAATAGTCCTATTAGAGAAAAGGCATACATTAATTCTATTAATAATAACTATCTACACACACTGAGAATACATCCTATTGTGTTATATTTTTTTTGCGAGGGGGGGGGGAGTTACATGGTAGAGTATGCTCTATGGGAATTGTTCAACATGAATCCAGCTGATCCGAACAATTGGATCTAATAGCCCAATCGTCAGGATTGGTGCTACTAATAATGACTTTCTACACATATTCACAATATAGCCAACTATGATATGTAATTTAGGAGGGGGTGGGCGGTGGGCTGTTGACATGATGGTTCTAGAACATGGTGGAGTTTGCTCTAGGTACGTACTAGCTGTTCAACACGAATCCAGCTGCTCTGAACCATTGGATCTAACATCCCAACGGTCAGGATTTGTGCTATGGATCCAATTCAAAACTACTCAATTATAGTAGTAGAAGAAAACAAGATAACACTATATAGTGTATGATACAAATAACTTTGAACTTTGACCGTTGGATCTAGATTCGTGAATCCCAATATTACTAATTAACCGTTGGATCTTCTAACCATTCTACTCCCTCCGTCTATAAATATAAGACATTTTAGCTTTGTGAAACGAATGTATCCAGATGTCTTTAATTTATAGGCCGACATCTAGATACATTTGTTTCACAAAAATAAAATGTCTTATACTTGTGAACGAGGGAGTAGCAGAAATCTCTGAACACACTTTTCAATAATTCTAGAATCTTCTCTGGAGCACGTGTAGTATTAGGAAGGAGTACCTAGGTTGATTTCTACATGATACCGTACAAAGTAGAAGAACCAAATATACACCCAATACTTAATGTACGTGGCTCGAAATTAAAGTTATTTTTTGAGCTTCACCTATCCCGTGGAAGGCACGTTCAACTTTATAGTGGATGTCCAGACCATGCTGGGGGTGACAACTGCTTACGGCTATCTCTTCGATTTCTGCGTCAAGTACTGTATCTGAATGGAAATGATTTTTTTACTAGCGTGGAGACCAGGAGGACACCTCACACGGACTCGACCTTCTTCCTCCTCCTCTTCGCAACTATAGCTCTTCTCTACCAGATTGCTTTGCCTATTTTCATTCCTTTTTGCTATGCTATTTCACCCGCATGACCGGGAACAAGTCCGGCCACAGAAGGGCTCATGCTGCAACGACGATGGCGGAAGAGAAGAAGTCGGCTTGCTGTTCTACCACTATGTTGCTACAAGTAGCAGGTGATGCGATGATGAATGGGTCCTAGTCGAATCCCTCGGCTACAGGCGAGAGGTCTTCAACTCTAGGTTCTTCGAAGCCTCCGCACCCAGGGACAGATACTTTCAGGTAAATCTCCATTCTTGCACAACTTTCCATGTCTTTGACCATTTCTTGATTTCTCATTTACCTAAAAAAAAGCACGTTCTTCCTCAATGGTGTT
This sequence comes from Avena eriantha, assembly GCA_910589775.1. Classification (NCBI taxonomy): domain Eukaryota; kingdom Viridiplantae; phylum Streptophyta; class Magnoliopsida; order Poales; family Poaceae; genus Avena; species Avena eriantha. The sequence continues at coordinate 503,966,362 of OU342742.1, forward strand.
TTTAGGTCGGGTGGTCTTCGAATTCCATCAGTACTCCTCCCTGTAGAATCATCTTCACCGTCGCCGATGGAGACTGATACGTTCAGGTAAATCTCCGTTCTTGGGCAACTTTCCATCTCTTTGACCGTTTCTTGATTTGCTCATTTCCCTATTAGTACATTTTTCTCAATGTTGTTTTAGGTCGGGCCGACTTCACATTCCCGCGGCACTCCTGCCTGCAGAATCATCTTCACCATCGCCAATGGAGGCCAATCGGTACATCCGCAAGGTAAGAAATCATTCGAATTGTGATTCCATGTCTCTCTTCCTTAATAGTTCTCTGGGTACACTTCTGAATTTACGCTCCCTGTTCATCTAACAGAATATTGGCTTCGAGATCGAGTTTATGGTGAAAAAGGTGATGGGCGATTTATGTGTCAAGACAGTGGACAGAAGCACCCTCGTCAACGAGTGCACTAGCCTTTACTCCAAACTCGCCGCTGACAAGGTCGGGCTTAACCTCCCTAGGAATCTCGCCATCGAATACTTGATTGAGCGTGACGAGCTGAAGCGGCGGAACATCAGCATGATGGAGATGCTGGGCATAAGCTTCGAACAAATCCAGGACCTCGAGGACCAGAAGGACAAACTCCTGGCCGAGCTGGCAAAGATGAAGCGTGAAACTGTCGTGGATCTCCATCAATGAGTCGGCACGTGGAAGACCTTAGTTAGTACTCCATCTTTTTTCACAATATAATCCTATTTACAGGGCTAAAACAGCTTACAAAAAAGGCTTATATATTATGGAACAGATGGACTAGTTGATGATCGGATATATGGATTGCAATGTTGCGCCAGTAAATTGAAAAACCTTTATTACTAGTATGAATGTATGATCGTGTACTTGCTGGTAAAATATTTGGTTATTTGGTGAATGTGATATGCTTCAGCATCACCAGCCACAATGTTGCCAGAGCCAATTTTGGGTGTGATTATCTTTCCTACTGTACTAAAGTAGTAATTAGTAGTTATTATCGCTTCCGCGCAGAGCAGTAGCTACCTTTCTGTCGTTGCCATGATGCATCTCACCAACTTCACTTGCTCAAAGCCTCCATTTTTCTTTACTCCAAAAAAAGAGCCTCCATTCATCCGCCATTTCGGTTTTGGTCCTGCTGATGGCAGTGGCAGCGGTATCCTATTGATGGTGACTTTAGATCAGGACCCCAACTTTGTCTCTACTAGCACAAATGCCCGTGCGTTGCAACGGGAATAAAAGGGAGGAGTTTGCAACAGGAAGTCCGAGTCAAACTGTGACACCTCGTGGGTCACTCTTAATAAATCCAAAATCTAAGGAGAAAACATGTCCTCCCTGGTCTATCGGAGCACATACAAACATAAGTTGTGAGGGCATTTTTTCATATTTTTTCTAGGCTTCTTTGGATTTTTTATTTCCCCGTTGGATCGTAATCGTGCGGCCAGCCAGGGTATCGACGCGCGTGCAGACCAGCACGGGCACATTCGCTCGCTAGCAAACCTCTTGATAAAAGCACATTTTTTACGCTCACACTTAAATTTATTAATCAGTTGTAACAACTTCTGACTGAACAGCCTCAGTGAGAAAACCTCTTAATAAAAGCATCTGACTTCTGAAATTCATAAGAAGCTCCTCTCATTCATGTATGAAAGTACTTATCATAAAATAGGCTAGTCGATGACCCAAAAAATGTATGGAAATATTATACTACTACCATTTTATTCAGACTGCCAAAGCAGGCAATCTGAGACTGCTGCAACCTAGTACCTAGGAGACCAAAAACTATGTTTGGCCTAATTGGCTGCCCAGATAATCTTTATAGAGCTAATTTGATCTACCCAAAACTTTTAGGCCAAAAGGATGCGGCGCATCTCTATATTTTGATGAATCCCTGCTTAGTTATGGCGGAAGTTAGTATGTTGTAAAAAAAATTGTACGAATAGATTTAATCTGGCTGCATCACATTAGTGTGAGCTTTACCATGAAAGAAATTGTACCCAAAAAATGACAACTTCAATTTAGGTATGCTTATCTCAAGCCGGTCTTCCTATTCCTTGGCATTTTATTGGTACACAGGCAACTCTGAACATGGTTGTAAAACGACGAGTCTGAGCAACCTAATTGTTGGACTAATCTTGATGCTTTGTTTAGTTTTTCCTTCAGTCAAATAAGGTGACATAGGAAGTATCTGCTTGTACTGTCACGTTAGTTTCATACGTGCAGTTTACTTCCTATGCCTCTGCTCCTAGAGAATAATAAAAGGAAGAAAAAAAATGAAAAGCCACAATTGTTGCGCGCAGCACAAAATCTCTTAATATTGAGCTGTGTTGCGTGAGTGTGTGACATCTCCTCCACCGTGACGTCTCCTCCACCGTGACCGCGTGAGTGAATTCTAGGTCTGCTTCTACACTACTTCTGTAATGGTATGCAACTCCTCCTTGCTGAACTGAGCTTGGCATGTGTAAGAGGCTGGGGCCGTCGTGCTTACCTAAACCCAAATTGGTAGACAAAATCATCAAAATAGAGCAATGCAGGAGGCCAAAGCAGAAATACGAGATCCATAGTTATTTGCTTCTTACATCAATCACAACAGGAACCTTGAGAGATCTTTGACACTTTGTATCGTTAGTTCTTAAAGCCTCCCTGTCAACAACATTCACTACGACACTCAGAACCGGAGAAATTTCCCCAAGGCTTTCATGGAATCTAACACTATCTTACATACCCTGGGATCCAGAAAACCAAGGCCCCACCGTAGTGTTTGCTTTGGTTCCCTAGAAAGATGGACACTGGACAATTGTATGCTGCACGATCCAGGTGATTGCAATGAGTGACTTTCATGACATGTTGAACTGAACAAAGGAATCATGAGAAAATCAGCACAAAAAATCATGAACGAATTCAGTCTGGCTGCGTCCATGCTCCTCGCCATGATCTACAATATATTATTGTGTAACAATCAATGCTTGATGTCTATAAGTACTGAAGCGAACCTGTACAACCCTGAGTATGAAAGGTAAAGACAGAGCAGCAACATGGGAGATACCAGATTAACTAAACTAGACCAAACCAAGACGAACAGACATAATATTATCAACGTGGTATACTATGATTCTCTGAATAATCCTTGTTTCATATTTTACATATAATCTTTGCAAGAAATCTGCCGATATAAATATAAAGGAACACGAGTTCTTATTCATGAACATCAAGTGCTTACTAATGAGGAAAACAAGACATTACCGGAGCGGTACACTTTAAAGGAAACTCAGGTTATGACGAAATTTAATTAGAATTTGCAAGCATGCTCTTAATTTTGGCATCAGTAGAGCCAGGCAATCAATGTATTTAGTTCCCTGATATAGCAATATGATAAACATCAGAGGAGCAAGAGGTTTTTCCTCAGTAGTTAGTAAAATATTTCTTAACATTCTATAACATCTAGCCTTTGTCTAGTGAGTTTCAGACATCTTCACTTTTAGTTCCGTTAATTACAGTATGTTGGTATGTATCAGACCCGTTTTGGGTGGAGCAAAAGCAAGGGCAGTGTTTTTCTTGTCACACATGATAACAAATTGGGCACAAACACATATAGCCCAGAAAAAGAATAGCGAATCTTCACATGTCTATGCTGGACTTTCTACAAATTAAACAACAACCTTCGGTTTGTCTATTGGAGCAGTACTACTGTCCGGAATCTTGTTCTGTTGCCAACCGAAAACTTGTTGCCAAAACAATTAAGACCAGCACACATCAGTAAGAGTGATTAACGTATCTGGTAGTTTTCAAAGTGGCGAGACGGCGACAATGTCGAGTTGAGGTGGATCTTCTGTTGCAATGTCCATCTTGGGTGGAACTTCTGACAGGACTTCGAGCTGTGTGACGATGGGAAGCTTCGCCGGCCAGAAGCGTGAGGAGTCGTCGTGGCAGAGCCGAGCCGCGTCTATAGCAGTCGAGGACATCGAACAGCGGCGTTGCTGCAGGCTGCAGGTGCTCGGTGATGGAATAAGCTCGGTGATGCAGGATTGGGGTCGGGACTCTGGGGCGGCGTGGAGCTTGTAGGGGATGGGGTACTACAGGGTTGGGGTCGGGACTACAGGGCGGCGTGGACCTTGCTAGGGACAGGGCGCTGCAGGGTTGGGGTCAGAACTCCGGAGCGGCGCAGACCTTGCTGGGGACAGGGACCGGCGCTGAAGAGTTTGGGTCGAGAAGCGTGGCCGCGAGATAGGAGAGAAGCAATGCATGGAGAAGCCAGGGAGCGGCGGCGGCCATGCTTGGGGAATCTGTGCCGCCTGTGGGTGATTGGAGCAGGAAGGGGGAGTCTGGGGTGGTTGGCGTGGTTAGGAGCACGACATTGGGGAATCGCTCACGTCGCGAAAAAAGAAGATAAAAACGTTTCGATGGCATTAGTGCGTAATAAGGAGTTTTGTGGAAGGGCAAAGTTGTCCAAATAAAAAAGTTGGTTGACAGAAGCGTTCCGTCCTTTATTATTAGGTATAGATATAGCTGTAGTGTAGTATAATCATTGCGCCAATGCTTACAGGGGAAGGAAGAGGTAACTGTTGGGGATCCCTCCTGAACATATGTACACTCTGCATAATTTATAAATTGAAGGACTAACCACTTTTATAGCCATTTAAAAGAGTTTCGGGTGATTTTGTCAAATTAATTCGACCTTTAGCTTGATGTGTGCTATTTGGTCGACAATTAGAAAACACTATTTAGTTATTTAGTAGTAGTATATAGATTCTTCCAATTTTTTACTAACTTGTGATATCTATTTTGATAAGAAGGGAGTAGGATTATGCGTTAGCTATAGACATGGCCTTTATTCTACATAGTTTCAACTTGGTGGGATAATTCTCTCCTCAGGAGAGAGGCCTACACATTAAAAGGTGTCTAGATATATTCGTTTCACAAAAGCTTATACATCTTATATTTTGGAATAGAGGAAGTACATAGGATCTAATAAAGAGGGGAGAGAGGTACATATATGAGTAAAAAATGAGAGTTGCAAGAACAAGATGATGAATGAATATTCTATCAATGGTCTTCCCGACAATTTATCACCCTGTTACAGAAAAATGCAACAAATCCATAAAAATGAAAAAAATGTGTGTACTAGTTTTTATGTGACAATGACTGTGCCCCTTGTGCCCTGACACACACCCAGAACATATGTGGAATTTCTTGGACCGGCTCAACTGTAGCGAGTCCATCACAAAAAGAAAAAGGAAACTATAGAAAAAGGAAACGATGTCGTGAAACTCGGTCGAACTTTCTTATCGTATCTTATTACTACTATATAGTGTAGAAATAACTTTGAAGGTTGACCGCTGGATGAAGACTGGCAAATTACAACATATCTAACCTCTGGATCTTTACCATTCTAGCATTTACAAGATTCAATGGATAGTCTTTAGCACAATACGCAATGCTAAAACTGTAAAACACAATTCTCCGCCATTCTAGAATCTTCTCTGTCATTTCCCTAAGATGTTACAATTTTTTTGAGTATTATTATGTACCAAGAACCATGTATACACCTAATAATTTATGGATATGATGTGGCTCGAAATTCTTTAATAGTCTTTTGAGCTTTACCTATTATAATTTTATATAGTGATGATATGTCAGACATCTATTATCTGAGCCTCACGTGTAACTTACTACTAGTAGTAGATAGAATACAGCCTAGTGTGCTACAAAATTTTGGGGGTGGTGACATGATCCTCATCACCGCACGCTGTTCCAGCCGCCACGCTTAGATCTGTGCCACCGTAAGCCGTTCCGACCCCCATGCTTAGGTTTGCGCCACCACACGCTGTTTCGACCGCCATGCTTAGTTCCGCGCCACCGCACGCCGTTCCAACCGCCACGCTTAGGTCCGCACCGCTGCATGCCATTTCGACCCCCACTCTTAGATCTGCGTTGACGTGCGACAGGGAAAGTGAGTGAGAGACATCCAGCCCATCGGGCTCTCCTCTTCGTACAAAGTAGGTGCACCCAAGGGGAGAGAGAGAGATCTAGCCCATCGGATCATGATCTATCCAACAGTGGTTGGAAAAGATGACATACATCTCGACCAATCAGAGCACAACCAAACTGAGCGCTAGTTGATGCGGCTGGTATACGTGTGACATGGAAAGGGAGGGAGAGACATCCAGCCTGTCGGGCTCCCTCGCCGTATAAGGTAGGTGCGCTGATTGGGAGAGAGAGACCTCCAACCAGTCGGATCATGATGTATCCAACAACCGTTGGCCAAGATTTGTGTGACATACATCTCGACCAATCAGAGCGCAGGCAAAATGAGACGTGGGAGAGGGGGAAAAGTGAGGGAAACTTTGGCAGGAGGGGAAAACTGAGGAAAATTTTAGCGGGAGGGGAAAACTGAGTAGAACTAAGGAAAAAAGGGCACTCAAATAAAAAATGAGCAAGGGAAATTCAAGATTTTGGCATAAAAAATGTAAAATGTGTTATTTGAACAAAATAATCCATCTTGGCCGACATTATATTGTTTGCAACTCAAAGATAGACAAGTGTTCCAAATTTGGCCTCGTTTAGACAAAGTATGTTTTGGGATGTGTTATTTTAGAGGTTGACTGAGTAGAAAGACATGCATCTTCATAGCTAGTAGCTCATTCCAAGAAGGGTTTAAGAAGTGGTTTAGGGGATAACTCGATTTCTCTTCATTTACTTTTACTTTATTATTTATGCTAGGTTGTAGGTAACATAACGAAACTCCATGCGAAGGTTGCACTATGTTTTGAATTTTTTTAATTAAACTAACCCTAAAACCATTTTTTGAATTTAATCACTCAGAAAAAGAAAAATACTACTGACTACAAGTAAATCCAAAATTTCCAATTTCATATGCTAAATCAATCCAAGATAGACAAGTGTGCCAAATTTTGGATCAATTGCTCAACGTTTGCTATGGTTTAAGCCATGAACTAGCTAAACCCGATGTGTTGACCACATGTCGAGGGCAAAAGTGAGTAGTGCTAAGCAACTAGGTGTATCACCATTGAAACTTGCAATAATACGTACATTATGGGATTATCCAACATACAAACTTGGGAGCATCACAGTAGTTCAAATTCAATACAAACAGTGACAGTAGTTCAAATTCATCATACAAATTCAAATTAATAATTCAAATTCAATTTTTTTTCTTGCTCCTAGTGTTTTAGCTGGGTTCACCACCTTGCTCTAGGTGATCCTAGATGGAATATTCGCGGAGTCCACCATCAGCTTCTTTCCTCTATTTCCATTGTTCTTTTTCTCTTCATCCAATGAATCAAGTGCTTCAGTCTGTCGTACAATTGGTTCAATCATGTTTCGATCCATTGGTTCATACGGTTCAAAATGCATTGGCATCATTTCTTCAATATCCTCTTATGTAATTCCTTAACTTTTGAACTATGCTTCCAATGAATAAATTGCTTTATTCTCCTCTCGATCCATTGGTTCAAACTCCTCTCGATCCATTGTTTCAATCTCCCCTACATTTGTTCAATCTCCTCTGCATTTGGTTCATTCTCCTCTAGATCCATTGGTTCAATATCCCCTATATTTGGTTCAATCTCCCCCGCATCTGGTTCAATCTCCCTTGCATTTATTTCAATCTCCTCTCGATCTGTTGGTTCAATCTGCAAGGGTATCCATTACTTCATTCTCCTCTCATTCAAATACTTTATTCTCATATGCATTTGCTGCTCCCGCCTGTTCATCCATTCCATAAGCTGGGTCCACTGTACTTTTACAAAGCCTAGCAATGTGCCCTAGGATCCCACAACGTTTGCACTTACGTCGTCGAGGTGGTGCACCACCCTCTGCACTATCTCTCATCCTATTCTTCCTTGGCCTACCTACTAGTCTAGTAAAAACTAGAGGGTATAGCTTGAAGCCTGGATCCACTTCCATCTGTTGTTCTTTTCCCAACAAGGATGGAACATTCTGAGCATATGCTGCCTTAAATTTGGCTACGGAGAAATACTCCTACATGTACTGATCAACTTCACCCTCATCACCTCCTAGAACACCCATGAAAAACAATGCATGTATGCAGGGTTTCCCACGGAGCTGCGATTACCTGCAATAGCATGTCCTATCAACCAAACTCACTGGATACCTCCATTGCCTATCTTTACTGTCAGTGTACGTTACCTCAGCCTCCATTCCTCTTCTAATGCATTTCATCTTCAATTGTTTTTCCCTAACACGTAAAGTCGTAATCAAAGATGCGCTGATGAGATGGCCAACGTATACCGTTGATGCAATTCTTTGACATAAATCGATCTTTATCATGATCATGTGCCTAATCTTATCAAATATTTGCCACAGCATGAGCCCTTTCAATGACTTGACCTTTGCATTGAAATTATCTGCAAGGTTACTTGTTACATAGTCTACTTTGCAAATTTCATTGAATTGGCTTCTCGATCACACCATTCCATGATGTGCATCCAAGTACTCCTTCACCGTAGGTTTTTGTTTATACAACACTTCCAAATGATACAGATGCTTCATCAAACTGCATGTGTATGAAGCTGTCCATAGGTTATCAGTATAAACTTTACCCTTGAATTTCTTTGTAAAATTCTGCACAAAGTGTCGCATACATTCCCTATGCTCCACTCCAGGGAATACTGATTCTACAACTTTCTCCAAACCTTTGCAAGCGTTCGTGTGGATAGTAAGTCCTAGTGGATGAACTATAAGGTCGTGCAAATTCTCCATAAACCAAGTCCAACTTTCCTATGACTCAATCTCCAAAACTCCAAAAGCAACAAGAACATCCAATTGTGGCCATCAACTGAAGTAGCAGCTACTAGCGGTCCTTTAAATCTGCCATGAAGAGCTGTTGCATCCATGGCCAAATAAGGCCTGCAACCATCCAGAAATCCTTGCCATCAAGCTTAGAAACAAACAAAAGCCCTTCTAAAGCACTCCTCTCTATTGTCTTCCCTCTTATTTTGTACTGAACTTTATGCATGTCTATCTGTACAACACTACCTGGACTAGCCATCTCCACTTCAGCTTTGAAGCTGTAAAGCAACTAAAAACTTTCATTCCATCGACCATTGATCCTATCAAGATCCATTTAATTTGCATAGAACATCCTCAAGTAAGGTACTGTAATATTAAACTTTTGATAAACTTCTTTTCAGACCGTTGTTGCACCAAGTGATGGGTTGGTTCTCATCCAATCCATGATTACATCTGCCAACCACCTAGTCTTTGCTTGTTTTGTTTTGTCCTTTGGCTCCCCCCCTTCAGGTGGACAATAATGTTCGAACCTATTAGTTTTTATCTAAAACATAATGAAAATGTTAGGTGCAGTTAACAAACTCTACACAATGATCTAAAATACACAACTAGTTGAGCATAGTGGATGCATGCATCCTCCACCTACACCTCTTGTATGGGCACTTCACTGTGAACCTTGTTGTCTCATTCTTAATAACATCATAATCATGATTGGTGTGGATGCAATATGTAGAAAGGGCACTACGATGGTCCCGCATCGTTTCAAATACGGTGTGTTCTCAAATCTTAGGATCGTTCCTGACCTAGTCAATTACTGCCAAGTCCTCACCATCGTACTTGGAAAAAACGAGACTGTCATTATTCTCCTTGTTCTCTTTGTCATCAAATCTGGCACTATGGGCCATTTCTTCCGTTTATTGATCCTCTAGTACCTGTTTACTAAATCTATCTACCAGTTCAGGAAACATCAACTCATCCTCATCATGTAGTGGAGGCCCTCCCTCATCAGGCTCTGCTTCGTCCTCCACATCGGCCACACAAGCAATTTGGCATACAGTCCCAGTGCGAACAGATGGTATTGTTGTGGACCTACCAGTAGCGAGGGGGCGCACACTATTAGCATAGATAGCGGAGACACATGATGGCCAACCACCTGATGATGCCTAACCACCAGATGGTGCTTTAACCCTGTTTCCCATGTGTTCAACTTTAGGTTGCACATGGAGACGAATTCGACCAAAATGTTCTGAAGCGTTCAAATAGAAAAGCATTACCAGATCAGCTTCGCTAGTTAGTGGGAGCAATCTTTACTCACTAATGTTGAAATATTGCAAATCAATTGAATCGCCATTGCTCCAGGGGAATTTAAAATAGATTTTATCTTTCAAATCTCTGAGAGTTATCGAAGTTGCAACCACCGTTGGGAAGTAAAATCCAGCGAGATACTGATCACAACCACGAATTACGCTAGTATATAGTTTAACCGCCAGCTGAAATGCCAGCACTAGATCAATCCTATTCAAAAAGCAAGGCAGTTAGTTGAGCACCACTGATTCATGCTCAATTACTTCCTATAATAAATCCACAAAGGGAAACGATGCTTACCCATATGGAATCCTTGCGTTAGATCCCTCTGATTCCACCAAATCATCTTCGTGCTCGACGGGGAGGACCGGTACACCAGATGGCGTTGCCTACTGTTCCGTGAAAGGTGTAGATCTAGTGGGGCCAGGAGCGGAGCCAGAGGTGGAGTAGGCTTCGCGGCTAAGGGAGGGGGCATCTCGGAGGCCGAGGAAGACATAAGGTAGAGGGCACGATGGTGGGGGAGCGGAGGGGTGGTGTGGGATCTGTTCTACGCTTGGGGAAGCAAATCCTTTGGGTGAGCAAGAATGGCTGGTCCGACGTGTCTCCATGCGGCCCCACCCTTCATCATGTATGCATGACCCTTCCCAACGCGGCCCCACCCTTCACCATGTATGCAAGACCCGTCCCATTGTGGCCCCACCCGTCAGCATGTAATAGTCGAGACCACGTAACGTAATGCTCAACGATCCGCACCAATGCGGTCCCACCGGTCAGCATGTAATGGTCAAACCTTTGACCTGACGGCATCCACCCGTCCGAGCGCCTATGCGGGTTTTATAATAGAGGGAGGGGAAACGTGAGGAAAAGTTAAGGGACTGGGGAAAACTAAGTATAACTAACGAACTTTCGTCAGGCTCCGTGGGCCATTTCCTCCGTGTATTAATCCTCTAGTGCCTGTTTACTGAATCTATCTACCAGTTCAGGAAACATCAACTCATCCTCATCATCTAGTGGAGGCGCTCCCTCGTCAGGCTCTGCTTCGTCCTCCACATCGGCCGCACAAGCGATTTGGCTTACACTTGCAATTCGAACAGATTGTACTGCTATTGACCTACAAGGAGTGCGGGGGCGCCCGACCACCTGATGATGCATGACCACCAGATGATACTTTAACCCTCTTTCTCATGTGTTTAACTTAGGTTGCACATGGAGACGAATTCGACCAAAACGCTCAGCAGAGATCAAAGAGAAAAACATTACCATATCAGCTTCGCTAGTTAGTGGGAGCAATCATTGCTCGCTAATGTTGAAATATTGCAAATCAACTGAATCGCCATTGCTCCATGGAAATTTCAAATAGATTTTATCTTTCAAATCTCTGAGAGTTATGGAGGTTGCAACCACCGCTGGGAAGTAAAATCTAGAGAGATACTGTTAACAACCACGAATTACGCTAGTATATAGTTTAACCGCCAGCTGAAATGCCAGCGCTGGATCAATCCTATTCGAAAAGCAAGGAAGTTAGATGAGCCCCAACAATTCATGCTCAATTACTGCCTATAATCAGTCCATAAAGGGAAATGATGCTTACCCAAATGGAATCCATGCGTTAGATCCCTCCGATTCCACCCAATCATCTCCTTGCTCGACGGGGAGGATCGGTACACCAGCCAGTGTTGCATACTGTTCCGTGAAAGGGGTAGATCTAGTGGGGCAGGAGTTGGAGCCGGAGGTAGAGTAGGCTTTGCGGCTAGGGGAGGGGGTGGCTCAGAGGCCGAGGATGACATAAGGTAGGAGGGCACGATGGTGGGGCAGTGGAGAGGCGGTGTGGGAGCTGTTCCAGGCTCAGGGGAAGCGAATGCTTTGGGTGAGCAAGAATGGTTGGTCCGACGTGTCTCCATGCATCCCCACACTTCACCACCTATGGAAGACCCGTCCCAACATGGACCCACCCTTCACCACATATGCAAGACCCGTCCCAACGCGGCCCCACCCGTCAGCATGTAACGGTCGAGGCCATATAACGTAATGCTCAATACACGACCCGCCCCAATGTGGTCCCACCAGTCAGCATGTAACAGTCTAACCTTTGACCTGACGGCGTCCCTCCGTCCGAGCGCTTGTGAGGGTTTTAGAATAGAGGGAGGGGAAAAGTGAGGAAAAGTTAAGCGGCTAGGGAAATTAAGTACAACTAACAAACCCTCGTCAAGCTCAGTGGGTTATTTCCTCCGTGTATTGATCCTCTAGTGCCTGTTTACTTAATCTATCTACCACTTCAAGAAACATCAACTCATCCTCATCATCTAGTGGAGGCGCTCCCTCGTCAAGCTCTGCTTCATCCTCCACATCGGCCGCACGGGCGGCTTGGCCTACACTTGCAGTGCAAACAGATGGTACTGATGTGGACCTACAAGGAGCACGGGGGCACACACTATTAGCAGAGACAGCGGAGACACATGATGCCCGAACACCTGATGATGCCTGACCACCAGATGATACATTAACCCTCTTTTGTGTTCAACTTAGGTTACACATGGAGAGAAATTCGACCAAAACATTCGGCAGCGTTCAAAGAGAAAACCATTACCAGACCAGTTTCGCTAGTTAGTGGGAGAAATCTTTGCTCGCTAATGTTGAAATATTGCAAATCAACTGAATCGCCATTGCTCCATGCGAATTTTGAATAGATTTTAACTTTCAAATCTCTGAGAGTTATGGAGGTTGCAACCACCGCTGGGAAGTAAAATCCAGAGAGATACTATTCAAAACCATGAATGACGCTAGTATATAGTTTAACCGCTAGCCGAAATGCCGACGGAGGATCAATCCTATTCGAAAAGCAAGGCAATTAGTTGAGCACCAACGATTCACTCTCAATTACTCCCTATAATCAATCCACAAAGGGAAACGATGCTTACCCAAATGGAATCCATGCATTAGATCCCTATGATTCCACCCAATCATCTCCGCGCTCGACGGGGAGGACCGGTACGCCATCCGGTGTTGCATACTGTTCCACGAAGCGGGTAAACCTAGTGGGGGCGTGAGCGGAGCCGGAGGTGGAGTAGGCTCCGCGGCTAGGGGGAAACAAATGCTTTGGGTGAGCGAGAATTGCCGCTCCGACGTGTCTCCCTGCAGCCCCACCCTTCACCATGTATGCAAGACCCGTCCCAATACGGCCCCAACCTTCACCACGTATGCAAGACCCATCCCAATGCGGCCCCACCGATAAGCATGTAACGGTCGAGGCCACGTAACGTAGCGCTCAATGCACGACCCGTCCCAATGCGGTCCCACCGGTTCGCATGTATCGGTCAAGCCTTTGACCTGACGGCATCCCTCCGTCCGAGCGCCTATGAGGGTTTTAGAATAGAGGGAGGGGAAAAGTGAAAGTAAAGTGGCTGGGGAAAACTAAGTACAACTAACGAACCGAGGGCACGAAAATAGAAATCCCTAAATACGACTAAATGCCTATTTCTTAATTAATTCATTACTTCAATTCCATAACTCGAATTCAACAAATAATATGTCTAAATCGATGAGCATGGCGATCCCGTTCTAATTATGCATTCCATGATGTAATTTGAAGCATGCATCATATAACTATTAAGAAAACATCAATGTTTATGGGAGGAAAACATGCCTAGTTAATTAATTAAGCTGCTTTAATATTGTTCTCACACCTCACCCATGCCATGCTATGTTATGCCATGTAATTTTGCTTCATTCCATCATGGCATACCTTGTTTGCTTGTTGCATATATTCATATGATTACGCACTTTATTTATTATGGCCCTTTGTGTGTTTGGCTTTTATTCTGGATAGACACCGAGCAAGGAAACTATCAAGAGAACCAAGATTACTACCCGGATCCCGGTTACCCTACTGTTGATCCGACATACAAGCAATTCCCCATGCTTGGATATATATAGCACCTATGCTTCTATCTTATTCTTGTATCATTGAGTCATGATTGCATTAAATTGGAATCCCAAGTACTTCATACCCTTTACTTTTGAACCCCACTGAAACATGTACCTCAATCCTATGATCCATTATTATAGGAGTTGTTTGAGCCATGCGAGTCGTAGAATTGCATGTGTAGGGGTTTATGCAAGTCTTTGGATAACTGATAGCTATGATATTCGACACATTTTTGATGGTTTTTATTGATGGTTTTCTCCCAAATTTGATCTATTTCTTGCTTTACCTAAAGCTAATACTTTGGTACCAAAGAAAAGTTGGTTTTTAATGTGTGTTTCAGTTTTTGAACGTCAACAGAGGGTTTTAACTAGAGAAACACAATATTAAGGCGAAAACAAGCAGGTCTCTCTTTGGAAGAATTTGAGGGAAGCGTATAGAGGTTTTAACGAGCAACTATACGGTGGGAATATTTTTCCGATCGTATAGTTCCTGCCGTATAGCTTCCACTGCCTCTGTCTTGTCAAATAGGGACAACTTCCTTGAAGGGACCAGGAACAAAACACAACACAACAGCCGCCACACCATCCAGAAGGGATAGAGAGGAGACCCGGAGAAGAAGAAGGAGACGTTCTTCATCTCGCTCCACGATCTTCGACCTCCTAGACAACACACCCCCGTAGCCATTACTTGTACTTGAGAGAGAGATCTTCACCTTGCAAGACTAGGGTTTGAGATTATTTCTTCCCATCTTGAATTGTGTTGGATTACTTTTCTATTCTTATTGTGGATCTACACGGTAATATCGAGAAGAACTCCCTTTATTTAATTATATTGATGATGATTTCTTCTCTCATGTGTGAGTAAGTTCCTTGGGCATGGGAGATTTAAGGGATTGGTGAGATCTGATGTTCCTTCATATATTTTCCATTAGTTTGTGATTTATTTTAATTACTATATTATGTGTTCTTTACTATCTGAGGGATGCCTAATGCTTGTTGTCCAATTAAGGGCCCAGACAACATGATACTTTGTTCTACATGGATAGGATCTTGTTCGCTAGCAGACCGGCAACCCCCGAGTGACATGGGGATATCAATGGAAAACTAGTAGACTCGAGGATAATTAGGAACCACCGTGCTTAATTGATTAGTCCCATCCAAGGAGCTTAATCACTAAGCGACCTGAAGGGTCTTAACCGTCTAGTGTATGACCATGGTTTTGATAACAAACTAGTAGGATTATTGTAGTTGGAATGCAATCTACCAACAGGAGTTCCAACCTACACATATAATTATAAGATTATAATTGTTACATTTATCACTCGTCCATCTGGCACATTCACTATCACCATGAACTATATCTCCCCGCACATTTTTCATCATTTGTAGAAAACAACAAACCATTGAATCGTTCTTTACTTTTATGCTTTTTATTTCTGAAGTTTACATTTTAGTTTTATTTAAATACATCCAATTTAATCCAAATCACATTCCCATTTTTACACTTGCAATCAATTCACTCGAAGATATGTGACACCTTTGGGTGTGATAGATACTTAACCATAAACACTTACCTTTGGGATCCCTGTGGGATCGATATCTATACTTCGAAACTAACTACAAACGATCTGTGCACTTGCAAACATCAATAACGAGTAACCTAAACAACTTAAACTGGGTAGTAATGGGATAACTAAAGAAAAAGGCACTGGTGGGCAATAATTGTTATTTGGTTCTTCCACGCTCACTTGTGTCTGGTAGGACTCGAGTACTTGATACATGTTCCTTGACTATTCGCACTATCCACATGTGGGAGACTCTATGGATCCCCCTTCACCTGAGCTTGATTCACATCTTATTTCCTGGGGCCACAAACTAGTTTTGGGCATTATTACTATCATGTACATATGCCATGCTTTATTGCTTTATTTACTATTACGCGTGGAGTGCCTGTTCTGTTTAGGAACCCCGTGCCACATTTTCACTGTATCGAGAAGTCCAGTAACACTTTCGAGTTCCTAGTCGTTTATAGCCGTTGTCACAAACCCTAGGTACGTCTTGGAGCCGTCCAACTTCGTTGCGGGTAGATTTTTGGGGTGATCCCGGAAATCATTTTTGAATCCAGTGAATGCATTGTTGTGAGGCCTCGTTGCTTTTTATTTGGTTCATCCCAAGGTCATCGTGCGTGTGTTGATATTTGTGCACCCCTTCAGGATAAATCTTTCTGAAAGCCGTGTCCATGGTTATGGATGACTTGGAGCATAGTTTCTCAATCATAGATAACTATATCTAAAGTACCGTGGTTAATTTTACTAAAACATGACTATTAAATAGTGCAACACTCATGGAATGGTTAATAAAACTGCCAATGGATGGTATGTTCTTCCGTCTTCTCGTTGGTAAGCAAGAATGAGGGCGAGTGATGTTTATTTATGTTACTTATATAACTGTTTTTTCTAATTAACGAGCGTCCGTTCATATCTGATTGGGAAGATGTTGTAGCGTGTCCCTATAGAACTATTTAGATATTATCTTTCGCTATAATTGCGTCTCCCCCAGGTTGTTCCTTTTAGATGCATAAAGACTTGTTCAGTACCCCTAGGGTCTCACACCAAATTTTTGTTCATATGGACAGGTTTACTCACGGGAAAGTTACTGGGTCGACGAGACCGACGATGGTGGCAATGACCATCAGGTGTAGAGATTCCGAGGATGGAGATCCATGAGATCTATGGGCGAGAACATGCTTATTTCTATGGCATCTTATTCCAATTTGACTCTTAATCGATACATGGATTTTTTTCTCTTCCGCTTGATACTCTGATGTCTGATGTATGAGGATGTATCCTAAATGATTATCTCTATCTAGGATATTTGGATATTTCCGTATGGTGTTGAATATTTCTATTTCTTATAGATGGTATGTCTCTGATGTACTATTGTATGTCGCTGACATACACGCTTGTGTATGTTTTGTTCGCATACCTCTCGACTACGCTTCTCACACTTGATATGGTGTTCTTGCAAAGTGAAGATGGTGGTTGGCCGGTACCGTGCCCTACTCCTCTTAGACAAGGCCTACATGTGGGTGGCCCTTGGGCCTTCGTGGTAGGACACCTTATGCACTTTGGGTTCATCCTGGCTTGTTGCTTAGAGCGTAGGGTCCATGGTATTACAAAAAACATCCCCCAATGTTCGTTTGGTGATTACACGATCCATTTACACCGTTTCATCTCCGATCATCATGGCTTTTGATACAACTTCCAGGGTAGATATCAACATATATATCACATAACCATGTGATTCATGCTTAACCTTTCGGTCATCTGTGTTCCTAGGACATGTTTATACATGATAGGATCACCAACATTAACTTTTAGTGTATTTGTAGTGCATACATGGCTTAAACCCACCATATGCGAATGTTGAGATGTCTAGCACCTGATCATCACGGTCTCCTTGATAATAGTGGACTTTTTTGGTGGTGCACACTAAAGGGAGAAAACACATATTGGAATTAAGTTCATGGATCATCTTATAATGCTACCGTCGTAGTCTAATAATAGCATAATAAGATGCACAACCAATTCACAACAATTGTAAACAGTTTATGTGATATGATATGGTCGTCGTGCCTTGATCTCCATCGAGTGCTCCCACATTGCACTAGGTACATGGTGCCTCCATGCCGTCGGCAGTACATTTCATAAATACTTGCCTTGACCATACATATCATAATCCCCTGTAAAATAAACTTATATGCCTCTACTTTATATTTTGCAAGTTTTACGCAGCTGTTTCGGCATTCGCACCAGAACCGTTTCTTACTTACAAATATCACCCACAACATGGATTGACTAGTTGCTGCTTTAAGTACCATTTTAGGGCCATCCTTTGTAAATTCTATATCAAATAATGTCGGAGAGATAGACACCCGTTGGCCACTTATATGGTACACGCCATATGTCAGTCGTGGAACCAGTCTCGCATAAGGTTACCCATTCAGGCCGCTTCATCCGAAATTGCCGCGATATGAACAAGTACACATGGGATGGTAGAAACTAGAAAATCATTTCCCATACAATCAACATGTGTTCTACTCATACCAAACATCTATGCATAGATCGACTCTGATACCACTAAAGGGGTTGTATCATAGAAAACAAAAAAACTCCCAGCAATGCAAACAATATAGCCAAGATCTAGTCTATGCAGGTGTAAGGTAACGAGCGGGGATTCGGTGTTCATACCTTTGAACACCAAAATGGGTTAACATTCCTGAAGGAACATGGATGACGTAGTCGTACTCTTAGCCGACCTCGAATTCGCGAAGCTCCTCGCAAGTCACACCTTACTCCTTGTACGACGTAGCCGACCTCATGGTCGTGTCGACGTCCAAGCTCCAAGATACAAACCAAAGCACCACAAGTGGAGGTGCCTCATGTCCTTACGCATATATGGTGTAGAGACGTATTCCAGGCTCCAGTCTAACAAAGAGGCAGAAGAATATTGATCCGGACCGAGTCCAGCAGCACGACAGCGTTCGTATGGTGGAGAGACCCCAATCCCAGTATGCAATTTCAATCTTTGGAACCACACATAAGGGAGAGGGGTAACCTCGACAATATCCATAGATATGGATTTAGGTTTGATGCAAACAAGAAAATTGGTGATTTCGTCGGTCTATTAGACAAACAAGGGAGTCGAATCTTGTCTAAGATTTATTGCAAATAGATGATTACAATTCACCGATTTTCTACATGTAGTCTAACTCACGGCGAGTTGAGTTTACTCCAAGCTACCGTCTACTCCCATTTGGTCCCGCCTAGCCTTTATATGAGAGGCTGGGTCTCATAGTCCAATGCAGATCGATTACAAGTTTGATTACATCTACCCAACTATGTCGGTTTGTATTTATATTTTGATTAATGTGCCTGGTTCCTGGGCTTCGGATGATTTCAGGACTCTTTATTTCTTTCGGGTCCTTGGGTCGTACTCTAAGTATGTACCAGGTATACCAATTATAGGAGCCTGATAAGTCATACCCGTTTTAGAGAGAGATAAAGGCAAAGGCCAATCGAAGGATGGATTTGGGTACAGGGGTGCCCCTCTTTATATAGGTGGAAGGGAGGTACTCCCTCCCTCAAAGTCCCTAGGTGGGACTAATCAAAGGGAGTAGTGGGAGGAGGCGCGCTGGCCAGCCGCACCACCATGGGCCCCACGTGGGTGGGGGGGAAGCCTACTAGGGTTGTCGGCCCCTCCTTGGCCCCTTATAGGGCATGGCCCCCTCTTGGGCCTCCTCTAGCGAGGCCCATTAGGTCGGCTGCCCCATAAATACAATTAAAATATTTCATAATATTCATTCATTTAATTAATATCAAATACAAATTATTTAATACATATCATTCCGAAACACCTTTAGGACCCCTCCGATCATCATCGGATATCTCTGAAACACTTTCGGTATCTCCTCAGAACAATTCCAGAGTTCTCTCTTTTTCTCATATGATTTTGAATCAACCCCTAAGTGTCTGAAAACTTAAGTGTGACACCCTATGACTCGGGAATATGCAGACATTATGAACACACTTTCCGATCAATGACCAATAACGGTATCTAGAAACACATAATGGCCCCCATGCATTCCAGGAATAACTTGATCACTTTAACCTTGAACGTTGAGTCTCATTATCGTTGCCCTATTATACCTAGTTTAACCAATATCTGATATTTGGTATATACATACCTTGTTCGATCTTGTTACCGAAAAACACATTTACTCATTCCCGTGGTATTACATCCCCGTGACCTAGTCACATGTTTGCAAACTTGTAGATGTAATCTCACCGAGTGGGACCAGGGTACCTATCCGTCACTCAGATGGGCAAATCCCGTTTTGGATACATAGGCCTCAAAAGTTCCCCTAGAATACGTGATGCACACCTTTATGGTCACCCAGTTACGGACATGATGGTTGATGTGATCAAAGC
Organism: Avena eriantha; assembly: GCA_910589775.1. Taxonomy (NCBI): domain Eukaryota; kingdom Viridiplantae; phylum Streptophyta; class Magnoliopsida; order Poales; family Poaceae; genus Avena; species Avena eriantha. The sequence goes on from OU342742.1 coordinate 503,986,366, forward strand.
AGCCTCGGGAGATAGTGATTAATATGATCTCACAGTTAAAGGACTGAATCACTACGCATTGCTAAACATCGTAATGTCGAATTATGTGGCTGGATCACATTGCAATACTAGGGTTGGATGTTGTCCATCACTTCATAAGTAACCTTGTTGTCAGTTGACGTGGTAAAGTCCATGATCGAGAAACCTCAATCATCAACTGCCCAACGAAGTAGTCTAGAGGATACTAGGGACCTGATTGTTTTATATACAACACATGTATTAATGTTTCCACTTAATATAGTTCTATCATGGTACAAAACTATTATGAACTAATGTGACATATGTTAATAAAGACACCTTTATTATTGGCCTCTAGGGAATATCTCCTTCAGAATGTTAGGAATATGCCACACATGTTGGTCTCGACTAACGTGTGCGTGTCTAGGTTGTCCGTGGCTATGGCGGGTGTGCCCTGTGGGTGGGCATCATTGCGGTGGCGCGTGAGCCAGGCTCGGTTCGAGTCTGCCGCGTAGGGTCGGGTTGTTGGGTGAGTAGTAGCTGGTCAATGCATATTGGAATGGTTGAGTAGTATAGGTAATTTGGAGGAGCTACACGTGCTAAGAATGCATGGATAGGTCTAGCAGTAGTCAGCTTGGATAAAGATCAACTAGTTAGTTTTACCCAAGAAACATTAGGCTGATTTGCTACATCAAAGTTTTTTGTTGGAGAATTTATGCAAAGGTAGTACTACACGGAGTCGAGACATGCTCGCCCTAAGCCATTGTCTTCTTTGCCACCAAATAGACCATCAAGCAACCCCTATGGACTCACGCAGTCCAACTTGGCCAAGAACTGGTGATTTACAGTTTGAGTTGCATATTAGAAATTCAAGCACCACCGGACCTAAGCGATCCACAACCAAAGCATTACCAATAAACTCATCTAGTTTTGTTGGTCTCTAGGTATCTTTTGCTCTTTTACAAGAAAACAAGAGATGGTTTATATCTTCAGCACCATTGATGGGCAGGACGATGGTGATGACGATGAGATGGATCATGATGCTAATAATGAAGAAAGGGAGAAAAAGGAGAGAGAGGCAAAAAAATAAGATCATAACTGGAAGGCTTGAGATCACTCGATTGGACTCAACGAGTCACCCTGTAAGTCCAAGGAAAGACGCAAAAAGCTACGGATTTTTTTAGGATGCCTACTCCGAGAAAATGTCAAGATCACCAATTGCTAGTTATGGGTCAAAGATAAACTGATTTTGCAGCGTCTCTTCATTCAGAATATTTACAAAATATTCAAGTCCTCGCCTATGATCAACAACCAATACCTTAACAATAAGGGAAACAACCATGCCATCACCAAGTTATCCAAACTCAAGGGTGAATGGAAAGTCACAGAAGAACAAGCAGAAAAAATGGATAAACAATCACCATCAGAACTCTCACTAGAAACAATAGCAGGCTTACCAGTATCATCAGACTTATCTTTTGGTTGGTAAGTACCCATTCATTTTCTTCATTTTTTGTAGCTTCCAACATTCATGAATAACATGATTAGTTTTCTTACAATACATGCAAAGCTTGTCCTTTCCCTTGGACTTTGAATGAACCCTTCCATCATTGCTTTTATCTCTATTTTCATAGTCTTTCTTCCTCTGCTCAATCCTCCCATGAGCCCGCAGAGCTTCAGCCTTGGATGACGGTCCCTCTACCTACACCATAGTTTTCATCTTTTCCCTTTCTTTGAGGGCCTCTTGTACTTTGGAAAGGGTTAGTTCATCATGGCTCAACAATATTGTGTCAAGTAAATTTGCATAGAACTAGGTAGCAAGCATAAAAGTAAAAGACCTAGATCCTCATAATCATATTTTACTTCCATAGACTACAAGTAAAAAACAATCTCTCTAAAAACAGATATGTGATTCATTACAGATCCACCTTATTGTATCCTATGTGAGAAAAACCATATTCACGTGCATCTTACTAGTTAGATCCTTTGATACACATATCGTTTCAAGTTTCATCTATAGTGATTCTACATATTTCATCCCAACACTTACTGCAAAATATTATTCGCTAGAATAAGTTGAATCAGAGACAAAGTCTAACGGTCTTTCTGCTCTTCTTCGTCAGACCACTCCTTCACATCCTTCTTCCCAATTCCATCCATCGCTTCATCTAGATAAGTAGTTTGGGCAAGAATTTCCTGCATTTTCACTTGCCACAGGGAGAACCTTGTGGTGTAGTCCAGCTGCGGTGGATCGAACTTCAATGACAATATGTCGCAAACCCTAGATTGAAACCTAGGTGACATGGGTATACCCTATGGGTACCCATTATTAGCCTATAAGGTCCGGCCTAAGATAAGCCCACGATGTAAATGGAGACCATGAAATATCTGGGTGGCCCAAGTCAATGGATGTGCGACTCCTTGAAGGACACGGCAAAGAGTAGATAGGAAGTTTAAAGGGTAAAACCCTAATTTGTAACTGACTTGCCCTGATATCCCGAGACCTGGCCTCCCTATATAAAGTCCATGAGGGGGCAGCGAGGAGGGCACCGCATAACCCTAGTCCACACACCGCCAGATTACATATGTGCACCCTGTAACTTCCAGTTCCATTGATAATCAAGAGAAGACAAGTAGGAGTAAGGTTTCCCTCGAGGGGCCCAAACCTGGGTAAACTTCATGTCCCCGATTTTCTATCATGTTAGCCGAACGAAGCTTCTAGCACTCCCCTCTTCCTCAAACCCAAGTCCATCAACATTTGGCATTGATATGTTAACACCACGTCACTAGTGCTCTGATACCACTTGTTATAAATGCGGCAAGCAAATAATGAAGAACAAAAACAAGAACACGTGGGGAACACATGATTTTCACGTGGAAAAACCTCTCCAACAAAGATAGGAAAACCATGGATGCCAGCCAGCGAAACTTAACTATACTGAGAGTGTTTACACAACACGGGGTATTTCACATATGCAATTTATCCCAATCGATGACTTACAAGTGGTATATATAACGGTGGAAATCTAGGTATTCAATGATCTGTACCATGGGGGCTCATTACAAGTTAGGCTCCTTAATGAATTTGGATCATACTTCAAGTTTTCAACAGGAACACACTATGGTTACACTAGAAGCAAATTCTCTCATATATGGAATCATGTTGTTACTACATTCAAAGAAATCATTTATTATATAAGAAACAATTTTTCTCTGAATGAGAAGATGATTTATCGATTGGGCGCACACTAAATACGCCAATACATTGAGACAAAACAATGTTAGATTGAATCAAATGTCAGTAGCATCTGAAACAATATTTATGAAGGAAACACTTATCTATATGATTAGAACAGCTTTAGCATAGAAACCAAATTTCAGTAGCATTGGAAACAATATTTAAAAAGGAAACACTTCTCTATATGATGAAAAATACTTTAACATAGGAACAAAATTCTCTTATAAATGGGAACAATTTTTCTACTTTTTCATGCTTCATTTCTCCGTTGTTCATGGTTCAACTATATTTTGCATGTCTTCTCGTGTCCTACTACCGAGCAAATGTTGAACACGATATGTTCCTATTACCGACGCACATGATTCATTTTATAAACTGATGTGAACAAATTTCTACACAAATATGTTTTCACATGAAAGAAACTTTCAGTTGCATTGCAAGAAAATTGAAATATTATTTGAAACAAGAGTTCCTTCTAATTTTTTTCCAAAATGTGGGAGTGCCCCGGTCTCTGCATCAATTGAAGCACACATGCTTGTTTATCACCCAAAGTGTCAAGGTATCAAATATTACAACTCACGGATCACACAGTGTGTACACATCAACTAACCAACGGATAAGTAAAGAGACTCGTCTATGCATCATGTAGTTGTTTAGTAGGCTGCCATCCAGTTTGGCTGTAGATAGCCCACGCCACAACCTCCAACCGTTGGCCACAAGCATGCATAGGCTCCCGTTGCGCCTCCACAAGCAAAAGAGACCAGTCGTGGATACAGTGTGATACCATACAAATAACCTGTAAGAAATTATAGTTTGTACTCTTGTTAAAAACAATATTGTTTCGACAGTTCCATATAGCCCATATCAAAACGCATATTCCAATTCTAATTCGAGGTTTTGATATTTTATCTATCCCATTTAACCAATTTCCAAACATATTTGTAACATTAGTTGGGGTGATATGTCAAACATGAACTGAACCACTCTCCAAATGAGACACACAAAGGGACAGTTAAAAAATAAATGGTTGATTGATTCCGTTGAATCACAAAAAGTGCATTTCTTACAACCATTCCAGTTTCGATGAGCTAGATTACCTTTAGTAAGGATGGCTTTCTTATGAAGGAACCACATAAAATCCCTAACCTTTAGTGGAACTTTAATTTTCTAACTGTATCTATGAAGATATTTCATATGACCATTCATATATTCCTCATACATAGACTTAACCCAAAAAACCAGAGGTTGACAACTTCCACACAAAAATTTCCTTCTCATCTGAGAGGGTTATAAGCATAAGTCGTTGAACTAAACTAATCCAATATATCCACTTATTCCCTACAACACCCTTCGAAATTCGATATTGAGAGGCACTCCTGTGAGAACATTAGTGATTAAAACATATTTTCGTCTGACTATGTTGTACAATGAAGGATACTAGCTAGCTAACGAAGCATCTTTGAGCCGCGTGTCTTCCTAGAAATGCACTTGCTTGCCATTCCCTAAAGTAAAAGAACCTCTTGAGAAGAAGTCGTTCTTCACTCCCATAAGTCCTTTCCAGAAAGGGGAGTCAGAAAGTTTTGATGCATCTTGTGACAAGGTCTTATTTCGAAGGTATTTGTTTTGCAAAAGCTCTTGCCAAATGCCCTCCTCTGTAAGCAGATTGTTTAGCCATTTCCTTAACAAGCATCTATTTTTAAAATCCAAGACTTCCACCTCTAAACCCCCTTGATCTTTGGGCCTACAGATGATGTTCCATTTTTAACACCCTCGAATTGGTTCTATGCAGATTTTAGTGCTTCCCACCAAACCTGCATAGAAATGATTCAAAAATGCACACCAATCACTTGCATGCGGGTGGAAAATAAAGTAATACCATTACACAATAGTCCATGATGGGACCCACAAGAACATATATATATATACAACAATGACCCCGCGAGTCAATAATACAAATATACAATACAAAGATCCAAATCACCTTGAAAACGATACAACATCCGAGTACGAATAAGATGCAAATTGGGCTAAGAGACCTAAAGAATAACCAATGGTGTCCATAACCCTGCCCAGGCCAAGCCGGAAGGGTAATCCTGCTAACATTGTCGAAGTTATACCTGTCAAATAAAAGGGGTGCCGACAAAGGGCAAAGGAGAAAGGGAGCGGTCAGTACTGAGGCCAAGTACATGGCGGAGCTTCTCGCCTACATAGGTATGGTGGACTGAAGCGGCAGCGAATCATGTAGTAAACAACCTATACAGACTCGATACAACTGTCGGCTATCAGAGAGGGATAAGAAAACCTATTCAGAACCAATCTGATACTAACACCAAACATACCCATCCTGATATATCCCCCTCGAGAACAAACGAGGAAGTCATCCGAGGAACTCACATGGTTGATAGTTTTATTAATCATTCCATTATAGTTGCAACACTTACTACTCAGATATAGATGGCATAAGACATTCCAATATCACAAGCTGTTGGCACTTTTAATTAACCATTCCATTGCGGTTACAATACTTACTAGTCAGGTATAGATAGCATGAGACACCACAATTCCATCAGTTGTTGGCACTTTTATTTATCCTTTCTATTGTAGTGGATCTGACTACTAGTCATGCCAAAGTCAAATTTAGAGCACTACTTTAGCTATAGTTATCTATGGTCGAGACATTGTGGCTTTTTGAAAAGATTTACCCAGCAGGGCTACACAAATAGCAACACACACATGATTAGCCTCGGAAAAACCAAATAAAACCCAATGCGGCCTCACGACAAATCATTCATAGGATTCAAAAATTATTTCATGGGGCCACCCCACTAAGTTACCCACAACGAATTTGGCCGGCTCCGAGATGGACCTAGGGTTTGCGAGAACGGATGTAAATGACTAGAAACCCGAAAGTGTGACTGGGCTTATCAATACCGCGGAATTGTGCCGCATCCAAAATAGTACAGGTGCTCCACGCGCAATAGTTAATAAAGTAGTAAAGAATGGCATAAGTACAGGATAGTAATAATGCCACAAACTAGTTTGTGGCCCCAAGAAATAAGATGTGAATCAAGCTCAGGCTAAGGGGATTCATGGTCCCACATGCGAATAGTGCGATAATCAAGGAACAGGAATCAAGTACTTGGGTCCTACGGGACACAAGTGAGCGGTTAAAAACTAAATAACATTTATTACCCACCGGTGCCTCTACATTAGTTATATCTATTCCCAGCATTTGAATTGACAAGTTGTAATGAAATCCATGTTCATCTCCTCCATTAAGCATGTGGCACTTGACGGCGCGAAGCAACACCTGAGCAAGCAACTATGAGTCACAAGGCCAACTATCTACCAAAACTACTGCAATAGGATGCGTCAATGGCAATATAGGCTGTAGGGAATATAAATGGTACGGAAATTAAAGCATCGCAACACGGGTAGCAATAGATCAACAGGAGGAAGTAAAGACTAAAAATGTGAAATAGGCAGAAAGGGGGAGAATACTCGCCTAAGAAACACTGTCTAAGATTCATCCGAAGATCCGGTTGACACACGCATAAAATCATCGGCCTAATCCGTGAAGAAGCAAAGTAGATGTACTATTTAATACTACGGCAAAATACCAGGTATGATGCATGTATGATGCATGACATGGCGAAGATGCGATGCGATTAGGCAATATTAAGTAGATCTAGGGTCCTGACAATTAATTAATAGGTTCATGTTGTTTATTTACCCTGCAATTTAAATGTTGACTTAATAAGGAAAAACATGAAATCGGTTCGCTACACAAATTTATATGGAGTCGAGATAAGACAAATACAACCCGCAGATAGTCTCCATATTTAATTATGAGGTGAATCGGCATAATGCCCCAAAACCACAAAACATGTATATAATTATATTCAACATGTATATCTCATTTATAAAATAGGGGTCTCAGAAAAGGGGTCACACATTGTCGGATCAAAGATCTTGGGAGCTTGAAGGGTTCGGGTTAGGGTTTGACAGGATCGGTTCTCGCATCCGGGAACGGGACCTTCGGATCTGAGAAGGAGATCTCGGGGCCTTCTAGTACGAGATCAGGGTCTCGGCCATTGGATTCGGGATGGAGATCGTGGCTTTCTGAGGGTTCGGATTTCATGTCGATGACCTTCGGTCCCGAGGATCTTCGGGCCGGGTGTCTCGGCATCCATGAAGAAGGTCATATTGTTCTCTGGGGTTCTTCAGTCTTGGGGTCGGTAGGATCGATCTTCAGGTCCGACAGGCTCGAGGTCTTCGGATTCGTGTGGTAGGTCTTGAGCATCAATGGGAAACTTGGTCTTCAGTGATTGCATCTCACACGCATATACACGACAGAAACTTATAGGGCCATAATGACATGTACAACACACTAGCATCAATGCTTGTGGAAGCAAAAGGGTCACGCACGTGGTGACATGATGGATAGACGAGCGTGGGATTCCCACGATGGCGCGGCTTGCAGGCGATGAGGAATGGCAAGGTAGAGAGGGGTCCTCCAAGTCAGTGACGATGTGGACAAGGGCGGGATAGAGGCGGCAAAGCTCGGCGCGAGGCATTGAGGACGTGCATACCAATGCTGGAGGCGAGGCGGGCATTAGGCTCAGGAAGGAGAGCGATGGGGCTCTGTTTGGCCAGGCGGCATCCCTGGCAGCAGGGAAGGGTCACGAGACGGAGGCGCGCTAGCTAGTAACAAGCTTGAGGCTCCGGCGAGGTGGGAGGCGCAGGGCGGTGCTCCAACGGCAAGGACGTAGGGGAGGAAGCGACGCTGGCAGTAGGGGTTGCGGGGGTTGGGCAGAGTGGAGGGCGGCGGGGCATCGACATGCTCGAGCGGCTCGGGGAGGAACGGTGGGAGGATATATGCGGCGGTACTACGCTTGCATCGGGCGGACATGGTGGCGGAGTGAACTAGATGCAGGAAGAGGCCAGGCGGCTGATGACTCCAAAATTGAAGCATATTTTCCTTTTGTTTTTGCATAAATAGAGTAGGGATCTTTGTATTTCACTACGTCTACGCGCACCATTTTATTCTTGTTTCAATAGGATCCCAAATCATGGAGTCATATATGAACATATCAATTAGAGTTGTCATATTGTGTAATTATATGATATTTCTAAGTGATAAAAGTCATTTTATGAATTTAACTTCGCACCTGGAAGAATACTAAACAAGGAGGAGGCACCAGTATGGTTAACGACCACTGGTACGGGCGGAGCCCGCCACTAGTAGGGAAAACCTTATAGCCGGATTCCTCACCGCCGGCGAAGAGGTCAGGGGGGTCGCCGGCAGTAAGACTATCTAGGCCTTCCTCGCTTTACATCTAGCGAAACATAATATGGTATGCCAGAGATAGTCCAATTATCACTGGAGAATTGCGGTTGCGTGCATCGGGGCTATGGTGGGTTGCGTGCCACCGGACGGGTCGATGTTTACCTCCGGAAAAACAAGTACATATGTGTTGGGGCTACGTCCCCTTACTACCGGTGAACAAATGACCTGCTCGCCGGGGCAGTGGTGAGCAAGATGGGCCCATCTGACCAAAAGTTTTCCGTCGGTGCCGTCCTCCTAGACTCGCCGGTGATAGGAACAATACCACCGTCATGTAGGGTTGTGTCCGCCGGGGGTACTTACCTCCATCTAACTGCCCACTTCATGCCTCTTTACCGCCAGCGTATATTGGCTTCGTTCGCCGGGGGTAATCTGGGACTTAAATGCAAGTTGAACCAGCCACATACCCCCACCCCCTCACTCAATCTCTTACTCTCTTCTCCTGGTAAGTCCACCCAAAGCTTTGCTAGATCATTTCCCCACTTCTCCCCACCCATTTTAGCTAATTGAACCAACCAAGTTTGTTATATTTCACCTCAAAGCATGCATGCGCACTAGTATATCTAGCTTGCAAGATCTAGATATATTTCCGCCCACCACCTTTTTGTAGATCTAGATCTCGAGAATAAGGTCCGGATAACACACTCTCTTGGGTCGCCGTGTATCGTCTCTCCAGTGCTCTTCGATCTCGCGTCAACTAATAGGTATAATGTGGTGATTGTGCGCATGAGTTGGCGACAAGTCGCGGTGATGTCAATTGTGATTGTGAAAAGAGGTTCCATTTATATGTGGACCATTTTGCATTTTCTTTTCGTGTGCATGTATAATGAGCTGCCAATATTTCGCTGGAATGGCAATTGACTTCTGTTCCGGAGAATTTGTAGCACTCCGCCATGACCATTTTTAGCATAGGTCATGCCGGATTTTTCATTGGAAGCCAAGATGACTATTCTAATCAATGCTCTTATCGTGCATGCTAGCTACGATGGTCATCGAGATGAAGAAAAGTGTCGTGGATAGATACGTGCAACACGCGATGACCGACATGTATCAAAATAACCGCATGAAAATAAGATGTCCATGTTGAAGATGCAAACTATCGTCATTGTTCGGCCCTTTCTCAGGCACAGTGAATCAGCACCTGCTCAGGTATAGTTTCATGGAGGGCCACACTTAGTGGACGGGTGATGATGAACATGATGTGGAAGAGGAGGCCGATCAACACGAAAATGAAGATAAGGAGGAAGATCAGGACGTTGCACATGACGACAGTGATGAAGATGAAGGCCGGGAACAAGTACATACGGACAACAAGGACTAGAGTAGGGGTACCTCGCTAACTTGGTCCATGGATGACCCTCATGTTCAAGAAATTCTTCTTGGCAATGCATCAACCGACCCTAGATTCACTGGTAGACGGAAGTCTAAGCTTGATCAACTAGAGTTAGACTCGAGAACTCCATTGTACGATGTAGGTCGTGGGCCAGAGGAGAGCCGCCTGAGAGTAACTCTCGATCTTCTGGAGATGAAGGCAAAACACGGATGGACCGACGCTGGCGTGGATGATCTCTTCCGATACTTGAAGAAACGCTTTCCTAAAGATAACATGTTGGCCGGTAGCCTACGTGAGGCCAAGAAAGTCATGTGCCCTCTTAATTTACCACACGAAAAATACCACGCCTGCATTAGTGAATGCGTGATTTACCGGAACGAGCACAAGGACAAGACCACATGCCCAGTCTGTGAGGAACCTCGATACAAGAGAGGGATGAGAAAATCTCCTTGTAAAGTTGTGTAGTACTTCCCGCTCAGGCCCCGTCTTCAGCGGTACTTCGCGAACTGCAAGGAAGCAAAACTCATGTGCTGGCACACATAAAGGAAGGAAGCAGTGCTCAAGGATCCTATACGGGTTGAAAACCCAGTGCTGACATACCCTTCAGATGCAAGCCAGTGGAAAGCATTAGACAATGAGTAAGAAGAATTTGGGAAAGACCCAAGAAACATCAGGCTTGGTGTGAGCACTGATAGGATGAACCCGTTCGGCAACCAGAGCCGCAAGACATCATTTGGCCCGTGTTTTTGTGGATGTACAACCTCCCCCATGGTTCTGCCTAAAGAAGAAGTACATACACATGAGTATGCTAATCCAAGGGTTGACACAACCAGGGAGCGATCTCAACCTGTATCTTGAGCTATTGAAGGAGGAGCTAGCCATCTTGTGGGAGGAAGGGGTAGAAACATGGGATGCCCACCTCGAAGAACCTTTCCGTCTGAAAGCCGTGGTGATCGTCACGGTGCAGGACTATCTCAGATATAGATATATTGCATGCCAGGTGTGCCACGGACACAAGGCTTGTGTGTGGTGCATGGAAAAGATGTTGTCTCTATAGCTAGGTAAGGATCCTAGGTCTTCAAAAACCATCTACATGAGGACTCGAATGTGGCTACCCGATAATGACCCGTGGAGGAAGCGTGGAGACCTGTTCAACGGTGAGGATGAGCTCGAAGGACCTCCACCTAAGCGTAGCAGCGAGGAGATCGATACTTTGCTAAAAACTGGAAACACATCCCTCCGGCGGGTAAGATACAGAAGCAGAATTGGAAGCGAGGAGACGAGAAGAAGAAAAAGGAACCCGTGCACTCATGGGGGTATGGAAAAGGAGGTCCGTGTTTTGGGACTTGCCATACTAGAAGATCCTCGGTATACCCCATAGCCTCGATGTAATGCATATTACGAAGAACGTGTGCGAGATCTTGCTTTCCACTTTGTTGAACATGCCGGATAGGACCAAAGATGGGCCGAAAGCATGACACGACCTGATGGCTTTGAATAACAGAGAAGAGCTTCACCCACCGCCTCTGTCTTGGGTTGAGGAGACAAACGATCGCAAGCGCAAGAGGGTGGGGAAGCAGCCAGTTCAGGAGGAGATGGAAGATCCAAAGGGCAAAAGGGCAAAAGGTCTAAGTAGAGAGAAACTCCAGAACCCTCCTGCTTCACTCCAAATCCTGACGAGCTCGAACAAATCTTCAATTGCCTTCTAGGAGTCATATTCCCCTTAGGATATTTAGTGTTGATATGCCAATGGCTGGACCCAACGAAAAGAATCTTCAGCAGGATGAAGTCTCATGACTGTCACGTCATGATGACGCAGATACTTCTGGTGGCAATCCGAGGGATAATGGAGCCGCATGTCCGTGCAACGCTGACCGGCCTCTGTAACTTTGATGTCATCACTCGGAGGTCGATAACCGTCAAGAAACTCGGGAGGCTGCAGGAAGTGATCATCACCATCATATGCGAGATGGAGATGTACTTTCCACCCGCATTCTTTGACGTCATGGTCCACCTACTTCTGCATATAGTGGACGATATAGAGGATCTTGGGCCTCTGTTCCTTCACAACATGATGGCGTTAGAAAGAATGAACATGATCATCAAAGGATACGTCCGTAACAGGAAACATCTGGATGGAAGCATCATCCAGGGATTTCTCACCGAGGAGTGCGTCTCTTTCTGCAAGAATTATCTAAATGAGGATAACCCATGTCCGGTGGTTTGCCCGCAGACAAGCACCTCGGCAGGTTCGAGGGAGTAGGCCACACCACCGGCAATAGGGAAATGGACGTGGATCAATCTGGTAGGAGAGCCGACTTTAACAGGGCCCACTTAATAACACTACAACACATGGATGTTGTTGGGCCTTGGGTGGATCAGCACATAACCATGATCAAGAATAGTGCTGACATGCTGATGACAGAATAAGAGGTATTCAGAGCGCACAACTCCTCTTTCGCATGCTGGTTTAAATACCAGACTGAGCCAATCCCCCTGCCAATGACAAGCGATACAGACAACATCATAGTGGCCTTGTCTTACGGGCCCGCACCCAACCTCAAGACGTATCAAGCATATGACATCAACGGGTACACATTCTACATGGAGGAGAGATACAAAAGGAGTGACTATCAAAACTCGGCTGTGACGATGGAATCTTACACGGATGAAGAGAATAAAAGATACTTTGGAACGATCAAAGAAATATGGGAGCTCGACTATGTCGGGGAGAAGCTGCCGATGTTCCATGTCTGATGGGCTACAAACGTCACAAAAGAAGATGAGTATTTCACAACCATGCGTATGCCTAAGAAATCCAAGACCAAAAACCCCACCGCGCAAAATGAGCCATGGGTACTGGCTAAGCACGTCGAGCAATGCTTCTTCATTACTAATCCATCAAGGCCTAGCCGTGTCATCGTAAGGAGAGGCAATAGGGCCCTTGTCGGAATGGATGGAGTCGCCGATGAGAAAAACTTCGACGTCCTCGTCGGAGACCCGATGGTGGAAGAACCCGATGAAGACGATGCAACATACACAAAAACAAGAACAAGGACCATGCTATGTAGGTCGTCTGCTCTTCCTCCGTACATTCGTGGGGTCAAGTCAACAAAGACCAAGTAGAAGAACAAGAAGAAGAAGAGAGATCGAGTGTGACTGAACCATAAAACCCTAATTGTGTGTATCTCTCTAATTAATGATGTATAAGTGTACATATATGCAAAATCTCTAATTTGGATGGCGACACGGAAGAACCATCATTTTAAGTGTGTCATCTTCAATGACATATGTGTGTGTATCAATCGACTATCTATCCCATCATTTAAGTGTACTTATCCCATGAGGGCTAAAAATTGTGGGTCCTACTTGTATAAGTGGGTGTAAGTTTATCGCTGGCAAATTCATACCAAGGCGTCGGGGATACGTGCGGGACCCACATGTAAGTGGGTGTAAGTTTATCACCGGCGAATCTAGACTAAGGCGACGGGGGTACGTGCGGGTCCCACGTGTAAGTGGGTGCAAAGTTATCGCTGGCACGTTAAAAATCCCCAATCGATCCCCAATAGAGTGCACGAACCCTAGCCATCCAATCAATCCCCAACAGAGTGCCCGCCCCGCCATCGCGAGCCGCCCCACCGCCCCTCGCAGTCCGCCGTGGAGGAGCATCCCGATGTCCGCCACCGTCCGGGAGGAGCAGTCCACCGTCTGCCGCAGTCTATGGAGGAGCAGCCCGTGCTGGAGCCGACCATGGAGGCGCAGACCGTGCTAGAGCCGGCCGTGGAGGAGCAGGCTCATCATTGTACGCACGCTCATCCTCGTCCGCTCTCATCGTCGTCGTCCACGCTCACGGCCGTATCGCCCTCTGTCTCTGATCTCTACACTCTATTAGTACTTGTGTTCATTCAGTTAGTACTAGTGTAATTTTAGTGAGTACAAGTCTCTGATATCTGCACTCTGTCTCGCATGAGATCGCTTGTTGGCTGTGAGATCACGTGAGATCGCTTGTTGGATGTGAGATCGCTTGTTCATTCAGTTAGTACCGGTGGCATATATATTGCTTGTTGGCTGTGAGATCACGTGAGATCGTGTGACTGAGTTTGGCTTGGCAACGTCATATATATTGTGCAGGTACAATTAATTAGTTGCCAATGTTTCGCCATAATGTTGATTAACTTCTGTTCCGGCGAATTTCTAGCACTATGACATGACCATTTTTAGCAATTGTCATGCCGGATTTACGCCGTGAATTTAAGTGTCCTAAATCTTTTATTTTTGCTTGTGTAGTGCTAGGTATAGGCGCCATGTCATCTTCTCATCGAAACTTGGACCAAGACGATCCTGTCGAGACTGCTCAGCGAGACATGGATGAGCACTGTAGGGTCATGGAGGAAGAGATAGAACTGGAGGAGATGACAGGGGGCAAAGAAGATGACGAGACCACCGATTATGCCCTTGATGGCGATGACAAGAGGGGAGAAGAAGATGATGAGACCAACGATAGTGGCGTCCCCGGGGGTGGCTCAGAGAGTACTAGAGAGGCAAATAGGCGACGAAACAAGCGGTTCCTAAACTTGGTAAGCCCCACAAAGGAAACATTCACCGCTGTGGACCCTGAGACCGATATTCCTATGGAGCCGAAGTGGCTCACAAAGTGGTACGGCCTCTAGCTGGGAGCTATCCTTCGGGACATCGTCAATGACACCGAGACGAAACTCTGAACGAAGAACAAGAAGCATCTGCAGGACCAACTCCTTTTGTGGCTACACGCATGGTACCAGTTTCCTGAGGGCTACACGAGTCTGGTTCCCAAGGAGAACATCATGAACAGGCTAGCCCTCTCTAGGTTCACCTAGAACCTTAGCGGTTATAAAACCATGCCGAGGGGGATGATTGCTGACAACGAGAGCTTCGAAGAGATCAAGTGCCACTTCCCATGGATTACGCCGGAGGACTACACGCTCTTCCTACAAAACAAGGAACTAGCGTACACCAAGTGGTAGTCGATCTGGGGGAAGGAGCTGGCGGAGAAGAACGTTAGTCGCCACCATCTCGATTGTCGTGGCTACGATGGTAAGCAGGAGAAGTGGCAGAAGGAGGACCAGACCTACGTACACAAGGGCATCGAGAACCCTTTGGACAAGTACAAAGACCCTCTCTTTAGGGCATTTGTTAGGTCCCGGTACCATAAAGAAAAGGATGGGAAACATGTCACGAGCCCGGAAATGGTGGAGGGTGTTGTCTTGGTCACCAACCCGAAGGTGGTGAAAGTTGAGAAAGCAGTGCTATCCAATTTTACCGGCTTATTAGTTTGATATTTCTCACCAACTTAATCTAAAAAATGGTTCATGCTACTTCTTGAAGTTTGCAGAAGAAGGGACCGAATCTGCCTCCTTGTTCCAAACGTCGACGGGCAAAGTCCCGCGGGACAACCCTTTTATCAGAGGCATGAACATCGTGAAGGACCACTGCCATTGAATAGGCCGCACTTAGGCCGTGTCCCCGGCGCCGGAGGAGTTCGCAAGTATGACAATCATGGCTTGGCCATGCGCAGCACCAAGGAGTCGCGGCAGGCAGAGAAGGAGCGGGAGCATGTGGCTCTATTGGAAAAGGTAGCCAACTTGGAAGCAACCATGGACCAGCGCGTCGAAGACGCGGTAGAAAGCAGGGTCCAAACAGAGGTCGCTAGCAAGGTCGATGACGCGGTGGCCAGCTGGGTAAATGAAATCATCCTTGGAATGGTGCAGGCGATCTCCAATTTTTTCGCCAACAGTCAAAAGGGACCACTCTCGGTGATCAGCCTAGGCGGCAGCAACTTGCGCAACCTACCTTCTACAACCATATTGGTGGCCACCGCTGATACGTCCATTTTGCATCACTATTCTATGTCATAATTCACTATTATTCATTGAGATATTTCATATTGAGAGGTGATACTTATGTTATTTCATCTGTTTTTGCATGGTTGATGACTTTTGGAGCATGGACCACTACAGTCAGGATTCTGATGGAAAAGGTGTTGTTTGGAGGCAAAATTCGCGAAGTTCAGAAAATCCGGGAAAATATACGGAAAATCCTATTTTTCCAGAAGACAAAGGAAGCCAGAAAGGGGCTGGAGATGGGCCACTGGGGGCCCACACCACCCCCTGGCGCGGACTAGCCTAGCCCGCGCCACCAGGTGGTGTGGCCGCCCTGGTCCACCCCTGGCACTCCCCTCTGGCGTATATTATCCTCCCGAAACCCTAAGACTCGGGGAGCGACCACAGAAAGATTCCGCCGCCTCTGCGGGGCGGAAAACACCGAGAGAGAAAGATCTCTCCGGCAGACAGATTTCTGCCGGGGGAATTCCTTCCCGGAGAGGGGAGATCGTCGCCATCAACGCCACCATCAAGCTGGACTTCATCGGAATCATCATCATCATCACCACCATCATCACCATCAGCACCCTCATCACCATCTCCATATTGCTGTAACAATTGGGTTGAATCTTGCATAGTTCTTAGGGGAAACTTTCCCGGTGTTGATTACTCTTTGGATTTGATGCTATTGAGTGAACCGTTGAATTATTGTTTATGTTCATATTGTTATACATCATTATTCCATCTCTGATCATGATCCATATGATGTCTTGTGAGTAGTTCGTTTTGTTCTTGAGGACATGGGAGAAGTCATGTTGTTAGTAGTGGAGTTGTGTTGAGAAAGATTCAATAGTTTGATATTTAAGTTGTGGTGTATTCTTCTATTGGTGTCATGTGAACGTCGACTACATGACACTTCACCTATATGGGCCTAGGGGAATTCATTGTGTATTTGGCTACTAATCGTAGGGGTTGCCGGAGTGACAGAAACCTGAACCCCCGTTAGGAAACCATTGCACAAGGGATGTAAGGGTCTTAGAGTTTAGAGATGTGGTTAGGTTTTTACCTTAATTACTTTCTTATACTTACGGATGTTTGCAAAGGGTATAATCACAAGTATGTATTAGTTCTAGGAAGGTCGGTACATTAGCACAGGTTCACCCACACAACACTTAGCAAGCTAAAGAAGATTAATCAACTATATGAAGCGAAAGCACTTGATAGTCTTCCCATGTGTTCTCGAGAATGTTTGGTCATCTTAAGTAATACAACTGGCTTGTCCTTTGCTGCATAAAGGATTGGGCCACTTGCTGCATTTATTCCTACTGTCTTTTATTTACTCGTACTTTGTTTACTTGCTTTATCAGAAACCCCTAAAAATCCGTTTGCTAAGTATTTGCAGAGAATTCCTTATCCATACCACTAGCCAGCACCTTCTGCTCCTCGTTGGGTTCGACACTCCTACTTATCAAAAATACTACGATACACCCCCTATACTTGTGGGTCATCAAGACTATTTTCTGGCATCGATGCCGGGGAGTGAAGCGCTATTGGAGAGTGGAACTGGTAAAGGAAACTTCTACTTTGAGTATTGTTTACTTCTGTTAGTTGCTTTATTTTCGTTATGGATAATTCGTTGAGTTTCTTATTTGGTAATGCTAATACCACTGCTAAGGTAGTAGAGGAACCACCACCTGCTGAGGATGATGTTTTGAAAATACCTACAAGAATTATTGATCATGTTATGGATAACTACTATGTTGGGATGGAACTGTCCATCCTAGTGATCATTTGCTCTTTATACACGAATTGTGCGGGTTGTTCAAGTGTGCAGGTATTACTACAGATCAAGTTAAGAAGAAGTTATTCTCGTTGTCACTGAAAGGAAGAGCTGAGGAATGGTATAAGTTGCTGAAGAATAGTCAAGCTCTGGAATGGGAGGAAATAGTGCCTCTCTTTTATTCAAAGTTTTATCCTCCTAGTGAGATTCATAAAGATCAGAATCAAATATACAACTTTTGGCCTGTTGATGGAGAGAGTACAGCTCAAGCTTGGCGTAGATTGATGTTACTAATGCTCAAATTTCCCATTCATGAGCTCCCCAACAATATTATTATCAATAACTTTTATCACTCGCATGGAAGAAGAAGCTAAATGGGATCTTTTGGACCGTATTCAAGAAAATGCTGAAGCTTGGGAGAATAAACAAGGTAGAAAGTCAGGTATAAATTATGGTTATGAATGCATTGAATCTTTTATGGGAACTAATGACTTTCAAAACATTAAAAATGCTTATGGTCTAGAATCTCAAGCTATTGCTTCTTATTTTAAGGCTTTTGCTTCCTACATTGAAGTGCCTAAAAAGAAGTGGAATAAGTATCATGAACCTTATAAAGATATTGCTAATAGTGTTCCTGCAAGAAATACTGAAGTTTATACTGCTAATCATGTTTTACCTGAACCTTACATTGAGAAAATGCCTTTTCCTAGTTAAGATAAAGGAACATTCTATGATAGCTAGTATTTTTAATGAAAGTACAAATAAATTTGTGGAACCTGATAAACAAATGATTGATGAACCTATAATAGCAAATGTGAAAGACTTTGTTACTAAATATGAAGAAGAGGGACACACTATCCTTTGTAAGGATACCTCTAATATTGTTTCACATAGTAGTGTTATGAGAGCTAGTATTCCTGTGTTTTCTGTTAGAATAAGTAATCATTGCTATCATGGTTCTTGTGATATTTGTATTGTTAAGTTTATGCATGATACTGAAAGTTACTATGAAAGAGGGAAAAGTGTTCTTATTTATCCCAATAATATCAAGTTTCCCCGTTTTATGCTGAAAGTTTTTATATTGCACTTCTTTTGCCTTCTTATGCAAGTAGCCTCTGGTTTCAACAACTTGTTTGTTTACAAAATTACCTTGCATAGGAAGTGGGTTAGACTTAAACATGTGTATTTTTGCTTCTTAATGCTCTCTTTCACTTCAATTCATATTCTTATGTGAGCATCTTCAAAATCCTCATGCCCATCTTAATGGCTATAAAGAAAGAGATTTTTGGGATACAACCCAATTTTTTTGCTTTCAGTCTGTTTTTGTTACTTTGAGTCTTGGAAGTTATTACTTCGTTAATAACCGCTCCTTATCCTTTTTGTTTCTTTTTTGTGTCAAAATCAACCTCTAATGAGAGAGAAGTAAGATTTGGGGACGTTGCTATCCCGAAACAGATTTTTGTGCTTCACCGTAAAAATTCGTGAGGGATCTTTGTACGTCGGATTGAGCTGTAATTTTTTGTGATTTTGCCCCAGTTTCTTATTTAACTTTCGTTAGTTTTGCACTTTTTGATTTGAGGAACAGAAGAGTTTCTAAAAAATTGATCTTTACCTTCTTGTCTGTTTTGACAGATTTTGCCACTCTTGCATTTGCTTCTTTATTCGATTTCCTTTTTGAATTATTTTCGGGTTTTCGGAAGGAGTTGCTTTAGTAGCTTATGTTTTGATGGTTTTCAGTTGAAAGTGGACTCAAAAGGTTTTATCACTTGACTTATACTAATGTTGCTAATGAGAACTATGTGAAGTTTGGTGTGAGAGAAATTTCCAGAAAGTGGAGATAATGGTGTAATAAGGAAGAGAAAGGTTTTATGACTCAAGTAATAAATGTATGAAGATGAAGATACTGATGATTATTCAAGTGCTGACTCCGGATGAATCTACTAGATACCAAATTCAGAGACCTGCAGAGCCCGCTTTTAAATAGGTAAAAGTTCTAGTAAGAGAAGTTCCGCAAAAATACTATCCAACTATATTTTTGCAGTTTTCAGTCAATAAGGAAAGCTACGAAGAAAAAAAGGGACGGAAACAGTGCCAGGGTGGCCCACACCACCCTGTGGCGTGGGCCCACCCCTGGCCGCGCCACCAGGTGGTGAGTCGACCCCGGACTCCGCATCCGACTCATTTTCTCCCAGTACCTTCCTTTTGATATGAACCTTCGTAATATATAATCTCACGGATCCCCCGAGGTTCGTATATCGTGTTTTTGTTGTGTTTTTGTTTTGATCTGTTACTGCCAGGAACTATCTTTGAAATCTTAGAAGCACAATGGTGTCCGCCAAGGATAAAGGGAAGGAGCCTATGGAGGAAGACCTCCAAGACCCCGGGAAGGAGAAGGAGATCAAGAGTGAAGGCGAAGAGGAGCAAGGCCAACATCTGCACACTGGCACTACCATTGCAAGCATTGGAGTGGTGACAAAACCTGCCAGAGTTAGAAGGACTTCACGGATGCAGACTGGGGGGAAAGCTCCTCATCACTGCTTGGCTCCACGGCCACTTCCTCCGCGCACCAAGAACCCTTTCCATACCCTTGTCCATGAGCATCAATACCAGAATATGCCCAAGGGGAAATTACCCTCCAATTGGGATTTGCCTCGTTCTAGCCATGCAGGAAAATAAGACTTCAAGGAGGAAGAGTGGGGAAAGAATAGCAAGAGCTGGAATTCTCAACCCGACATGATCATGAGCCGCATTGAGCAAAACTCATAGCTGATTCGTAATCTCACCTTCAAGATTGAGGACTTGGGGAAACTTATCAGAGAGCTCATCGACAGGATACCACCACCACCAAAAGGGTAATTCTGAAGGGAATATGCCCGAGAGGCAATAATAAAGTGGTTATTATCTTATTCCATGTTTATGATAAATATTTATTTTGCATGCTAGAATTGTATTGATCGGAAACATCAATACATGTGTGTTTAATAAACAAAAAGGGTTCCTAGTTATGCCTCTCTTATAGACTAGCTTGTTGATTAACAAGATGATCAAGGTTTCCTGATCATGGACATTGGATGTTGTTAATAATAAGGTCACACCATTGGTGGAATGATGTGATGAACATTCATCCGAAGTATAGCATTACGATCAAAGTCATTATGTTTATATTGCTATAACAACATACAAAGTAGTCTTAGTCCTTAGACCATGAGATCATGTTAACTACTAACACTGGAAGAGTATCTTGATAACATCAAACGTCACACCGTAACAGGGTGACTATAAAGGTGGGTTCAGTACTACGAAGGTGTTATGTTGAGTCTCATGGATCAGGAGTGGAATTTGTCAATCCCGATGATGGATGGATAAACTCTGGGCCCTCTCGGTGATATCACATTGAAATAGCTTGCAAGCAAGTGATGTGATCACTAGAATGTTATATCACGGGAACGAGAAAAGAGTGCCTGTCGGCAACGAGATCAAACTAGGTATGGAGATACCGATGATCGAATCTCGGACATGTAATATATCGTGAGACAAAGGGATTTAGTTACTAGCGTTAAAGGTTCTCATGATCACAGAAGTCATCGTTGAATGTGTAGGAGTCAGTATGGATCTCCAGGTCCCGCTTCCGATTATTGATCTGAGAGGGGTCTCAATCATGTCTGCATTATTTGCGAACCGTAGGGTGACACACTTAAGGGATACCGACACCATTTGGAGCAAATATGTTTCAGATAAAGATTTAAGAAAGCGCTGGAATTATTTCAATAGACACTGAAAATGTTTCGGGTGAAATTGCTGAAATTGGTTCTGCATGTAATATTGAAATGTTGCAGGGGGTTTTATGTGAATGTTTGTTAATTAAATTAATTAACAAAATTCTGAATAAAAATAATAAAAGAGTTTTATTAAATGAGAGAAATTAAATTTGGAGAAATTTAATGCATTTAAAGTGGAGACTTTAAAAGGGAATGTGAAGAGGCATTTTAATGTGGAGGGGTTACCACCACATGAATGGAGGAGGTGAAGAGGCACCTCCTCCATGCGCCGGCCATGAAGGAGGGGCACCCCCCCTCCTCCTATAAAAGGCCACCCTCTGCTCACTTCTCACTCACACCTCCTTGTGAAGGATCTCTCTCCCCCTCTAGTATTATTCCCCCATGGTCTCGGATTAGTGAGATACATGTTCCCGGTGGCTTTATCTGGAAAGGAGTTGCTGCTTCCGCTGCTTTGCTGGAGCGAGGGACGGAGGTTGCCGGGGTACCGGACGTGTGTGCGATCACGGATGCACCGCTGCTTTGCGGTGCTGGACTTGGTGCTTCTGGAGCTGGATCTGATGGAAGTGCTGGAGCCGGACCTGCTGGACTTCATCACGATCTTGAGATTGGCAAGTGTACGACTACATCAACCACGAGTTCCTACTCGTTAACAAAACTCGTTGTCTTCGAGGGTAAGTTCTCGTTGGATGTATTTCCACCTGTTTCTTTGTACCTAGTAGATAGATCTTGGCGTGTAGTTCACACCGTAGGAAATTTTTTGTTTTCTATGCTGCGGACCCAACAGTGGTATCAGAGCCTGATCTATGCGTAGGTGCTTTGCTCGGGTAGTACACATATGTTTATATGTGGGCGATGATGATCATGTTATTGCATCTTCCATGTATTTTGGATATTGGTGGCATAGTGGGATGAAGCGGCCCGGACCAACCTTACATGTCATCGTACATGAGACCGGTTCCACGACTGACATGCAACTTGTTTTGCATAAGTGGCTGGCGGGTGTCTGTCTCTCCTACTATAGTCAATATCTGATTTACAACGAGTTGCTAATAACTTGGTTATCCTTGTTGTGGTTCATGTTCGTAGGTGAGAACGGTTCTATCTCCGAAAGCCCTAAGCCACGTAAAACTTGCAATTGATAAATTAGAGGCGTCTAGTTTAGATCGTTGCTGGGCTAGTGTATTGATATGGTATTATTGTAAGTATATGTATGATAGATACTCTTACAACACATTTAACGTAAGTTCCATAGACCTTGGCCTTACACACAAAGGAATGATAGAGATCATACCACGATGCAAGTGATAGAGATCAAATGCATGGACCATATCATCTCACTTTACACATTAGATGTTAGCATCTTATACTGCTAGTTTGGCGCTTTCTGTAGCATTGTAAGATGATCCCTCTTTTAGATATCAAGATAAAAATGTGTTCTTCCTTAAGTATGCACCGTTCTATTGATCGTGTTTCGAGACATCACGTGACAATCGGGTGTACTCGAATCTACGCTTTCATAGGAACGGGTGTAAGACAATTTTACACACGCGAACACTAAGGTTCTTACTTGGCGACCCTAGCATGTACATACATGGCCTCGGAACACAGACCGAAAGGTTAAGCATGAGCCATATAGTTGATATGATGCCCATATAGATGCTCGCCTTTGAAGCTACATCAACTCACGTGATGATCGGACTTGGTGTAGTGGATTTGGTTCATGTAATCACCAAAAAGACACGAGGGATGTCGTTTTTGAGTGGGAGTTCATTAGTAATTTGGATTAGTCGAACTCAATTTGTCATAAATTAAATCAAAGTGAATTTGCATAGTTTGTTGTAGTTGTTGGCATTCGTTTTCTACCTTATGCTTAGTTTTTATTTGCGATAATAGAACTATAGAATTCTGGATATTTACTTTACGAACTGGTATCGTATTGTTTTGAATGTCAATTTAAAGTTTATAAGTCCTATTGAAAACTTTCAGCAAACTCTATTTACTCCATGAAGTTTAATAAGTAGTATTAAATCAAGAGTAAGAATTCCAATGTTAGTATCTAAAGTATCATGTTTGCCTCCATGATTATTGATATCCAAAAGTTGTTTTAATATCAAGATTATATTGGAGCTGAAAATTGTTTCAGAAACCATCATGTGTGAAAGATATTGTGATATCTGAAACAATGTTTTTGGTTGCATTATGATAGAGTATAATTTAGCAAAATACATGTTCTCATATTGTATGAGAATTTCTGAAGGATGGAGATGCTAGGCATCCGAATCTACCAAAAAGGTTTTGGGAACTGATATTATACTCGTGATTCTTCTTTATAAGCTATAGTAGCTTGATCATGAAAGTTGTCATGATAAGGATGAATAGAAGATGTAAGTAAAATGTTTACTACACTAATAGATTACTAAAGAATGGATTTTTGAAAGAACACCAAACATTTGATGATGGTGATCCACTTCAAAGTGCAAGTCCAAAGGTATTAGTATTTGACTATATACGCTTTGTACCATGTGTCATGTTGATGACACCACTATTGATGTTGATAGATTCTTTTAAAAGAAAAGGAATTGCTGAAAGAGAATCTATAAAATATTTGGCAGAAAAGAAAAAGTTGGAAATGTCCAGCTTGGGTATATAGAAGATATACATGTTACGGTTGTCTTCCTTGCTTGTTAAACAATGTAGCTCTTAGGTATTGGATACCGGTATTGGATACCGAATTGGTTGGTATGAAGTGTCCTACAGGACAACGAAATTCATGAACTACAATGGCCTAAGTAATTAGCAAGAGAATGAGTGATGATGTTCATCGAAAACAAATAAAGTGTTATTGTGTTTTTCGTTGTCGTCAAACCTAGCCTTCAAGATTTGTCTTAATAATTGTTATTTTGTTCCGGTATTACGAGAACAATGGTTGTTCAAATAATTACCGTATTCCATAAAGGATGGATGAACTTTTACAAGTCTAGTTGGAGAAATCATATCCATAAACACTATTGCTAAAATGTCGCAAGACAAATGATTGAAAGATCACTTATGAAGTGACATTGCTGTTTAAATTATATTGGAAAGAAAACATGAAGAAACTCCAAGTTGATGGATTTTTGGAGTCTTTTGATTTTTCATCAATTGACGCATGTGAGACTTTCCTCGAGATAATTGAAACTCCGTCCATAGGCCAGAAAGGAACGAATAACTAGCTTATTGGAAATTGTGCATGCTGATGTACATAGTCCATTATGTGTAGCCATATGCGATGGATCTTTTTGCGTCATATGCTTTCTCCAAAAATTTGAGTGAATATATCTGTGTATTTACTTAATAAGGAAGAAGTATGAAACATTTGAAAGTTGTTCAAAGACTTTCAAGATGAAGTGGAAAATCATTGTAACAGGAAAATAAATAGTTTATGATTCGATCATAAAGGAAGATATTTGAGTTACATGTTTAGCAAAAACACCTAAGACTTGAGGAATTGTTCCATGATTTGTGTTTCCCGATAAACCATAGGAGTATGGCATATTCGAGAGATGAAATCAAACCATGTTTGACAAGGTAAGATCAAGGGTGTCATTTATAAAACTGCCATTATGTTTTAAGGATTGAAGCTTTAGAGACTACCGCTTTTACACTAAAAAGAGCACCATCGTGATCCGTTGAAATGACACCATATGAGTTATGGTTTGGGATAAAACCCGAATTGTCTTTTCTTAAATTTTGGTATGCTATGCATAAGTAAAATGTTTACAACCAAAGTCAGATAAGCACGTCTTTGTAGGTTATCCCAAAGAATTTGTTGGGAATTTCTCCATAACACCGAGGACAAAAGAGTTTGTTACTTGGAACGTCAAGTTTCTTGAGAAGGAATTTTTCGCAAAAAGTTAAGTGGGAGGACAATAGAACTTTGATAAGGTTGTTGAACCTTAGCTATATGTGCTAAGTAGCGCAGCGCCGGAAAGTGTCCCGGTGGCGGCCACAATGCTCATGGCTCTCGTGATTACAAAAGGTGTGGCCTCGGAGATTAGAGTTCCTATAGAACCGTGTGGGTCGGTAAGAATCAAATAGTAAGATTTGATAAGCAAGTCGTTATTGTTTTGACAATGATGAACCGACTACATGCAAAGAAGCGATGATGGGCCCTGACTCCATAAAATGACTAGAATCCGTGATAGTATCCATACACGATAAATCAAGTTTTTGAACTTGGAAGACCCTCCGGAAAGGCGTGAAGCCCATCGGTTGTGTTTGGATCTATAAAGAAATAAGACATGGATGTTTAACATCTATGAAATAGTCGACATGTCGGAAAGAAGTTTACGACAATGTTCAAGGAGTTGACTATGACAAGATTTGATCTTTCATAGCGATATATAGTCTTGATGGATTAATGTAGCAACCACAACATATAATTTGGTATATGGTAGTTGAATAAACAAAACAAGGTTCTTCTAATAGGACGGTAACCTAGGACATGTACATAACATGGTCCGAAGGCTTACATTTGCAAGAAATTAAGTGGGAGCGCTGAGACATATTTCTAATACATTATGTAGAGGACATATTTTTTATTTGAAATGATGTATCTTGTATTGACACAAGTTAAGAATTTCATTAAAATAAGATTTCGATGAAAGACTTGGGCAAACCCGGAATATTTGGCATCATTATCTATATGGATAGATTAAGGCGCAAATATGGTTGTGCCATACATACATATATGAGATATTGAAAGGGTTCAATATGGAAACAACAAGAAATGTTCTTGCTGCATGGAAATAATTGTATCAAGATTCGAGTGTTTCAACACTTGGTGAGTAAAATCACATGAAGATTTTGATCGATTATACCATCATATGTATATATCTAGAATGTCCTATGCTCTAAATGTTATGAGCATATACCAGAATGATTCATAAGATGATCATTGGACAATAGTAAATATATTCTTATGAGCTTCGGAAGAACTAAGAATATATCATGTATAAATGACAAATAGTTAAAGGTAGTTCATTGTAAAGTGTTACATTGATACTAATTTTGTCAGAAGATACAAATTAAATTTATCTCAATTTAGACTATGGGTGGCACAATGTAATGGAAAGGATGTTCCATGATGGATTTGGATGAGTTCCAAAGTTGAGACATTTTGACGGATACTACAACAAAAGGCTAAGTATATGACTGCTATAGTAGCAGCATAGGAGGGCATTTGTGTTAAGTAGTTTGTTATCAAACTAGGTGTGGTTCAAAGTGGGATAATACTATGAAGATATATTGTGTGACAATAATATCAACATACTTTGAGCCAAACGAACTAAAGGTCTCACCAAAGGACCAAATTTATACAATGCCATCTCATTTGAGAATGAGTGATGCGTAGAGACGCAAAGACATGCAAATACACACGGACCTGAAATTGTCAGATCTGGAGATTATGTTAACCACTAGCAATAGCGTATATGCAACACCAGATAGCCATAGGTGTTCAATACGCAAAGTTTTTCAAACTAGATTATTGACTCTAGTGCAAGTGATAGACTGAAGGGAATATGCCCGAGAGGCAATAATAAAGTGGTTATTATCTTATTCCATGTTTATGATCATTGTTTATTTTTCATGCTAGAATTGTATTGATCGGAAACATCAATACATGTGTGTTTAATAAACAAAAAGGGTTACTAGTTATGCCTCTCTTATAGACTAGCTTGTTGATTAACAAGATGATCAAGGTTTCCTGATCATGGACATTCGTTGTTGTTAATAACAAGGTCACACCATTGGTGGAATGATGTGATGAACATTCATCCGCAGTATAGCATTAAGATCAAAGTCATTATGTTTATATTGCTATAACATCATACGAAGTAATCTTTATCCTTAGACCATGAGATCATGTTAATTGCTAACACCGGAAGAGTATCTTGATAACATCAAACGTCACACCGTAACAAGGTGACTATAAAGGTGGGTTCAGTACTATGAAGGTGTTATGTTGAGGCTCATGGATCAAAATTGGAATTTGTCAATCCCGATGACGGATAGATATACTTTGGGCCCTCTCGGTGATATCACATTGAAATAGCTTGCAAGCAAGTGATGTGATCACTAGAAGGTTATATCACGGGAACGAGAAAAGAGTGCATGTCAGCAACAAGATCAAACTAGGTATGGAGATACCGATGATCGAATCTCGGACATGTAATATATCGCGAGACAAAGGGATTTAGTTACTAGCGTTAAAGGTTCTCACGATCACAGAAGTCATCGTTGAATGTGTAGGAGTCAGTATGGATCTCTAGGTCGCGCTTATGATTATTGATCTGAGAGGGGTCTCGATCATGTCTGCATTATTCGCGAACCGTAGGGTGACACACTTAAGGGATACCGACACCATTTGGAGCAAATTTGTTTCAGATAAAGATTTAAGAAAGCCCTGGAATTATTTCAATAGACACCGAAAATGTTTTGGGTGAAATTGTTGAAATTGGTTCTTCATGTAATATTGAGATGTTGCAGGGGGTTTTATGTGAATGTTTGTTAATTAAAGTAATTAACAAAATTCTGAATAAAAATAATAAAAGAGTTTTATTAAATGAGAGAGCATTAAATTTGGAGAAATTTAATGCATTTAAAGTGGAGACTTTAAAAGGGAATGTGAAGAGGCATTTTAATGTGGAGGGGTTACCACCACATGAATGGAGGAGGTGAAGAGGCACCTCCTCCATGCGCCGGCCATGAAGGAGGGGCACCCCCTCCTCCTATAAAAGGCCACCCTCTCCTCACTTCTCACTCACACCTCCTTGTGAAGGATCTCTCTCCCCCTCTAGTATTATTCCCCCATGGTCTCAGATTAGCAAGATACATGTTCCCGGTGGCTTTATCTAGAAAGGAGTTGCTGCTTCCGCTGCTTTGCTGGAGCGAGGGATGGAGGTTGTCGGGGTACCGGACGTGTGTGCGATCACGGATGCACCGCTGCTTTGCGGTGCTGGACTTGGTGCTGCTGGAGCTGGATCTGATGTACGTGCTGGAGCCGGACCTGCTGGACTTCATCACGATCTTGAGATCGGCAAGTGTACGACTACATCAACCACGAGTTCCTACTCGTCAACAAAACTCGTTGTCTTCAAGGGTAAGTTCTCATTGGATGTATGTCCACCCGTTGCTTTGTACCTAGTAGATAGATCTTGGCGTGTAGTTCACACCGGAGGAAATTTTTTGTTTTCTATGCTGCAGACCCAACAAATTCTTCATCAGGTTTGGCATCCCCTTGGTTTGTTCAAAGCTTGGAGGAGTGCCACGGTATCACATCACTATCTTCTATCTTTTTACCTTATTAGTAGAGTCATATCATGAATAGAGAAGTTATTATGTAGGATGGTTTGCATTATGGAAGTGTCCCCTCTCTCGTTAGATATGTATCCCTTGGTGTGAGTTTCCATTATGGAATATTAATGAGAAGTTCTATCATTCACTCTTTTTCATAGCTTATATTAGTTTTCAATTCGTGGTTATATGATTGATCTTGTTGTTAGTATTGGTATCACTTTGGGATCATTGAGTTAATTTAGTTGGTTTTGTCAAACCTGGCTCGGTCAGTAGCAACACTTTTGAGAGTTGATTGAAAAAGATAAAAGTACTCTAAAGAATTATAATTTCATCGTCTTTCTTTTTGATTTGCTCATAAGTCTAGTATTCTCTGGTTATGATCTTTTGTGCTTCCAAGTAAGATGGCATGTTTGTTTTTATCACTTGTATGTTTGTTTGTTTCCTTCAACTCTTATACTTGCTACCCAGCCTTGCTAGCCAAAAACCTGTACTGAGAGGGAATTCTTCTCGTGCATCCACTCCTTAAAACCAAAACATTTGCCATTTGTGTCCACCATACCTACCTAGTAGCATTATTGCTATTTCCAAGTAAATTCTTGTTTTTATCTACCTTCCAAATTAAACTTGTTATGTGAAAATTAGTTATTAAACCTCTCACGAACTTGATGGCACACTTTACTTTCTCGCATCTAATAAACTTGAACCATTGTGCTCACCTATGTTGCGTATATGCTTGCGCTTCGTAAGTTGTGAATTAGCATAACCATGCTGTCATGGGGAACGCTTTCAACATTGCACTGGTACCTTGTACCTAGTTGATATCATGTTCTTTTGTCTTTGGATGTCGTCAGTGTGAAATGAAAGGGGAGCTTGTAAGTCCATGGAGTTATGCATGTGTGTTAGAGAAACGCCTGGGCCGCTGGTCTAATCCATCCTGACATGGTGGAAACCTGCAGCGTAACGATAACGAGCATCTATGAAGCATTCTTCTTATAAAAAAGAGTCTGATATTGAGAGGAAAAAGAGAAAAATAAAAAAAGAGATTATGAAAAGAGGAAAGAGAGAAAAAAGCACCATATTCCCATGGTAAATAAGAAGATTGCTGAGATGTTTATTGTCTGCTTGCCTTGTCATTTTGATATGGGGATTCTTCCATATCATCGGGCAAGGGGTACCCCGTTGGCGGTTCTCTATGATACACATATGCTTACGATGAAAAGAACTTACCGGTGACTAAACTTGAGTAGCATGAGGAGCGGCCCTCATATTCAAGGGACATGAGATTCTCAATTTACAACTTGTCAGTGCATATCCTTGATGACCCACAAGTATACGTGGTGTATCGCAGTATTTTCGAGGGAAGTGAAACCCAGTTTATTGATTCAACACAAGGGGAGCCAAAGAATATTTATAAGCCTTAACAACTGAGTTATCAATTCAGCTGCACCTGGAAACAATCTTGCTCACAGCAGTTTATCAGGAGCAATAGTTTTCTAGTAGGAAAGTAACAGTAGTAGTAAAGCAGAGACAGTAGTAACAAAAGCAGTAAACAATGGGATTCGAGTGCGGTAGACATAGGGATGGATGGACGGGCGTTACATGGACAAGACAATTCACATAGCAATCAGAACATAGGGAAATTGTAGATAAATAAGATAAAGCACCCAAGTACTAGACAATCCTAGGCATGTGTTCCATATATAGTCATACATGCTCACAATGAGAACTTGCACAACATCTTTTGTCCTGCCAGCCCGTTTGCAGCGGGGCCTCTAGGGAACTACTGGCAATTAAGGTGCTCCTTTTAATAGAGCACCGGAGCAAAGCATTAGCACTGCATGAACACATGTGATCCTAACATCAAAGCCTTTCCCTTCCGGTTATCCCGATTTCTGTCACTTCGGGGCCATAGGTTCCGGACAACAACGTGTGTACACAACTTTTTGATAAGACCAAGAACAATACTATCATAATGAATCAATAACATGTTCAGATCTGAAATCATGGCACTCGGGCCCTAGTGACAAGCATTAAGCACAAAAAGTCGCAACAAAGTCATAAAGCACTAATAAAAGATGCTAGGCACCATGCCCTAACAATCTGATGCCATTACATGAACGATCTCATCCAATCCCTACCATCCCCATATCCTACAGCGGGGGATTACTCACTCATAGATGGGGGAAACATGGATGGTCGATGGAGATGATGGTGAAGATCGACGGAGATGGCTCCGGGGGCACTTCCCCGTCTAGGCAGGGTGCCGGAACAGAGACTTTCTGTCCCCCGAATCTCCCCTTCGGTGGTGGCGTCGTAGCGGAACTTTTCATGGAAAAACGTCGAACCCCCCAAAGTTTTTAGGTCAGAAGGCTTCTTATAGGCAAAGAAGTAGACCGAGGGGGTGCCTGGGGCCACCACACCATCCCTGGCGCGGCCAGGCCCAGCCCGCGCCTGGGGGTGGTGTGGCCAGCCCTGGGCCCTCCTCTGTCTCGTATTCTGGCTCCGTGAGTCTACTGGAAAAATAGACACTTTGGCTTTTGTCCTGTCCAATTCCGAGAATTTTTATTTTCTGACTTTCTTGGAACCAAAAATGGCAGAAAACAGGCAGCTGGCACTGTGGATCTTATTAATAGGTTAGTCCACGAAATCATATGAAAAGTACTCCAAAGTGTGGACAAAACACAAGAAAGTGGATAAAACCAAGCATGGAGCATCAAAAATTATAGATACATTTGCAATGTATCAACATCCCCAAGCTTAACTCCTGCTCGTCCTCGAGTAGGTAAGTGATAAAAAGAAAGAATAATTTTTGAGGTGACATGCACCATAAAAGACTTGACCAAAGTATTTGTAAACATTCAAAGCTGGGATTATAGTACTTCAAGCATAACATGAAAGACAAGGTTCTAGAAATAAGACAAAGAAACTATGATGCAACATGAAAAGGCACAAACAAAAGATTCATGAATAAACAATGCTTTGCAAGACGTTTGTTTGTATCACATAAAGAAAACATAGCATAGTGGCATTCAGCTTGTCCCTCATAGAGTAGCAAACATAAATCCATAGGACACCTTCAAAGTTTACGAGAGTGACTAGATACAAATAGTTTAAAACAAGCAATGTCAAGGTATGCAGCAATCAACAAGTCTTGGGACAATGCACATAGAACTAAGAATGGCCACTATACTCTCAACAAAGTGCTCATAGAATGTGTGAGGACTCAACAAGGAAATGAATAGGTTTTAAAAAGTTTGAAAGGCTTCCAAATGCTGAAAGTATGGTACTCATTAGCTTTGAGCTCTCATTGCCCCTATCATAAGCATCTTTAAATGGTTAAGGTGAAAGTGAGTTCCAGTCTGAGTTATATGCTTGACAGACTATAAAGTGAAAATCCCAAGTCCCTTGAGTACGAGGGCCGCTCCTCATGCTACTCAACTTTAGTTACCGGTAAGTTCTTGTCATCGTAAGTAT
Organism: Avena eriantha; assembly: GCA_910589775.1. Classification (NCBI taxonomy): domain Eukaryota; kingdom Viridiplantae; phylum Streptophyta; class Magnoliopsida; order Poales; family Poaceae; genus Avena; species Avena eriantha. Next base: position 504,018,510 of record OU342742.1, read on the forward strand.
GTGTGTATCATTAAGAACCGCCAAAGGGGTACCCCTTTCCCGATGATACGGAAGAATCCCCATATCAAAATGATAAGGCAAGAAGAAAATGAGTATCTCAGCAATCTTCTTATTTACCATGGGAAAATGGTGCTTTTTTCTCTCTTTCCTCTTTTCATAAAACTCCTTTTTTTTCTTTTTCTCAATAGTTATCTCTCTTTTTTTATAAGAAGAATGCTTCATAGATATCATTATGGTTACGCTGCAGGTTTCCACCATGTCAGCATGGATTAGACCAGCAGCCCAGGCGTTTCTCTAGCACACATATATAACTCCATGGACTTACAAGCTCCCCTTTTATTTCACACCGACGACATCCGCAAACAAAAGAGCAAGGTATCAACTGGGTATATATTTATAAGTGTTGAAAGCGTTCCCCGTGACAACACGGTTCTGCTAATCCCCAGCCTATAATTAGCAAGCATGTAATTTTCATGGAGAGTTCACAATGATTCAGGTTTATTAACTGCAGGAAATAAAGTGTTCCATCAACTTCGTGAGAGCTTTACTAACTAACTTTCTCATAACAAGCAAACATTTTATTCGGAAGAAAACAAGGCATATCGAATATGCACGGGAATAGCAAATGATGCTAATAGGTATGTATGGTGGACACTTTGGAAATATTTTTTTAAGGGAGTTGGAAACATGAGTGGAACTCATACTTTGTTGTGGAGGCTAGCAATAGTAAGGGAGCGACAAACGAGAGAGCAATAATGGCCATAATCACGCAGAGCGACAAAACAGCATTGATCAAAGCATAAAGTGATACTACAAGTTGAAAACTAAATGATCAAAAAGGCTATGGTGACTTGAGATAGTCATAACATGGTGTGAGCATGCGCCAAGTCAACCCAAATAAAGCATCAAAGGAGAATACCACTATACTATGTTTTAATATGCTAAAACAACGCATGATTCATCCAAGGCACATTAAGCAATCTCAGTTGTTTATAACAAGTCACGCTACAACAAAGAATACTAAGCATAAAGCCAAAACAATATCAAGCATGGCATGATAGAGCATAGGCCATAGTAAAAAACAAGCTGTCTTTACCACTTAAGCATGATCTTTCCTACTCTTTTCCAAACCAAACCAAACCAAACTATTTGAACACCAATATATGAAAGAGGAGGTCCAACCAATTTATTCAGCAAACTAAGCAAACCACGCAAACTAAAAACCAAAACGAAAACGAAAAAAAAGACGCTCCAAGAACAACACAACTGTGCATCAAACAATAAAAATGAAGTGTTTGGAAGAAACCTGGGATTTTTATTGATGAAGAAGGGGATTCCTTGGGCATCCCCAAGCTTTGACACTTCTACTTCTTGCATATTTCTTGGGGTGACACGCGTGGCATCCCCAAGCTTGAGCTTTAGTCCATCCTTCATCTCATTACTCATTCCTTCCATACACATGAAATTTTTCCTTCATACAAAACTTCACACAATCTTTATTAGCAACATTAGTGCACTCAAGATAAATAAGTCTTAAGGTTCAGTTCTAACACCAAATAAACTCCCATTAGAACACTAGCTACTGTAGCACTTCCCTCCAAAAGCTCAATTCCCCAAAAGAACCAAAAAAGGAACCAACAAGAAGCAAATGCAGAGAATGGAAGAAATCTGTCAAAATAGACCAGCAGGTAAAGACGAATTTTTTTGAAGACCTTCTGTTGCTCAAATAAAAAAGTGTTGAACTAACGAAAGTTAGATAAAAACCTGGGGCAGATGAAAAAAAACTTACAGCTCAATCCGCATACATAGCTCTCTCACGAATTTTTACGGTGAAGCACAAAATCCTGTTTCGGGACAGCAACTTTCCCAATCATTACTTCTCTCTCATTAGAGGTTACTCTTGGCACAAAAAGCAAATAAAAAGGATAAGGAGCGGTTATTACAAAGGTAATAACTTCCAAGACTCATCTAAAACTCCCAGGTTATCTCCCAACAAGTACTTTTCTTTAACGCCTTTAAGTTAGACATAAGAAGCAAAAACTAAAATGGATAGAATAGAAGTAAGCGGAGATAATCATGGTGAAAACATTGCTTTGTTCAATGGAATCCTTTTGTTAACAAGGTTGATCAGGTCTTGTTACCAAAACAATTCCATATGAGACAAAACTATGTATCCCACTAATGATTATGTTACCTCAACCTTGATAGCAATGGTCCCAATCATAATAGTTTCACATTTTTCTCTTCGTATGGGACAATATATTTCTCCAACTTGAATGCCCTCAACATGTTCAATTGAATTCAATCCATAAGTCCTTTCAATCTTCTTGAGGAAATAGACAATGTGTTCATTGAAGGTCACCTTCCCTTGATTACAATTAATAACAGCTCCGGCAGTATTTGAGAAAAGGTCTCCCAAGAATAATAGACATATTATCAACTTCAGGCATAAAAGTTTGAGAGGATGCTCTCATAAGAAATATGACTTGAAGTAAAAGAGAGCATCAAGAAGCAAATTCAAAACACATTTAAGTGTAACCCACTTCCTATGCATAGGAATAATGTATGCAAATAAATTCATAAAGAACAAAGTGGCAAGCATAGGAAGATAAAACAAGAGTAACTTCAAAACTTTCAGCACATAGAGAAGTGTTTCTATGCCATGAAAACTTCTACAACCATATTTTCCTCTCTCATAATAATTTTCAGTAGCCTCATGAATAAACTCAACAATATACCTATCACATAAAGCATGCTCTTCATGATCTACAAGCACTAGAGCTTTATTATAAACACTATCAAGAGAAACATCAGGAACATAACATTCATTCTCCTTTAGTAAGCAAGGGGGACAATCAAATAATGTAAGGGATAAAGAGTTACTCTCATTAGAAGGTAGGCATGGGTAGCTAATCTATTCTTCCTCCTTTTGTTCATCACTCTCCTCCTCTTTTTCATCTAATGAGATTTCAGGTTCATCAATTTCTTCTTCCATAGGAGCCTGCAAGGCATTAGTCTCTTCCATAGGGTCCTGCAAGGCATTAGTCTCTTCCATTTGTGGAAAGCATCTATTAAAATATTCAAGGATATAGCTATTTTCATCCTTGTAATTATCAAAGAAAAATTTAAGTATACCATAAACCTCATGCTTATAAGGTGAATCATCAATATTTTCGAGCAAACTAGCAAGTTCAAAAGCACCCTTCCAAGCAATAAATTCTTCAATTTGTTCCGCATCATAAAAGTCATAAATTCCTTTAGCATAGGAAGATATGGTATCATTATCACTATACTCACATTGAAAAGGGAGCTGTTTATACCTCTTTCTGCAACAAGACTCATCACAACAATAAGTAACATTATAAGTAGAGCACACGTTTCTAGCAATGGTATACAATCTATCAATTTGTTCCCATAAGTGTTTCCCTTTTTGTGACAAGCGGTGTTCCTTGTAATAATATTTTTGATCTTCCGTGAACCCACCTTGCCAATAAGCTTCAGTTTCAAAGAAACCAACCATTGACAACAAGCATAATAAGGCAAGACAATAACAGACCAACGAAAATAACAACTAGAGTAGGAACTAATTTTTTTGTATTTTTGATAAAGAAACAAGCAAACAAGAAGAAAGATAAACTTAGCTTGAACAATAGTGAATCCAAGTGGACTTGATAAATAAAGCTATGCTCCCCAGCAACGGCACCAGAAAATAGTCTTGATGACCCACAAGTATAGGGGGTGTATCGCAGTATTTTCGAGGGAAGTGAAACCCAATTTATTGATTCGACACAAGGGGTGCCAAAGAATATTTATAAGCCTTAACAACTGATATATCAATTCAGCTGCACCAGGAAACAATCTTGCTCACAGCAGTTTATTTGTAGCAACAGTTTTGTAGTAGGAATAGTAAAGTAACAACAGTAGTAAAGAAGAGACAGTAGTAACAAAAGCAGTAAACAATGGGATTCGAGTGCGGTAGGCATAGGGATGGATGGACGGGCGTTTCATGGACAAGACAATTCACATAGCAATCAAAACATAGGGCAATTGAAGATAAATAAGATAAATCACCGAAGTACTAGACAATCCTAGGCATGTGTTCCAATGAGAACTTGCACCACATCTTTTGTCCTGCCAGCCCGTTTGCAGCGGGGCCTCTACGGAACTAATGGCAATTAAGGTGCTCCTTTTAATAGAGCACCGGAGCAAAGCATTAACACTCCGTGAACACATGTGATCCTCACATCAAAGCCTTTCCCTTCCGGTTATCCTGATTTCTGTCACTTCGGGACAACAACGTGTGTATACAACTTGTAGATAAGACCAAGAACAATACGATCATAATGAATCAATAACATGTTCATATCTAAAATCATGGCACTCGGGCCCTAGTGACAAGCATTAAGCACAACACGTCGCAACAAAGTCATAAAGCACTCATAAAAGATACTAGGCACCATGCCTTAAAATCTGATGCCATTACATGAACGATCTCATCCAATCCATACCATCCCCATAGCCTACAGCGGGGGATTACTCACTCATAGATGTGGGAAACATGGATGGTCGATGGAGATGATGGTGAAGATCGATGGAGATGGCTCCGGGGGCACTTCCCCGTCTCGGCAGGGTGCCGGAACAGAGACTTTCGGTCCCCCGAATCTCCCCTTCGGTGGTAGCGGCACTGCAGAACTTTTCGTGGAAAAACGTCCAACCCCCCGAAGTTTTTAGGTCAGAAGGCTTCTTATAGGCGAAGAGGGAGACCGAGGGGGTGCCTGGGGCCACCACACCATGCCCTGGCGCGGCCAGGCCCAGCCTGCGCCTGGGGGTGGTGTGGCCAGCCCTTGGCCCTCCTCCGTCTCGTATTCTGGCTCCGTGAGTCTTCTGGAAAAATAGGCACTTTGGCTTTTGTCCCGTCCAATTCCGAGAATATTAATTTTCTGACTTTCCTGGAACCAAAAATGGCAGAAAACAGGCAGCTGGCACTGTGACTCTTGTTAATAGGTTAGTCCAAGAAATCATATCAAAAGTACTCCAAAGTGTGGACAAAACACAAGAAAGTGGATAAAACCAAGCATGGAGCATCAAAAATTATAGATACATTTGCAATGTATCAATCCTCATATTTGATCACTTTAACCTTAATCACCTAAAGATGCCTATGATAGGGGCAATGAGAGCTGAAAGCTAGTAAGTACCATAATTTTTGGGAGCTCTTTATGAGACTTGCAATCCCTGCTTCCCTCTGCGAAGGGCCTTTCTTTTACTTTTTAGTTGAGTTTGGAAACCTACTCCCTTCTATCTTAGCAAGTATTTTGAGTTGTTGTGTTTCATTCATTCATATGATATTTATTCAATCATGTTTCTTATGTCCCTTGTTTTGCACATTGCTCTTATCTTGATGTTTACTACTTTGAAAGCTATCATTGCAAACCAGTTATTTTTAAACTCCAGCAAATTATCAACTATTCTTTGACCAAGAGCTAAGTTTTCATTACCAATTATGATTTACTTTATGTATGTTTATTGTGTTTCCTTTACTCATTGCAAGTTTAGTTATATAATAGTGAGTTGTCTTCTATTATGATCTATGTATTTCATGAATGTGATGCTTCTTGTCCATATTCTTTTATCAACTCTTCACTCCATAAACCTGAGGCCATGTTTATTTAGCTCAGTTTCACTTGGGGACAAGCGAAGTCTAAGCTTGGGGGAGTTGATACGTCCATTTTGCATCACTATTCTATGTCATAATTCACTGTTATTCATTGATATATTTCGTATTGAGAGGTGATACTTATGTTATTTCATCTGTTTTTGCATGGTTGATGACTTTTGCAGCATGGACCGTTGCAGTCAGGATTCTGATGGAAAAGGTGCTGTTTGGAGGAAAAATTCGCGAAGTTCAGAAAATCCAGGAAAATATACGGAAAATCCTATTTTTCCAGAAGACGAAGGAAGCCAGAAGGGGGCTGGAGATGGGCCACAGGGGGCCCACACCACCCCCTGGCGCGAGCCAGCCTAGGTCGCGCCACCAGGTGGTGTGGCCACCCTGGTCCACCCCTGGCACTCCCCTCTGGCGTATATTATCCTCCTGAAACCCTAAGACTCGGGGAGCGACCACAGAAAGATTCCACCGCCTCTGCGGGGCGGAAAACACTGAGAGAGAAAGATCTCTCCGGTAGACAGATTTCTGTCGGGGGAATTCCTTCCCGGAGAGGGGAGATCGTCGCCATCAATACCACCATCAAGTTAGACTTCATCGGGATCATCATCATCATCACCACCATGATCACCATCAGCACGCTCATCACCATCTCCATATTGCTGTAACAATTGGGGTTGAATCTTGCATAGGTCTTAGGGGAAACTTTCCCGGTGTTGATTACTCTTTGTAGTTGATGCTATTGAGTGAACCGTTGAATTATTGTTTATGTCCAGATTGTTATACATCATTATTCCATCTCTGATCATGATCCAGGTGATGTCTTGTGAGTAGTTCGTTTTATTCTTGAGGACATGGGAGAAGTCATGTTGTTAGTAGTGGAGTTGTGTTGAGAAAGATTCAATAGTTTGATATTTAAGATGTGGTGTACTTCTTCTAGTGGTGTCATGTGAACGTCGACTACATGACACTTCACCTATATGGGCCTAGGGGAATGCATTATGTATTTGGCTACTAATCGTAGGGGTTGTCAGAGTGACAGAAACCTGAACCCCGTTAGGAAACCATTGCACAAGGGACGTAAGGGTCTTAGAGTTTAAAGTTGTGGTTAGGTTTTTACCTTAATTACTTTCTTGTACTTACGGATGTTTGCAAGGGGTATAATCACAAGTATGTATTAGTTCTAGGAAGGTCGGTACATTAGCACAGGTTCACCCACACAACACTTAGCAAGCTAAAGAAGATTAATCAACTATATGAAGCGAAAGCACTTGACAGTCTTCCCATGTGTCCTAGAGAACGTTTGGTCATCTTAAGTAATACAACCGGCTTCTCCTTTGCTGCATAAAGGATTGGTCCACTTGCTGCATTTATTCCTACTGTCTTTTATTTACTCGTACTTTGTTTACTTGCTTTATCAAAAACCCCTAAAAATCCGTTTGCTAAGTATTTACAGAGAATTCCTGATCCATACCACTAGCCAGCACCTTTTGCTCCTCATTGGGTTCAACACTCTTACTTATCGAAAATACTATGATACACCCCCTGTACTTGTGGGTCATCATCCGCCGATGCCAATGCAGGTGCTAGGGAGGATTTGTCGGTCGTGGGGGCTGGCAGCAGCCACTCAGTCACTTGCACACCCTGCCTCGATCCCTCAATGCAAGCCGAGCTCGACGCCCTCACGGTATAATTAGTTGACCCTCTCAAAGTCTCTACAAATTAATTACTTCATCCTCTCTAACCTAAATTTTTTCATAGGAGCAAACGACTGCTTGCACCTTGCTCCTGAATGTGGACAACGAGTTAAAGGATGTTGCAAAGGGAAACATCATCATGCCACTCAACCGGTCGTACCACTTCAAGCCTATGGACGATAGCGTGCACCGGGTTCAAGTGGATCGGTCGTTACCGAGATACGGAGACTTGGATCCTCCTTCTCAACCCGCGGATGCTGCTTGCGTGCTGAAGGTCGGACAACTCAAGAATCATATCCATCTATGGCCAAAAGCCCAAATTTGGCTAAACACCGCCAAGGGGTCGGGGGGAAGCCAAGCCAGGGTCACTCCGGTCGCATCGGGGGAGCCGAGCCAATCCAGGGTCACTCCAGCGTCTGTGACTATGGCAGGCAGAGACAGGAAAGGACCTCGACCGACTAATGATCCTCCTGAGACACATGATGACCACGGCAACACACTAGACATCGGTTTGGCTCCCATCGATTCATTCATCGCTGATTTAGAGGCCGACGCTCTTCCTTTCAAGGCACCCGCCCATGATACCCTCAAGAAGAAGCTCTTCCCTTCTCAAGAAACACCCAACCAGGGCGACGGTACTGCCTTCACCGCTCCATTGCAACCTCGGGTTACCCTGAGGACACTCCTTGGTGTGACCCTGCAGGCGATGAGAGAAACCAACACTCCCCCATGCAATAAGAAGGGCATGAGGAAGTGGAAGAATAAGTCGAGGAAAAACAATGCCACAAGCAAGAAAGTGGTTCTCGACAGGCTGCCGACCCATTGGAGGACGATACATTACATTGGTGAACCGATGCTGCTAGAACACATTGTCAAGATGCTGACGCAGGACATGACAAGCCTGTATGAGTCTATTCTGTATGTGGAGCGGGCACTACTCAAAGATAAAAATCCCTCGTACCTGGTCTTCATGGTCAAGGTGCCCACTGACTGTGGCTTCGTCACCACCAGCCCCGTGGATTTGTTATTCATTAGGTATGAAGATGTCTTTAGGCTCTTCCACATGTTCCGGCTCGAGCGAAACTTGGTTCGCCTAATATTGCTTAGCATGGCGCATGATATCATCATGGAGAAGACCCAACACATCGCTATGATGGACCCCTTCTACATGACTGCACACAACAACGACAAGGAACAAGCATTTGTCGCGAGGTATATCCAGGATTTGTTGGTGGATAATAAGGATAAGAGTTGCTTTCTCATGCCATACTTTCTCGAGTAAGTAGTCCGTCACTAAATTACCTGCTATTAAATTTCTTTCATGAATTTCCTTAATAGCCGACGATGACGGTGTATTCCAACTGTTTTGTGTAGACACAAGTACTGCATTCCTCATCGTCTTTCAACCGTATTATTCCAATATCATGTATCTCGACTCCGGGAGAGACACCGTGAAGAAAGACTACGCCAACGTCAAGTCTACTCTTGATACAGCCTTCAACGGCTTCAGAGCTGCGGTTGGCACACTCAAGTATGAGAAGAAAGTTAAAGGCTGCTATGTTTGCTCCCACATAACCAATTTCCCCTGACTCAAGCAATCGTCAGTTGGGATGGATGCCTGGTTCACCATCCTACAGATGAGGGAGTTCGTAAAGGATCAAGAGCTTCTCTTGGTGCCATATGGTCTCGAGAAAAGACGTGTAGACATGGCGAATACCACTGACGCAAACATAGGAGCCGAGTTCCGTGCCATCAAACGGAAGATTGGCATAGTACTCATGAGGGATGTCTTGAAAAGGGGTGCCTTGTTCAACTACAACGGTATCCCGTTGAGTAAGGCAAAGATAGAAACCTGCTTAGAAGCGTGCTTTGACGTGAGGACATTCAGGACGCCCGATGGCATCCATCCCCTCCCGCCGAATGCATATGACGGGAGTCATGGTCCTTGCATCGAGTAACGGTAGGCCTTTATTAGTATATTGGATGCTTATCTTTTTGCATACTATCTCTCCCTACAAATAAATGTTAGTCATATTGAATTACTTTAGTAAATTTCACGCTTTTCTTTTTGCATAGATGTTATCTCTCTATTATGAATGTGCTAACAACTAACATTTATTTCTTGTGTGTGTGTGCATAGATGACGTGGTATGTCGTGTTCAAGGGCAAGGTTCCCGGAGTCTACGACGACTAGGAAGATTGTAGGAGGCAAGTCCATCGATTCAGCGGCAACAGCTACACCACTTTGGAGGAGGCGGAAACTCGATATGCCAACTTTCTAGCACGACGGAGGAGAGAGATGTGGAGGACTCGGATGACTCACTTTGTCGTCATGATGCTCGCAGCCACCATCGCCTCTCTAGTCTATTATTTCATTGTTGTTTATCTAGTTGGAGTCAGAGTTTTAACCATATATTGTCGACTTTCGAGATGAGTGTTATCTATTTGTGTTATTGATGCATGTTGTGAACATTTGGGTAGTTTTTGTTTATGTTGTGTCATAGATGTGTACATTTTCCTGTAATTCTGCTATTTTAGTGCATATTACTGGGTATACCGTGTGTATTCTACTGTATATGCTGCATATTCCGAGCCCTTTTTTACTCCTATTAACAGTATCACAGGCGAACAGATTCCCTGCCCATGGCGAGTAGGTGTTCGCCTGTGGTAGTGGCACTATCCCCAAGAGTTTTAAAGCGCGCCCATGGTACTGGACTATCTCTTGTGAATGCATTCGTTCGCTAGCGATAACTAATATTACCCCCGGTGAATTGGTGAACGCATCGGCGATGTGGCATTACCGCCGGCGAGATGGTTGTCGGCGAGCGAAGACTCACCGGTTGTAGGCCATTTTGGTGTGCCGGGGATAAGGTTTTCCCTACTATTGTGCCTGTACCGTCCTCCCGTACCAGGCGCCATGACGACCGCCTCGTCAAATACTTCTCCTTGGCAAAGACGAGAGGGAGATCCGACATTCATAGCCACCAAAAACCACGAAAAAACACATCTAAAAGGGATTTGAAGGAGGAACTTGGCTGGGGCAATATCCCAGCTGCTTCATGAATGATTGGAGGATCACATATCATCCCCTTCATCATCAACCGCTACATCTCCATTACCACCATTATTCCCATCTTTCATCTATTAGATCTCTTTATAATTTCAGATCCAATTGTGGTTTGCATTAAATCTACCGTCCTACTTTTATCCATTCATTTGATTATGATGATGTTGTTGATTGCTTCCATGAGTGAGTAGTTCCCTTGTTCTTAGGAGATGGAGAAACCCTAGTACCATTATGAACTTGTAATAAAGATGAACTATTCTTGTGTGCGTATGACTTGCTTGTCTATGATATAATTAGGATTTGTGTTTGATCTCTCTCTCTTTAGATCGTATGCGTAGTCGGCTGCATATCATTTGCCTTCCGGACTAAAGGGAGGGAGACATCCTTTGGACGTGTCTTGGAAGCGTACCCGGAATTCCCCGTGACAGATTGACGTCGGCTCGTAACCTACACGGTCAAAGGAGGATTAAAGAGGGACTCCCTAAGCTAATTACGGTATCCACGGGGAAACCCTTAATTGCGCTGGTTTGTGTGGGTGGCTTCTCTCAGACATCGCAGTGGTTATTTAGAGGTGACCTCACTCTTGGCTCAGCAAAGTGGCTTCCTACGAGCCTGGTGGTGAACATCTTATTATGGGGCATCAACACACATATCATGACACAAGAAGTATTTTAGCTTGGTTGCACACAACAATAATACTATGCTAGTGGTGTATCCTACATATCCGAGAACATTTTAGCCCTATTGAGTTCAACCATGCTTTCACATAAACTCGTAACTTGTTTTGATTTACTTGTTTTAATTACTTTTATGCAATCAACCATAAACCTTTCAAACACCCTTTACTTGAGATCAAACATAGCTTATAAGTATACTTTGGTAGAGAGTAATGAGGGACATAAAGACCTTTAACTATAGCTCTATGTTGGTTCGATATCTTTACTTTGAAACTAGATACAATTTGTCTGTGCACTTGCACTTATCAAGCTATTTTTTGGTGTCGTTGCCGGGGAGCTAAGCGCTTTTGGCCTTTGTTCTTAGTTACTTATTTTACTAATGTTTTACTAAAAGTTGTTTACTAGTTTCAGGTGAGCACCATGACTGCACTCGGATTGATTAATCAGCTCGATGCTACTAAATAACTTGGGAAGTTCAATAGAGGACTAGTCAATGAATTCCCGAGTGGGAGCGAACCAGAATACGAGGTCAACCCTCATTTTATCGTTATTATTAAAGAGAAAACTTTTGTAGGAAATGATCTCGATGAGTATCTTTACAATCATTTAATGCATTTTACCGAGCTATGTTGGACTCTTAAATTGAGAGGCTATTATGATGATGAACTGAAACTTAAACTGTTTAGCCAATCTCTAACCAACACTACTCTGGCTTGGTATAGAATTTTCCCTCTGGAGAAAATTGATACCTAGGAAAAACTTAAAGGAGAATTTGTGTTTCGATTCTTTCCCAAGGTAAAAACTGCTGAAGTAAGAAGGGCGATTACAAACTTCAAGCACCGCCTAGGTGAAGGTTTGGTAAGAGCCTACAAAATGTACATATATTGTGGGGGAGTTTTCTCTATATATTGTGGTTGTAATAACATCACATACTTGTGTAGTATTGGATATAGGACAACCGTTTTGTTTGGTTAATTCATTATATAAACCCTCTAAAACGGATTGTCGTCTATTACCAAAATGGGGGAGATTGAAAGTGCATGTGTGCCCCCATGTGTGGTTTTGGTAATTAATGACAATCTTTATGGACTTATGTTTGCATTGAGTTTTACTTGTAGGATTTGTCCATAGGCAATGCTTGAACCATATGTTGGCTTCAAGGTTGGGAGAAGAAGAAAGTAGAGAAGATCAAGTGTTGACCAAGGTTTTAATGAGTGATTCGAAGATTGGTAAAGTAAGAGTTGGGCCTATCGCAAGTGTGTCTTGAGGAATAAAGTTGGAGTGATATCTCTTATGTACCTTCAAGACACCAACATAATGAAGAAATAACAAATGATGTGCAAGTTCAAGGTGAGTCATCTCGAAGAGATCATTTGCTTGAAGCTTACCATCCTATGGTGATCATGTATATGGGGAGATGATATGCCCAAAAGAGAAGCTCCACCATAGTGGAGTATGGGGAGCAATTTGCAAGTCTTACCCAAGCTAGCGCAACCAATCAAGAAAGGTGTTCAACCTTGAGGTGGAGAAGATCGTCATCATCAAGCTCAAGTGGAATATGCGCAAGGCAAAGGTATGGTCTTGATAGGGTTTCCTTCTTATCGGTCTGGTGGTGCTAGTTGGAGAGACCGGTTTGTAGGATAGATAACCGTTCTATCAAGAGGGGCTCGGAAGTGAGTAACTTGATCATATCCTTCGGAGAGAGAGCTCAAACCTGTGCATTCCTGGCATCATATTTCTTGGTTGTTATTTCTATCTTATCCATGTGAGGTCCTAGAGCTTGTGGTAATATTCATAACAAGCTCTAGTTCATCAAAAACGGATTTCCCCTTATACCTTATTGCGTTTTTGATCTTGGAGGTTTTTTTCCGGTTTCTCACTAAGAGAGGTATCTCACATCATAATACATGAAATGTTCTCTCTTGGTGGTATCCAATATTTTGTTGGACAGACCGGTTTTGTTGGGTAGCTTTTTCACCCCCTTTCCAACAAAATTTGTTTCGGATCAATCGGAGTCCGGATGGAAATGTTATGATCGTTACAGTTTTGTTGTTTCCATCAGTTTTATCTCTGGCAGGTTTTTCAGACAAGAGTCTCCGGTGTGTAGGCACCGGAGTCTCCGATGTGGTCTGGAGTTTTCCCACAAGTCTCCGGAGTGGATCAAAGTTGAAGACCTAGGTCAGCCAGATTGTTGGTCCGGAGCAAGGTCCAGAGACTGACCGGAGTCTTCGGTCCAAGCCCCTAACCAGAGTCTCCGGTGTGGTTGGATCGGAGTCTCCAGTCCACTTGGACCACAGAAGGGCTGGGTCATTCTATTTGGTGGTCCGGAGGCCGGTCCGGAGATGTGCCGAGATCTCCAGTGCAGACCGGAGTCCCCGGTGTGCAGGCTGGAGTCTCCGGTCTGACTCTTCTCCAACGGTCAGAAAACGGTCAGAAATCAGTGGGCCTATAAATAGACGACCCCTTCTTCCAGCTCGAATTGCTCATTCTAGAAACTGAAGAACACCATTTTAGAGCCACCAAAACTCCAAGATATCTTCATCCAACCACCCAAACTCGCTGATCTTTGGGGAATCGGAGGAGGAGGCCTTGATCTACAGCTTCACCAAGAGAGATCTTCATTTCCCCCTCATTCACTTGAGGGCCCCTTGCTCTAGGGTTTTATTGGAAACCCTAAGCCTTGTTTTGGTTTGAATTGATTCTTACAAGCTTGTCTTTGATTGTTTGAAATCTTGCTTGTATTCGGGAGCCTCCAATTAAGTTGTGGATGTGTGCCTCGAACTTGTTGTAAAGGTGCCGACTACCACCTCGAAGGTTGCCGATAGTGGAAGGGTGGATCAATCCCATTGGGGTGAGATTCATCGGAGAATAAGGGAGGCATTTTGTGGCATTGGTGGTTTGATACCACCCCCTCTCCAAACGTGACGTACTCCATTGTTGGGAGGAACTCGGTAATAATCATCGTCTCCACGTGCCTCGGTTATCTCTATACCCGAGCTCTTACTTATGCACCTTACTTTGTGATAGCCTTCGTGCTTGAAGTCTATACCTTGATATCACATAGTTGGTTGTCTTGCTTAGCATAAGTCGTTGGTGCACATAGGTGAACCCTAGTTGTTCTAGGTTTTGTGCTTGACAAAGTAAACGCTAGTTTAATTCCTCCTTTGTTAAGCCCATCTCGGAAAAGTTTTTGAACCGCCTATTCACCCCCCTCTAGGCGACATATGTATCCTTTCAATGTGGACACATGTCATCACCACATATTCTAATATATGGGAATGTGATTTAAAGGTTGGATCACATTTTAATAAGTTTAAGTTTAATATTTAATGATTTAAAGTGACTAGAAATGCCTATATAGCATTATTTTGGTACTAGTCCGAAGTCACTGCATACAAACCTTAATGTTATTACATATTCAGATAGGTATGGTTAAATGTGATTTTTGAGAGTTGGAATCATCTCAAAAGCTATTATGGTTGATTTTAGAAAAATGTTTGAATGTGAAAACGCTTCTGTCTTGTTATTTTTGCTAGGAGAGATCTATAACTCTAAATGATTTAAATCCAACGGGGTTGGATAGATATTTTCATTACCTTTCCAACGTCATTAGTATCACTCAATTTGGATTTGTAAAACATCCTGAATTGATTTACAAACTAAGGGCCAAAACTAAGTTTAAGTCTCAAAAGAAAAAGCTAAATTTGAATCTACGGAAACACTAATGGGCCGGCCCAAATTCACTCCACGGCGCTGAGGACTGCTGACAGGGGGGTCCCGCTTTTCAGCCGCTCATTAAACGCGAAGCGGTACGGGGCACTGTGGACCGTAGGATTAGAACAGAATCTACGACTGGGGCTTATCGTCGATGACGGACTCGTCGCCGCCAAGGTGGAACCCTAACATCTCAGTGGGGGTGTGGTGAGGGCGTACCAGGGCTCCAGCGAGTGCGGCGAGGCGGGCAAAAGAACGAGGAGACGACGGCGAGCTCAAGCGAAGTCACGGCAGCTCCCGGGGTGGACGAAATCGACGACAGTGTCTCCTCCTCTGCTGCTGCTGTCTCTGGCTAAATTTCGACGGCTGGCTGCTCGAGTTGCTCCGGTGAGAGGTGGGGAAGGACCAGTGGAGAGAGGGGAGTGTGAGAGTGTGAAGAATTCGTGCTGGGAAGGCTTCCTTATATAGGCCCGGTGAGGCGGCAGACAGGTGTGGGCGGAGCTCATCGGTGACGACGGCACAGGGGCTATCGGCATGGGCGAGGTAGGCGGACGGTGGGCGGTTCCTTGCGGTCAGCTAGGGCGTAATGGCGGTGCTAGGGGCGGTGGATTACATTCGGGAGCATTGCGCGCTCTGAGAGACAGAGGCGGTGCTCGACGCGGTTCCCGACGACTATGGGTCGAGCGGCGGGGTACGGGCTTGTCTAGCGGGTTGAGGTGGTCAAGGCGGAGCAGCGTGCACGGTCTAGGGTCGAGGCGCAGCGTGTGGCATGCTGCCAGTGATTGCGATCTGGCGTGCGCTAGCACGGCGCGGAGGCTTAGTGCGGGGCTTTGCCTCGGTGGTCTAGGGGATAGCAGTGGTTGTGGGGTGGACCGTGGATGGCGGTGAGGTCATTCCTTCCTTCCTGGAGTGGCAGAGAGGGGCTGGTGGTCTCCTGCGGTGTTGAGCACGGTTGGCCAGCGAGCATGGTCTCGGGGTGGCGCGACACTATGGTGCTAGGCCATTTGGTAGGTCCTTGATGGCCGGGTTGGGGTTAGGGGAGACAAGGGAATTGAATTGGGTTCAAATGGCTCGAAATTTTTTGATAAAAAACAGTGATAGTTAGGCCAGTTTGATTCTGCTCACCAAGTGTTTGACACAACAGCCGCAAGAATTCAAATTTTGAATTTTGAAATGAAATTTGGTGGAGTTGTTAGGCATACGCTTGAGCATCTCTGGTTGCTGGGATTTTCAAATGGAGTTCATTTGGATGGTTTGTGAAAAAGGGTGATCTAGACATATGAGATAGATTCCATTTTCAAATGTCATTTAAAATTAGAGTTTAAATGTTTTTGGACGATCACAAAGTTGGCCTTGGTACATCTTAACTTTTACTAGCAAGGGGTGCAAAGATCCACAATTGTTTCTGTTTGAAAAATGAGTCCTAGGAACACCCAAAGTGACCTAGTTGATTAAAATGGCAAAAGTGACCATTTCCATTATTAATTGTATTTGATTTATTTTTCTTTGGATTTTTCTTGGGAATGATCTAGATGATGTGGCATTCATCTTAGAATCATTTTACAACCATTAGAGCAAACAATCATGGCATTTGAAAACAACTCCTATTTAATGCAACACTCATATGCATGCTTAAAGATTTCAAATGAGAAAAAGTTTTTGTTAACCCTAAATTGTGTAATTTTGAACTTGATCACTTGGATTAAAGTTTTGGGATGTTACAAACATTCCCCCCTTAAACAAAATCTCGTCCCGAGATTTAAGAAAGAAAACTAGGAACTAAAGAGATCTGGGAACTCAGTCCTAATGTAATCTTCTCTCTCCCAAGTGGCTTCTTCTTTGGTATGGTTGCTCCATTGGATCTTGAGAAACTTGATATTCCCGGTCCTGGTGGTTCTGTAAGCTTCCTCCAAGATATGGATGGGCACTTCACGATACGTCAGATCCTTGTTGATATCAACGGCTCGATGATCGATGTTCTTGAAAACTTCAGTCTTCTCCGGCACTTCTAAGCATTTGTGAAGTAACGAGATATGGAACACATCATGGATGGAAGACATCTCCTCTAACAGTTCCAGTTGATATGATACTTCTCCTCGATGATTCATAATCTTGAAGGGTCCAATATATCTGGGGGCTAGCTTTCCTTTCAGACTAAAACGTTGGGTTCCCTTCAAAGGCAAAACTTTGAGATACACAAAATCTCCGACATTGAAAGTCAGGTCTCTCCTTCTCTTGTCACCATAACTCTTCTATCTGGATTGGGCGGTCTTGAGGTTCTCACGGACTTTGTGAACCTTTTCTTCGGCTTCTCGTAGGATGTCGGGTCCGAAAATGTGACTCTCTCCTACTTGCGACCAATTCAAAGGGGTACAACACTTTCTTCCATATAGGAATTCAAAGGGGCCATTTGCAAACTGGCTTGATAACTGTTGTTGTATGAGAATTCTGCAAAGGCAGGCAATCTTCCCATTTTGATCCATATTCTAACACACAAGCTCTTGACATATCCTCTAGGATTTGGTTGACTCTTTCAGTATGTCTATCAGTCTGCAGGTGATAATAGTGCTGAAATTCAACTTGGTTCCTAATCCTTCTTGGACTTTCTACCAAAATCTCGAGGTAAATTGGGTTCCTCGATCTGATACAGTGGCCTTGGGGGTTCCACGCAAACTAACAATTCTGGCAATGTACAACTCTGCTAGCTTCGAACTCTGATAGGTTATCTTGACAGGTATAAAGTGAGCTACCTTGGACAATCTATCAACGATGACCCAGATTGAGTCATTTCCCCTACTAGAAGTAGGCAAAAAGGTGATAAAGTCCATTCCGACAGAATCCCATTTCCATTCCGGAATCTGCAATGGTTGCAACAGTCCTGCGGGTCTCTGATGTTTCGCTTTGACTCTTTGAGAGATATCACACTTGGCAACGTAGCTCCCGATTTCTCTCTTCATCTTGTGCCACCAAAATTGCTCCTTCAAATCCTGATACATCTTTGTTCCTCCGGGGTGGATAGAATAAAGCGTATCATGAGCTTCCTGCATGATAACTTGCTTCAGCTCTGAATCTGCTGGCACACAGATACGTCCTTTGTACCACAGAACTCCTTCTTCGTCTTCGGTGAATCCAGGTACCTTTCCTGTACCAATATGACGCTTGATTCTGTCGATACTTTCATTTCCCTTCTGGGCTTCCTTGATTTGGCTAATCCAAGTGGGTTGAAGTTCAATGCTAGCTAAGAATCCTTTGCTAACTAGCTCAGTTCTAAACTTCTCCAACTCCTTATACAAACTTGGTTGCTTCTCTATGATCATGGTGTTTAGCCTACACGGCAATCTGCTAAGAGCATCCGCTACCACATTGGCTTTGCCGGGGTGGTAGTGAATGTAAAGGTCATAATCCTTGATTAACTCTATCCATCTCCTTTGCCTCATATTTAGCTCCTTCTGAGTGAAAATATACTTCAAGCTCTAGTGTCTGAATAAATCTCACAACGATTACCCATAAGATAATGATGCCATGTCTTCAATGCCAAAACTACGACTGCTAATTCAAGATCATGGGTTGGGTAGTTCTGCTCATGCTGCTTCAGTTGTCGAGACACATACGCGATGACTTTGCCTTCTTGCATCAATACACATCCGAGACCAATCTTGGATGCATCACAATACACATCAAACGGCTTCTTGATATATGGCATGATCAATATTGGGGCTGAAATCAATCTCTTCTTCATCTCTTGGAAACTTGCTTCACATTTGTCGATCCATTCAAACTTCTTGTCCTTCTTCAACAATTGAGTCATGGGCCTTGCGATGCTCGAAAATCCTTCTACGAACTTGCGGTATATCCCGCTAATCCGAAAAATGCACGGACTTGGGTTTGAGTGGTTGGGGCTTCCCATTCTTCAACATCTTTGATATCGGCGGGATCAATAGCGACTCCTTTGGCAGACACAATATGTCCTAGGAATCCTACTTCTTTCAGCCAAAACTCACATTTGCTGAACTTGGCATACAACTGATGCTCTCTAAGGGTTTCAAGAATGATTCTTAGATGTTGCTCATGCTCTTCTTCTGACTTGGAGTAGATAAGGATATCGTCAATAAGCACAACGACAAACTTATCTAGAAAATTCATAAAGATCTTATTCATGAGATTCATGAAATAAGCAGGAGCATTGGTTAATCCAAAAGACATGACCATATACTCGTATAATCCATAACGAGTAGTAAAGGCGGTCTTTGGAATATCCGTTGCACAAATCTTAAGTTGGTGATAACCAGTCCTAAGATCGATCTTAGAGAACACACTAGCACTAGTCAACTGATCAAATAGATCCTCTATCTTTGGCAAAGGGTACTTGTTCTTGATTGTGACGTCATTCAGCTTCCTGTAATCTATGCACAAACGGTTGCCGCCATCTTTCTTGTCGACGAACAAAACAGGCGATCTCCATGGTGATGCACTTGGTTGAATCGAGCCTTCCTCCAGCATAGCATCCAACTGTTTCTTCAGTTCCACTAACTCTGAGGGGTTCATACTATAGGGTCTCTGGGCTATGGGTCTGGTTCTAGGGATTAGTTCAATAATGAACTCAATATCCCTATCTAGGGGCATACCGGGCAATTCATCTGGGAATATGTTGGGGTATTCATAGACTATTCTGACTTGGTCTATGGTGGGTAGGGATAGACTCTTGTTGCACTTGAATTGACGGGGCAGGGTATCAGATATATGCTCTACTCATACTCCAGAGCTACTGGTCATGGTGATGGTTTTCTTGGCATAGTCAATCAATCCTTTATGCTTTGACATCCAGTCCATTCCTAGTACTACTTCCAAACCTTTGGTTCCAAGTACTATTAGGTTGGCATAAGAATCTATCCCATGTATTATGATAGGCACAGCTTTGCAAATTTTTCTATATTTTGTAGTTGAACCAGGTATTCGAACTATCATGACATGCTTCAAGTTGGTTGGGTGAATCTTACTAGTGCATGCAAATTCTTCAGTGACAAATGAGTGGGATGCTCCAGAATCAAACAACACTCTTGCTAAAACTGAGTTGACAGAAAACATACCCCGCACTACATCTGGCACTTCTGGGGCTTCTTCGGCGTTCATGTGGAAGAGATGGCCGTTGCGGTTGTGAGGGTTCCCGGGGGTGAATCTTCTTCTGGGCTGAACACGGCGCTGCTGTTGAGCTGGGGCATTCACATTGGTAGTGGCGGCAATCTTCTTGGCACACACATTGGAATAGTGACCCTTCACTCCAAACTCGAAACAAGTGATTTGAGACTTGTCTTTTGCTGCCACGGGAACAACATTACTTCTAGTTCTTGGTGGAGTGTTGTTGTTTTTGTTGTTGTTGTTGTTGTTGTTGTTGTGCTTGGGACGTGCACAATTGAAATTTCTAGAGTTGCCGGGGTGGTTGTTGTTTCCTCCGGACTTCACATTTCTTCCGCTACGGTTGGGGTAGCTTGGGCGAGACATTGGGGGTCGATTGTTCCACGGTACATATCCGGCAGACGGGTTGGGACGGTATTTCGGGTGGCTGCTGGATCCATCTTGGTGCATCATCCGACGTTTGCGATTGTCGTTCACTCGATTAATCTTCCCTTCCATCTGAATGGTAGAGTCGACTAGCTCTTCGAGATCCTCGAAACAGATGTTGACGAGAACTGTCTGCATCTCATCATGCAGTTTGTTCAGGAATCTCTATTTCTTCTTGGCCTCCGTGTTGACCTCATCCGGTGCATACCTGGCGAGGGACAAGAATCTATTACGGTACTCCACTACAGTCATTCTGCCTTGCTTTAACTCTCTGAATTCATCTCTCATTCTTGTGACTAGACCCTGCGGCACGTGGGTGCGGCTAAACTTGACTTTGAAGGCTTCCCATGTCATCACTTGACCATGGTTCATCGTGCGGGTGCTTTTCCACCATGCTCTTGCATCTCTGGCCAGATAGTGGGTGGCAAAAAGAACTTTCTCGTTGACATCCACTCCGGCTACTTCTAAGTTGTTCTCGATTGTCTGCAACCAATCAACAGCATCCATCGGGTCTTCAGACTTGCTAAATATTGGGGGATTGGTACTCTGGAAGTTTTTGAGTTTGGATCCATGATGATCTTGATTTCCATGGTTCTGATTGTTATGAGCCATCGGGGCGATCTACTTCAGGGTGGCTAGATTTGCTTGGCGCTCTGCCCTACTAGCTTCACGCTCTACAATGAGCGTCTTTAGAATCTGCAGCATCGGGTCTTGCGATGAGCTGCTCCCTCCTTGGTTTCCACGAGTCATCTGAAGATTGAGATAGATAACTAGGTAAGAGGGAAAGTTCTAAGGTTTATGGTTTTGGTTTCAAAGCTAAAACTTTGAGTTTGACTCAGGTTTTGCAACTAACTTCTTTTCATTCATTCAAGCAAAGCACATGATTCAAACACACACACACCACAACAAAAGGAAAACAGATGGTTTTAAGAACCATTATGTAAGCTACGATACAATGGGACCGATACTCCTCACTCATACGATAGTGCTCTAGTGCATCTACTCATCATCGATGAAGTCGGAGTCATCATCGTTGGTGTAGAAGTCCATGGCATCATCATCCAGATAGTCATTGCTGAGGTATGAGTCAATATCCCCTTGGATGTCTTCACCTTCCTCTTCTTCTTCTTTTGCTGTAAGATGAGCTTCTTGCTCCTTGATGGTCTTCTCGAGGTCGGCTACCTTCTTGCGAAGACGGTTGATGGTGCGATCCTTATTTGCACATTGACGGTGAAGAGACTGACGATCCTTGAAGAGCAGTGAGAAAGTCTGGGCCTTCTAGGCGGCAATGCCAAGGTTGTGGTTGGCAAATTCTCTAGCATTGTCCAATTCTTTCTGTCTATCGTACAGTAGTGTAACACCCTCGAATCGGCCCTATGCAAGTTTTAGCGCTTTCTGCCAAACCCGCATAGAAACGATTCAAGGACGCCCACCAGGCACTTTCGTGTGGGTGGAAAACGAAGTAATATCATTACACAATAGTCTATGATGGAACCCACAGAATAGATATATATACAGCAACGACTCACTGAGTCAAGAATACAGATATACAATAGAAAGATCCAAATCACCTTGAAAACGATACAGCATCCGAGTACGGATAAGAAGCAAATTGAGCTAAGAGCCCTGAAGAATAACCAATGGCGTCCATGACCCTGCCCAGTCCAAGCCGGCAGGGTAACCCTGAAGGAAATATGCCCTAAGAGGCAATAATAAAGTTGTTATTATATATTCCTTATATATATGATAGATGTTTATTTTACATGCTACAATTGTATTGATTGGAAACATCAATACATGTGTGTTTAATAAACCAAAAGGGTTCCTAGTTATGCCTCTCTTATAAACTAGCTTGTTGATTAACAAGATGATCAAGGTTTCCTGATCATGGACATTGGATGTTGTTAATAACAAGGTCACACCATTGGTGGAATGATGTGATGAACATTCATCCGAAGTATAGCATTACGATCAATTCATTTTGTTTATATTGCTATAACATCATAGACCATGAGATCATGTTAATTGCTGACACCGGAAGAGTATCTTGATAACATCAAACGTCACACCGTAACAGGGTGACTATAAAGATGGGTTCAGTACTATGAAGGTGTTATGTTGAGTCTCATGGATCAAGAGTGGAATTTTTCAATCCAGATGACAGATAGATATACTATGGGCCCTCTCGGTGATACCACATTAGGATAGCTTGCAAGAAGTGATGTGATCACTAGAATTTTATATCACGGGAACGAGAAAAGGGTGCATATCGGTAACGAGATCAAACTAGGAATGGAGATACCGATGATCGAATCTCGGACATGTAATATATCGAGAGACAAAGGGATTTAGTTACAAGCGTTAAAGGTTCTCACGATCACAGAAGTCATCGTTGAATGTGTAGGAGTCAGTACGGATCTCCAGGTCCCGCTGCTGATTATTGATCGGAGAAGGGTCTCGATAATGTCTGCATTATTCGCGAACCGTAGGGTCACACTTAAGAGTTACCAAACACCATTTTGGAGCACATATGTTTCACACGAAAGAATTGCAAAGCGCAGGAATTGTTTCAATAGAAACCGGAAATTGTTTCGGGTGAAATTGCAGAAGGTGGTTCTGCATGTGGTATTGAAATATTACAACGGGCTATATGGGAATGTTTGTTAATTAAAGTAATTAACAAAATTCTGAATAAATTTAATAAAAAGAGTTTTATTAAATGAGAGAGCATTAAATTTGGAGAAATTTAATGCATTTAAAGTGGAGACTTTAAAGGGGAATGTGAAGAGGCATTTTAATGTGGAGGGGTTACCACCACATGAATGGGGGAGGTGAGGGGTCACCCCCCCATGCGCCGGCCATGGAGAGAGCGGGCACCCCCCCTCCTCCTATAAAAGTCCACCCATTCCCTCCTTCATCCTCACACCTCCTTGTGAAGGATCTCTCTCCCCCTCTAGAATTATTCCACCATGGTCTCGGATTAGCGAGATACATGTTCCCGATGGCATTTCGTCTGGAAGGAGTTGCTGCTTCTGCTGGATCGCTGGAGCGAGGAGGTGGAGGTTGTCCGGTGGCTTGAACGTGTGTGCGAGTGCGGATGCGCTGCTGAGTTGCGGCGCTCGGACTTCCTCACGATCTTGAGATCGGCAAGTGTACGACTACATCAACCACGAGTTCCTACTCGTTAACAAAGCTCCTTGTCTACGAGGGTAAGTTCTCGTTGGATGTATGTCCACCCATTGCTTTGTACCTAGTAGATAGATCTTGGCGTGTAGTTCACACCGTAGGAAATTTTTTGTTTTCTATGCTGCGGACCCAACAGTGGTATCAGAGCCTGATCTATGCGTAGGTGCTTAGCACGGGTAGTACACATATGTTGATATGTGGGCGATGATGATCATGTTATTGCATCTTCTATGTATTTTGGATATTGGTGGCATAGTGGGATGAAGCGGCCCGGACCAACCTTACATGTCATCGTACATGAGAACGGTTCCATGACTAACATGCAACTTGTTTTGCATAAGTGGCTGGCAGGTGTCTGTCTCTCCTACTATAGTCACTATCTGATTTACCAAGAGTTTATAATAACTTATTTATCCTTGTTGTGGTTCATGTTCATAGGTGAGAACGGTTCTATATCCGAAAGCCCTAAGCCACGTAAAACTTGCAATTGATAAATTAGAGGCGTGTAGTTTAGATCGTTGCTGGGCTAGTGTATTGATATGGTATTGTTGTAAGTAGATGTATGGTAGATACTCTTACAACACAGTCAATGTGTAAGTTCCATAGACCTTGGCCTTACACACAAAGGAATGATAGAGATCATACCACGATGCAAGTGATAGAGATCAAATGCATGGACCATATCATCTCACTTTACACATTAGATGTTAGCATCTTATACTGCTAGTTTGGCGCGTTTGGTAGCATTATAAGATGATCCCTCATTTAGATATCAAGATAAAAATGTGTTCTTCCTTGAGTATGCACCGTTCTATGGATCGTGTTTCGAGACATCACGTGATGATCGGGTCTACTCGAATCTACGCTTTCATAGGAACGGGTGTAAGACAGTTTTACACACGGGAATACTAAGGTTCTTACTTGGCGAGCCTAGCATGTACAGACATGGCCTCGGAACACAGACCGAAAGATTAAGTATGAGTAATATGGTTGATATGATGCCCATATAGATGCTCGCCTTTGAAGCTATATCAACTCACGTGATGATCGGACTTGGTGCAGTGGATTTGGTTCATGTAATCACCAAAAGGACACGAGGGATGTCGTTTTTGAGTGGGAGTTCATTAGTAATTTGGATTAGTTGAACTCAATCTATCATAAACTTAGTCTAAATAAACTTTACAAATTCTGTTGTAGATGGCACCACCTGCTTTTAATTTCAATGTGTTCATGGAGAAAGAGAAACTTGCTACGAATGGTAGCAACTTCACCAACTAGGCTATGAATTTGAGGATTATCCTCACTGCTGCACAAAAGCAATATGTGCTAGATGCGCCGCTAGGCCCCGCACCAGCTCCTGATGCCCCTGACGAGGAAAAGAATGTCTATGTGACTCGTCAGGAGGACCACAACTTAGTTCATTGCAGCATACTATATGGGCTAGAGCCAGAACTTCGAAAGCGTTTCGGAAATGGCAATGCCTTTGATTCCATGGGAGAATTGAAAATGATTTTCGATACCCATGCTACCGTAGAGAGTTATAATGCTACAGAAAAGTTCTTTAGCTGCATGATGGAGGAAAACAGCTTCGTTAGTGAGCACGTACTCAAAATTTCTGGGTACGCTGATAAGCTAGTGTCCTTCGGAATAACGATTCCCATTGACTTAGGCATACATCGTGTTCTCCAATCTCTGCCACCTAGCTACAAGAGCTTCGTGATGAACTATAATATGCAGGGCATGAAGAAGTCTCTTCCCGAGCTTCTGTCAATGCTTAGGATTGCGGAAGTGGAGATTTGGAAAGAACATCAAGTGTTGATGATCAATAGGACCACCGGTTTCAAGAAGGACAAGAAAGGAAAGCATAAGGGAAAGAAGAGTGGCAAGTATGTTGCCACGCCTAAAAAGAAACCCCGGGCTGGCCCTAAGTCTGACACCGAGTGCTACTATTGCAAGGGGACTGGCCATTGGAAGCGCAATTGCCCCAAGTATTTGGCGGACAAGAAGTCCAGCAAGGCAAACAAAGGTATATGTGATATACATGTTATTGATCTGTACTTGACTAGTACTCGCAGTAGCACCTGGGTATTTGATACCGGATCGGTTGCTAATATATGTAACTGAGTTCAGGGGCTACGGAACAAGCGACAACTAGTAAGGGATGAGGTCAGGATGCGAGTCAGCAATGGATCAAGAGTTGATGTGATCGCCGTCGGGACGCTACCTCTCCATTTCACATCGGAATTACTTATAAACCTAAATAATTGTTATTTGGTGCCTACACTGAGCATGAACATTGTATCTGGATCGTGTTTGATGCAAAGTGGTCATTCCTTTAAATCTGAAAACAATGGTTGTTCGATTTATAAGAATGATATCTTTTATGCTCATGCACCTATGTTGAATGGTTTATTTCTGTTGGATCTCGATAGTAATATTACGCACATTCATAATGTTAATGCTAAAAAAATTAGACTTGATGATGATATGTCTACATATATGTGGCCCTGCCATTTAGGTCATATTGGCGTTAAACACATGAACAAACTCCATTCTGATAGACTTTTGGAATCACTTGATTTCGAATCATTTGATACATGTGAGCCATGCCTTATGAGCAATATGACTAGAACGCCGTTTTCCGGTTAAATGGAACAGGCGACAGATCTATTGGAAATCATACATACTGATGTGTGTGGACCAATGAGTATGTCGGCGCGAGGTGGATATCGTTATTTTGTTACTTTCACGGATGATTTGAGTAGATACGGGTATATATCTATTTGATGAAACACAAGTCTGAAACTTTTGAAAAGTTTAAGGAATTTCAGAATGAAGTGGAAAATCATCGTAATAGAAAGATCAAATTTCTACGGTCTGACCGTGGAGGAGAGTATCTAAGTTACGAGTTTAGCACACACATGAAAGAGTGTGGAATAGTTTCACAACTCACGCCTGCCAGAACACCACAACGTAATGGTGTGTCGGAACATCGTAATCGTACCTTATTGGATATGGTTCGATCTATGATGTCTCTGACTGACTTACCTCTGTCATTTTGGGGTTATGCACTGGAAACAGCTACATTCACTTTAAATCGGGCACCATCTAAATCCGTTGAAACGACACCGTATGAATTATGGTTTGGAAACAAACCTAAGCTGTCATTTCTTAAGGTTTGGGGATGCGATGTTTATGTGAAGAAACTTCAACCGGATAAACTCGAACCCAAAGTGGAAAAATGCGTCTTCATAGGATACCCTAAGGAAACAATTGGGTATACCTTCTATCACAGATCCGAGGGCAAGGTTTTTGTTGCCAAGAATGGATCCTTTCTTGAGAAGGAGTTTCTCACGAAAGGTGTGAGTAGTCGGAAGGTAGAACTCGAAGAGGTTATTGAACCTTCTCTTCATGGAATGGCAAGTGGCGCAGCACCAGAAGTTGTTTCGGAGTTGACTTCACCTGATGAAGAGAGAGCTAATGATAATGATCATGAAACTCTGAAAGAGGACACTATCGAACCTCGCATGTCAAGCAGGACACGTGCAGCTCCTGAACTCTACTGCAATCCTGTTCTGAATTTCATGGTTGATGAAATGGATGACCCTACAAGATATGAAGAAGCCATTATGAGCCCGGATTCCAACAAAAGGCTAGAAGCCATGAAATCCGAGACATAATCCATGTACGAGAACCAAGTTTGGAACTTGGTGGACTTACCTCATGCCGAAAGGCCATTGAGAATAAATGGATTTTCAAAAGAAAAACTGATGCTGATGGTAATGTGACCATCTATAAGATCGACTTGTCGCAAAGGGGTTTCACCAAATTAAAGGAGTTGACTACGATGAGACATTCTCTCCCGTAGCGATGCTTAAATCGGTTAGGATTATGTTAGCAATTGTTGCATATTTCGATTATGAAATATGGCAGATGGATGTCAAAACTGCGTTCCTCAATGATAAGATTGAAGAAGAGTTGTATATTATACAACCTAAGGGTTTTGTCGATCGTAAGGATGCTAATAAGGTATGCAAACTTCAGCGATCCATCTATGGACTGAAGCAAGCATCCCGGAGTTGGAATCTCCGCTTTGATGAGGTGATCAAAGAGTTTGGATTTGTCCAAACTTATGGAGAGGCTTGTATTTACAAGAAAGTGAGTGGGAGCAATGTGGCATTTATGATATTATATGTGGATGACATATTATTGATTGGAAATGATATAGATCTTTTAAACAGTGTTAAAAGTTATCTAAACAGCAAATTTTCGATGAAAGACCTTGGTGAAGCGTCATATATATTAGGCATTAAAATCTATAGAGATAGATCAAGGCGCCTAATTGGGCTATCACAGAGTACATACCTTGATAAGGTATTAAAGAAGTTTAATATGGACGAAAGTAAGAAGGGATTCTTACCTATGTTGCAAGGCAAGACATTGAGTAAGACTCAAAGTCCGGCTACGGTGGAAGAAAGAGAGATGATGGATAAGATCCCCTATGCCTCGTCCATAGGCTCTATTATGTATGCCATGCTATGTACAAGACTAGATGTGGCACATGCTATTAGTTTGACTAGTAGGTACCAATCTGATCCAGGTTCGGAGCACTGGATAGCGGTAAAGAACATCCTCAAGTACTTGAGAAGAACTATGGATATGTTTCTTATATACGGAGGTGAAGAAGAGCTAGTCGCTAAGTGTTATGTCGATGCTAGCTTTGACACCGATCCGGATGACTCTAAGTCTCAATCCAGATACGTATTTCTCTTGAACGGAGCAGCAGTTAGTTGGAGGAGTTCCAAACAACCTGTGATGGCTGGATCAACGATGGAGGCGGAATATGTTGCTGCTTCAGAAGCGACGCGGGAAGCAGTTTGGATGAAAGAGTTCATTACGGAACTAGGTGTGGTTCCCAGTGCGTTGGACCCGATGGTGATCTATTGTGACAATAATGGAGCCATAGCCAACGCAAAGGAACCATGGTCTCACAAGAATTCCAAACATATTAAGCGTCGGTTTCACTCCATCCGCGAGCATGTCAAGGATGGAGATACAAACATTTGTAAAATACACACGGACCAAAATGTAGCAGATCCGTTGACTAAAGTTCTCCCTAGGGCAAAACATGATCAACACTAGAACTCCATGGGTGTTAGATTTATCACTATGTGATTATTGTCTCTAGTACAAGTGGGAGACTAAAGGAAATATGCCCTGAGAGGCAATAATAAAGTTGTTATTATATATTCCTTATATATATGATAGATGTTTATTTTACATGCTAGAATTGTATTGATCGGAAACATCAATACATGTGTGTTTAATAAACAAAAAGGGTTCCTAGTTATGCCTCTCTTATAAACTAGCTTGTTGATTAACAAGATGATCAAGGTTTCCTGATCATGGACATTGGATGTTGTTAATAACAAGGTCACACCATTGGTGGAATGATGTGATGAACATTCATCTGAAGTATAGCATTACGATCAACTCATTATGTTTATATTGCTATAACATCATATGAAGTAATCTTTATCCTTAGACCATGAGATCATGTTAATTGCTGACACCGGAAAAGTATCTTGATAACATCAAACGTCACACCGTAACAGGGTGACTATAAAGATGGGTTCAGTACTACGAAGGTGTTATGTTGAGGCTCATGGATTAAGAGTGGAATTTGTCAATCCAGATGACGGATAGATATAGTTTGGGCCCTCTCGGTGATATCACACTATGATAGCTTGCAAGCAAGTGATGTGATCACTAGAATGTTATATGTCGGGAACGAGAAAAGAGTGCATATCGGTAACGAGATCAAACTAGGAATGGAGATACCGATGATCGAATCTCGGACATGTAATATATCGAGAGACAAAGGGATTTAGTTACAAGCGTTAAAGGTTCTCACGATCACAGAAGTCATCGTTGAATGTGTAGCAGTCAGCACGGATCTCCAGGTCCCGCTGCTGATTATTGATCAGATAAGGGTCTCGATCATGTCTGCATTATTCATGAACCGTAGGGTGGCACACTTAAGAGTTACCGGACACCATTTTGGAGCACATATGTTGCAGACGAAAGAATTGCAAAGCGCAGGAATTGTTTCAATAGAAACCGGAAATTGTTTTGGGTGAAATTGCAGAAGGTGGTTCTGCATGTGATATTGAAATATTACAAGGGGCTATATGTGAATGTTTGTTAATTAAAGTAATTAACAAAATTCTGAATAAATTTAATAAAAAGAGTTTTATTAAATGAGAGAGCATTAAATTTGGAGAAATTTAATGCATTTAAAGTGGAGACTTTAAAGGGGAATGTGAAGAGGCATTTTAATGTGGAGGGGTTACCACCATATGAATGGGGGAGGTGAGGGGTCACCCCCCCCCCATGCGCCGGCCATGGAGAGAGGGGGCACCCCCCCTCCTCCTATAAAAGGCCACCCATTCCCTCCTTCATCCTCACACCTCCTTGTGAAGGATCTCTCTCCCCCTCTAGAATTATTCCCCCATGGTCTCGGATTAGCGAGATACATGTTCCCGGTGGCGTTTCGTCTGGAACGAGTTGTTGCTTCCACTGGATCGCTAGAGCGAGGAGGTGGAGGTTGTCCGGTGGCTTGAACGTGTGTGGGAGTGCGGATGCGCTGCTGATTTGCGACGCTCAGACTTCCTCACGATCTTGAGATCGGCAAGTGTACAACTACATCAACCACGAGTTCCTACTTGTTAACAAAGCTCGTTGTCTACGAGGGTAAGTTCTCGTTGGATGTATGTCCACCCGTTGCTTTGTACCTAGTAGATAGATCTTGGCGTGTAGTTCACACCGTAGGAAAATTTTTGTTTTCTATGCTGCGGACCCAACAAACCCTGCTAACGATGTCGATCTCAAACCTGCTAAAACAAAAGGGGTGCCGACAAAGGGCAAAGGAAAAAAGAGGAGCGTCAGTACTGAGGCCAGTACACGGCGAGGCTAGAATTCGGCGGCTCTCGCCTACATAGGTATGGTGGACTGAAGCGGCAGCGCAGTAGCACTAAACAACTTATAGAGACTCAGTAAATTGTCGGCTAGTAGAGATAGATAAGAATGACCTATTCGGAACCAACCTGATACTAACACCAAACATACCCATCCTGGCATTTCCCCCTCAAGACCAAACGAGGAAGTCAAACCGAGGAACTCACACAGTTGGCAGTTTTATTCATTCCATTATAGTTGAAGCACATACTAGTCAGATATAGATAGCATGAGTCATCCTGATAGCATAATGTCGTTGTATTGGGAACGGCAGTATCTAAGAAGGTTAGATAGAGGTGTGGGGACAGGTAGGGAAGCTATCGACAATGTCCGCAGGCAGGATTGGATACAAGCGAGCGTGACGGGACGCAGGAAGTACCCAAGTTCGGAGCCCTCGTGATGAGGTAAAACTCCTACTCCTGCCGGATCTGACTATGGAGGATATACAAACTACACGTTCTCCTTGAGCTGTATTCTCTAGCTACTGCCTTAAATGCGATGAGACCAACCCTTACTACTGAGGCCTTGCCTCTCCTTATATAGGCAGAGAGGCAACGCTCTCACTAGCCAATCCAACTGGCGGGCCCCACATGTGGGTCCTAGCCGACTGGTCATCTACAGTATCTGGTACGGTGTGTCACATCGGAGTATGAGCGGTATGGATGTCGTAGGCACAGTGGACGCCGTGCGAGCTGTCATCAGCATCGGGCCATTGTTCCTGCGTCATCCTCGCAAAGTCTTCGATATGGCCAAGTAATGGCCAGTCTTGTCATCGTACAGGGCGTGCGGTGCACTGATACGCATGTCGTCTTGTCTCCTTGATTGGTTTCGGCTATGTCGCCGTAGCCGGCTGCTTCTTGTTGATCCGGCTACCATGTGGTAGCCGGCCTGGATTGCCTTGTCCGGCTGCATCTGGTCAGCCGGACGCGATCTGACTGCATCTTTCTTGTCCGGTAGGGGTATCTGGGGATCATCCCCCCGACACTAGCCCTCGAGCGTGTGTGGATTCCGCCCTTAGGAGAAATGTGCATGCGCTCCCTCCTGATTTTGAATTTGTGTCCGGCTATGCCTGGCGGTTGCCCTACCCGTGACGTCAGTGCTGACGCCAGCCACGCGCGCACGCGCCATCATTGCACTGCGGCGGGCAGCGTAACGTCCCGTCGCATGTCGCCTCGGAAAGCTGCTGCCCGGCGCTTCGGTTCTCGCTCCAGGATCTTTTGCGCATCCTGCGTCGGCGCATAGGATCTGGGCGGCGGTTCGGGTGGGGTTGCCTGGATGGCCGCCACGTGGCATCGAGGATGGTTCCTCTTCCGGCCCTTTAAAGGGACGCCGCGGGCGAGGCGGTTCCTTTCCTTCGCTCCCCCGCTACCAGTTGCCTCTTCCCTTTCGTGCTCCTACCTTCTGTGCTCCTTCTTTCCATCGTTGTAGCCCGTTGCGCCGCCCGCTCGTCGTCGTCGACGTTACGGGCCACCGCCACTCCTCCGCCGCCGCTCCCCCTACCAGCCGGAGATGGCAGCTGGTCACGGGGCCTGGTGCGGCTCCTTCGTCACCGAGGATCAGATCTAGAAGTACCATGCCACCCATGTTCTCCCGCTGGAGGAGGAAGTGGCGGTGCGGCTCGCGCCAGCGGGAGAGATGTCACCGCACCCTGTAGAGGGGGAGCGGGTCATCTTTCTTTCGCATCTGTCGCGCGGCTTAGCGCTGCCGGTGCATCCTTTCTTCCTTACTTTCTTGGCGTTCTTCGACCTCCGCCTCCACCACCTCAGCGCCAACGCAATCGGTAAACTGGTGCACTTTGTGGCGTTCTACGAGAGCTACCTCGGGATCCAGCTGGATCTCGGGCTCTTCTGCCGGCTCTTCCGAGTCCGGCCGCAGGTGCAGTTCACGCAAGGGCCGTTAGTCGTCTGTGGCGGCACCTCCATCTACTCCCGCGCGCAGACCGGCTACCCCAAGTTTCTTCTGCACGACATGGTACGACTGTGGTAGCAGTTATACTTTTATGTCAAGAACCTCACCAACGTCGACCGGATCAATCTTCCGGCCTTCCAGGCTGTTGAATCCAGCCGGTGGCACTGGGACTTGAAGATCTATTGCGACAAGGCGGAGTCGGATGCGATGCTGAAACACATGCGCTCCCTCGTCCACTGCCGGCTGACTGGCCTGGACGTCACCCTCAACTGGATGTCTCATCTGATGATGCCGTTGCAGCAGCGAGCGCACAAGATGTGCTTCTACTCCGTCCGGCTAGACCCGACTCGGCTGTCGCACCACGATCCCCGCTACCACAACCTAAAGGAGTGGGTGTGGACGATCACCAAGGAGCGGCTGCCAGAGGGCTGGAAGTTCAGTCTGGCGCCCTACAGTCAGGAGAACCGCGCGCCCCGGGTAGGTCACTCTAGCTGGATTTTTTCTTTCGTATTTCTTGCCCTTTTTTCTTGTTTCCTTGCATCCTTCGTGAGGAGGGTGAGGCTCCCCTTGAGGAGTTCACACCTGACTTGCCCAAGTCACGTGCTCGGCGGTCTGGCAAGGAGTCGGATGGGGACGGGGATGCCTTCCCCAGCCGCAACGACGAGCCGGCTGCCGACGCCCACCCGGAGGTTGACGAGGAGGAGGAGGCCGCGCCGACCACCGATCCGGCGCCGTGCCTTGCGACAGACAGTGAAGCTGGCGGGAGCGGCTCTAGCTATTCCGGCTCCCGCCGGCCTTCCGCGGAGGAGCCGACCCCTAAGAGGAGCCGGACCAGCGCCCTGCCGCCCAACCGCCTTGGCCGGAAGAAGGGGCCGCCTCCGGTTGTGTCGGGGTACGTCCCTCCTCCCTTTGCCTTTATCATTTTCTGCCTATTTCTTTTCCTGCCTTTCTGTCCTTGACTTATTTGCTTTTCTTTCCTTCCTCTCCTCTTCTGTCTTCTTAGCACGCTAGTTCCTTTGGAGCCGCGAGCCCGGCTCGAGCGCCGACCGGGTTGCCGCCCCGTGCTCCAACTATGCCAGCCAGTGCCCCTCCTTCTTCCGAGGTACCGCCTCTGCCTCGACCACGAGCTGAACCGGCTACCACAGCCGGAGCGGATGGTCCGCAGCCGGATGTGGTGGCCCAGCTGGAGGCGGAGGGCCCCTAGCCGGGTGGCTCTTCCGCGGGCGCAGGGGATCGCTACCGCTAAGGAGCTCGTGGTTGTCGGCAACGACAACTACGACGAAGAGCCGGTGTAGGAGTGGAGGACGGCGGTGGTTGCCGCGAAGGAGTCCCTGGCCGTCAACACCGTGGATGACGATGCTTCCTCCGCTGCCTCATTGACGGACCTCACCGCCACCCTCGAACTAGCGGTGAAGGAGATCCGGCTGCTGGAGGCCGCAGCCGGCTGGAACTGATCCCTGGAGCAGAAGCTTGCTATTGCCAACGGGACTTCCCAGAGTAAGTTTGCTTCATCCGTCTTGCTCTCTTTTTTTACTGATAGCCGGTTTTGTCATAGCCATCCTCGTGTGCGCTCAGCGCGAGATCGATCGCTTGAAGAAAGCGAACGACCGGCTGAGCTAGTCAAACTCCACTCTGCAGCTGCAGAACAAGGATTGGCACGCGAGGTTAGGCGGCCTGGAGGCCACCATCAAGGAGCACGATGCCTCGCTCGTCAGCCGGACCGAAGCCTTCAACCTTCTCAAGTCCCAAAACAAGGACCAAGAGAAGGAAATCAAACGGCTGCCGACGAAGGAGAAGGCTCTGGTGGAGGAGCTGATGCAGGTTGGCCACACCGCTAAGGGTGAGTTCTTCTTCTCTGCCTTCTTTTCTTTCCGGATCCGGTAGCCAGATCTGACTCTCTTTTCTCACAGCGTTTAATCCCGGCATAGACCTGCTGGCCTACAACCGGCTGTAGGATAACTGGCCGGGAGCGCAGCCGACGGCCCAGGAGCTCATCAAGTGGCGCGGGACGTGTTCTCCTTCTTGTGGCCGGATGCTCCGGTTCCGGAGACGATGACGCAGCTAGCTGCGAGGGTGGGGGAGGTGCCGACTGCGGTGGACCGGCTGCGGGACTTGGCGGCGCGAGCCAGAGCGGAGATGGCTCTGGCCCTCATGCTCTCCTGGTACAAGGACGCCCGCATCGAGAAGATCGACGGAGGCTTCCGTGCCGGCGCTGACCTTGCCGCCATCCGCCAAGCCCATCCGGAGCTCCACGGATCCTCCATCAAGATCGCCGACTACGTGGACCCCCGACGAGGTGCTCATCAACTCGGAGTCCGTCGGTACTCCTGATGTGGAAGGCCCAACGCAGCCGCTTGCGGGCGCCGGAACCAGATCGAGCGCCGTGCCTCCCCCTCCGCCTGAAGCTTCTGCCAGCCAAGACGCTCCTCACGGCAAGGGTCCTGCCGCTTAGTCATTGCCCCGGGATGTCGGGTGTATTTGTCTTGCTTTAGTTCTGTTTGAAACTTGTATGTCTGTACCGGCTGTCTCAGACACGGGGTAAACTTATGGGAGCTTCGCCTCCCTTTTTTCTTTGCTCGTTAATATTGATCTTGCTTGAGTTTCCTTCAACTTGTGTGCTTTGAATTTTATTTCAACATTTCGCCGGTTGACTTTATCCGGCTTACTTCGTCCGGATACACACCTTTAGTCGGGGGAACTGCACCTCCAGTGGGGGCGCACTAGCGCACCCACTGGGTGTAGCCCCCGAGATTCGTAGTAGCTGGCGTAGCCAGGTGCTTCGAATCTTCCTTCTTTTTCCCAAGTCTTCTAACTTTATCCGACTAGACTCGTCTTAGTCGGTTGCTTTCGCCGGCTGAACACCTTCAGTCGGGGGAACTAACATTCCAGTGGGAGCGCGCGAGCGCACCCACTAGGTGTAGGCCCCGAGATTCGGAGTAGCTGGCATAGCCAGGTGCTTCGAATCTTTCTTGCCTTCTCTTGCTCCTGCCCTTGCCCTCACCTAGGCTCCGAACGGCCGTCTAAACGCCCTCAGCCGGTCAGGAACTACAAGATTCCACTGGGGGTGCGCGAGCGGACCCAGTGGGTGTAGCCCCCGAGATTCGGAGCACTTGATGAAGGCAAGGACTTCGAATCTTCTTCTCCTTTCCTTCCTGAATTCCAACTCAAGGTAGTCGGGAAAGAATATACATACACATACATCCTCATGGGTTAATAGGTTAGTCTGCCAAATTGTAGCCAGAAAACGGACTTGTTTTTTCGAAAACTAGCTTGCGCCTTTCTGGACACTTGGCCGCTTTCTCGTGTGCTCTGCTGTTTTCGCTGCGTCCTTGCCGAGCAGCTGGGTTGCGGTCTGCAACCGGAATCGAAGGGATCTGACAATACATTGCGCACGATACTAACGACTTGGTAACAGAATTGGCTTAAGCTAGTTGCAAGGCCGGGACAACCGGTCTGTCGTGTCTCCTCCTTGTTTTTCGTGTGGGATGCCTCGGGCTTTTGCTCTTGCTAGCCGGACAGCCGGGTTGCGGTCTGTAGCTGAGACGAAGAGTGGGCCTCTGACATCGCTGCGCACTACTCAGTCGGTTTGTTGACTTAGCAGGCCGGGCCAGCCGGCGAGCCCCCTGGTAGGTGTTGCCGGAGCCGGAAAACCAGAACCGAAAATAGATGCGAAACACATTTCTAGCAAGGATCCCCAGAGCATCTCGTAAGGGTCCACATTTTCATTCATAGGGTTTGCGAGATACATACACATTCTGGCGACTAGGGTTTGCGAGATACATACACCAGCTGGAGAACTAGGTCGCCCTCGCGGAACGCGACTGGGCGGATCCGGCTTAAATGGTAGTGGCATAGTCGCTGCTGGTACAGGGCTGACCTGGATAGAGCCAGCTCGCGGGCCTCCTCCAGGAGGTCCACTCCATCCTCCTGCGCCTCCTAGTTGGCTTTTTCGTCGTATAGCAGCTTGCGCGGTGAGTCAAACTCGATGTCTGCGAAGAGGACAGCTTCCGATCCGTAGACCAGGAAGAACAGGGTGTAGCCGGTTGATCTAGTTGGCGTGGTGCGGAGGCTCCATAGCACAGCTGGAAGCTCGTTGGACTGCGTTGATACCGGCTAGCACCAAGCCGTTTGCTCTTTCGACTTGCCCGTTGGACTGCGGGTGCGCGACGGAGGCAAGGACCAGCCGGATGCCCTTGTTGTTGCAGAACCGGGCGAAGGCCCCCTTGGCGAAGTTCATGCCGTTGTCGGTGATGATGCTGTTGGGGTAGCCGAATCGGTTGATGATGTCGGTGAAGAAGGTGATGACTATCGCCCCGTCCAGCTTCCGGATAGGCTTGGCCTCGATCCACTTCGTGAATTTGTCCACCGCCACCAGTAGATGGGTCATACCCACGCGTGCTCGCTTGAAGGGACCGACCATGTCGAGGCCCCAAACCGCGAAGGGCCAGGTGATTGGTATGGTCTTGAGTACCGAAGTTGGCATGTGCCTGAGCTGCCCGAAGTGTTGGCACCCATTGCACACGCAGACCAGCTGCTCAGCGTCCTCGAGGGCGGTGGGCGAATAGAAACCATGGTGGAACGCCTTGGCGACTATCGCCCTTGACGAAGTGAGATGCCCGCACTCGCCCTGGTGGATGTCCTTGAGTTGCCGGTAGCCAGTGTCTACATCGACACACCTTTGAAAAATGCCGGATACACTGCGCTTGTACAGTTCGCCATTGATGATGGTGTACGTGTGCGCACGGCGCCGGATTTTCCTGGCTTCCAGCTCGTCATCTGGAAGTTCTTCATTGGCGATGTAGTTCATGAAGGGTTGTGCCTAGGATGGCACTTCCCGAATGACGAGGATGCTCCCACTATCTGGTTGACGGATGTCGGGTGGTCGTCTAGATGGCGTATCCGAGGCGGCAGCCCCCGAGCCACTTGACGAACCGGCAGCCCTCGGGTCTTGCGAGCCAGAGGGCACTGCCTTGCCGGAGTTGGTGCGGGTCTTCTTGGGCGGCTCTGCCGGCTCCGCCTCTGCTTCTCCTTCAGCCGGAGTGCTACCTACCTAGAAGATGGAGTCTGACTCTGGCGATGGGTTGATGGAGGGCTTGCGCAGGTGCTCCAAGGAAACCCCTGGTGGAATCGCCTGCCTGGTGGATCTGATTCGGGCGAGCGAATCAGCTGCCTCGTTGTTAACACGGGGGACATGATGGAATTCGCATCCGTCGAAGGAGGCGCTGAGCTTCTGGATGTGGAATCGGTAGAGGGCCATGTTTGCATCTCTAGCGTCCCATTCTCCGGATACTTGCTGGACCACCAGATCCGAGTCACTGAAGCAAAGGATTCGGTCGACACCGATCTCCTTGGCTAGCCGGAGTCCATGCGCCAGTTCCTCATATTCGGCTACGTTGTTGGAGGCCTTGAAGCGGATCTGCAGCACGTACTCTAGCCGGTCTCCCTTGGGCGAGGTGAGCACGATGCCGACTCCCAAGGCCCCGAGCATCTTCGACCCATCGAAGTGCATATTCCAGTGGTCCGAATCCGGAACCGGTGGGAGGTACTGGGTCTCGGCCCAGTCGACGAGGAAGTCCGCCAATGCCTGCGACTTGATCGTGAGCCGGGGCTCGTACTAGATGGAGTAGGCGGCGAGCTTGATGGCCCATTTGGCGACTCGGCCGGTGGCATCCTTGTTGCCGATGATTTCTGAAAGGGGTGCGGTGCACACGACCTTAATCGGATGCTCCTAGAAGTAGTGCTTGAGCTTCTTGCGTGTGAGGTATACGCTATAACACATCTTCTGGTAGTGGGGTAGTTCTGCTTGGAGAGGGAGAGGACCTCGCTGAGGTAGTAGACGGGCCTCTGAACCGGCTGAGCCTTCCCTTCCTCAGGGCGCTCCACCACCAGGACGACGCTGACGACCCGGCTGATGGCTGCCATATAGAGAAACATCGGCTCCTTGCTAGCCGGCGTGGCTAGAACCAGTGCTGAGGATAGCATGCGCTTGAGTTCATGAAATGCGGTGTCGGCTTGCGAAGTCCAGGAGAACCTGTCCGTCTACTTCATCAGCTAGTACAACGGGAGTGCCTTCTCCCCTAGCAGGCTGACGAAACGGCTGAGGGAGGCGAGGCATCCGGTGAACTTTTGGACTCCAAGCAGGCTCCTGGGCGGCCGCATCCTTTCGATGGCCGCGATCTTCTCCGGATGTGCCTCGATGCCTCGTTGTGGTACGAGGAAGCCAAGGAGCTGACCGAATGGCACTCTGAACGCGCACTTCTCTGGGTTCAACTTCATCTGGTACTGGTGGAGGTTGCCGAATGTCTCTCCCAGATCTTCGAGGAGGGTGCGCTTCTCCTTGTACTTGATGACCACATCGTCCACATAAGCATGCACGTTTCGGCCTATTTGCGAGTGCAAGCACTTCTGCATGCAGCGCTGATAGGTAGCGCCTGCATTTTTAGACCGAAAGGCATGGTTACGTAGCAGAAGGCCCCGTAGGGGGTGATAAATGATGTCTTGATCTGATCAACTGGGTTTAACCGGATCTGATTGTAACCGGAATAGCAATCTAGAAAAGACAACAAATCGCAGCCGGCCATGGAGTCGATAACCTGATCGATACAGGGGAAGGCGAAGGTGTCTTTCGGGCAAAGCCTTGTTCAGGCTGGTGTAGTCGATACACATGCGCCAGGTCTTGTTCTTCTTTAGCACCAGGACTGGGTTCGCCAACCAGTCCGGGTGGTATACTTCCATGATGAACCCGGTTGCAAGGTGCCAGATGATGTCATCACCGATTATCTTCCTCTTCTCTTCTGCGAACCGGCGTAGAGGTTGCTTGACAGGCTTGGCATCCGGATGCACATGAAGTGACTGCTCAGCGAACTCCCTCGGCACACCCGACATGTCCTTGGGGGACCATGGAAAGATGTCCCGATTCTCAAGGAGGAAATCGATGAGCGCGCCTTCCTATTTGCTGTCCAAGCCGGCACAAATGGTGACGAACTTAGTCGGCTCGGAGGGGTCGAGCAGGATCCTCTTCGTCCCCTTAGCTGGCTGGAAAGCTCCTTCTCCAGCCGGTTTGCTGCTAGCCGGCATGTCCTGCTGGGCCATGGCCACATTGCGCATGATCACACGCTTCTCCTCGGCTATGATGAGGGCTTCTGCCAGTTTGGAACCGGCTGAGGCGCACTCCATCGACCGCCTGAAGCAGCCGGTGACTGTGATCACGCCGTGGGGTCCCGGCATCTTCGTCTTGAGGTACGCGTAGTGGGGGTCGGCCATGAACTTGGCGAGGGCGGGTCGCCCGAGGAGAGCATGGTAGGAGCTCGTCAGGTTTACCACCTCGAACCAGATAGGTTCACGGCGGAAGTTCTCCTCGGTCCAGAAGATGACGTCCAGCTGGATTTTCCCCAGCAGGGCACAGGATGGCCCCGGCAGTATGCCGTGGAATGTTGTGGTAGTCAGGCGCAAGTCGCTTTTGTGAATGCCCAGCTTCTCCAGCGAGGGCTGGTAGAGGAGGTTGAGGCTGTTGCCTCTGTCGATGAGGACGCGCGAGAATCGGCAGGTACTCGCATTGGAGACGATGAGGGGGTCGAGCACCATGGCGTAGCCCCGGGAGTCGGGAGTTGCTCCGGCTGGTCTGCACAGCTCCAGGTAATGGGGGTTTCCGACCAGTTCAGGTACTGGGGGACCGGAGAGACGATGGCGTTGACCTTCTTGGAGCGTCGCCTGCGGCTGTTCTTGTCGTCCAGCTCCGTATTGAAGATGTGGTAGGCGGCGTGCGGCTGCGGGTAGCCGTTGTTGTTGTTTCCGCCGTTGCCGCCGTTACCATCATTGCCGGCTTCCCTAGCTGGTGGTGGTGGTCCACCAGGAGGGGCAGGGGACGAGGTTGGTTACCCTGGTCTTTTAGCTGCCGAGTCCAGCTGCAATTCCGAGTGGTGTGAGTAGCCGGTTTGAAGGGACCGCTGTGCCACTTGCACGGGCCGTCAAACATTTGGTCGAAGGTGAGCCGTGGCTTCTGCCTCCTTGCATCGTTAGCCGGCGTGTTGGGCGCGCCTTCCACGGCATTGACCTGTAGTGTGTGGTAGCGGGGCTTCTGTTGTCCGGCTTGGCGGTCCCCATGGAACCGGTTGTCGTTGCCGTGGCGCCTGGAGGATCCGGCTTCGCCAGCCGGCTTGCTTGGACGGTCGCGAGCTGGCTCCGTAGGAGTCGGACGCCCGTCAGCATTTACCTGGTGGGGCTTCTTCATGGCGGCATCCGCTGTGGCGTACTGGTCCGCAACCGTCATAAGCTCCACCATGGTTTTTGGCTCGTCACACAGTAGCCGGTGCCGTAGCATGGTGTTGCGCAGATCCGTCCACTTGGCTCTCCAGGATGCCTTCACAGGTGTTGCGCAGCTCCGTCCACTTGGCGAGGTACTCGCGGTCAGTCTCGCGGTCACCCTGGACGCACAAGGCCAGGTCGTCTGGGCGCCCTGGATTCTTGTACGTGCCATTGAAGTTGCGGACGAATACTTTCTCGAAGTCTGGCCAGGCGTTGATGCTATTGGGCGCGAGGCTGTTGAGTCACGTGCGTGCCAACCCGGTTAGCATAAGGGGGACGTAGTGCACGGCTGTGCGCTTGTTCCCATGGGCGATGCCGACTGCCGTAGCATAGTCGGTTAGCCAATCCTCCGGCTTCATGCTATTGTCGTACTTGGGGGTGTCCCTGGTCAGGGAGA
Organism: Avena eriantha; assembly: GCA_910589775.1. NCBI lineage: Eukaryota > Viridiplantae > Streptophyta > Magnoliopsida > Poales > Poaceae > Avena > Avena eriantha. Next base: position 504,059,701 of record OU342742.1, read on the forward strand.
ACTTATCCGGAAATGGCTCGTTCCGGATGCGGGGTCCGAAACAAACCGGGCCGGTAGAATCTTCTTCCTCCGTGACACGCGCTTGAGCGAGGAGCTCCATGCGGTCACGGGCATCTGGACAATCCGGGTTGGGCGCTCCCACCCGGCCCAAGAGACGGGAACCGGCGGGTCTGGGCGCTCCGGTTGGTGGAGGGGGAGGCGGCGGGTTGCTATTCACCGTCTGCTCCTGGCGCGGCTGGCCCTTGCCAGAGCTGCGACGCCTACTGCAGGCCTTAACCGGCTGAGGGGAGGACGCCTGCTAGGTGTCACGTGGCGCGCCCCTGCTGTTGGTGGGTAGCTTGCTCCCCTGGAGTAGCTGGGGTCCTCCTGCATCTGCCGGTTGGCATCAGCCTGCTCGTCTGCGATGCAGTGGAGCTCCTCCACGCGAGCATGCTGGCGGGCTCGCTCCTCGCCCTCCAGACTAGGCAGTTCTTCTGCCGTGGCTCGTGCCGCGCGCAGGTTCTTGATAGGCGTGCTGTAGGTGGGCCGGATGAGGGCGGGTGCGGGATCCGTCTCCCCATCCTTTTCCATCCTACCGCCTAGCTCGCCGCCCCGGCGCCGCACCTGGTTGTGCCGGCTCGGCTCCGCAGTAGCTGGAGTGAAGTCGTGCGCGCAGTCGTACTCGCGCCGGGTGATCTCGACTTGCTTGCGGGTTGCCGCCAGCTCCATGGCCTCCTGGAGGAGGATCTGCCTCTCCATGGCGAAGTTGGCCTCCGCCTCCTTTGGGTTATCCCCGAGGTTAACCAGCGTCAAGAGCCAATCAATGGCATCCTCCACCGGGTTCCGAGGCTGCGGAGGGGCGGAAGTTCCGACCTCATCCGTGCCTCACTCCCGCGGCTGGCGGGGGTGAGAGCTGGAGCCGGCCATCATGACCTCCACGCCGCGGGACGCGACGGAGGCGCTACCTCCCGAATGCGGCAGCTCCGCGACGGAGACGATTTCCCTAGGGAAACGCTCCAGGACGGTGGCGACGTAGATGGGGAGGTCCCCGAATAGTAGGACGGTGCCGTTCGCCGGGAAGGAGGTTCCGGCGAAGCAAGAAGCATTGTCGATGACACAGTCAAATTTGCAGAGCGTAAGCACCAGGCCGGAGGCCACGCGCTCACCGACTGAAGTGTGGGTTCCCGTGGGGAACGTGACTCCGGTCGAAGCCATCTCGCCCCACGGAGGGTGCCAACTATCGTTGTATTGGGAACGGCAGTACCTAAGAAGATTAGATAGAGGTGTGGGGACTAGCAGGGAAGCTATTGACGGCATCCGCAGGCGGGATTGGATACAAGCGAGCGTCACGGGACGCAGGAAGTACCCAGGTTCGGAGCCCTCGTGATGAGGTAAAACTCCTACTCCTGCCGGATCTGACTATGGGGGATATACGAACTACAAGTGCTCCTTGAGCTGTATTCTCTAGCTACTGCGTTAAATGCGATGAGACCAACCCTTACTACTGAGGCCTTGCCTCTCCTTATATAGGCAGAGAGGCAATGGTCTCACTGGCCAATCCGACTGGCGGCCCCCAAATGCGGGTCCCAGCCGACTGGTCATCTACAGTATCTGGTACGGTGTGTCACATCGGAGTATGAGCGGTATGGCTGTCGTAGGCATAGTGGACGCCATGCGAGCTGTCGTCGGCATCGGGCCACTGTTCCTGCGTCATCCTCGCAATGTCTTCGGTATGGCCGAGTAATGGCCGGTCATGTCATTGTACAGGGCGTGCGGTGCACTGATACACACGTCGTCCTGTTTCCTTGATTGGTTCCGGCTACGTCGTCCTATCTCCTTGATTGTAGTGAAGCTGATTACTAGTCACATATTAAGTCAAATTTATAACACTACTTTAGTTATGCTTGTCTATGATCGAGATACTGTGCTCCAAGTCGTCCATAACCGCGGACACGGCTTTCAGAAAGATTTACCCTGCATGGGTGCACAAATAGCAACACACACACGATCAACCTCGGAAAAACCAAATCAAAACCCAACGAGGCTTTCACGACAAAGCAATCACAGGATTCGTAAAATATTTCAGGGGGTCACCCCACTAAGCTACACGCAACGAAGTTGGCCGGCTCCGAGACAGACCCAGGGTTTGTGTAGACGGCGGTAAACGACTGGGAACCCGAAAGTGTGCCTGGGCTTGTCGATACAGCAAAAACGTGTCACGATCCAAAATAGTACAGGTGATCCACGCACAATCGTAAATAAAGCGGTAAAGCATGGCATAGCTACAACATAGTAATAAAACCCCAAACTAGTTTGTGGCCCCAAGAAATAAGAAATGAATCAAGTTCTGGCTAAGGGGGATTCATAGAGTCTCCTGTATGTGGATAGTGTGAATAGTCAAGGAACAGGTATCAAGTACTCGGGGTCCTACAGGACACAAGTGGGCGTGGAAATACCAAATAACATCTATTGCCCATTGATGCCTCTGCATTAGTTATATCTATTCCCAGCAATTAATTAAGTTGTATTTAAAGTCATGATCATCTCCACCATTAAGCATCTCCACCATTTGTCATGTGCCAACTTGTCGTCAACGGTGGAACAACAACGACGCGAAGCAACACATAAGCAAGCAACTACGACTCACAAGGCCGACTATCTATCAAACAACAAGCAATAGGATGTGTCCATGGCAATATAAAGGCTGCACGGAATATATCTGGTACGGAACACTAAAGCATCGCGACACGGATATCAATAGATCAACAGGAGGAAATAAAGACCATAAATGCAAAATAGGTAGAAAGGGGGAGAATTCTCGCCTGGGAAACATTGCCGAAGATATATTATCCGAAGGACTTGTCGATACTCGCATCAACTCATCGGCCTAATCTGCAAAGAAGCAAAGCACTAAAAGAAACACCGGATGCATTATTTAATACTTCGACAAAAGATCCGGCATGATGTATGTATGATGCATGCCATGGAAATATGCGATGCTATTAGGCAATATTAAGAGGAACCGAGGTCCCGATAATTAATTAGGTGGTTCATGTTGTTTAGTTACCCCGCAATTTAAATGTTGTATTAACAAGGCTAAACATGGTATCGGTTCGCTACATAAATTTAAATGGAGCCAATATAAGACTAGAATAGCCCACATATATTCTCCATATTTAATTTAGGTGAGTCGACAAAATACCCCCAAACACATGAATATGTATGCCATCATGAACAAATGATATGCAACAGATATATAGAATTTATAAAATAGGGATAGGTAGGAGTCTTCGAGGGTTCCGAAGGCCTTGGGGTTCCGAAGGCCTTGGGGTTCCGAAGGCCTTGGGGTTCGACGCGGTTCGAGCGCCAGGATCGGTCTTCGAGGTTTCGGCCATCGGATCCGGAAAGGAGAACTTGATGATCCGTGAGGGAGTTCTTGTCAATGATTCTTCGAGCACCTCCAGGTCGGTATGGTCTTGTCAAGCTTGTCGATCTTCTTCGACGAGGCGGTTCGAAGACCTTGTCGAAAGACGGGGTCGAGGTTGATCTTGGTGAATCCTTATGTTCAATTCTCGCGGGTTCCAACTTGTAGCTTAGAATATCCACACAAAAACACCGAACGCCACAACAAATCATCACAAACCATCTATAGCAGGGAAACACACTGCAGGTCTCGGGCATGTCGTCAGCGGACTTGGGTTTGCACAACTGAGACAACCGGGGCTTGGGCTCCTAAAGCTGCGCGTGAAAGAGAACACTGGCTCCATGGCATCGAGGCCGACACGGTTGCAACAGGACGGCGCCAAGTAGAGAGGGCAGCAACACTCTACAGCTTGCAGGTTCGAGATGGTGAGAAGCAGTGCAGGCTCGAGGCGGTATCATATAGCGACATCGCTGCAGATCTTTGGCGGATAGGGCCCCAGGCGGACAAGGCGGTGGCTTCGTGGAGGGGAGCCATGGGGCGAGTAGAGCAGGCGGCGCGGGCAGGCTTCAAGGTTGCCATGGAGGGCAACGCGATGTGCTGCAAGCCAGAGAGGAGGGCAACAGCCGAGCCAGACGAGCGTGTGGCGGAGGGGCTCGCTGGAGGGCGTTGGAGCTTGGCGAAGGAGAGAGAGAAAGGTGGGCGGAGAAGGAGCTCCAGGGCAGCAAGGTCGAAGGGCTCCTGGCCTCGGGAGAAACCAAGCGACGGCGAGGAAGCGGCCGGAGCGGAGGTCGTGGCACCGAATGGCGGCCACGGCCAGGCTTGCTGACGAGGCGGTCGAGAGGCGTCAGGGAGGCCGGAGGTTGAGCAGGGCCGCGAGCAGGTCGACGATGCTCAGGTCATGGGGTACAGAGGAGGGCAGGGCGACGAGGAGCTCGACGCGAGGTGGCATCCCTGGCGATGGATGTTGTAGAGGCGAGGAAGGCGCTCGCGAGGAGGCGGCTCAGGCTCTGCTGGGCGGTTGCGGCGCGCGGCCGGTGGAGCTGGGATGCAGAGGGGAGAGCAAGCAGGGCGGCGGCAGAGATGCAGCAAGCGGGCGAGGTGGAGGAGACGCGGGGATGGGGAGAGAGAGGAGCGTGGCGGGGGATGGGATCGGGGCGCGGGTTGCGTGAGGACGGTCCGCGTCGGGTAGCGACGTGGTGGGGCCAAGGTTCGTCGCAACGAGGGATTGGTGGCGTGCGGGACGCGGTCAGTGGAGCGGTCATTGTGTTAGCGTGCCTACGTGACGCGGAGCAGGGTCGCGTCGACGCGGTCAATGCGTGTCGCGCGCAGCAGTTGCGATCCCACGGGCTGCAGCGGCGGCGGGAGGGTGTGTCGCGCGGGGCTGAGGTCTACGGTTAGGTAGGTTTAGGGTTTGGTCTGGTTCTAGGTAGTAGGTGGCCGGCGGGGCTAGCCTTTGGCCTGGCCTAGTCAGCTGCCTCCCTAAAAAAACATTTTATTTTTATTAGATTACTGTTTTATTTTAAAAGCCTTTTGTAAATAGTTTTTAGACAAAACAAAATATCCGAACAAGACCGGGGTTTGATTTGAAATTAAAAGAGGGGATATCTAGAAAACAAAAATAGGCTTTTGCAAAACAGTTTTAGACAAACATATGCAGGATGATTATGATTCTCAAATGCAATGTGGCATGATGACATGTGCATGCTATGATGATGATGCACAGAGACAAAACATAGCGAATTTCTAGTAGTGGTGTTACCGGGGTGCTACAAGTAGGAAGTCGAGGTTTCTCCACTTGAAGCTTCAACACCGGGTGACTTGGCATCTCTAGAGGCATTCCCATAGAGTCACGCCTTGCATAGTGAACAAAGCGGGTTCCTTGGATTAGGTTGACACTCTGGGCGCAAAGACGAGCGAGAGGGTCATGCATTGCCCAGGCTAATCCATCTAGCCAGTTGTTCTCTCTCACGGAGAAGTGAATTCTCTCGGACATTGGTGCTTCTAACTTGCCTCGAAGATCAGCAACTACTATCCATTGTAAATCTCCTCCTAGGGGACCATTAAGTTGAGCTCCAAGAAATTCCGGATGAGGACGCTCCAAGTACTCAGACAGTGAATCAAGATCCCTCTCGAAAATCAGTTGGCCTCCGTTGCCCAACTGGTAGAACTTATTGTACTGAACTTCCTTCTATAAGAATTTAGGATGAGAAAGTTAGTGAAGTGATCAAGTGTGTCAAAATTTTATGTAGAAATGTAAGAATTTGGAGGAACATGAATTTTTTTGAGAGAAAGAATCCCAAGGGTAAGAGAGGAAATAGTTTTCACAAATACTCACTTTGATTTTGAAACTAAGTTTTTGTTCGGACGTCCATGCTAACTAGGGTCTCCTATGGTCAGGATGGCTCTGATACCAACTTGTCAACACCCATATTTTTAATCCCAGATGCCTATTATGCCATACATCGCAATCCCAAGATTACCATTTTTTGCGAGACGTAACAGATTTGATATCATAGTACATCATCCATTACAAACCATAATAAGGTCTTACACAAATAAAGGATCTCATGATCTAGTCTTAATATAAACAAGTAGCGGAATAAATAGCGTAGCGGTGTGCTCCATCTTCATTGTCACAGGTAATGCTGACGATGGGAGATGATCCTAGTTGTCATAGCCGTCCTACTGTCCTCCCTCAGGGTAGTCCTCCTCATAGTCTAGCCATAGGAATAGCCAGGGACAAAGCCATGAGTACTCTTTAAGTACTCACAAACTATGACTAACAAGTAAGGTAGTTCTAGTAGGAATGCTAAACTCTAAGTTTATTTGTAAAATTAAGTTTGAAACCTAAGCTGAGTTCAGAAACAAAGAAAGATAAAACAAAGTTCTAATCACCTAAGTGGGAACTTAGTTGTCATAGTCACAACCATGTTATGGTCAAGTCATGTCACAATTCATTTCATAAGTCATTTTGAAAACATCTGACAATGGAACAATATGGCCACTCCAACTGTCCATAACCGCAGATGCAGCTATTCGAATAGTTTGACACTCTGCAGAGGTGGTACACTTTCACCACAAAATTCGATACATCTGTCAGGGATAACCCTGAATCATCATACTTAGTATGCAGATAATCAAACATAACCTTTCCTTTACACACTCTACTATAAGCACCTATCCTATGAGCTTGGCCTCCTAGCCATGACCATCTGTCATCCTGGGCACTGCATAGGTGGACAACATTGAGAGGTAGCCTCAGCTCAAACCTCTCCCGCGAGGGAACTAATACTAATGCATATAAACTTCTAGCTAAGCCTTACCCAATTCAGGTATTGTGGTTGTATAGTAAAATTGGAATGGTATCGCATCCGAACCCAACCATCAGTTTTTATAAAGGGGCTAAGGCTCATGCCTCAACATTTTCATCATCATCATAAACCATTTGTGTTTCTCAACACATGTCAAAAAATCTCAATAGAATGACTCATCATTCTAACGTTTTCACAAGTCATTTTCACCAAGTATTCCCATCTAAAGTGAATCAAGTTTTTGGTATAACTCTAAGCTACTGAGTTAAGAGTGTTCACTAATGTGGGATGCTAAGTTCAATCTCATGCCATAGAATGACATCTAAATCTAACTAGATAGGTCAAGTTTTATACTCTTTATGCTATCTATAAACAAGTAAGAAACTTTGGTGAAGTAAAAGAAAGTAAAGCTTGTAAATAAAACATGGAGTAGGTGTAAGTCAAATGGTATAACCAAAGCATGCCTAATGCATTTTCTTAGGTTATCTAGCTTGCAAGGGTTAGCTTGCATTGTTAATGATGGCTTGAAAGTATTAGCTTGCCAATAATAGCTTGCCTAGATTAGTGAAGTGGTTGAAATTCTCTTCTTCTTCTTCGGGGTAGAACTCCTCCTCCTCGTAGACTTGGTCGGTACTATCGTCTATAAATACATACGGAATACACAATCACCAAACAATACTTAACTAGTCTACTTAGCACACTAAGGCACACATTTGATGATCTAGTATCATCACAAACATCACAAGGTTTAATGAACTAAGTTCATTTATTTTATTTGAGAAAAGTAATTTCTACTCATTGAAATTAACTAAGATTTAATATTCTCCAATTAAAATATGGGATCATGTGGACACATGTCATCACCACATATTCTAATATATGGTAATGTGATTTAAAGGTTGGATCACATTTTAATAAGTTTAAGTTTAATATTTAGTGATTTAAAGTGACTAGAAATGCCTATATAGGATTATTTTGGTACTAGTACAAAGTCACTGCATGAAAACCTTAATATTATTACATATTCAGATAGGTATGGTTAAATGAGATTGTTGAGAGTTGGAATTGACTCAAAAGCTATTATGGTTGATTTTAGAAAAATGTTTGAATGTGAAAAAGCTTTTGTCTTGTTATTTTTGCTAGGATATATCTATAACTATAAATGATTTAAATCCAACGGTCTTGGATAGATATTTTCATTACCTTTCCAACAAAATTGGAATCACTCAATTTGGATTTGTGAAACTTCCTGAATTGATTTTCAAACTAAGGGCCAGAACTAAGTTTAAGTCTAAAAAGAAAAAGCTAAATTCGAATCTACGGGCTTAGGCGAGAACACTAACGGGCCAGCCCAAATTCACTCCGCGGCACTGAGGACTGCTGATAGGGGGTCCCGCCTATTAGTGTCTCATTAAACGCGAAGCGGTATGGGGCATTGTGGACCGTAGGATTAGAACAGAATCTACGGCTAGGATTATCGTCGACGATGGACTCGTCGCCGGCGAGGTGGAACCCTAACGGCTCAGTGGGGGTGTGGTGAGGGCGTACCAGGGCTCCAACGAGTGCGGCGAGGCGGGAAAAAGAACGAGGAGATGATGGCGAGCTCAGGCGAAGTCGCGGCAGCCCCGGGGGTATACGAAATGGACGACAACATCTCCTCCTCTGCTGCGGCTGTCTCCGGCTAAATTCCGGCGGCTGGCTGCTCGAGCTGCTCCGGCGAGAGGTGGGGAAGGACCCGTGGAGATAGGGGAGCATGAGAGTGTGAAGAATTCGTGCTAGGGAGGCTTCCTTATATAGGCCCGACGAGGCGGCAGAGAGGTGTGGGCGGAGCTCGTCGGTGACGACGGCACAGGGGGCTATCGACGTGGACAAGGTAGGCAGACGGTAGGTGGTTCCCTGGCGGTCAGCTAGGGCGTAATGGCGGTGCAAGGGCGGTGGATTTTGGTCGGGAGCGTTGCACGCTCTGAGACATAGAGGCGGTTCTCGACGCGGTTCCCGGTGACTGTGGATCGAGCGGCTGGGTACGGGCGTGTCTAGCGGGTTGAGGTGGTCAAGGCAGAGCGGCGTGCATGGTCTGGGGTCGAGGCGCAGCATGTGGCATGCTGGGGTTGATGGCGCTCTAGCGTGCCCTTGCGCGATGCAGAGGCTCAGTGCGGGGCTTGGCCTCGGTGGTCTAGGGGCTAGTAGTGGTCGTGGGGTGGACCGTGGACGGCGGCGAGGTCACGCCTTCCTTCCTAGAGTGGCGGAGAGGGGCAGGTGGTCTCCTGTGGCGTGAGCACGGTTGGCCGGCGAGTATTGCCTCAGGGTGGTGCGGCACTGTGGTGCTAGGCCATTTGGTAGGTTCTTGATGGCCTGGTTGGGGTTAGGGGAGACAAGGGAAATGAGTTGGGTTCAAATGGCTCGACAAATTTTGATCAAAAACAGTGATAGTTAGGCCAGTTTGATTCTGCTCACCAAGGAGTTGTTAGGCATATGCTTGAGCATCTCTGGTTGCTGGGATTTGTCAAATGGAGTTCATTTGGATGGTTTTCGAAAAATGGTGATCTAGACATATGAGATAGATTCCATTTTCAAATGTCATTTAAAATTAGAGTTTAAATGTTTTTGGATGATCACAAAGTGGGCCTTGGTACATCTTAACTTTTACTAGCAAGAGGTGCAAAGATCTACAATTGTTTCTGTTTGAAAAATGAGTCCTAGGAACACTCAAAGTGTCCTAGTTGATTAAAATGGCAAAAGTGACCATTTCCATTATTAATTGTATTTGCTTTCTTTTTCTTTGGATTTTGCTTGGGAATGATCTAGATGACGTGGCATTAATATTAGAATCATTTTACAACCATTAGAACAAACAACCATGGCATTTCAACACAACTCCTATTGAATGCAACACTCATATGCATGCTTAAAGATTTCAAATGAGAAAAAGTTTTTGTTAACCCTAAACTAGGTAATTTTGAACTTGATCACTTGGATTAAAGTTTTGGGATGTTACAGCACCCAAGTCCATGCATTTAGCACAAGGACCCTGAAACTGAGCAAGGAAGTGTGTGTTTTGAGGTTTACGCCTACTAGCGTTCATTGTGCTAAAGACTATCAATAGAATCTTTGTAGATGTTAAGGATGGAAACGAAGATCCAACAGTTAGCAATGGTTGGATTTGCCGTTCTTGATCCAACGGTCAATGTTCGAAGTTATCCGTACACTATACAATGGTATGGTATGGTATCGTAAGAGATAAGATAAGAAGTACTACGAATGGCCAATCTTTTGAGTAACCTTCCCTCCCGATGTTTGGGAAGCAAGTAAAAATTTCGAAAACCAGAAAGGTTTGAATTTTTTTGCCGCTAAGGACAAAAGTGGTTTCCTTCCTATGTACTCCTCGTCCCTACTCCACACGAATGTGGTTGCCGAACACGCCAGAGACACAGAGCCGCCGTACCAAGGCACATGTGCGTAGCACCATGCTATGGATGAGGGAGAGATCAGCCGGGCCGGGTCGCGAGGGAGGATGGATGGTGAGAGGCAGCAAAGGAGAGAGAAAACACACAATTTTTTTTGCGTGCATAGTTCCTGAAATTTACTAGTACTAGCATAGTGTAGTACACTGTAAGGCCGCAGGAGTACCTCGTGTCAGAAACCCATCATAACTTTTATGTGACATTGACCCGCCTTCAACTTCTCTTTGTTGCTGACCTCTTCCCCTGAGAATGTTTATTCTCTCAGGATGTACAGCGTGTGCACATAGGTGACCATATGTCTAAGCAAAGTAATATACTACTCCCGCATTGTGTAAAAAAGCACACCTTAATATGGCCTACTATGTGGCATCTGCTAAGGTTCACCTTATACATAGTGGAACAAATAAAGTTATCTTTAAGCCTAAGGTGCACCTCAAGCTTGTGGGTTTCCCATAGAGAATAGAAATATCATTTCCCCTCTCGCCCTATTTCATGTAATCGTTTTCAAAAGGTGTTCAAAATTTTCATGATGCAAAATCTTAGCTAGAAGTCGAACCACTCATCAAAACTCTTTGTGGTTTCTGATATATTAATTAACCGCTCGATGGGTACCTCCAAAAGTGTTTTTCATAAAACTTTCAAAGTAACCTACAATTTATTACTTGTAGTTCAAGTTTGACCTAATTTCATTAAATTCAAGAGCAATCTATCGCACTTAGTTGTAGCTCAAGTTTGACCTAATTTCATTAAACTGTCAAGACGCAAAATCTTAGCAAGAAAATGAACCTGTCATCAGATCTCTCTTTTGGTTTATGATAGTATATTAATTGACCACCCCCCCATGCGCCCCCTTCGATGGGTACCTCTAGGAACTTTTCCGTAAAACTTTCAAAGCAACCTACACAGTTTACTTGTAGTAGTTCAAATTTTACCTATTATATTTTTTTCGCTTTACCTATTATAATTTTATATAGTTATGATATGCCAGATGTCTATTATCTGAGTCTCACATGCAGGGCACGTGCAATTTACTAGTACTTGTATTTTAAAATTTGACCTAGTTTCGATAAATCAACATAAAGTATTTCTAATGGGCAGAGTTAGTTGGGAAGTTTGAAAACTCATAAAACATGGAAATCATTGGTACAACATGTTGGTCCAATATATATGTATGTAAACCTGGCTTGTGGCATTCAAATCAAATATTATTCACACTTTTCTTTAGGAAAAAGAACAACCTCGCTCGTATTCTTCACTCGGAAAATGTAGAATTGAATGTTCTTTCTTGATAGTTGGAAACTCACACCGATGACACTTCTTACTACAAGAAGATGCACTGATGATCTACCTATGAAAAGACATTTAATTCAAGAGAAATCTATGGTGTTTACGTGTAGCTAGCTCAAGTTTGACCTAATTTCGTTAAATTATCATTATGCAAAATCTTAGCAAGAAGTTGAACCTATGGTCGAAACTCTCGCTGGTTTCTGGTATATATTAATTTTGAACCCTCGATGGGTACATCCAAAAGCTTTTTCGTAATTATATCAAAGCAAAACCTACAGTTTACTTGTAGTTTCAAATTTGACCTAATTCCGAGATATCGACATAAAGTTATTCAAATGTGCGGGGTCAGCTGAGAAGCTTCAAAACCCATAAAACATGGGAATCATAAGTACAACATGTTTTTGATCCACTATATATATATGTCTGTCAACTTGGCTTGTAGCATCCACATCCAATATTCTTTGGACTTCTCTTTACGGAAAAGAACAAATAACCTCGTTCGTCTTCACTCGGAAAATATAGAATTCAAAGTTCTTTCATGTTAGTTGGACACTCACACCCACGACACTTCTTACTACTAGAAAATGCACCCATCTACCTCTGAAATGACATTTAGTTCAAGAGATATCTATTGTGCTTACTTGTAGCCTAAGTTTGACCTAATTTCATTAAATTGTTAATATGCAAAATCTTTGCAAGAAGTTGAACCTATCGTCAAAACTCTTGTTGTTTTCAGATATATTAACTGTGACCCATCGATGGGTACATCCAAATTTTATAAAGCTTTTTCGTAAAAATTAGAAAGAAAAACCTACAATTTACTTATAGTTTCAAATTTGACCTAATTTCAATAAATTGACTTAAAGTCATTAAAATGGGCAGAGTTAGCGTGGAAGTTGGAAAGATCGTAAACATGGGAATCGCAAGTACAACATGTTGTCAATCGACTGTATATGTCTGTCAACTTGGCTTGTGGCATCCACATCCAATATTCTTTGGACTTATCTTTACGAAAAATAACAACTAGCCTCGCGTGTCTTCACTCGGAAAATGCAGAATTGAATGTTCTTTCCTGATAGTTGGAAACTCACACTAACAACATTGTTTACTACAACAAGGTGCATCGATCTACCTCTAAAAATACATTTAATTCAAGAGCAATCTAACGCGCTTACTTGTAGCTCAAGTTTGACCTCATTTCGTTAAATTTCAAGATGCAAAATCTTAGCAAGAAGTTGAACATATCGTCAAAACTCTCGGTGTTTTGTGATATATTAATTGTGACCCCTCGATGGGTACCTCCAAAAGATTTTTTGTAAAACTTTCAAAGCAACCTACAATTTACTTGTAGTTTCAAATTTGACCTAATTTCGATAAATCGACATAAAGTCATCCGGTCAAATGGGTAGAGTTATCTAGGAAGTTTGAAAACTCATAAATAAAACATGGGAATCATTCGTACAACATGTTGGTCCACTATATATGTCAGTAAACTTGGCTTCTAGCATTCAAATCCAATATTATTCTTCGGACATTTCTTTACGGAAAATAACAACCTCGCTCGTCATTACTCGGAAAATTGAGAATAATTGAATCTTCTTTCCTGATATAGTTCAAAAATCACACCGTACCGATGGCCCTGTTTACTACAAGAAAATGCACCCATCTACTTCTCTAAAATGTCATATATTTCAACAGCAATCTATCGTGCTTACTTGTAGCTCAAGTTTGACCCAATTTCGTCAAATACTGTTATGCGATGCAAAATCTTAGTAAGAAGTCAAACCTATTGTCAAATCTCTCGGTTGTTTCTCATATATTGATTCTGACACCCCCCTGATTCGTATGGTGATGTCTACGCACTTCTATTCTTGTAGATAGTTGTTGGGCCTCCAAGTGTAGAGGTTTGTAGAACAGCAGCAAGTTTTCCCTTAAGTGGATCACCCAAGGTTTATCGAACTTAGGGAGGAAGTGGTCAAAGGTATCCCCTCTCGAGCAACCCTGCAATCAAGATACAAGAAGTCTCTTTTGTCCCCAACACACCCAATACACTTGTTAGGTGTATAGGTGCACTAGTTCGGCGAAGAGAGAGTAAAATACAAGTGGTATGCATATAAGACAACGGTGCCAGAACATATCTTGATGGCGTGGAAGAGACTAAAGGCAATCTGAAATAAAGATGGAAGCAAGTAAACATGTAACAAATCTAGTTGCAAACGGTGTTTCAATGCTTAGAAACAAGGCCTAGGGATCATACTTTCACTAGTGAACACTCTCATATAAATATCTTCTCTTTACGATACTACTCTTAACTACTCTCTGGTTGGACACTCTAATCCATGGTAGGGATGTAACATCACTCCTCAAAGGTCGCTTTCCCCATCTAGATAACCCCACACTGTCACCTTGAGCTCTAGATGGTTCCAACAAACTCCACAATTTCATAGAAACATCCAACTCCAAATATAACTCATAAAAAGTATTTGTAATCTCTAGCCTAAGTGCCACCATGGTGTGCACGCTGTCACTTTCACACACATGGGGAGAGCAGAGATCTATTAGAGCACTTGAGTAGCAAGCTAGATCGACTTGATTACAAAGCTCATGATCACAATATGATCATGCATAGAGAGAGAGAGATGAACACATAGCTACCGGTAGAACCCGTAGCCTCGAGAGAGAACTACTCCCTCCTCATCATGGTAATTAGCAATGGCGATGGAGATGGTGGTGGAGATCGATGGAGATGGCTCCGGGGGCACTTCCCCATCCCGGCAGGGTGCCGGAACAGAGACTTTATGTCCCCCGAATCTCCCCTTCGGTGGCGGCGATACTGCGGAACTTTTCGTGGCTGGAGGCTGCTCCATTTAGGGTTTTCGTCCTAGGGGCTTCTTATAGGCGAAGGGGCAAGGTCAGTGGCCGGCCAGGGGGCCCACACCATGCCCTGGTGCGGCCTAGGGCTGCCCGCACCAAGGGGTGGTGTGGCCACCCTGTGGAAACCCTCCGTCTCGTCTTCTGGCTTCGTTAGTCTTCCGGAAAAATATTAACTTTGGCTTTTGTCCCATCCAATTCCGAGAATATTCATTTTATGACTTTCCTCGAACCAAAAATAGCAGAAAACAGGCAACTGGCACTATGGCATCTTGTTAATAGTTAGTCCAAGGAAGTGTATAAAAATACTCCAAAGTGTGGACAAAATATAAGAAAGTAGATATAAAACTAGCATGGAACATCAAAAATTATAGATACATTTGCAACGTATCATACGGTACCTCCAAAAGCTTTTTCGTAAAACTTTTAGAGAAACCTACAATTTAGTTATAGTTAAAGTTTGAGATAATTTCGATAAATCAACATGTCGTCATTCAAGTGGGCGTAGTTAATTAGCTAGGGAGTTTCAAAACTAAAAAAACATATGGGAATCGTAAGTAAAACACGTTGGTCCACTTAATATGTCTAGAATCTTGGCTTATGGCATTGAGATCCATATTCTTCGAGCTTTCTTTACGGAAAATAACCATCTCATCATCACTCAGAAAACTGAGAATTTTATTTCCTGATAGTTGGAAACTCACACTGACGACATTGTTTACTACAAGAAGATGCACCCATCTACCTCTGAAAATATATTTAATTCGAGAGCAATCTATCGCGCTTACTTGTAGCTCAAGTTTGACCTTATTTTGTTAATCGATAAGAAGTCACTAATGTATGCGAAGTTAGCTAGGAAGCTTGAAAAATCCTAGTACTAAGAACTTGGGTATTACGTATAAGAAACTATGGTCCAGTTGGTTTGATAATTGGGGTGGTTGCATTTTCTTTTAACTATGGTAGGCCTCAAGGGAGCGAGGTTCTGGAGAGTTAACATGGTCGAGGGAAGTACAAGTTACATCAAGGACCTCATAAAAACGAAAATTGTACCCAAGTTCATGCATTTAGCACAAGGACCCTGAAACTGAGCAATGAACTGTGTGTTTTGCGGTTTGCGCATGCTAGCGTTCATCGTGTGAAAGACTATCAGTAGAATATTTGTAGATGCTAAGAATGGAAAATAAGATCCAACGGTTAGCAATGTTTGGATTTGCCGGTCTTTATCCAATGGTCAGTCTTCGAAGTTATCCGTACACTATACAGTGGTATGGTATGGTATTGTAATAGATAAGACAAGATAAAGATAAGATAAGAAGTACTTCGAATGGCTGATCTTTTGAGTACCCTTCCCTCCCGGTGTTTAGGAAGCAAGTAAAATTTTCGAAAACCGGAAAAGTTTGAATTTTTTGCCGCCAAAGTGGTTTCCTACCTATGTAATCCTTGTCCCTACTCCACGCCAACGCGGCTGTCAAACACACCAGAGAGACAGAGCCGCCATACCAAGGCACACATGTGCAGCACCACGCTATGGACGAGGGAGAGATCAGCCAGGCCGGTGTGTGAGGGGAAGGGTAGGAGAGAGGGAGGATGGATGGTGAGAGGCAGCGAAGGAGAGAGAAAACACGCAATTTGTTTTGCGTTCATAGGTCCTGAAATTTACTAGTACTAGCATAGTGTAGTACACTATAAGGCCGCAGGAGTACCTCGTGTTAGAGACCCATCATAACTTTGCTCTGACATGGAACCGCCTTCAACTTCTCTTCGTTGTTGCCCTCTTCCCCTGCCAATGTTTTATTCTCTCAGCATGTACAACGCGTGGACAGAGGTGACCATATGTCTAAGCAAAGGAATATACTACTCCCGCATTGTGTAAAAAAGCACACCTTAATATGGCCTACTATGTGGCATCCGCTAAGGTTCGCCTTATACATAGTGGAACAAATAAAGTTATCTTTAAGCCTAAGGTGCACCTCAAGGTTGTGGGTTGCCCATAGAGAATAAAAATATCATTTCCCCTCTCTCCCTATTTCATGTGATCATTTTCAAAAGGTGTTCAAAATTTTCATGATGCAAAATGTTAGCTAGAAGTTGAACCACTCGTCAAAACTCTCTATGGTTTCTGATATATAAATTAACCGCTTGATGGTTACCTCCAAAAGCTTTTTTCACAAAACTTTCAAAGCAACCTACAATTTATTACTTGTAGTTCAAGTTTGACCTAATTTCATTAAATTCAAGAGCAATCTATCGCACTTAGTTGTATCTCAAGTTTGACCTAATTTCATGAAATTGTCAAGACGCAAAATCTTAGGAAGAAGATGAACTTGTCCGAACTCTCTTTTCGTTATTAATAGTATATTAATTGTCCCCCCCATGCACCCCCTCCGATGGGTACCTCTAAGAGCTTTTCCGTAAAACTTTCAAAGTAACCTACATAGTTTAGTTGTAGTAGTTCAAATTTTGCCTCTTATATTTTATCCGCTATACCTATCATAATTTTATAGAGTGATGATATGCCAGATGTTTATTATCTGAGTCTCATCTGCAGGGCACGTGCAATTTACTAGTACTTGTAGTTTCGAATTTGACCTAATTACGATAAATCGACATAAAGTATTTCTAATGGGCAGAGTTAGCTGGGTAGTTTGAAAACTCATAAAACATGGGAATCATTGGTACAACATGTTGGTCCAATACATATGTATGTAAATTTGTCTTGTGGCATTCAGATCCAATATTCTTCGGACTTTTCTTTAGGAAAAAGAACAACCTCGCTCGTATTCTTCACTCAGAAAATGTAGAATTGAATGTTCTTTCTTGATAGTTGGAAACTCACACCGACGACACTGTTTACTACAAGAAGATGCACCGATGATCTACCTATGAAAAGACATTTAATTCAAGAGAAATCTATGGCGTTTACTTATAGCTAGATCAAGTTTAACCTAATTTCGTTAAATTATCAATATGCAAAGTATTAGCAAGAAGTTGAACCTATCGTCGAAACTCTCGCTAGTTTCTGGTATATTCAGTTTGAACCCTCGATGGGTACGTCCAAAAGCTTTTTTATAAATCTATCAAAGCAAGACCTACAATATACTTGTAATTTCAAATTTGACCTAATTCCGAGATATCGACATAAAGTCATTCAAATTTGCGGGCTTAGCTAGGAAGCTTCAAAACCCATCAAACATATGAACCGCAAGAGAAACATGCTGTAGATCCACTATATATATATATATATATGTCTGTTAGTACAACATGTTGGTCCACTCTTTATGTCTGAAAACTTGTCTTGTGGTATTTAGATCCATATTCTTCGGAGTTTCTTTACATAAAAGAACAATCTCGTCATCGCTCAAAAAATTGAGAATTAAATGTTCTTTCATGATAGTTGCAAACTAACACTGATGAAATTATTTACTACATCACCCATCTACCTCTAAAAAATATATTTAATTCAATAGCAATCAACTGCCCTTAATTGTGTATCAAATGTTTGACCTAATTTCGTTAAATCGGCAAAAAGTCACTAAAGTGTGCAAAGTTAACTGGAAAGCTTGAAACAACCTATTTCTAAAAACTTTGGAATTATAAGAAACCATGTTCCACTTTGTCTGATAATCGGGGCAGTGTAATTATTTTTTAATTGCGGTAGGTTCCGTAGGAGCGAGGTGCTTTATTAGTTAACAGGTGGTCCGTGGAAGTACAAGTTACATCAAGGACCTCATAAAAATAAAAATTACATACAAGTCCATGCATTTAGCACAAGATCCCTGAAACTAAGCAATGAAATGTCTTTTGAGGTTTGCGTATGCTAGGTATTCTAGAGCCAAAATTTGTTCTAAAATAATCTACATTCTAGCTTTTACCACTAGTACGTATAGTAAACAAGAATCCATTAAACAGAGTGATCATACTCTCTATTGGAGTAGTAACTTGGATTGATTTTTCACATATCTAAGTACTAGTACTAATTATAATTTCTTTAAAAAAAGTACCACTAATAAATGCAGTACTAGTTTGTCTGATTTGTTCTAATATGTAGTACTATTACTATTACTAGTACTCCCTCTGTCTGGGATTATTTAGACCATTTAAATTTGATAAGACCAAAAAAGTTAATTACAGGTTGGTGTAGAAGACATGCATGAAGTCCTCAGATTAGAGTGTATCTTCTTGCCTCTCACTCACCTGGATCTTCTTGCCTTGGTCTCTCTCTGTCTGTACTGTACTGTCTGGTACAGTATAGCGTGACACCTGCTTTATTACTCACCTATCAACTTTCTGCAGCCTTTTTGTTTTGACGAAGCATGTACAACGTGTGGACACTGTCTAAGAAAAAAGTGGTCAAGTGCAACCACCGCCGGTGCGCCGATGCCTAGCGTATTCCTGTACAATCGTACTAGTATAGTACGAAACTCAATCAGTATACTCTTCATTATACCCACCAAACCCGGGTTTCTGGCCGGCGGGCACTACGTCGGCGAGTCGATCTTCCCTTTGTAACCACTCCCAAAAGTTCGTGTACCGCGTCGGCGGATTCAATAGTGAGCCGGCTGTTATGGATGACGTCCAGTCTGAGGCAATGATTGAGTGCCCCTACGACAGCTGCTTTAGCTTGCTCGCCTTCGACAACCTTGACGAGCACAAGATCATGTGCTCGCATGGCCCGTGCTCCTGCATTGATTCCGCCTATGATTTTTCATTGCCTCACCGGCAGGGCTCATTCCCCACATGAAGGAGGCCCACGGGGTCATAGTAACCAAGGCCATCTACGGCAACGCCTTCTTTTGCCTCATCCCAACTCCGCCACCAACAAGCACGGGATTCACGCGCTTCCTCTGCGAGGACGACGGTGCCGTGTTCGGCCTGACCATCAGCGCACTCAGCCCAGCCACCATCGTGTCCTTGGTGTGCATCAGGCAGGACAGGTGCTTGTGTTCGCGGTACATGGTGAAACCGTGTGCGCTTGGCCCGTCAGGGTTGGCGGACTTGTCGTTGGTCGAGAGCCTTAATTTGCTAATCGAGCTGACGAGCAGCTTGTCGCTGGCCAACTTCCCGTCCGACAATCTCAAGACGTACCTCGGGTTGTCGTCGCGGTTCCTGATGAAGGTTGGACAGTCCACCCATGTATCTTTCTGGATTTGCATCACCAGGAAAAAATGACCTTAAACTACGGTTATGATCAAGGATGTAATGGTGTATTAGCAGACAAATAGTACTACTGTAGTACTATTTTACTACTCCAGTTTACTAGTAGTAGTCGCATGTAGGTTCTCTTTTGGTATTAGGAAGGATGCATTTTGGGTGTAAACTAAGTTTGCTGCTAATGTTATTATTGAGTATTTAGGGGTTTAGTACGACTTTTATGTAATTGTTCACTTATACAATATGGACCAGAGATAAACACACTAACCATTCTTACGGTGCTTCGATTTTAGTCATCTAACTCAGTGATTACGAAATTTTATGCCCAAACTTGTCAATTCGACTTGATTTAAGTCTTGAACCAAGATTGCCGTCGAAATTGCGCTGGTTGCCCTGGAATTTTGCCTAAATATCTAGAAAATAATATGGCCATCTACGACATCAACTCAATATTATCAGAATCATCATGAACCATGTTTTCATATTATATGCGTTTGACATTATGTAAGTTAGTATGTTTGTACATATAGTTGGTCAAACTTTATAAATATTAACTTCCACAAAACCTAGTATGCTTTCTAATTTGGAAAGGAGAGAGCATCTAAGTACTAAAATGCATCGAAATACATGTGTATCTAGACAAGGCCAAGTCAATAACTACTATTTTAGGATGGAGGGAGTAATTATTTATGAGTAATCTATTGTTCACAAAAAAGTTACTGCTACGACACGTGCTCAGGACTAGAGCATGGACCAATGCATAATAATCACACGACCATGCGGTGGCGATCTACTCCGTACTGGATTACCCTACGTGCGGAGGCGCACTAGTGGAGCACACGTGTAACATCCCAATTTCAGCAACCCTGATTAGTTGTCCAGAATGCAAAAATCAGGGGGAACAAAAACTTTTTCTTATTAAGTGCTGTAGTGTTTGCTTGCTGCTGGATATGCTTATGCATATGAATGTGTATTAGATGATATACTCCTTACCTTAACACCAGTTGACAAAAGCTACTTCCCAAAATATTCTTGGCTTAATTTCCATATTCTCAAATGTTCTGGCATCTCAAAACATGAGCCAAGATGCTTATGTAACCAAAACTATTTGAGTAGCTTCTATTGATAAAACTATGGAGAGCTATATAACATATCTCCTTACGTTCACAAGACAGAACCTTCTAATACTCTTACCTCTAGATTTAACAAAACCTTTTTGTAAACTTTTGAATTCTACTCTTGGTATAGATACCAAGGACCTTACCTTGTTCAATTTCCAACCTATTTAAAAATACCCACCCTTACCTCAAGCTAAGCTTGGTGGTAACCCCCAGTAGTAGTTGAATTGTTTGTAAGATGAGTTGCCTTGATCTGATGTTTGACCTGATTGCTTGGAATTAGTATGAGCTACTCTAGGAGATCATCACTAGGATCCAAATGTCTCCAAATCACCAATCCCTAAGCAAGACTACAAACCTGGACCTAATCCCTAGACACTAGGTGATCATCTAAAACCCTTAACCAGCTCAGCTCTGACGCAATCTAAATCGAGAAGCTTCCAAGTCAATCAAGACCAATAGCAAGATTGGATCCTTTCTACTAAATCTACACTTCAACCTCATCCACTTGATGATGCTTGGGTACTTTGCAACCCATATAAATCATCTCCACCAACATTCTAGTCTGGAAATTGTTTCAACATCACCTTTTTGAATGCCTCTCTTTCTCAACCCTTGTGAATTTTTGGTAATGCACTTGGACCATCTTGTTAACCATCCCAAGGAATACCAAGGCCCACTCTTTCCTTTGGATAGAGCATCCTCCTACCCACTTGTTCTTGATGGTTTTGCAGGCAAGAAAATAACCTTTCCTGCAAATCTAGTCAACATGCCTACTTTGGTATAAGCTCACACCACCATCCAACCTTCTTTGGACCAACTCTTTGCATGGTTGGGTTCTACTCATATAGGGCTATCATTACCTACTTATCTTGATCCAATTGGATCCTTGAGCTGTTTACGCCCACAAGGTTTTGAAGGCTAGTTGATAATCTGCTTTGGCAGGCTTATTTTATTCAATGTTTGAAGGCTTGTCTTGGTGATCCCAAGCAGGATCAAGCTCAAACCCCTACACCATTGCAATCTAAATCACTTGGTCTATCCAACCATCTTCCCCATGCCCCAAGGGGAGATCTGAGCTCCAAGATACAACCATGTTTTGATGGGATGAAATTAACATCACCCTAGATCCTCAATCTAGGGTATTCCACCAAAATCAACTTGGATTCTCCAATCCCAAGGTTGAAAATGCTTGCTACACCTTGTCTACATCATCTACCTTGATCATCAAGATTTATCAATAATTCTCCATAATTATTATGGCTCCAAATGTAATAAATCCCTTTATTAGTCAAAATCTCCAAAACTACTCTCACAAAGGAAAGTTTGGCTTTTGCCAAAACACTTCCCCAAGGTTTTGCTCAATTGGGATCCATATATCACACCCTATCTTCCCACCTCAAAAATAAATATTTTTGAGATCCTTTATTATTTCTTTTTGCCTATTTTCTTAAATGGTAGAAATGGAATAATAATTGTTTTAAATACTTTTAATCCTCAATAAATCTTGGGAAAATTCCCCTAAGTGTGTATTCACATTTGGGATCATCCCACATCAAAAACTTCACTTTCCCCATGTAAATTTATCAAATGGTCTTCTAGAAAATCCTTCTGCAGTTTTTGAACAAATGGATTTAAGAGGACTTGTAAGTCATGGAAAAATCTCAAATAATTCCTAGAGGGGTATCTTGGACCCCCTCTATCTACCAGCATCTTTAGTTCATCTGGCCTAAGCCAATATTTGAGACTTGCATCATGATCATCTACATTGCAAATCTTGTCTATTTTCCAAGATGTGATCAATATCAAGTCAAAACCCTTCAAGCCTTCCATAGCAAGTGTCCACTACACTAGCACACCCCTATAGTCGAGCTGCACTGTAGATAAGCTACTGTAGTAGCCCCTATCCTCTTGTCCCATGTGCTTGGATGTGAGGAGGAGAGAGTTAAGGACAAGCATGGCCAATCAGCTTGCAGGAGCTCTCCCTGCCTCTCCCCTCCTCTACACATGACCACAACCACCCTCCATCGCCCCCAGAAAACTCTCCCCTGGTTTCACCGCCTCCCTCTTTCTCTCATGGACCTAGTCCACTCTACACCCCTCTCCCATGGTTTATAAGCCAGCAGGCCACCCCCGCACTCCCCCTGCTTCTCATTCACCCCCTCTGCTCCCCACTCAGCTCCCTCGAACCCCCACTCACTCTGCCCAGCTCTGTCTGGCCGAAAGGAAGAAGGAGAGCAAGCCTCGGCCTCCTCTCTAAAAATCGAGCCTAGAGCTCTCCCCTCTGCCTCTCCTTCCATGCATGTCACCGTGCGGGTTCCCCTACTCTCTCTAACCCTTCCCCTACTGTTTTCCCCGCTAGGAACGAGCCCAGCCTGTATCCCCGATGAGCACCGAAGCCGTCTACGTCGGTGCCATCGCCGCGACGTTGTTCGGAACAGAACCTCGTCGTCCCGCCCATCCCTGAGCTCGTCGTGAAGCGCCGCGTCACCCTTGCACCTTCCCCGCCGCCGGCAAGCCCCTAGGTGAGCCTCCCGACGCTGCCCCGACCCTGTTAGGGTTTCCCCTCACTGTTGTTGTGTCTGGGGAGGACGACGACCGCTGGCCGTTTATCCGAACTTGATCGGACGGCAGGGTTACTCCATACCCCTTCGCCATCCCGCCCTAGCTGACCAGCGGGCCCCGCTATCAGCCGTTTAAACCCGCATCCCGCTCCCAGCGCCGCCCGGGTGGGCCGGTTTCTCCTCTGCTCGGCCCAACTGCTCCAGATGCAGCCCGTGGCACCCTTTTTCCTTTTCTTTTAAGAATTATTTGCAAGATCAAAATTTAGCCAGTCACTTTAACCCAAAATAAAAATGGAAAATGTTTCCAAATACCCAAATATCATTTTTACCATGTTCAGGTGTGTTCTGTGTAACATGCAGAACTGGTCTTGTGCCAAGAATAATTTTCATTATTTACTGGAAATTAATCTACAAAAAGTTGTATTTTAGACTAAATAAATTCCTCGATTACTTAAACATCTCCAAATGGAATGAATTCAAGTGCCACTAGTAGCTTTTGGATGTACCTACCCCAGGACCTTGGTCTTAGGTCAAGGTGAACAGTAGTTTGGCTTGAGGAAGAACAACAAAAACAATTCAGTTATGACTTTAGAAAAATACCTACACTAAACCATGAGTCCAATTGACCCAATTCCAATTAGCTTGAATGTGGTACACTAAGGCCTATATAATTCATAGTTTATTCACTTCTAATTTCACTACAGTAGCTATATAGCTCCAAAAGGGATTATTCCAATTTCTAAAGAAAGGTATCCCAAATACCTACCCTGTGTCCTTGGAATCAAATCAAAAGCTACTGTAGATTTAATCTGGTGAAAAAGACAATTTGTGTACAGAACTGCCTTTGGGAATTTCCTGAGGGCATTCTGGTAATTTTGTTGACGTGATTCCAACTCTCATTGATCAAGTACATCCAACCCTACTGAACTATCCAAGGGAATAATTTTTGGAGCTCCAGAACTCGTCTGGTGAATTATTCCCTAATACTAGAGTTATTTCACTAGAAAAATCATAACTAAATAAAGAAAATTGATAAAACAGTGAGATCACTTTTGTTAGTTTCACTTTATCAATACCTATATGTTGGTATCATGTTCTTACACTGGTACCATACAGAATATGGTCTTTCTTCAAAATCCATCTCCTAGGTAGTCTCTAGACTATAAATCCTAAGGAATATTCATTCCCTTCTCCAAGGCCATCTCAATCTCCTTTTCCAATCCTCTCAAAACCATCTGAATCTTAATCTGGTACTATTCATTGTTTGTTGTATTGTAATGGTGCTTGTTTGTCTGGTATTGATTGTGGCTTTGTTTGCTTGCATGTGTTGTTGGGACGACGATAGTTGCGATGAAATCGGAGAGCAGAAGAAGTGGTACTTATAATTGGAATTGGTATTCTGGGTTATCTAAAGAAGAAGTCCAGGGACATATTTCCATACTGCTGATCACAGGCAAGCCACCTTCTTTTTCATAAGCCTTGTCCTACTATGTCACTTATGCATGCTTTATCAAATGTTTATCAAAATTGCATTGTTTTGCTATATGTGGATATATACATATATATGGTAGTGGTTTGGCCCCTCCAAACCATTACACTTTGGTACTACTAAGTACAACCCCCTTGGTGACACCTACTTGTCCCTAGTAGAATAGATGGTGCATATCCACCATGCCCCTTTGGAGACCCCGTTTTAGCCGAAGCAACAATTAGCGGATGGGAAGACCCCGGAAAAAGTTTTACCAAATGTTTTATGATAAAACCTTGGTGAGGTGGAACCTCCCAAGATATGTTTAAAAACAAGAAGGTTTTGTTTTACAAAATGCTGGAGGAAAAATCGGAGGAAAAAGGTTTACGAAAACGCACCTGGTTCTTTGCAGTCTAGCTATAACAACTTAACCATGTGCAATCACATTACTCTGGTATGGGACAGGGCTGGATTTGATGGTTGTCTATTCTGGTATGACCTACCTCGCAACTACTACAGGGGATCGAGGATCCCTAGAGGGTGGGCCTTCTCCAATAAAGGTGGGACCTGGAGAAGGAACAAAGGGTCGGCAGGCCTCCACGCGTTACTATGGGCCCCTCATTGAAAGCGCACCCTCTCGAGGAGTGGAAAAAGCGCTCTGGTTGGTCCTCGCCCGACGTCCCGGTGTTGAGGGGATTAACACCCATAGGGTAGGCACTTATATTGGAGTGGGCATCTGGAGAATCTTGATCGGTTACTCGACCCACGATCGGTGAAGATCAGGGTAGGGTACCCAGATGGTGTGGGTAAAGTGCGCAACCTCTGCACAGAGTGTAAATCTATTCGAATAGCCGTGTCCGTGGTTAAGGACGGGTTGGACAAACTTCTGTAGAGAGGTGCTGGTTTTGTTTTCAAAAAGGTTTTCGGAAAAGCAAAGGCTTTGAAAATGTTTTGACCATGGGATGGTCGGAAAGGGATCCCTGTTTTGACCATGGGATGGTCAGAAAGGGATGGAAGGAGTTTGGTCGTGAGACGACCAGGAGAAGGAAACAAATGGGTGACCCAGTCCTACTGTTTTCCAAAACTTTTCAAAACGGTTTCCAAAATGGTTTACAAAAGTTTTCAACAAAGATATGTAGATACTATATCTACAAGAGAAACTATTTGAGAAAATAACCTATCTTGGAGCCCTCCTACTACCCCAGCCATATTGCATACCCTCCTATTATTATTATTATTATATTAAGGTGGTTCCGAGTACATTCAAAGTACTCACTGGCATTGTCCCTGGCTATTAACGTGGTCAGATTTCAAGACGAAGGTGAAGGGGACGACTATGCAAGCTAGGACGTTCTCCCAGTCAGTTGCCTGTAGGTTAAGTCATGGCTCGGGCTCTGCGCTTGGTGAAGTCCGCTGCTGATTATTGATGTAGCCATAACGACATTTATGTAAGTATGGTAATTCGGTATATTCTCGGATGTGTTAATGATACTAGTCGGTTATGTGCCACGACTAACTGATCATGGGATCATGGTTGTATGCATAACAGGGATTCTCGGAGGATTAATCTGGGGGCCCGATAGACTTGGTATCAGAGCCATCTTGACTGTAGGAGAACCTTAGTTAGCATGGTCGCTAGATAGGAACCTTATCTTGAAAATCCCGGCTTTCGAAAACTAGTTTCTCAATGAGTTTAAAAAAAGTCTACTTCTTCTTTGACTCTAAGTAAATGCTTTTGAAAAAGGTTTCCTCTACCCCTCGTCCAAACTTCAAACCTCCGGATTTTTAAATAACCAGGATCTAGAACCTGGTGAACACAGTGAGAAGAAGATAAAGACAAGCAACTACGAACAAACGCAAGGTTACTCCAACATCGCTCTATCAGCAGAATCCTCACAATCAGAAGAAATCGGGTGTTGCACTATCAAGAAGCGTCCAAGCTACGACGAAGGCTCCATCTGCAAGTTAGTGACTTCGACCTGAAGAATGACGATAGCTAGGAATGAATAGTCCTAAGAATAGGATTACCCTATATCGCGAGTAGTTAACTCCTTGGTCCCTAGCGTTGACCATGTTTGCTTGCCTAGGTGCTACATGTGGTGTTTGATGTGTGATTGTTTGCCGAGGACATTACGATCCCCAAGCTCTGTCCACCTGGTTTGTATGCTCTAGTTTGCCTTGACCTCTTTAAAAATGTGACTCGAGGAGCAATATCCCACCTAGTAACTCAAGAAACCCCTGTGTTAGATGTCGGTAAAGAGACCCAGACTAACCTCGAGATTACTTGAGAGGAAAAGCATCGCAAGACCCAGGAGTTCGACATCGTCAAGCCCGAATCAACCCGAAGATTTCACCTCAGCCGGATGGCATACCTCGCCAAACTCACCTCGCAAGACTCGTCAATAGCACCACACTCCCTTGTTCATCAGTCCACTGAAACAAAAATTCCGTTGAAGCCAGAAGTCAAGCACCAAAGGATCCTCAATTTCCGCAAGAAACCGCTAGATAAGTCAAGTAAGACAAGAAGTGAAGACCAAGCCACACTAACCTTAGTGTATTAGAGTTTCTGACCGCCACAGGAGACTAACTAATCTAGTCGACCCTACCCAAACCAACGGAATGAACCTCCCTAGAAGGTCAGAACCACCTCTGAAGCAAGATAATAAGGAAGTGTGAAGACAACAAGTTACTCTGTCTTTGAGCAGGAACAATGCTAAGTGTTCAAAAGACGATAACCCCTCTAAGACTAGATGCCTCTACCCGGCCGAAGCACTAGCAAGAGAGTCATAAACAGCTAGCTTGCCCTGAGCGAAATCCTAAAGGCTTCGTTAGGAACCCAGCCCCGCCAAGGTTGATAAAATAAGGCGTCACTCTAAGACCCCATCTCAAGACTCTGGGAAGATGCAGCTATCCGCTAACATTCGGTCAGCACCTCCCACACAGAAGATCTGCACCACTCCTAAAGCACCTTAGTGAAGCTCTAAGGTGGAAAGATGGCGTCTTTCCACTCAAATCTCCCGAGGATTGTCTACTAGAGGATACTTTAGAAAATATCCAAGGATCCGAACTCTTCCTGCCAAGCAACCACCCGTGGGTTATCCGATGAGAAACTAACTGAAGATTCTGCAAATCCCCTCTGCTACCTCAGTTGAAGACCCACCTGAAGGACCGCCGAACCGCTAACCCTAGGTCCTTAAATTCTTAGAGGACATGAGACTCCCATGACTCCACTAGGATAAGTATGAATAATAGTAGTATACTAGCCCAGTAAGTCATAATCCCCGGAAGACTTCCGAAGGTGTCTACTCCACAAGAAGGATGGACGACAATCCCCAGAAACCCCATTGAATGACCTCATGAAGGAAGGACAAGTTATCCCTGAGGTAACCTAGTTTAATCCTAAGGGGGTCTTTCCCACATAGTAGAATAATCCTCTGCCAGGAGAAACCTCAGGAGTCATGACCCCTAAATCATTAAAGAGGATACGCTACGAAGGAAAAGTTGTGAATCCTTGGAGAGAGGTACTTCCCGCTGTAAATTCTATCCTCCGACGAGCGCTCAGTGAAACTCAGCATCGAGATAGTCCACCCAATCTAGGCCCTCCAGATTTAGAGTCCGGAAGGAAATGAAGGTCATCTCTCAAAATCAAGACTAGACCCTGCTCAACTCTCAGTGCATCCCTGAAGACTGAAGCTCAACTTGATCGACCGGGTAACCACTCTCAAAGACGGAGTCCGTAAGATAGCCTACTTGAAACCAGTAGCGCTAACCCCGACTTAAAAATCCCCTAACCTACTCCCCTGAATATCGGGACGAGATTCTTTTAAGGGGAAAGATCTGTAACATCCCAATTTCAGCAACCCTGATTAGTTGTCCAGAATGCAAAAATCAGGGGGAACAAAAACTTTTTCTTGTTAAGTCCTGAAGTGTTTGCTTGTTGCTGGATATGCTTATGCATATGAATGTGTATTAGATGATATACTCCTTACCTTAACACCAGTTGACAAAAGCTACTTCCCAAAACAGTCTTGGCTTAAGTTCCATATTCTCAGATGTTCTGGCATCTCAAAACATGAGCCAAGATGCTTATGTAACCAAAACTATTTTAGTAGCTTCTATTGATAAAACTATGGAGAGCTATATAACATATCTCCTTACATTCACAAGACAGAACCTTCTAATACTCTTACCTCTAGATTTAACAAAACCTTTTTGTAAACTTTTGAATTCTACTCTTGGTAGAGATACCAAGGACCTTACCTTGTTCAATTTCCAACCTATTTAAAAATACCCACCCTTACCTCAAGCTTAGCTTGGTGGTAACCCCCAGTAGTAGTTGAATTGTTTGTAAGATGAGTTGCCTTGATCTGCTGTTTGACCTGATTGCTTAGAAGTAGTATGAGCTACGCTAGGAGCACATCACTAGGACCCAGATGTCTCCAAATCACCAATCCCTAAGCAATAATACAAACCTGGACCTAATCCCTATATACTAGGTGATCATCTAAAACCCTTAACCAGCTCAGCTCTGAAGTAATCTAAATCCAAAACCTTCCCAGTCAATGAAGACCAATAGCAAGATTGGATCCTTTATACTCAATCTACACTTCAACCTCGTCCACTTGATGATGCTTGGGTACTTTGCAACCCATCTAAATCATCTCCACCAACATTCTAGTCTGGAAATTGTTTCAACATCACCTTTTTGAATGCCTCTCTTTCTCAACCCTTGTGCACTTTTGGTAATGCACTTGGACCATCTTGTTAACCATCCCAAGGACTACCAAGAAACACTCTTTCCCTTGGATAGAGCATCTTCCTACCCACTTGTTCTTGATGGTTTTGCAGGCAAGAAAATAACCTTTCCTGCAAATCTAGTCAACATGCCTACTTTGGTATAAGCCCACACCACCATCCAACCTTCTTTGGACCAACTCTTTGCATGGTTGGGTTCTACTCATATAGGGCTATCATTACCTACTTATCTTGATCCAATTGGATCCTTGAGCTGTTTACGCCCACAAGGTTTTGAAGGCTAGTTGATAATCTGCTTTGGCAGGCTTATTTTATTCAATGTTTGAAGGCTTGTCTTGGTAATCCCAAGCAGGATCAAGCTCAAACCCCTACACCATTGCAATCTAAATCACTTGGTCTATCCAACCATCTTCCCCATGCCCCAAGGGGAGATCTGAGCTCCAAGATACAACCATGTTTTGATGGGATGAAATTAACATCACCCTAGATCCTCAATCTAGGGTATTCCACCAAAATCAACTTGGATTCTCCAATCCCAAGGTTGAAAATGCTTGCTACACCTTGTCTACATCATCTACCTTGATCATCAAGATTTATCAATAATTCTCCATAATTATTATGGCTCCAAATGTAATAAATCCCTTTATTAGTCAAAATCTCCAAAACTACTCTCACAAAGGAAAGTTTGGCTTTTGCCAAAACACTTCCCCAAGGTTTTGCTCAATTGGGATCCATATATCACACCCTATCTTCCCACCTCAAAAATAAATATTTTTGAGATCCTTTATTATTTCTTTTTGCCTATTTTCTTAAATGGTAGAAATGGAATAATAATTGTTTTAAATACTTTTAATCCTCAATAAATCTTGGGAAAATTCCCCTAAGTGTGTATTCACATTTGGGATCATCCCACATCAAAAACTTCACTTTCCCCATGTAAATTTATCAAATGGTCTTCTAGAAAATCCTTCTGCAGTTTTTGAACAAATGGATTTAAGAGGACTTGTAAGTCATGGAAAAATCTCAAATAATTCCTAGAGGGGTATCTTGGACCCCCTCTATCTACCAGCATCTTTAGTTCATCTGGCCTAAGCCAATATTTGAGACTTGCATCATGATCATCTACATTGCAAATCTTGTCTATTTTCCAAGATGTGATCAATATCAAGTCAAAACCCTTCAAGCCTTCCACAGCAAGTGTCCACTACACTAGCACACCCCTATAGTCGAGCTGCACTGTAGATAAGCTACTGTAGTAGCCCCTATCCTCTTGTCCCATGTGCTTGGATGTGAGGAGGAGAGAGTTAAGGACAAGCATGGCCAATCAGCTTGCAGGAGCTCTCCCTGCCTCTCCCCTCCTCTACACATGACCACAACCACCCTCCATCGCCCCCAGAAAACTCTCCCCTGGTTTCACCGCCTCCCTCTTTCTCTCATGGACCTAGTCCACTCTACACCCCTCTCCCATGGTTTATAAGCCAGCAGGCCACCCCCGCACTCCCCCTCCCTGCTTCTCATTCACCCCTCTGCTCCCCACTCATCTCCCTCGAACCCCCACTCACTCTCCCCAGCTCTGTCTGGCTGAAAGGAAGAAGGAGAGCAAGCCTCGGCCTCCTCTCTAAAAATCGAGCCTAGAGCTCTCCCCTCTGCCTGTCCTTCCATGCATGTCACCGTGCGGGTTCCCCTACTCTCTCTAACCCTTCCCCTGCTGTTTTCACTGCTAGGAACGAGCCTAGCCTGCAGCCCCGGCGAGCACCGAAGCCGTCTACCTCGGCGCCATCACCGCAACGTTGTTCGGAACAGAACCTCGCCGTCCCACCCATCCCTGAGCTCGTCGTGAAGCGGCGCATCACCCCTGCACCTTCCCCGCCGCCGGCGAGCCCCCAGGTGAGCCTCCCGACGCTGCCCCGACCCTATTAGGGTTTCCCCTCACCGTCGTTGTGTCTGGGGAGGACGACGACCACTGGCCGTCGATCCGAACTTGATCAGACGGCCAGGGTTGCCCCATACCCCTTCGGCTCCCTGCCCTGGCTGACCAGCGGGCCCCGCTATCAGCCGTTTAAACCCGCCTCCTACTCCCAGTGCCGCCCGGGTGGGCCGGTTTCTCCTCTGCTCGGCCCAACTGCTCCAGATCCAGCCCGTGGCACCCTTTTTCCTTTTCTTTTAAGAATTCTTTGCTAGATCTAAATTTAGTCAGTCACTTTAAACCAAAATAAAAATGTAAAATGTTTCCAAATACCCAGATATAATTTTTACCATGTTCAAGTGTGTTCTGTGCAACATGCAGAACTAGTCTTGTGCCAAGAATAATTTTCATTATTTACTAGCAATTAATCTACAAAAAGGTGTAGTTTAGAATAAATAAATTCCTCAGTGACTTACACATCTTTAAATGGAATGAATTCAAGTGCCACTTGTAGCTTTTGGATGTACCTACCCCAGGACCTTCGTCTCAGGCCAAGGTGAATAGTAGTTTGGCTTGAGGAAAAACAACAAAAACAATTCAGTTATGACTTTAGAAAAATACCTACACTAAACCATGATCCCAATTGACCCAATTCCAACTATCCTGAATGTGCTACACTAAGGCCTATCCAGATCCAGGAGCCCATGATTTATTGAGCCTTGGATGTTTTTCTGTAAATTAAACTATTCTCTGCATAGTTTATTCACTTCTAATTTCACTACAGTAGCTATACAGCTCCAAAAGTGATGATTCCAGTTTCTACAGAAAGGTATTCCAAAAACCTACCCTATGTCCTTGGAATTAAATCAAAAGCTATTGTAGATTTAATCTGGTGAAAAACACAAGTTGTGCACATAACTGCCTTTGGGAATTTCCTGAGGGCATTCTGGCAATTGTCTTGACCTGATTCCAACTCTCAGTGATCAAGTACATCAAACACTACAGAACCATCCAAGGGAATAATTTTTGGAGCTTCAGAACTCGTCTGGTGAATTATTCCCTAATACTAGAGTTATTTCACTAGAAAAATCATAACTAAATAATGAAAAGTGATAAAATAGTGAGATAACTTTTGTTAGTATCACTTTATCAATACCTATATGTTGGTATCATGTTCTTACACTGGTACCATACAGAATATGGTCTTTCTTCAAAATCCATCTCCTAGGTAGTCTCTAGACTATAAATCCTAAGGAATATTCATTCCCTTCTCCAAGGCCATCTCAATCTCCTTTTCCAATCCTCTCAAAACCATCTGAATCTTAATCTGGTACTATTCATTGTTTGTTGTATTGTAATGGTGCTTGTTTGTCTAGTATTGATTGTCGCGTTGTTTGCTTGCATGTGTTGTCGGGACGACGATAGTTGCGATGAAATCAGAGAGCAGAAGAAGTGGTACTTATAATTGGAATTGGTATTCTGGGTTATCTAAAGAAGAAGTCCAGGGACATATTGCCATACTGCTGATCACAAGAAAGCCACCTTCTTGCTCATAAGCCCTGTCCTACTATTTCACTTATGCATGCTTTATCAACTATTTATCAAAATTGCATTGTTTTGCTATATGTAGATATATATACATATAGATATGTTAGTGGTTTGGCCCCTCCAAACCATTACACTTTGGTTCTACTAAGTACAGCCCCCTTGGTTACACCTACTTGTCCCTAGTAGAATAGATGGTGCATATCCACCATGCCCCTTTGGAGACCCCGTTTTAGCCGAAGCAACAACTAGCAGATGGGAAGACCCCGGAATTTTTTTTACTAAATGTTTTATGATAAAACCTTGGTGAGGTGGGACCTCCCAAGAGATGTTGAAAAATAAGAAGGTTTTGTTTTACAAAATGCTGGAGGAAAAACCGGAGGAAAAAGGTTTACAAAAACGCACCTGGTTCTTTGCAGTCTAGCTATAATAACTTAACCCTGTGCAACCACATTACTATGGTATGGAACATGGCTAGATTTGATGGTTGTATATTGAAAGGGAGAAGGAACAAAGGGTCGGCAGGCCTCGATGCGTTACTATGGGTCCCTCATTGAAAGCGCACCCTCTCGAGGAGTGGAAAAAGCGCTCCGGTTGGTCCTCGCCCGACGTCCCGTTGTTGAGGGGATTAACACCCATAGGGTAGGCACTTATATGGGAGTGGGCATCCGGAGAGTCTTGATCAGTTACTCGACCCACGATCGGTGAAGATTAAGGTAGGGTACCCGGATGGTGTGGGTAAAGTGCACCACCTCTGCAGAGTATAAATCTATTCGAATAGCCGTGTCCGTGTTTAAGGACGGGTTGGACAAACTTCTGTAGAGCGGTGCTGGTTTTGTTTTCAAAAAGGTTTTCGGAAAAGCAAAGGCTCTAAAAATGTTTTGACCATGGGATGGTTGGAAAGGGATCCCTGTTTTGACCATGGGATGGTCAGAAAGGGATGGAAGGAGTTTGGTCGTGGGACGACCGGGGGAAGGAAACAAATGGGTGACCCAGTCCTACACGATGAATGTGGAACTCTCTGTGTCCGTTCAAAAAAAACTCTCTGTGTAACATTACTTTACAAGTACTTCTTGTACTCCCTAGTTTTTCGAACACGCTATAAAGTAGTGAAGTAAGTCTGTTTGGTCAAGTTGCATGCAACGAGCATTGGTTTGAAAGGATAATTCGGGTTTTTAGATATCCAAATTTCTACTCCAGCTTGATGACTCAAGACACGAAGCAGCTAGTACTCCTCTATCCTCCGGCTATTGCCAGATCAAAATGAACAAGCAAAAGATTGTGTATCTTGGAAATTGCCATGGCCATTTAATACCTGCAGAGATTTATTTTATTTCCTTCGAGGCACCTCCAAAGACTGATACTGTACTAGTATACTACTAGTAAATAAAATGCTACGGTTGGGCCCTACAGCTAGTACTAGACATAGACTTTAGTAGCTACTCTCGTCACAGTGAATTGTCCAAGAGGTGGAGTTCCTTTTTTTCTCCAAGAGGTGGAGTTCTTTTTTTCTCCAAGAGGTGGAGTTCCTTTTTTTCTAAGAGAGGAAACCTTTTTATTCCATCTTTGATTCAAAGAAAATTCAATGGTTTTGTGAAGGATCTTGTCCCTTAGGAAATAATCCTACGCTGTTTTATTTGATTCATAGGATTCCAATATGTAGGAATTATGTCCCGTTTGGAACCTAGGATAGGAAAAATATAGGAATAGGAAAAATACAGGAATTGAGATTCCTTCAAAGTATTCATTTGCCCTCTATTTTTAGGAAAATTTCCGTCCACTCAACCCTCATGGTATAATTGATTTTCTTTCACTGTGATTCAAACACATACTTGATCCAAATTCCTGTAGTTTCCTCTTCTTATGTTCCGAGAATCTTGCAAATCAAACGAGCCCTGAGAGATGGTCTTTCTTTTTTTTTTCTTTGATCTTTTTTTGTTTGAACATAGGGTCATAGAGCTTCCTCGGAACATGAGGAGGGTGGAAATTGCACAAATCTCCAACAATTGGATTCAAAATTGCAGGGAACTCCAGGTAATCTGGATAGTCTAGATGCAAGAAACTACTGTATTACAATTACTTTTGGGTTCAAATAAATGCTACACATAGCACAAAATTCTCGATTAGCCCTCTTAACATCATTTCTTACATACCCGGACTCAAAAGTTGGAGCTCTTTGCAACTACGGCTCTAATTGTTGGAGGTTTGTGCAACTAGCCTCAAGTGGAGCCCCACTCCCCCCCCCCCCCCCCACTCGCCCACCTTCTGCAGTACTACTAGCAGTACTACTATGCACCATCATCCTTTGTCTTCTCCATCGCACCCCGGCTGGCAGCTCATGCCAACGAGCTTCTCTCCCTCCCCCACCCACCCCACCCCACCCCAAAGAAAGCCCCCAAAACACCATCCGCAGCCTACTTCCATGGTGAGATCGAGCAAGGTCTGTAAAGATCCTGAGCAGTTTCAGAAGGTGTTCACCGAAGGCCCTCTTCAAGTACTCATCAACCATTGCGACGCCACCACCACGGCGAGCCTCGTCAGTTCATCCAAACATATTCTTCAATCAGTAAAAGAGATCGGAACTACGCCTTCTTCTCATC
This sequence comes from Avena eriantha, assembly GCA_910589775.1. NCBI lineage: Eukaryota > Viridiplantae > Streptophyta > Magnoliopsida > Poales > Poaceae > Avena > Avena eriantha. The sequence continues at coordinate 504,095,141 of OU342742.1, forward strand.
TGTTTGTCCTCCCATGTGTTCTTCATTCTCACCCGATGTTCTTCGAAGTATCGGGCAGCCCATGCAAGATGACGACACTAGACAGGTTCTCCTCCAATGTTGTGTTGCCAAATGGTTTTGATGAGCAACAAGCAAGCGGCAATGGAGATTGGATCATCACAGTGGGGCCCGATTTCATGTGGGACCTTGTCAACGTGTACACTCGTCGCAACATTGTTATTCCGCAAGTGTCGGGGTTTGAACCGACTGAAGGTTCTACACTTACATTTCAGGATGATGCTGATGAAGGTCGACGTACTAAGCTGTAGAAGATAGTCATTTGCCAAGTTCCGACAGCTGCTGGGGGATACACAGATTTCTCTCTAGTCGCCATTTTCGAATTCAAGATTGTTGTCATCAACCAGAATTATAGTCATGGATGGTCAGTTTATGTGAACGAGTTCCAGTGCTACTTCAGATACTGTGATGCTATTATACAACACGATCGTGTGTTCGCCATGACCGAGAATGGTTGTGTTTATGCATGGAAGTCTCTGGAACTTGGTAAATTCTCCTCCCTACGTATTTTATTAGCTTTGTTCTTGAATTGATGCAAGCTATTTTTTCTGAACTTTCATTCGTTAGTAGGAATTCCATTAAAATTTTAGTTTCTTTGATTCAAAGGAATTCCCTAGGAATTTTAGAGGAATGCAATCTTAAGGAGGTTTTCTTCCATATAAGTAGTTTGTTTCATATGATTGAGTTCTGCTAATAGTATTGCTTCGTCTCCTAGTATATCCCATGGAAAATATGGTATCTACTAGTAGTAAGTACTTATGTGAGACCCAAATATTATTCCTCAATCAATGTAAGTTATTTTTTCTGAAGTTTTGTTGGCTAGTAGGAATTTCATAGGAATTTTAGCCTCTTTGATTCGTACGAATTCCCTAGGAATTTCAGAGAAATGTAATCCTTCCTAAGTTTCCTTACATATAAGTAATTTGATTCATAGGATTGAGTTCTGTTGATAGTATTGTCTTGTCTCCTAGTACTAGTACATCCATGGAAAATATGGTATCTACTAGTAGTATTTACGTGAGACTCATATACTAGATATATGACATATCATAACTATATAGAATTATAATACGAGGTAAAGATCAAAAAATTAGAAATTTGATCGACATCTATAAAGCATGGGCGCGTATTTAGTTCTTGTATTTTCTATCATGTAGAAGTCAATGTTTATTAGGTACTAGTACATGTAAATTTTGTTAACATGGTCTTGAGAAATGAAGGAGAAGATTCTAGAATGATGAAGAAGTGTGTTTTGAGTATTGTGCATAGTGTTCATTGTGCTAAAGACTATCAATAGAATCTTCAAATTGATGCTAGAATGGAAAAGAAGATTCATCTGCTGGAAATGTTGGGATTCGCAAGTCCTGATCCAATAGTGAATATTCAAAGTTATTCATACACTATATATTGGTAAGATAAGATAAGATATTAAACCTCCTAGAAATAATCCTTGTTGGTTTTCATTTGGTATATAAGACACCAAAATCTTGTAGGATCCAACCTTGCTTTTTTCCCTATGAACTTTACATTCAAGTTCCTATAGGATTATTTCCTATTTCATTTGATCCCATGAATCAAACCGTGTCTCTAGGAGAATTTCCATAGCATATTCCCATTTCGAAAAGAATTAGAATTTCCATAGCTTCTCCCTAGGTTGGCATTTTTTTACGCAATCAAACATCTTAAGTATAATCAAGATTTTTTAAAATAGTACTGTATATTAACTTCTACAATGTTAGATCAATTTCAATATTATTTCCATGTTACATTTCCTTTCCCTTTGAAGGTCCTATCCTTATCCTGTCACCACGCGATGTGCTGTACCTGACATATGGGTTCGTTGAGGACGATGAGGAGAATGATCCTGGTAGGTGGTGGTTAGCAAGATCGGCTGGTGGTTCAAGACTTCTTCTGGTCTATACATATGGTGTCTCAGTCAATGCAATTGCTGTTGATACTAGTGTTGTTCACTATGGTCACACTGTTCGCACCTATCCTTCTGGGTTTGAGTGCATGGTGTTCTCGATGGACACAATCTAGTTAACTACAGCTAACCGATGGAAATGGGTTACTAACCGTGGATCATATTCTCTTTTCCTTTGCGTGAACTATCTGATTATCATTGCAGTAGGCGATGCAAATGATCTGCCAGGACATCTGACGAGAAGGAACTGTGTTTACACATCACACCAAGAAATTGGCTACGAGTACAGGCCGCGTCCTGAAATTTTTCGCTTCAGTCTGAATGGTGACGTAGCTATTGGTTTCCACACCAACACTCGCTGGACATGGTCGGAGACTCCATTTTGGTTCATCCCAAGATTCTCAAACGCCTTGGAGTGGAACGACCCTGTTCAAGGATAGCTCATTTGGTCTCGGCCTTCTGTTGAACTCTTTCTTTTGGCTGGTTTTTAGCTGATGTATGAGTACTCAACATTTAGTTTCGCACCCGGCCCATCTCGTAAAATACTCCGTATGACCAAAAACCCCTTTTGTACACTTGGTAGTTTCTCCAGTATGTATATTTCACCAAGCTTGTAAAAGAACCTTATTAGGAGTATAGTTGTACTATACTACTACTATTCCGTACATAATTTCTTCAAGAATGTTGTATAATAGTAGAACTGTTAGTATTACTCCTTGCAGGTCCATAGTTTTGTTTCTTTTTCACTTCAGTTTGGGTCTTGTAAGCCTAAGTTGGACGTGTTCGTAAGTACTTCGCTCAGAAACTTCACGTGGTGGAAGGAACACGATGTTTCCAGGTTTACTAGTAAAAACATGTCGCTCATCATGGCATCGCTAGTGATTTGACAAGGCAATATTGTACGACGGTGTGCTAGTCTACTTTTTTCTTCTTCTGAACAAGTACTCCTTGTCTACCTAGTAGTAGTAGTAAAGGTCTACTAGTAGGAGTACCAGAGAACTCGATGAAGCTAGCTAGAGTACTACTATCAGTAGTTGCCGCAGAAGAGAGAGCGAGGGAGTTTTGCACACACCGATGCACGTGGTAGCGTGTTCCTTCCGAGATAAGCTGGATTTAACTCCCTCACCTCCCTCCGCCAACGCACACACAGCCTCTTTTACTTAGTCCCTTTTTCCCATCCATTACTGCACCTGGCCTCTGGCTCCATATTGTTGCCGACCAGCTCCTCGGCTCCGTCCTCTACAGGTGGCGGCGAGATTGGCACAACAACCTTCTATAGGGCGGTGGAGCATCTGTCATCTCTATCCCGCGGCAACAATGGCGGTTTGTGAAATACTAGAACACTTGTACCTATTCCCTCTGTTTCATAATATAAGATGATTTAGCTTATGTGAAATGAGTGTATCTAGATTCGCTCCGAACTTACATGATAGAGTTGATGATGCGGTTAAATTTTTATTGTCGCTTGTGCAGCATTGTCATGTGTAGAGTAGTTCTTATCCTAGGTATGCATCCTTTTTTGTAGACTAGGATTGCATAGAAGCTTGTTTTCTGGGCTAGATCCCATAACTAAGAACAGTGGGGATTCGTTTGAAGTTGGTAGTTCGACAGCGCAAACTTTTGAACATTTTTATATATTTGTCAATCAACATCATGTAATCAATATTACAACTTGCTGCAGAAGGAGATAGGGGAAGTAGCAAAAAAGAGGATTCTCGATGAAATAGGTTCCAATCCTATGACTTCTGCTATCCAGATGACAAGGTAAATCAATAGAATGACATATGTTCTTGTCGTTTGTGTAGATGCTTTCATTGTAATCTCTGTTATCTTGTAACCGCAGAAGCACAAAGTTGAAGAAAACTCTCAGTTTCCTGATGACGGAGTACAAAATGGATGTCAGATCGCTACACCTAAGACACCTCCTTGTTTACCTTATGTGGAGACTGATGTAGTTGCAGCTGCAGCTGGTACTGACGAGCCTACACCTACCATCGTCGCGCCAGATGATGGAGGTGGTGGATTGGTTTTACCATCCACGGAGACTTGTGCGGCTGGAGCTGGCAGTGAAGAGCCTTCAGAGGACACTGTGGTGCTCGATATTTCACCTATTGTTGAGACTCATGCTACCGGTGTTGGTGCTGCTATTGGTGCTGCTGATCCCGCTCCCGAAATTATCGTGCCACCTGAAGGAGGCGGTGATTTGGGTTTACAATATATAGAAACGGTTGCACCTGAAGGTGGTGAACTATGATGCGGAGCTTTCTTTCTTATGATTTATATGTTTTTCTATGGAACCTGTATTATGGAGCTACCTTACGCATTTCTTACACTTTTGCCTATTGAACTATAGTGTGGAACTGGAACTACTCCTAGTATGTAATCATAATATTCGGATGCTTGAGTATTGTCGATGATAAACCAATGCTAGATGAGCTGCACGAGAATTGGCCTCTGCCACTTGCAGGCGTGGTTCCTAGCTCATCTCCTTTTCACAAGCATGGTGAAAAGATGGTTCTGTTCCTTTTCTTGCAATGCCATTATGCTTGTGTTATTGATCTGGCAATTTTATGCTGATTTTTGTCACCCATTCCGCATTTATGTCTCTACATACAAACATATTTGTTCACATGACTTGAACAAAAAAAATATCTTCTTTGCATCGATTAACACAAGGAGACATGCAAATATTTATTTATTTTTGAAACAAGGCAAACAATATGCCATTTTTATTGATAGAGAGGGACATGCAATTCAATTAAACTATGATAACTACTCGTACAAGTCATAGAATGGTAGGGATTGCCATAGGAAATCATCACCTCCAGCATCTTGTTCTACAGAAGGCGTTATTACCAGATCCACAACCTTCTTTTCCTTGGGATGACAATGTCAAGTGCAGGATTTCAAATCTAAACGCAATCTAGTGCAGGTTCATCAGGACAACCTCCAGCTGCGTCAGTCTCCACAGAAGGTACATCAGCGTTATGGTAGACACTGTTAGAAATGCAAGCTGGAGCTGTTGTTATACTCCTATTAGGACCACAGATAAGGGCCAAAAATTCAAGCTCCGAAATCTAGCGTTACAAAATAGACAAGAGGTTAACCCATCTGGACAATTCATAGTGCAATTTGAGCTTCTTACATGATCCTTAGATCTTAGTCCATCCGGTCTTTTTATTTGTGGAATGAAATTTGCTGGTACTTTTATTTCTGCGAAGAACCTACAAAACATAGCCAAGTCAGACATCTGAATATATATAACTTTTCTACAGTCTTATATGTGAAGATATCTTTGCATAACACTCACTTATTAGACTATCTACGGATATCTTCTCGCTCCTTGGAAATGCGAAGTCGACATTCTATAGGGTACATCCATCTATATTGTATTGTACATCTAAGTACTTCCTCGTCGGGTACATCAACAGCCACATGCTCCATCGTATCAAACAAGGATGGGGAATATATCATGTCAAAAGCTTCCATATGATCTCTGCCAAGTCCTTTTTAAGATGTTTTCGAACTCTTCTATCCAGGGCTTTACTATAGATTTATCTAAAGAACGTAACTACCCAAATCTGCAAGCACCTTGTAAATCTAGATGGTCACAAGCTTTAACTATTTCTAGGAGAGGTGGAGAACAAACCAAAGCCAAGAAGAATGTCCAGTTCCTGAATCTAGAAGGCGAAGCATGGGGATTGTCCAGCTGCCCGCCGGCAGGTGCGTCTCGTGAAGAACGGCGTGACCAATGGTGGTAGGTTGGCACTGTTAATAGAAAGGAGTCGAGAAATATTTTGTGTCTAGGTGCATGCAGAAGTTTACGGCTGGTTTCTAATCCGGTGCATCTCCCATAAGAATGGCGCAAAATTGAAGAGATGGGGGTCGGTCGCTCGATTGAGGGCGGGCTTAGGAAATTTTTGTGTCTAGGCGGAAATTTTTGGCGGGCACGGAGTGTTTGTCCACAATTTTCACAGAAATATCTGTGAATATTTTATCGGATTTGCCAGTTCTCAAGAGTCACCTCTCTCGCCATTGGATTTACCTCGCGATTTGTGCAACGTGAGGGTTACACATTTGTTGCAACAGCTTGTAACTTGGAATTTAATGAGTTGTAACTACTAGGTTACAACTGAGTATTAGCACAATTAGTAGGGTGACGTCAGCTCCTTAACATAACAAGTTCTCAGGCGCCTGGGATCTAGGCGCTCATATTTTATACTTTTTTTTCTTGTTGATGGCTTTGTTTCGAATCCGGCCGAGCCCTGGAACGTACCTTGGGATTTTAACTATCAAGCCCAAGAAATTAGCTCATCCGTCCTCATTATAGCCCAAGACCTTCTAACTCGGCCATGTTTTGGGTCATTCGGCCGTGCGAATATCCCAGTTAGATTGGGCAAGAACCCATGAAAAATAGCCCATAAATCCCTACTTGTCCCATTTTTCTTCAATTCGGGATTTTTTGGGCGTCGTCCACCAACCCCAAAAAAAACTCCGCCTATCCATGTTTTCAAGTACTACCTACTACATTATTTATACTTAACATTTTTTAGTTGAGCTGCTAGCAATCACGCGTAGCAGATGGACAAGCAATTTTTTAAGAAGAAAAATAAATAAGTTATATATGAAGTTAGTATACATTTTTTTATGTTTTATAAAAGCATAACAATTTTATTGTGTAGTGGCAAGTCATGTAGTTTATCTGTAGCAATATTTTTGTACTGAGCGGCTGACATGGCTGACCCACCTACCTACAGCTAGCGCCCATCAACCTTACCATACAAGAGATCAAGTTTAACGAGCGCGTTTGAAAAGTACTTGTACAACAGTCATGACCGTAAAAAAGAAGACTAAGATCGACACGTTTCTTGTGGAGAGAGGCTGACACGTGGGCCCCAGTAGCAAGACCATACACGCCTGCCGCATGGAACAATGTTACCAAGGTCAAACCGGTGGACATGACCAAAAAAATGTCCAACATACACACGTTTCCTCTACATAGGCAGCTGATATGTGGACCCAGCAGGGAGACATTATACAAGTGATGTTTCGAGCAACGCTGCCAAGTTCCAAACGGGGAGGCACGAGATAAAAAAGTCTAGCATGCACACGTTTCCTACACAGAGGAGGCTGACATGTCGGGCCCACCAGCCTGTATAAACAGCTGAAGCAGCGAGTAAGACTATCAAGTTCGGAACATGAAGGCGCGACAGAGGGTATAAAATCCATCATACACACGTTTCTTCTAATGAGAGGATGACATGTGGGGCCCAGCAGCATGATTAAACGGTAGATGCATCGAATAGCGTTATCAAGGTTGGAACAGGGTAGCGCGAGCGAAGGAAAAAATCCATCATATACGCGTTTCTTCTAATGAGAGGATGACATGTGGGGCTCAGGAGGTTGGTTAAATGGTAGATGCGTCGAGCAACGCTATCATCTTTGGAAGGGGGTAGCCCTAGCGAAGGAAAAAATTCCATCATACAAATGTTTCTATTAATGAGAGGATGACATGTGGGTCCTAGGAGGTTGATCAAACGGTAGATGCATCGAGCAGCGCTATCAACTTCGGAACAGGATAGCGCGAGCAAGGGAAAAAAATCCATCATACACATGATCCTTCTAATGAGAGGCTGACATGTGGGACCTAGCAGCCTGACTAAACCGCAGACGCCTCGAGCAACGTTATCGAGTTCAAATCAAGGAGGCACGACCAAAAAGTATGGTCTTCTAGAGACACTGACGTCTGGGACCCACATGCCTCAAAAGACTTTGGCGAGTCAACATCGCGTGAGGTAACGAACATCTTGCTTCTACCATGCGTTGGCCGAGCTTCGTCCATGTTTTTAGCAGATCCATCATAGTAGAGGGCCATGAAACCGGACAAAAAAGTTTTCCATCGGCCACGACCGAGCCAAGAATTTTGTCGCGGAAGACGCGCCTTCTACGAGGACCGTCGGGCCAAGACGTTGCGGAAGGGAACTTTTCTTGTAGTGTTAGTTGTCAATGAGTATGAACATTCTTGCATTTCAAGCCGAACAACATGGGACATGGACATATGTGCATCATACTTTATGCTGATGATTCAGGATGCCATATCAAAGAATTCGCATGACGCAAAATTTGGCCATATTTTGAAAACAGACAAAGAGGAAGTAGTACAAAGAGTATGGCGTGGTCAGGTTCTTTCTCGAGAAGGAGCCGAACCCAACTATTTTCCATTGCTTAATTTTAAGGCATGCTTCTTGCTAAATTGATGTACCTTGATGTAATTTTACCCTTTTAGGTCCTTGATGAAAACAAACGAAGAGGAAGTAGTATGAAGAGTATGGCTCGATTAGCTTCTCTCTCGAGAAGGGGCCAAAATGACTATTTTCCCTGCTTAATATTAGGGTGCTTCATGCAAAATATATGCACCCCGATGTAATTTTACCCCTTTTTAGGTCCTTACTGTAAAATGTACTCCCACCGTCCATGTGAACTTCGAGGATAAAAGCAAGTGGTAAAATCTAAACGTATTTAAGCTTAGTTGTGAATGAGTATGAACAATCTTGGATTTCAAGCCGAATGACTAATACGTCCAAAACGTATCTACTTTCCCGAACACTTTTGCTATTGTTTCTCCTCTATACTAGTGTGATTTGGATACAACTAATGTGGACTGACGCTGTTTTCAGCAGAATTGCCTTGGTGTCTACTTTTTGTGCAGAAAACCAACTATCAGGAAAAATCCGGGAAAATATGCCAAAAATCATATTTCACCTGAAGACTCGAGGAGCCAGAATACGAGACGGAGAAGAGCCAGGGGGTGGCCACACCACCTGCTGGCGCAGGCCAGGCCAGGCCGTGCCAGGGGGTGGTGTGGGCCCCCTAGGCACCCACTCGGGCTCCCTCTTCGCCTATAAGGAGCCTTCTGACCTAAAAATTCTGGGGGGTTTGACGTTTTTCTAGAAGAAGTTCCACCCTGCCGCCACCACCAGATTCCACGAAACAGAACCAGAAACTCCGTTCTGGCACCCTGCCGGGACGGGGAATTGGAGGAGATCATCGCCTTTATCATCACCATCGCTTCTCCATCGACCATCCATGTTTCCCCCATCTATGAGTGAGTAATCCCCCGCTGTAGGCTATGGTGATGGTAGGGATTGGATGAGATCATTCATGTAATGGGATCAGATTGTTAGGGCATGGTGCCTAGTATCTTCTATTAGTGTTTTATGACTTTGTTGCAACTTGTTATGCTTAACGCTTGTCACTAGGGCCCAAGTGCCATGATTTCAGATCTGAACAAGTTATTGATTCATTATGATAGTATTGTTTATGTGCTTATCTACAAGTTATATACACACGTTATTGTCCAGAACCTATGGCCCCGAAGTGACAGAAATCGAGATAACCAGAAGGGAATGGCTTTGATGTGAGGATCACATGTGTTCACGGAGTGTTAATGCTTTGCTCCGGTGCTCTATTAAAAGGAGCACCTTAATTGCCAGTAGTTCCCTAGAGGCCCCGCTGCAAACGGGATTGTAGGACAAAAGATGTTGTCCAAGTTCTCATTGCAAGCACGTATGACTATATATGGAACACATGCCTAGGATTGTCTAGTACTTGGATACTTTATCTTATTTATCTACAATTGCCCTTTGTTCTGACAGCTATGTTGATTGTCTTGACCATGCAACACCCGTCCATCCATCCCTATGCCTACCGCACTTGAATCCCACTGTTTAGTGCTATTGTTACTACTGTCTTTACTTTACTACTGCTGTTACTTTGCTAGTCCTAGTACAAAACTGTTGCTACTGATAAACTGCTATGATCAAGATTGTTTCCAGGTGCAGCTGAATTCACAACTCAGTTGTTAAGGCTTATAAGTATTCTTTGGCTCCCCTTGTCTAGAATCAATAAATTGGGTTTCACTTCCCTCGAAAATACTGCGATACACCCCTATACTTGTGGGTCATCAACAACCAACGTCATGGCCATATCTACATCATACTTTATATATGGATGATTCATGATCCCATATCCAAGAATTTGCATGCTGCCAAATTGGGCCATATTTTGAAAACAGACAAAGATAAAGTAGTATGAAGAGTATGGCTCGACCAGCTGCACTCTCGAGAAAGAGCCGAACCTGACTATTTTCCTTGCTTAGCTTTAGGGTGCTTTGTGCTAAATGTATAGACCTCGATGTAATTTTACCTTTTTTTAGGTAATTGCTGTAAAATGTACTCCCACCATCCATGTAAAATTCGAACACAAAAGCAAGTGGTAAAATTTAAACATATTTAAGCTTATTAGTTGTTAATCAATATGAAAATTCTTGCATTTCAAGCGAAACGACCAGGTTCATACATATCTACATCATACTTTATGTTGATGATTCATGATTCCATATCAAAAAAAAAATCATGCCACCATATTTGGCCATATTTTGGAAACAAACAAAGAGGAAATAGTATGAAGAGCATGGCTCGATCAGCTTCTCTCTCTAGAAGGAGCAAAACATAATTGTTTTCCCTACTTAATTTTCGGGTGCTTCATGCTAAATGTATGGACCTCGATGTAATTTTACCTTTTTTAGGTCCTTGTTGTAAAATGTACTCCCACCCTCTGTAAGTGTAAAATTTGAACCTAAAAGCAAGTAGTAAAATTTAAACATATTTAAGATTATTTTTTGTCGATGAGTATGAACATTATTGGATTTCAAGACGAACGACCAAGGTCATGGCCATATCTACATCATACTTTTTGTCGATGATTAGTGATCCCATATCCAAGAATTTGCATGCCGCAAAATTTGGCCATATTTTGAAAACAAATGAAGAGGAAGTAGTATGAAGAGTATGGCTCGGTCAACTTCTCTGACAAGAAGGATTAAAACATGACTATTTTCCCTTCTTAAATTTAGGGTGCTTCGTGCTAAATGTATGGACCTCGATGTAATTTTACCTTTTTAGGTCCTTGATGTAAAATGTACTCCCACCATTCGTACGTGTAAACTTCGAACCTAAAAGCAAGTGGTAAAAATTTAAACGTATTTAAGTTTATTAGTAGTCGATAAGTATGAATATTCTTAGATTTCAAGACTTATGACCAAGGTCATGGCCATATCTAAGTCATACTTTATGCTGATGATTCATGATCCCATATACAAGAATTTGCATGCCGCCAAATATGGCCAAATTTTCAAAACAAACAAATAGGAAGTAGTATGAAGAGTAAAGCTCGATTAGCTTTTCTCTCGAGAAGGAGCAAAACATGACTGTTTTCCCTGCTTAATTTTAGGGTGCTTTATCTAAATGTATGAATCTCGATGAAATTTAACCTTTTTAGGTCCTTGATGTAAAATGTACTCCCACCGTTTGTACGTGTAAAATTCGAACCTAAAAGCAAGTGGTAAAATTTAAACGTATGTAAGTTTATAAGTTGTTGACGAGTATGAACATTCGTGGATTTCAAGCCGAACGACCAAGGCCATGGCTATATCTACATCATACTTTATGCTGGTGATGATCCCATGTCCAAGAATTTTCTTGTCGCCAAATTTGGCCATATATTTTGAAAACAAACAAAGAGAAAGTAGTAGGAAGTGTATGGCTCGATCAACTGCTCTCTCAAGGAGCCGGAACCGACTATTTCCCTTGCTTAATTTTAGGGTGCTTCGTTTTAAATGTAAGGACCTCTATGTAATTTTATCCATTTTTAGGTCCTTGATGTAAATTGTACTCCCGCCATCCATGATGTTGCCATATTTGGGAGTAAATGGGTGAATCATGGCATGGTAACAATGTTGCCACTCAGAGTTTCCAACCATTAGATAAATATAGCACTAAAACATGACTATATACATTCTAATCTAGATAAATCTGAGAACATTATATGGATCGGAGGGAGTAGTATATATGGATTAAAACAAATTATGTTTTCTCTCTCCTAAGTGTCGCATCACCATCCCCACACGCAAAACAAATTTGAGGACATCTCGAACTTTTTTCTTCGGCACGATGTGATTTTCTATCCCTAGCTACCGACAGGAAAAAAGTAGCGCCTCAAACTAAGGGCCAGCGTTGCGGGCTGGAGCATTTAAGAAATATATCTAATTTATGATATATTTCCTTTTCACATAAGCGTCTATGTTAACGTCACGTGTTAGTTTTGCCGTAATATACCGGGTCAAAGGAGTCGATCTAACAACCGGAGGAGAACCGCCCACCCCCCTCCATCTTTCTTTTGGCTGAGAAACCGCACGCCCCTCATTGTCTTCCTCTGTCGCTTCGGCCGCTTGTGCACCATCATAGACCCTCTCCACCCTTGAAGAAAGGTAGAAACCACCAACCCATCTCGACTAATCTTCCACAGTACTCTTCCCCGGAACGACATCTGGAGCGATGAACCGTACGATATTTGAGCGCTACAGCCAGGCAATGCGATTTGGCAACCTCCTCTACGGACCGTTGAGCAACATCACCGGTCGCGCTGATCTTCTGAGCACCGCTCGCCTAGCTCACGGCATGGTTGGCATGCATCGAGGGATTGCGGAAGCTCCTGGTCTCCCGTTTTGTTTTCCCTGCGTACTTCACTCTGACCCCCACAAACATGGCCACTAGACCATGACGGGCAGGTAAAAATCAGTTTTGCATGATTTTTGTAGGATTCGAATCCTTAGATTCTTTCTTATGGATTGCATTTGGATCAAAGGAATCGTGGTACCCATATTCGTTTGAATTGCAACCCCCTACCCATGCTTAAATCCCATAGGAATTGGAACATCTACTTGAGCCTCAACTCTCATCGGGTGCGTAGGATCGAAACATGCCATTCATGTAGGTAGTTTTCCTATGTTTTATAATCTCCTGTTTTTGACCGGCAAACCTGTGAAATTCATGTGTTCTCAATTCTGTGATCCAAAGAGGCCCAAGACTTTTTCTTCAGTGTCCCCCCTCTCCTCCAAACATACTAATCTGAAAACACAAGAATGACCATGATTGTTGATACCCGTAACGGAAGGTGTATTGGCCAATCAAGGCTAGCATTATATTTTAAGTTTCATGTGTTTTACAAACACAAGATTTATGTAAAAAGTTGGTTGTTTGGTTTACATGAATAGAAAAACATAGGATTACTTTAAAACATGATAAAATCAAAGTCAAACCTCACGAGAGAGTATATTTATGATGTTATCGTGTCTCTTGGGACCTCATTCTTGTTCTTTGCACGCATAGGAATTTGAAAATGAGGTCCAAGTTGGATATGAAGAATTGCATATGAGTTTTGGAGGATTCTAACCCATAGGATTTTGGAAGATATCAAATTCCTATGGAGTCCCTTCTTAGTTCCTATGCCCTCCATTCCATAAGAATCTAAACATGAGCTCCAACCTCATCCTATTCTCCTTTGAGAAGTCCAATGAGCTCACACTATATTCCTGCAAAAATCATGTGTTTTTTTCCTATTCACCATCCAAAGACACCTCTTACAAAATTCTTGCGTTTTTATTCCTAATATGAATTTACTGTACCTACCATGTCAATCCTAGGTTTTTCCTATTCCTACATTTTTTAAAAACCATTGATCGAAAGAGGCCCCTAATCTTGTTAATCAATCATAGGAAAATTGACTACGGTTTTCCTCTAGTCCATTCCTCTTAACCAAACGGCTGAACTGTGTCAGCATAGGAAGCTTAACTATTCCTACACTTTCTCTTGAATGCAAACAAGACCTTATTGCTTGGTGTGTTTATCTGCATGCATTCATGATTTATTCATCATGTTTCTTCATCTTTCAGATAGTAGTTTTCCGCAAAGCTAGCTAGCACTCCCCCTTTGTCAAATACCTTTCATGCCTGTAGATATGCAGAAAATCTGTTGCAGGACATTGACGTGTTGCTGATGCCACTAGAAAATCCAACAGTAGAAGCATTTGTACCAGTTGATGATGACATACTAGGAACATGGGATGATGAAGGATTTGAAAAGAAGTGTCGTTGGGTTGGTGCCAACGGAGAATGGATTGAAATTGCAAAGCACCCGGGGCACTCCTACCTCCAAAATGTCTACAGTATGACATGTATCGAGCTGCCACATGGGCAGCATGTTGATATTTATCCATCTGGTAACCAGTGTTTCCCCGCCCCCATGCACTTACCGCTACAAGAACGCGAATATTGAGCTGCTGAAGATAAAAATAGCAAAGAAACCGTACAGATTTGACAACCAATGGCATTACAACACGATGGCGGTGTTTGGCAAATTCATTGCTACCATAGATTTTCGTTGTGACAGGGACTGGATTATCCTTCGAAATGACTATCTTGCACCAACAATGTATGTCGATGCCATTGCCACATGTCTAATCAGTGGTTCTATTGATCGCATATACGCGGTGACAAAACCGCGGAGAGATGTTCTTGTCTGGGAACCAAACAAGTGGAGTGAGTCCCGTTATTTAAAAGTAAAATTTATAAATTACTTACAACTGCATTAATTGTGATACTTTTGCTAACTGAAATGCACACAAAGGTATACTTGGAGGCTCGCATGTCATACATGCACCAGTAATTGAAGAGCCTACAAATGTCCAAGCCAGTGATGATGCTGAGGATGAAGATATTGCATTACGCAGCTGGTACTTGGTAGAGCTTGGCTAGGATATCCCGTGGATTCATACCAAGGGTGCACAAACCAGCAACCATGGTGATCCTGTATCATACATGTGTAGAGAATTGTTCTCTTATCCTTCGCTCCGCTACCATGTTTTCTAGATGGGCCTTAATTTGGATGACCCTGCAGCACCAGACTGGATCAGAAGGGATAATCTTGAAGGGAGGTTAGTGTTTGTGGGACTCAACCATCCATTCATCCTCGAGCCCCCTACAAACCCCGTACCTCGTACTGCCGATGTTGACGAAGCTCTGCCATTGTTCAGAGGAGACTGTGTTTGCTACACACGTGTGATGCGAACATCGCCCATAGCCAATTCCAGATTGGTGCCGCATGCACGTCAATGGGGGGGGCTTTCATAGGTTCATCACTTAAATACACTGGGGCGGAACATAGGGAGCAAATGTTCAAGGATCCAATATGGTTCGTGCCAACCCTGCCTCGCTAGAACTATGTCAAGTTTGACCAAAATACAGAAAAGCTGATTATCACTATAAGAAAAGTTTCCTTCCGCAACGAATTGGCCCGACGGTCGTTGTAGAAGGCGCGTCTTCTGTGACGAAATTCTCGGCTCGGCCATGGCTGATGGAAAACTTTTTTTCCAGTTTTACGGCCCGCTACTACGACGGATCTGCTAAAAACGCACAGGAAGCTCGGCTGGCGCGTGGCAGAAGCAAGATTTTCGTTTCCTCGCGCGATGTTGACTCGCCGAAGTCTTTTGAGGCGTGTCGGTCCCGGAAGTCAGTGTCTCTAGCAGACCATACTTTTTGGTCACGCCTCCGTGATTTGAAGTCGATAACGTAGCTCGAGGCGTGTGCCGTTTAGTCAGGGTGCTAGGTCCGACATGTCAGCCTCTCATTAGAAGGATCGTGTGTATGATGGAATTTTTTTCCTTCGCTCGCGCTACCCTGTTCTGAAGTTGATAGCATTGCTCGATGCATCTACCGTCTAATCAACCTCCTGGGACCCACATGTCCTCCTCTCATTAGAAGAAATGTGTGTATGATGGAATTTTCCTTCGCTGGCGCTACCCCATTCCGAGTTGATAGCGCTGCTCAACGCATCTAGCGTTTAACCAACCTCCTGAGCCCCACATGTCATCCTCTCATTAGAATAAACGTGTGTATGATAGATTTTTTTCCTTGGCTCGCGCTACCCCATTCCGAGTTGATAGTGCTACTCAACGCATCTACCGTTTAACCAACCTCCTGAGCCGCACATGTCATCCTCTCATTAGAAGAAACGTGTGTATGATGAATTTTTTACCCTCTGTCGCGCCTTCATGTTCTGAACTTGATAGCTTTGCTCGCTGCATCAGCCGTTTATTCAGGATAGTGGGTCCCTTATGTCAGCCTCACATTAGAAGAATTGTGGGTATGATGGAATTTTTTTTATTCTCTAGCGCTACCTTGTTCCGAACTAGATAGCGTTGCTAGACGAATCTGCCATTTTCTCACGCTGTTGGGTCCCCCATTTTAGCCTCTCATTAAAAGAAACATGTACATGCTGAACTTTTTTCTCGCTCGCGCCTCCCTGTTTTGAACTGGCTATGTTGCTTGATGCAACATCTGTATAAGGTCGCGCTGTTGGGTCCCACATATCAGCCTCTCTTTAAATGAAACGTGTGTATGATACTTTTTTTGGCCATGTCCGCTGTTTTGACCTTGGGAACTTGCTGGGTCCCAGATGTCAACCACCTCTGTGCAGGAAACGTGTCTATGTTGGGTCCTAGCTGACAACCTCTATTTGAAAGGAACGTGTGTATGTTGGACTGTTTTTTTCGGGTCCCAGATGTCAGCCTCCGAGTACAAAAAATGCTTAGAAAGGCCGAATTAAAAGATTCTAGGCTAACTCGGGGCGGATGCCCTATTCTTCATGGCTTATATTCCATGCGCTGACTCCTAAATGGAATGGCCTACGGTCGCTGGCCACAAGACCACGAAAAGGCTGAATTAAAAGTTATTGGGCTGTTCTTGGGGCTGATAGGCTAATTTCATGGGCTATGCTTGGGCCTGCTGGGTCCGACATGTCAGCTTCTTTGTAAGTGCAACGTGTGTGTGATGGACTTTTTTTCGGCCGTGTCCGCTGTTTTCACCGTGGCATCCATGTATGGTCTTAGTGCTGGGGCCCTTATGGTAGCCTCTCAGGCATGTTCTGGCTTAAGGTTCCCCGATGCAGTCTTGTATGTTCTATCTGGTGGGTCCCTGATGCGAGCCTCTCTGTACAAGTATTTAAACTTTTATTTCGAACCCACCCTCAAAACAAACTCCTAGGACGCTGCATGCTGGTGGGCATGATGTCAGCCGCTCCGTAATGCGATATTGCTAGAAGAAAAAAATGTAAATCCAAGATACGATTTGAACAAAAGACCTTCAAATCAAATAATCGTAAACTAAGTGTGTTGCCACTACAACAAAGATATTTATAGAATAAATATCATTAAAATTTTATTAGTACTACAATTTATGTATTAGTCTTATTAACAATATTTTGGGTGTCTATGTTTATCTCTTTTAAAATATAAAAGGGCAGCACTCGTGGCATCTCAATTTATAAAATGCCACATAGTGGAGTATTTTCTTAAAAACATGGGTAGGCAGAGTTTTTATTTTGAGAGGTGGGGGGCAATGCCCAAAAGGCCGAATTAAAAAGAGTTTGGCTATTCTATATAGGCTGCTCTACGTGGGTTATACTCCATAGGGTAGGCTCCATGGGCTTTATTCTCAAGTTTTAGTGGGCTGTGCTCAGCAGTCCCCTGACCCCTAAAAGGCCAAATTAATATCTTCTTGGCTATGCTCCATGGGGTCCTTTCTCAAATTTCACTGGGTTGTGGTCAGCAGTCCCCTGACCCCGAAAAGACCGAAAAAAATATTCTCGGCTAAAGAGGGGCCGAATGAGCTAGTAGATTTCTTCTCTTGGTTAATAAAAATTGCATTGTGATGTGCTCGGCCGGATTTGAAACAAAGACCTCAGAGAGGGAGGGTGAAAGCGATAATTATTTTTGGCGGCTATTCATGTCAAAATTTAGCAGTACAAAATAAGGTAGAAAAATTATCCACATATTTGAAGTTCAGATTCATGAGCACTTGACCAATTTAGCAGCATTTCAAAAGTGACCAATTCAATAATACAGACAATGAAATACAATAGAAGTACAGAGAGAACCAATTTTTGTTTCAGGTCTAAAAACCTTGTCGCGTGATCAGTTTGTCCTTTTCACCAAACACACTCGACCATTAGAGCAAGCAAAACTGACGATCAAGTATGCTTTGAATACTTTCTTCTCACATCAATGCCTGTGTGAACCCCGTATGCAACCCAAAATGCCCAAGTCTCATCTAGATTGTGACACAGCAATGTTTCAAAAGAAAAACAAGTACTAGTACATCAGTATTAGTTCCACAAAATGCTTTAGTAATAGTAGCGACAGAACATTTGAGAGATTCAGTAGATTTCCTGCTTGAAAGTCAATAGCAGTATATAGATAATAAGTTCTTGTTCCATCTCAAAAAACCTTGGCGCATGATTAGTTTGCCATGTTCTCGAAATAGGCTCAATCATAGGATTCTCTCCCACAAATGATGCATATTGAGTAATGCAGGCCGGTAATATGAGATGGTTCACTTCATAACATAAAGGAATGTTTTTCCTCCGGATGATGCCCGGCACCTCCCAACTCCTAGGCATGGAGGAACTGCAGATTGTACGGGTCCACAACCCTAGCTCTATTGTCGGGTAATAGGCAGTGATGAGCACATTGTACAAGGGCGACGAGCATGCGTTCGGCCTGACACGCACGATGGATCCGTTGATGTCGCCCGACTCACGCATGTCGAATAGCAGAGCAAACACCATACCATCATCCCCTGATCCGATCTTGTCTACTCTAGATGAGCGTGGTGCCAACAGCGGCTAAGAGATGTACCTAGAGTTTCTAAAGGAAGTAAGATTCAGCGGACTAAATTGCAGCATGCTAAATATTATAATAAAAATATGATAAAGTAAATATGAGTAACCTGACTTTGATAAAACATACGTAGTACTCCCTCCGTTTCAAATATAAGATATTTTAGCTTTTGTGAAACGAGTGTATCTAGACCCCTTTTAGTATATGGGTTCACTCTGAACTACACACTAAAAATAGTCTAGATAAACTCGTTTCACAAAATCTTTCCTTCTTGAAATTCAATAGTAGTACAGAGAGAATCAGTTCTTGTTCCACCTCATAAAGCAGACTCGATTATTGGAGCAAGCCAAACTGACAATCAAGTGACAATGCTTGTGTGACCCCCCATATGCAACCCAAAATGCCCAAGACTCATCTAGATAATTGTGACAATGCTAACTTTCAAAAGAAAAGCAAGACAAACTGCTGCACTTGATCTAAACAAGTAGCAGTACATCACTATTAGTTAAACAAAATATTTCAGTAATAGCAACGACAGAATAAAGGAAAAGCAAGAGCATCTCCTGTCCTTGGCCTAAACAAGTACTACCAGTACCGGTATATAGTAGTACAAAATAGACTGAAGTACAAGAACTAGTGCTATACTAGCACTACTCTGCATCCAAAATCGAATCTCCAGTACATGTACGTCCGTGGTATGTAGTGAGAGTGGGATAAACAAAATCTGACGTAGTAGAATGGTCAATTTGGAATTCTCCCTCGCGATGGATGTATATTGAGTAATACAGGCCCTAGGTCTGAGAAGTTTGAAGGTACACCACCATGTAATGCTTTTGCTTCTGCATGAGGCCAGGCACCGCCCTGCTCCTAGCAGTGAAGGAATTGCGCACTACACCCTCCCAAAACCCAGCCTCTGGAAACGGGTGATATACGGTGAACTGCACATTATACAAGGGCGACGAGCACCCTTCCGGCCTGACGCACACGACGGATACGATGATGTCACCCCACTTAAGCATGTCAAATAGCACAGCAAACACCGTACCATCGTCCCCAGATCCAATGTTCTCTAGTCTTGATGAGCGCGGTGCCAACAGCGGCTGAGAGATGAACCTAGGATTTCTAAAGGAAGTAAGAATCGGTTGACTAAATTGCAGCATGCTAAATATACATATAAGAAGTTCTCAGGTGCCTAAGATCTAGGAACTCCCAAGAAAAAATACAGAGCCATGTTTCAAAGAAAATGGTAGATCATCTCCAGCATTTGATCTAAACAAACTTGAACGGTAGATCATCATCATAATCATGATGGTCATATTCGCCATCTCCCACATTGTGGATGCAAAATGAGTAATCTAGTGTGAACCTATCATGTTTCTTAATCAGGAAATTAAGGTAATCTTCAGTATTCCTGATAGAGGCCGGCGACGCGCTGCTCTTCGGCTCGAAAAATAGGCTATCTTCGGCGAACTCCTCTAGGTCATCTCTAATCATTGAAGGTTTATAAAAGTGCAACTCCACCATGTACCATGGAAACAAGCACACCGCCGACCTAACGCACTAGACAGATACAGCGAGGCCATAGTCGAGCATGTCAAATCGCACGGTGAACAATGTACCATCGTCCCCGGATAACACGGTCTCTACTCTCCATGAGCCAGGTGCCAGCAAAGGCTGAGAGATGTACCTGTGTTCCTTGCCGTAGTGGAAACTCTGCACTTCAAATGAGTGCACTTTTTCGAGGTGAGCGAGGAGCGCTGTGGGTGGGGCGACGAACTTGTAGCCAGGCTCAGTGCAGTTGCACGGGCCATGCGGGCATGCCATCCTGTTGTTGAGGAAGTCGTGGAAGGTGACCAATGTCCCACAACCGACATTGGGGCATCAGCTACCTTTTCTACCGAAGACTTGGCGGCGCAACTCCATGGAGCATGTGGCCAACCGGACGGTGCTGGTAGTGTCCATACGCATAGCGATTTGTCTGAAGGTGTCGTCGCTGACCTTGCTCCACCCACTATACCGAATGTTGTGCATCAAATCCGCCATTGCGTCTGGATGGACTGGGGGCGAGGGCGGATTCAAATATGATTGTTGGGGTTTCATGGAGGAGAGTGATGGAGGCCTGCAAGAATCGATGCAGCGGGCGAGAAATGGCTAGGAAAATTTAGGAAGTGCGGCGCTCGAGAGGATCCAAAATGCGGCTAGCCAGCGTTAACGAATGGGGATCGCCGGAGATGGGGAAGATGGGAGGCTCTTTGAACGAGGGGTGTTAATTTTTCATGTTCCCTCGTCGGTCTTCTACAGTGGATCAAGGACGCCTGCTGGAGTTATAGCTAGAGTGCTAGACTAGCAAGCTATCACGTCCTGTCTCATTATTGTACCGTCTCGTCACGTAGACTATATTTGAGGAAAGGACGTGAACCCACATTTCTCCCCTCCCTACTAGATAGCGTGCACCGTAGAATCGCTTTTCTAGCACGCGAAGGATTTGAACCCACATGCCCAACTCTGATAATTAGGACTACTAAAAAACTATAATAATAGGTAAAGCTCAAAAAATAATTATAATTTTGAGCCACGTCCATAGAATATCCGTTGTATATTTGGTTATTATACTTTGTATCATGTACTCCCTCCGACACATATTAGTTGACTCAGATTTGTCTAGATATGGATGTATCTAGACACATTTTAGTCTTAGATACATCTGTATCTAGAAAAATCCAACTTAACTAATATGGCTCGGAGGGAGTAGTAGTAATTAACCCATTTGCTACCTAATAGTACTCGCCATGCTCTAGAGAAATGACGAAGAACATTCTAGAATTATTGAGAAGTGTGTTTTGAGGTTTGTGCATATCTTTTAGTGTGCTAAAGGCTATCAATAGTATCTTATATGCTAGAATGGATAGAATTAAGATCCAACGGTACTTTATGGGTGTAGCTCGAAATATAATTATTTTTTGGCTTCACCTATTATAATTTTATATAAACTAGTAGAAGGCACGTGCCACACAAATATATACTGTATGAAATGTGATTAACAACCATTAAGTTGTTATAAACCAATAGTCTTGTTTGAGAAAAATGCATACATTAAGTCTATTAATAATAACTATCTACACATATTCAGAATACAACCTACTATGCTATGAAATTTGGGGGGTGACATGATGGTTCTAGAACATGGTGGAGTTTTCTCTAGGTAGTACTCAACACGCATCCACCTGCTCTAAACCATAGGAACTAACAACCCAACGGTCAGGATTGGTACTATGGATCCAATTCAAAACTTCTCCTTTATAGTAGTAGAGAAAAAATGATATGGCATATACTTCTACTATCTAATTCTCACGTGCAAGGCATGTGCAACTTACTAATAAGATATATAACATGGATATCTTTGAACATCGATCATTGGATATAGATTGATAGATTCCAACATTACTAATTGTTGGATTTCTTGCAAATTCAAGAAAGAATCTATCATGCTTACTTGTACTTCAAATTTGACCTGCTTTCTTTAAATCGACATAAAGTTATTTGAGTGCATGGGCGTATTTAGATAATATATAGGAAATCTTGAAACATCCTAAGACTAGGGAATTGTAACAAAACATGTTCGCGTTTTCTAAAAATTGGGTGGTGGCACTTTATTTTTTTACTGGGGTATGTCCCGAAGGAGTGAGATGCTTCACTAATTAACACAGCTAGTGCATGTGTACATGTTACACCAAGGACCTTTAAAAGGTGAAAATTGCATCCAACTCCATACATTTAACACAAAGGAGGACCCTACAATAAATCAATTATCTTACCACTATATAGTGTACGAATAACTTTGAATGTTGACCGTTGGATCAAGACTCGCGAATCCCAGTATTTCTAGTTGTTGGATCTTCTTTTCCATTCTAGCATCTAGAAGATTATATTGATAGTCTTCGGCATAATGAATGTTATGCACAAACCTCAAAACACGATTCTCCGTCATACTAGAAGCTTCTCCCTTGTTTCTCTAGACCATGTGATCAAAAATTTCATGTGTTAGGTAGCTAATAATCTTTGACTTCTACATGATACAAAGTACAAGGACCAAATATACACCCATACTTTATAGATGTTGATCAAATTTATAATTTTTTGTGCTTTACCAATTATAGTTGTATATAGTGATGATATGTCATACGTCTACTATCTGAGTCGCACGTGCAACTTACTAGTAGCTAATAATCGTTGACTTCTACATGATCTTACCACTATATAGTGTACACACAACTTTGAATATTGACCGTTGGATCAACACTCTTGAATCCCAACATTTCCAGTTGTTGGATGTTCTTTTCCATTCTAGCATCTTGAAGATTCTATTGATAGTCTTCATTACAAACCACTATATAGTGTATGGATAACTTTGAATGTTGACCATTGGATCAAGACTCGTGAATCCCAATATTTCTAGCCGTTGGATCTTATTTTCCATTCTAGCATCTAGAAGATTCTATTGATTGTCTTTGGCATAATGAATGCTATGCACAAACCTCAAAACACACTTCTCCATCATACTAGAATCTTCTCCCTTGTTTCTCTAGACCATGTTATCAGAATTTTCTAGTTTTATATAGCTAATAATCGTTGACTTCTAAATGATATACAAAGTACAAGAACCAAATATACACCCATACTTTATAGATATCGATCAAATTTATATTTTTGTATCTTTTACCTATTAAAATTATATATAGTGATGATATGTCAGACAGCTATTATCCGAGTTTCACGTGTTGATCAAAAGGGATGTGCCACACACGTATATACTGTATGAAATGTGATTTAACAAACGTTAAGTTGTTATTAACCAATATTCTTGTTAGAGAAAAATGCATACATTAACTCTATTAGTAATAACTCTCTATCCATATTGAGAATACATCTAAAATGCTATGAAATTTTGGGGGTGGTGAAATGATGTTTCTAGAACATGTTGGAGTTTGCTCTACATACTATTCAAAATGAATACGGCTACTCTGAACCATTGGATCTAACAGCCCAATGGTCAGGATTGGTGCTATGGATCCAATTCAAAACTTCTCCATAGTAGCAGTAGTGAGAATACAGCCTACTATGCTATGATATTTTGGGGGTGGTGACATGATGGTTCTAGAACATGGTGGAGTTTGCTCTAGGTACTATTCAACACGAATCCCGGTACTCTGAACCATTTGATCTAACAGCCCAACAGTCAGGATTGGTGTTAAGGATCCAATTGAAAACTACTCCATTATCTTATCTTACCACTATATAGTATACGAATAACTTTGAATGTTGACCGTAGGATCGAGATTCGTGAATCCTAGCATTTCTAGCCATTGGATCTTATTTTCCATTCTAGCATCTAGAAGATTCTATTTGTAGTCTTCGGCATAATGAATGCTATGCACAAACCTCCAAACACACTTCTCCATCGTACTGGAATTTTCTCCTTTTTTCTCTAGACCATGTTTTCAAAAATTCATATGTTAGGTAGCTAATAATTTTTGAATTCTACATGACATACAAAGTACAAGGATACATCCATACTTTATAGATGTTGATCAAATTTATAATTTATTGTGCTTTACCAATTATAATTTTATGTAGTGATGATATGTCATACGTCTACTATCTGAGTCTCACGTGCAAGGTACGTGCAACTTTCTAGTGATAGTACAGATAGAGATATGATGTCGATATGGTCATCCTTTGAATAACCTTTGATCCCGATGCTTGGAAAGAAAGAGAAAAAATCAAAATTTTTAATTCTACTAATTTTTGCTGACAATGCTCGGTTCCTTCCTATTTACACCAACGCACACGCCGGAGACACGGCCGAGATGCCATACCAAGACACACATGCGCAACGCTATGGACGAGGGAGTGCTGAGATGGATGGTGAGGCGGCGAGTGAGAGCAAAAAAAATAAATTTGTTTTATTTGAGTGCACATAAGTCCTGAAATTTACTAGAGTGTGTATGTGGTAAAGGCTATAGTACCTCATGTCCGGAACCCATCATAATTCTGCTCTTATATCGCACCGCCTTCAAGTGCCCTGTCACGCTGCCCACCCGCCCTGCCTCCCTTTTATTCTCCGAGCTCCTCTTGCTTTTTTGTTTTTTCCCTCATCTCACTAGTACCTCTATCCCAAAGCTTAAGGCCCCATTTGGAATGCAGAAATGCAATACATAGGAAAAGAAAAAATGCAGGAATTAAGATAGTATCATGTATGCTCAATTCCTACAGGAATCAATACCACAAGAAAAAAATTAGGGTTTCGTTTAGATGTCACACATGAAAACCGCATGAATTGTAAACACAAGGAGATGAAACATGAGGTTAGACCTCATGTTATTTTTCCTGGAAAATTCCTATAAAATAGCCTATACCATAAGAATTTCAAAGGAATCTTAGATTCATATTCGTTTGTCCCAAATGAACCCAGATGAATTTTTCCTATAGGAATCCTATCCTCCAAAAATCCTATGATTTTCCTTTGTTCGAAATAGGGCCTAAGGCTTTTTTTAATAAGTCAAGCTACGAAAAGTTTGACCAAACTTCTAAAAAAAATATCAAGAACTACTGTATGATATTAGTAGATACCATGTGAATATATGTTTCATGATGTATCAAAGGGTATGTATTTCATACTGTAAATATTAATATATTTTTCTACAAACTTGGTCAAACTTTCCATAGTTTGACTTTTCAAAAAAAATAGACCTTGAGCCTTGGATGCAGGTACTACTAGTGTTTAGTACTCCGTCCTGGAACTTAAGTCTTGATATATAGACATCGTGGGTCCCTTCAGACGGTGTTAGAAAAATTCAAGAGGAATCTACCGCCCTTACTTGTAGTTCAAGTTTGACCTAATTTCTTTAAATCGACATAAAGTTATTTATGTGGGCACGGTTCGCTAGGGAATCTTGAAATGTGCTAAGACTAGGGAATTGTAAGAAAACATGGTCCCCACTTTTTCAAAAAACCGGGTGGTGGTTAGGCCTAGAATTATAACTCGAAACTCGCGAGCTAAATGAGTGTAACTCATGACTCGGCTCAATTCGGCTTGAACTCGGTATCTAACGAGTGGAGCCTAGTTTTAGATTTGAACTCATTTGTTCACCCAAGCTAAATGAGCTACTCGTTTAGCTCATTAAACTTGTTCAAATATAGAAATTTGAAATTTTCCACTAATGAGTGCCATACTACAAATGTTTCTTGTACATGTAATGGTGTAGAACTACTATATTTTCCATTCGATCTTGCCTTCGTATTATTATGAAAGTACTATCCTTATTCTAGTTCTTAATTAGTAGGATAATTACTAGTTTTTCTTATATGTGCTCTTGTTCGTAACGCATAACGTGCTAAACGAGCTACTCGTGAGTTTACCGAGTCGAGCCAAGTTTCAAATATGAACTCATTTTGTAAACGAGCTGATCCAAGCTAGGTCATTAGTTGAACGAGCTTTAGCGAGTCGAGCCGACCTGATTCGGCTCGGCTCGAATTCCAGCCCTAGTGGTGGTACTTTTTTTTGACTAAGGTATGTCCCGAGGGAGCGAGATTCTTTAATTAACTAACACGGTAAGTGAATGTGTACATGTTACACCAAGGACCTCAAAAACCAAAAAATACATCCAAGTCCATACATTTGGTACAAAGGACACTAAAATCAAATGCTTGAAAATTTTGGTAACATGGTCTATAAGAACGGGGGAAAGATTCTAGAATGATGGAGAAGTGTGTTTTGAGGTTTGTGCATAGTATTTCATTGTGATAAAGATTATTAATAGAATCTTCTTGATGCTAGAATGGAAAATAAGATCCATGGGTTGGAAATGTTTGGATTCATGAGTCTTGATCCAACACTTAATATTCAAATTTATTTGTACACCATATAGTGTTAACATAGTGGTAATGGTAAGACTAGTACTTGCTTAACAAAAGAAAACAACGCACTTCTCACTTTCAGCATATCTTGTTGAAGAAGATGCATGAATCTACCAGATGCAGGTATTGTATCATAAACTATATATGATGTCAATATGGTCATGACCTTGGCTATTCGGGTCGAAACCAGGAATGTTCATACACCTTAGGCCAATACACATTGTGAAGCAGTGAGAGCATTTTTTGTATTCAAAGGTGTCAAAACACATGTTTCTCATATTTTTTCTTAGCACTATATAGTGTACGAATAACTTTGAATATTGACCGTTGGATCAAGACGCGAATCCCAACATTGTCACACATTCGATCTTCAATATTTCCATTTTAGCATCGAGAAGATACTATTGATAGTCTTTCTTTCTTATCTTATCACTAGTAGTAAAAGGCACGTGCCACACATGTATATACTATATGAAATGTGATTTAACAAACATTAAGTTGTTATTAACCAATAGTCTTGATAGAGAAAAAATGGATACATAAAGTCTATTAATAATATATCTACACATATTGAGAATACAACCTACTGTGCTACGAAATTTTGGGGGTGGTGACATGATGGTTCTAGAACATGGTGGAGTTTGCTATCGGTACTATTCAACACGAATCGAGCTGCTCTAAACCATTGGATCTAACATCCCAATGGTCAGGATTGGTGATATGGATCCAATTCAAATTAAAATGACTCCATTATAGTAGTAGAGATATGATGTCAATATGGTCATGACCTTGGCTATTCGGGTCAAAGCCAGGAATGTACATACACCGTAGGCCAATACACATTGTGAAGAAGCCATAGCATTTTTTTTGTATTCAAAGGTGTCAAAACACATGTTTCTCTTTTTTTTCTTAGCATTATATAGTGTACGAATAACTTTGAATATTGATCGTTGGATCAAGATGCGAATCCCAACATTGTCAGATGTTGGATCTTCATTTCCATTTTAGCATCGAGAAGATACTATTGATAGTCTTTTTTTTCTTATCTTACCACTATTTTTATATATAGTGTGCGGACAACTTTGAATATTGACCGCTAATTCATGACTCGTGAATCCCAACATTGCTGCTAGTTATTGGATCCTCTAATTCATTCCATTATTTAGAATATATTATTGATAGTCTTTGTTATCTTATCTTACCACTATATAATGTACGAATAACTTTGAGTATTAACCTCTGGATCAAGACTCGTGAATCCCAACAATGCTAGCCGTTGGATCTTCTTTTTTCCATTCTACTGGGTGGTGGTACTTTTCTCTACTACTATAATGGAGCAGTTTAGAATTGGATCCAGAGCACCAATCCTAACCGTTGGGCTGTTAGATCCAATGCTTAAGAGCAGCTGGATTCGTTTTGAATAGTACCTAGAGCAAACTCCAACATGGTCTAGAACCATCATTTCACCACCCCAAAAATTTCATAGCACACTAGGATGTATTCTCAATATGGGTAGATAGTTATTACTAATAGACTTAATGTATGCATTTTTTCTCTAACAAGAATATTGGCTAAAACAACTTAACATTTGTTAAATCACATTTCATACCACTTTATCATTATGAATTTGGTTTCACCCATCAACTCAGTCATCCACGTTGGGCCCACGGATTGGGGAGGTCGCGGTCGCCTTGGATGCACCAAAAAATTATGACTTGGCCATCGAGTGCAGGAAGTAGAGTCAGCATTCCATCCAATCGCTTACCCTAGTCATCGTCATCGATATTTGCCACACGCATCGGCTTCATTAGCGACATTGATTGTCCACTCGCTTGGGCAATCTGCCACATTAATCTTGGATCACCTCCTTCCTATTTAACTCTCCCCTTCCCCGGACCAAACCATCTCTAATCCCCCACTTCCAGCAACCACCTCCAACCTTGTCTGTCATCCATGGCCACCTTCCGGCTACTGCGCTCCGTACCGGAGCGCAAAGACCCCGACATTGCCGCATAGGAGGACAATGCCCTGCGCATTTGGGCTTTCTCCCCGTGGAGAACAAATAGGCAGCTGGCGTGCGCCTTCCTCGATGCTTGGTACGGTGACCACAAGTACTAGATGTACGACATGTACGACAATCCGGACGGGACGCTAAAGGTCAAGTTCGTCAACTTCAGGGACGCACATCTCCTCTACGGCACGCCTTCCACTGCGGCTACGAGATGGTGGTGTTCACCGGCTCCAACATTTTCACGAACTATTGGAACCGGTTCCCAAACAATGGCAACTTCATGCACAGTGTTCTCCTAGAGTTTTCGATGGCTCCGGAGGTGCCGCCTCGTTTTCTGGCGGTGCTGCCGATGGCTCAAGAGGTGCCGCCGCCTTCTCCGGAGGTGCCGATGAGTCAGGAGCCGGCTCTGTCGCTAGAGCTGTCGTTGGTGCCAATGTCATGAGCTGATTGGCGGCGTGGACTAGGTGCAAGGAGGCGTCGGACCTTCACTAGTTCAGCAGCGAGTCATGTATGAAGTTAATGGTTGTATGAAGTTTCTTCTGGTACTACTCATCAAAAAAAGTTTCTTTTGGTACTACTCACTATAACCTGTAGTACTAGTAGTAAGTGAATATCCTTCCCCTCGGATGTTTAAGTGAAAATTTTGAAACCAGGAAAGTTTGAATTGCTACTCTATTGTAAGGACCAAAGTGGTTCCCAACAACACAGCTGACGAACATGCCAGACAAAGACACGGAGCCGCCGACAAAGACACGGAGCCGGCGACAAAGAAACGGAGCCACCAATGGCAGTTTGTCGGTCGACGCGCGTGCGCAGCGCCACATTGTGGACGAGGGAGAGATTAGCCATCCGGGGTGTGGGGGTGGTGATGGGGAGTGAAGGAGAGAGGAAACACATTTTGTTTTGTGTGCATATATATTGTGGTCCTGAAATTTACTCTACTCACTTTACCATGTACCTCGTGTCAGGAACCCATCCCAGCTTTGCTCTGACATCGCATCACCTTCAAATCCTCCTCTTCGCAACTCTCTCGCTGCCTCCTCTGTGCTCATATAGTCTCTTCTTGCTCTTTATTTTTTAAATAGAAAAAATGAAATAAATTCTTCTTACTTGCTTTTCAGAAAATACATTCCTGTCACTTGGAAAAATGAAATTGATTATTTTTTGTTTTTAATATCTTCGATTGTTTTCAAAACATGGCCAAATTTGTCGGCATGCCAATTCTTGGATATGGGATCATAACCATAAAGTCTGATGTAGAGAGATGGCCTTGACCTTGTAGTCGTTCACCTTGAAATCCAAGACTTTTTCATACTCGTTGACAACTATGCTTAAATTCGTTGAAATTTCACCAGTTACTTTTAGGTTAGCATTTTACACGGTCAGTGGGAGTACATTCTACATCAAGGACCTAAAAAGGGAAAATTACATCGAGGTCCACACATTTAGCACAAAGGACCCTAAAATTGAGCAAAGAAAACAGTCGGTTTCGGCTCCTTCATGAGAGAGTAGCTGATCGAGCCACACTCTTCATACTACTTCATCTTCGATTGTTTTCAAAATATGGCCAAATTTTTCGGCATGAAAATTCTTGGATATGGGATTATCAACATAAAGTCTGATGTAGAGATATGCCCTTGACCTTGTGGTCGTTCGCCGTGAAATCCAATATGTTTTCATACTCATTGACCACTATGCTTAAATTCATTGAAATTCACCACTTACTTTTAGATTAGCATTTTACATGGTCAGTGGGAGTACATTATACATCAAGGACCTAAAAAGGAAAATTACATCGAGGTCCACACATTTAGCAAAAATGACCCTAAAATTGAGCAAAGAAAATAGTCAAGTTCGGCTCCTTCTCGAGAGAGTAACTGATCGAGCCACACTCTTCATACTATTTTATCTTCGATTGTTTTCAAAATATGGCAAAAAATTTCGGCATGCAAACTCTTGGATATGGGATCATCAGCATAAAGTATGATGTAGAGATATGGCCTTGACATTTTGGTCGTTCAGCTTGAAATCCAAAAAAAATTCATACTCGTTGACAACTATGCTTAAATTCGTTGAAATTCACCACTTACTTTTGGGATAGAATTTTACACGGACAATGGGAGTACATTCTACATCAAGGACCTAAAAAGGGAAAATTACATCGAGGTCCACACATTTAGCACACATGACCCTAAAATTGAGCAAAGAAAACAGTCGGGTTCGACTCCTTCTCGAGAGAGTAGCTGATCAAGCCACACTCTTAATACTACTTCATCTCCAATTGTTTTCAAAATATGGCCAAATTTTTCGGCGTGCAAATTCTTGGATATGGGATCATCAGCATCAAGTCTGATGTAGAGATATGGCCTTGACCTTTTGGCCGTTTGGCTTGAAATCAAAGGATGTTCATACTCGTTGACAACGATAAGCTGAAATTCGTTTAAATTTCACCACTTACTTTTAGGTTAGAATTTTACATGGTCGGTGGGACTACATTTTACAACAAGGACCTAAAAAGGGGGAATTTTGCATCGAGGTCCATAGATTTAGCACAAAGAACCCTGAAAACAAGCAAGCAAAACAGTTGGGTTCGGCTCCTTGTCGAGAGAGTAGCTGATCGAGCCACACTCTTCATACTACTTCATCTTCAATTGTTATCAAAATATGGCCAAATTTGTGGGCATGCAAATTCTTGGATATGGGATCATCATCATAAAGTATGGTGTAGATATGGCCTTGACCTTGGTCGTTCGTCTTGAAATACAAGAATGGTTCATACTCATTGACAACTAAGCTTAAATTCGTTTAAATTTCACCACTTACTTTTAGGAGGTTAGAACTTTACACGATCGATCGGAGTACATTTTACATCAGGGACCTCGAAAAAGCAAAAATTACATCGAGGTCCATACATTTAGCATAAAGGACCCTAAAAGGAAAAAATTCTTGTCCGGCTCCTCGAGAGATCAGTTGATCTGAGCCAAACTCTTGGTACTACTTCATCTTCGATTGTTTTCAATACATGGCCAGATCTATTGCCATGCAAATTCTCTGACATGGGATCATCATCATCATATAAAGTATGATGTTGATATGCCTTGACCTTGGTCGTTCGGCTTGAAATCCAAGAATGTTCATACTCATTGATAAGTAAGCTTAAAATCGTCTAAATTTCACCACTTACTCTTTTAGACCTAAAAGGGGGAAATTACATCGAGGTCCATACATTGAGCACAAAGGACCCTAAAATTAAGCAAGGAAAATAGTCGGGTTCTGCTCCTACTCGAGAGAGTAGCTGATCAAGCCATACTCCTCTTAATACTACTTCATCTTTTATTATGTTCAAAATATTGCCAACTTTGTCAGCATGCAAATTCTTGGATATGGGATCATCAACATAAAGTATGATGTAGATATGGCCTTGACCTTGGTGGTTTGTCTTGAAATAAAAGAATAATGCTTCATACTCGTTGACAACTAAGCTTATATTCATTTAAATTTCACCACAATACTTTTAGGTTAGAACTTTACACAGTCGACCGAAGTACATTTTACATCACCGACCTCAAAAACAAAAAAATACATTAAGGTCCATATACATTTAGCATAAAGGACCCTAAAACAAAAAAATCTGGTTTGGCTCAATCTCGAGAGATCAGCTAATCTGAGCCAAACTCTTAATACTACTTACTCTTCGATTGTTTTCAAAACATGGCCAAATCTGTTGCCATGTAAATTCTCTAACATGGGATCATCAGCACAAAGTATAATGTTGATATGGCCTTGACCTTGGTCATTTGGCTTGAAATCAAAGAATGCTCATACTTATTGACAAGTAAGCTTAAAATCATCTAAATTTCACCACTTACACTTTTAGACCTAACAAAAGGGGGAAATTACATCGAGGTACATACATTTAGCACAAAGGACACTAAAATTAAGCAAGGAAAACAATCAGGTTTAGCTCCTTCTCTAGAGCGTAGTTGATCGAGCCATACTCTTCATACTACTTCATCTTCGATTGTTTTCAAAATATGGCCAAATTTGTCGGCATGCAAATTCTTGGATATGGGATCATCATCATAAAGTATGATGTAGCTATGTCCTTAACCTTGCTCATTCGTCTTGAAATACAAGAATGGTTAATACTCATTGACAACTAAGCTTAAATTCATTTAAATTTCACCACTTGCTTTTAGGTAAGAACTTTACATGGTCGATCAGAGTACATTTTACTTCAGGGACCTCAAAAAAGTAAAAGTTACATCGAGGTCCATATACATTTAGCATAAAGGACCCTAAACGAATAAATATCTGGTTCACCTCATTCTCGAAAGATCACCTGATTTGAGCCAAACTCTTAATACTACTTCCTCTTCGAATTTTTTCAAAACATGGCCAAATCTGTTTCCATGCAAGTTCTCTAACATGGGATCATCAACATAAAGTATGATGTTGATATGGCCTTACCTTGGTCATTCGGCTTGAAATCCAAGAATGTTCATTCCCGTTGACAACTAAGCTTAAATTCGTTTAAATTTCACCATTTAATTTTAGATTAACATTTTACACGGTCGGTGGGAGTACATTTTACATCAAGGACCTAAAAAGGAAAATTATTACATCCAGGTCCATACATTTAGCACAAAGGACCCTAAAAGGAAAACTTTATAGTTTGGATCCTTCTCGAGCGGCCAATACACAATGTTGATATGGTCATGACCTTGGTTGTTCGGGTCAAAACCAGGAATGTTCGTACATCGTAGGCCAATACACATTGTGAAGAAGCCAGAGCATTTTTTGTATTCAAAGGTATCAAAATACATGTTTCTCATTTTTTTCTTAGCATTGTATATAGTGTACGAATAACTTTGAATATTGACCGTCGGATCAAGACTCGAATCCCAACATTGTGAGAAGTTGGATCTTCATTTCCATTTTAGCATCGAGAAGATACTATTGATAGTTTTATTTTCTTATCTTACCACTATTATATATAGTGTGCGGACAAAAGTATGAAAATTAATTTATGCAAATTTGTTAAAATTATATGTCTGTATTTTTTAATAAATATATGCATGTATTTGAACTATTAATGACTGACAAAATGTTTTTATTGTCTAGTGTCTAAAAAATTAAACATAGTTGAAAATTGGGACGTAAGTGTGAGATGTTTCTTTTCTACTTTCATTTGGATCACTTTTTTCCATCAGATGAATATTGGGTGGTAGATACAGGGGGCATGTTGATCTGAGTCCCCCTATTAGTGGGCTCGTGGAGTAGTAGTTGAACAATATCAGAAAACACTTAAAATCCAAAATATAAACATTAACAGCAAAGAAATTTTACAGCCAAAATACACCCTTCCTAGTGCCAAAAGGGACCCTGCCTCCTACTACTACTACATTAACTCGTAAATGAGTGGTACTTTTCTACAACTAAATTAACTAGTAATACATCACCATTGCATTAGGATCACTTAGCCGAAGATTAATATCAATACATCATGTCGATGCAAACGCAGAAAGACAACACCTTGATCGTCCCATACTATCCATCAGCAGCGGCACCGTGAGGAACGTCAGATCTTCAAGGTCAACACTGTCGGGCGATGCGCAGCTTGTCGGCTCAATGACCCCATTAAGGGTGTCCGTCGAGAAGTCCGCCGGTGACTGCGGGCCAGTCGCGCATAGCTTCACCCTATACCAGGGCCACGAGCACGAGGTCGTGATACGTTGTTAACGTATCTGTAATTTTTGATGTTCCGTGCTTGGTTTATATCTACTTTCTTATATTTTGTCCACACTTTGGAGTACTTTTTATATACTTTCTTGGACTAACCTATTAACAAGATGCCACAGTGCTAGCTGCCTGTTTTCTGCTGTTTTTAGTTCCAGGAAAGTCATAAAATGAATATTCTCGGAATTGGATGGGACAAAAGCCAAAGTTAATATTTCACCGAGGGGGACACAGAGCCAGAATACGAGACAGAGAGGGGCCATGGGCCACCCACACCACCTGGCTACACGGTCAGGCCTGGCCCGTGCCAGGGGGTGCTGTGGCCGCCTAGGGCACCCCCTCGGCCTCCCCTTTTGCCTATAAGATGCCTCCGATACAGAAACCCTAAGTACCCGATCAAAATTCCACGAAAGAGTCTGTAGCTTCCGTCATCTCCATCCCTAGATCAGGAGGGATCTAAAGCTCTTCCCGGCACCCTGCCGAAGGGGAGAATTCACCCTGGAGGCCTTCTTCATCACCATGCAAGCCTCCAGTGTGATGCATGAGTAGTTCATCCATGGACTACGGGTCCATGTAGTA
This sequence comes from Avena eriantha, assembly GCA_910589775.1. Taxonomy (NCBI): domain Eukaryota; kingdom Viridiplantae; phylum Streptophyta; class Magnoliopsida; order Poales; family Poaceae; genus Avena; species Avena eriantha. The sequence goes on from OU342742.1 coordinate 504,129,940, forward strand.
GCTAGATGGTTGGTTCTCCTCCTTTGTGATATCATGTTTAGATCTTGTGAGCTCCGTTCATGATGAAGATCATCTATTTGTAATCATACATGTTCTGTTTGCGGGGATCCAACGGATATTGAGATGCTATTTCAAATTGATTATTGATTCTATCGTGTCTTTGTTATTTGTGATCTGCATGCTCTCCGTTGTTAGTATATATCTTGGCCGAGTAGATGCTAGCAACTCCAAGAGGGAGTATTTATGCTCGATAGTGGGTGCATGCCTCTAGTAATCTGGGGAAGTGACAGAAATCTCTAAGGTACTAGATATGATGTTGCTACTAGGGATAAATCATCAATCCTTTGTTCATAGAACAATCGTATTGTTTACTTTACATGCAATGCGTAATGCAATTATCTATTGCTTACAACTTAATACTAGAGGGGGTTCGGATTGATAACCTGAAGGTGGATTATTAGTCATAGATGCAGTTGGATTACGGTCTATGTATAATGTTGTAATGCCCAATCAAATCTCATAGGAGTCAAGATGATTAGTATATGCATGTATGCTTTCTCGGTATCAATTGCCCCGCTGTAATTTGTCCACCCAACATGTCATCTATCTTAAGGAGAATCACCACTAGTGAACTATGGACCCCGGTCCTTTCTTTTACCATCAATCTACAACTGTTTATTGTTTTCTGTTTACTTTCTGCAAGCTATTACTTTCTTCCACACAATACGTTTAATCCTTTGTTTTCAGCAAAATCGGTGAGATTGACCGCCTCACTGTAAGTTGGGGGCAAAGTTCTGTGGTTGTGTTGTGCCGAATGTTGGGCCACGTAGAGAAAAACAAAACTTTTTCCTACGTGGTGATCCCAAGATCCAGCTCAGGTAGAAGGCCACGAGGATTACCACTAGATGCGCAGTTGCGGAATTGATGAAGCACATCACTTGATGGAGTGCAGTCCTCATGATCCGTTCCGGTTCCACGATCCACGATCCGTTCTTTCTTCACGACCGTCGAAGTGTTGAACGTACAACACCTCCACCGGTATCCACACGTACGAGGAGGAGCGCCGACGATGGACTACTAGGTCCGGTATGGCAGCGACAGGACTGGACTGGAGCTAGGGTTTCCAACACATGGAGTGACCTCACCATGTGCTCTAAGAACCTGCACCCAGCTTATTTAGGGAGTGAAAGTGGGCTCCACTCACTTGTGGCCCATTCACTAAAAGGCCTATATTTGCAACTGCAAGTCTCACTTGCTGACTAAGTACTAATCACTATTTGGGTCCAACCCAAATAGGTTTCTTCTTTAGGTCTAACCCAAACTGCTCCTGCTCTTAAGTGTGTGACCCGACAGGCTCATGGTAACCCGGACACGATTCTGAGTCTCACTCGTGATCGATAAGTTGGTAGTGGCTCCTATCAGAACGTGCCAACTCCCAAGTACCAATAAGTCATGACGACATACCTTCCAATGCGACTTTCGTCTGGGTCCCTTTTGCCTCACGATATACCTTGTCGGACTATAGGTGAATGATCGTCATCCCTTAAATAGTCCGACTCTCTTTCTCGATCCGAGATAAGTGATTCATCCGACTAACTCTTAGTCGGCTGCCTCGGTTAACACTTATCCGAGACGCGCATGGCCATGCTTTCCAAATCATGTCTTCCGAGAGAGCCCAGAGAATATCTCTCCGGATGGAGAGGCAAAATCCCGTCTTGGTTATTCACATCACGCAGCTTGATTCTCAGTCGACCCGAACTCCGCCTTTATAACTGCCCAGTGACGGAACAGCGTTTGACAGAACCTAAGTCGGAGATCCTCAACTCGGATTGTGCAATAACCTCAGGTCTAAGGATTACATTGATTGAGACATGCAAATGACGACCTATTTGTTGCATCTCAATATGGGTCAGTAGGACTCGCTAAACTCTTTAGCCGAATCCGTGTAAGTCGGAATAGCATCTCCATGCCCATGACAAGTGGAACCTAGTCATCTGCCGACTTTCACATTGGTCTAAGTTGTGTGTCCAGCACAACCTCAATGACCAAAGACAATTAGTATGAACAACATGAATATATAGTTCCACAATCAAATCACATATTCGATGATACATATTAGTAGTTCATACATGGACCATAACCTTATGAATACATTGGGAATAACATCATACATGATTGCCTCTAGGGCATATTCCCAACACCGAATTCCAAGTTGGAAACAACACCTTGGAGGTGTTTCCTTGCTCCTACTAGTTCGAAACCTCGATTTCATAACTGAGGGAAACTTGCTGCGGTCCTCATCATACCTTCCTCTTGGGGTTCCCCAACGAGCTCGATATCAACCACGAGCCAGCAGGCCTCCCTAACGCACACCAAGGAAACGGCGGCGGCCTGGCCGAGCTCCCCGATGATGAGGCTGAACACGGTAGCGTCATCACCGTAGACGATGACCATGGATGGCGGAAAGGACAGTAACAACATCGTTACGACACACTCCATGGGCTGGCCGTACGATAGCCTATGCACTTGTACCTTGTGGACGCCATTGAGGTGCAAAAGGAGCTCGACTAGAGAAGCGGTGAATATGTAGGCGACCTCCGTGCAGCCGCACGGGCTGTATGGTCACGTGGCCTGGTGGTCGTCGAGCTCGTGGTAGGCTACCATGGTGAGGCAGCCGTCGTGGGGGCATAGAACAATTATCGGCGCTAGCTCGTCTTTGTCCATCGCCGGCTAGCTGTTGGTGGAATCCGCTGACGCGCCCAGCATTGGACTGGTTCCCTGGAAGCTCGGCTGGCCGATGTAGTGCCCGCAGTCCTAAATTTTTATGCAGCATTGAGATTTTTTTGAATGAAGGCTGTAGAAAGTTGACATGTGAGATTAAATCAGACACTTAATACCCTGTATAGTATTGTACTAGACAAACATATCCTACCCGCGTGACTGGTAAGAAGGTCTACGCCTTTCTTTGGAAATGGAAAAGGTCTACACCAAGAGAGAGACGGATAAATCTGGGGCTCGGAGGAACCGTTGTTCTGCTTCACCTTCGCCCACAAGCACCACAACCACAGCACCCTCGACAACCTCCACGTCACCACCAGGATTCGCATCATTCCTAAACATCGTCGCGACCGAGGTAACCATATCTCCTTGGAGTTTGGTCAGATAAATATGTAGCAGTTAACTGTATTTTGCATTGGTGCTACATTTGTAGTAACTTACAAGTATTATACTTGTTACCTGTATCTTCCTAAATAATTTTTTTGTAGTCAGGTTTAACCGTATGGCATTCAAGTGCGATTTTGTATTTCATGGCGAAATATGAGTCAGCCAACGGTTAACACATTTTTTCCATTATCTACTTTAGTAAGTGCCCATATGTGATGCGGTTATAATTTCTCTCTCGCTTGGCGTAGGCTATGACACTAATTGTTATTTGTTGCTTGATGCTTTTGTCCTATGTATGTAGTACGCGTTTACATTCGTTATGCTGCTTCCACTAAGATGTCTGTTTCATTTTCTTCTGCTTACCCCACTATTCCTAACCATTTGCTGTTATTACGCAATGAACAGGTGCAGTTTACACTAGAAATCGTAGAATGAATGGCCCTATAATCTCGTAAGTATCTATTGCTTTTATATCACTTCATGCTAAGATTTGTGAGACTAGAACCTTTTTGTGTTCAATATTCGCTACACCATTATGCAGAGGACCGACACTGAATTATGGAGAAAACCAGTACAATTACTTTATGCAGCGGACATCGTTGATGAACATACCCATAACCAGATCAGTAACCATGAGACTCTACATAGAGCTACTTTAAGGATGCCACCCCTTTTTTAAGGTTTAAGTCCCTTGGTATCATGCCATTGACTCTAGTTGAGTTGTTATTTTTGTTGGAGGCACTAGGGTGATTATAACAATGCCAGAAATGCAACGGAATCCAATATAAAGAACCACCTACTTCAAATCACACTCTGGTATCTAAACGTGTATGACTATTTTAATACGAGGCAGATGATAGGACACTTTGTCTTTGGGCAGACAATCAAAAAATTTAAACATTCTAACTGTTCGATAGATTGTTTGACCATTTCTATAAAATGATTTTTCTATTCTATTAGAGGCACCCGTCTGGATGAGGTCCTTGTGTCGAGTGCTTACATCGCTATAATAGACCAAATAATCTTTTGAAATATTTGAGAATGAATATGGTAGTTTTGTTTCTTTGTATGATGTTGTAACTTCTTTTATCTTAGTTTCATCCTTCATCAAGTAGAGCAGTCATTTCACAGGGCAGAAGTGACAGTTGCACACTATCTCATCCCTCTATGAAGTCAACTGTTCCAGTTATTCTAGAAGAAAGAGATGTATGATGCCCTACCATTACTAATTGCTTTCTTCCTTTTAGCAAAAGGACTAATTTGAAATTCGTTGGTTTTTGTTTTCCTTGGTAATTATGTTATATGACATTTCTTTTTGTTTTAGGTTGCAAATATAAATATGAAGGCAGAATAGAAAACAACTATCTCAAGTGTAGATCTCTTTGGACAGAGCAGCAGTGACAATGCGTATTGCTCATGTAGGTACACAATCTCGACTACTCCATACATTCCAGCAGAAAGAGTTTTTGGTGTTGCACTAAAAGATGCACTTGATGTAGTTGGACAGGAAGCCAACGGAACAGATGCAGTAGTTACCATAGCAAGGAAGGAGCTATCTGAGTTAAAAAAACAGGCAAGCTTTGACGGAGAATCTACTTAATAATATCCTCAACAAGTCTCGTGGTAATCCCCCTTTACATGTGAGGCGGCGCGAGCTCCCTAAAAGGAACATTTTTGAAACTGAGATTATATTGTTTATCAGCTGTGTTGTACTCCGATGATGCTTGTAACACCACAAATCTTTAATCAAGGTTATCAAGTTCCTAATCACCCAATTTAGGGTTAACAAAAACTTTTATTAAGAAAATGAATATGAATGCATGTGTGTGTTACATTAGTATAGAATTTATTGAAAATGCCATGCTTGATTGTTCTAAATGTTGTGAAATGGTTCAAAGGTGAATCCAACATCATCTAGACCATTTACAAACAATTTCCAAAAAGGAAGAAATCAAATAAGAACAGATAATGCAAATGGTCATTTTGACCATTTTAAACCACTAGGCCACTTTAGGTGTTCCTAGAGGAGAATTTCTAACAGAAGCAATTCTATTTCTTTTCACCCCTTGCTAGACCAAGTAAAAGTGTATCAAGGCCCACTTTACAAACTTACAAAAACATCTAGCAAATCCATTTAAAGGACATTTGAAAATTGAATCCAATTCATATGTGAAGATCACACTTTTCCAAAAAACTCAACAAATGAATTCACACTTATCCAAGCAAACCTAGTATCTCAAGCTTAATATAAGACCACTCAAAAAATTTGAATAAAAAATTTAAAAAAAAATTTCATGCGGCCATTTCATCAAACACTTGGCATGTATAGAAAAAGCTCTAGCCTAACTTCACTGTATGATACAGTGATCATCGACCAAATAGTCCCCTAGTTACTCCCCTGTTCCCTCTAAGCCTAACCCAGCCCCAGACCATCTCCCCCCTTCGTTGCTGGCACAGTGGAGCGCTGCCCGAAAGTGGTCATCGTCGGCCGACCCCGGCCAGCTCGCACCAGAACACCCCGTGCCCAACCAGCATGTCCACTAGCATCGCTGCATCGTACTGCCACCCCCTGTCCAGGCCATAGCCCCAGCCGAGCCATGGACCACACTAGCACCGCCGCGCACTGCCTCTCTGCACCGTGTCCAGAGCGCGCTAGTGCGTCGTGCCCGACCAGCTCGCACGCACCATGCCTTGACCTCCCCTCGCATGCACATACCCGCCATTATCGCAGTACCCCAGTAGACACCCCCGTTCGCTGCCGCGCGACCCGCAGCTGCCGCACGCCGCTGCAAACACCACTGCCTCCGCTCAGAGTGCTGCACGCGCTAGACCAAACCAAGCCGCCCCACGCCACGCCATTAAGTCCGTGAGAACCGCCAGGGAGCACCACATCGTCCTACGCCCTCGCCCATGCCTTTAGCTCTCTATGCTGCCCTCACCGGAGAAGCCAACCCGCACCGTTATGTCCCCTCGTCGAGTTATAAAAGGAAGCCACCCCAGCGTCCGTTCCTCACACCGTTCGACTCCCCACTCCTCACTGACCTACCCCACCTCTCCCCAGAGCAAGGCGAGCACCACCGTGCAGGAATTTCACCGGAGTTCGCCGCTACTAGAGGAGAAGGGCACCGTTGATTCCGACCAACCTGAGCCCTGTCGTGACCTCGCCTCGCCTCGCATTCATCTACCATGCCGTTTTCCCCCGTCACCGAGCCTAGCTGGAGCCCAAGTGAGCCCTGTGAGACCTCCACCGCCGCGTTAGGTTTAGCTCGTCGCCGGAGCTGTTCGTCGTCGACGATGACCCTCAGCCGTTGGATTAGATTTAGATTGTAGGGCCTAGAATCAACGATACAGTTTCGCGTTAGATGAGTCATTGACCAGTGGACCCCCTCTGTCAGCCGCGCACTGTGCTGCGCTACGCAGTTGGGCCGGCCCGTTTAGTTTTCCTGCCCAAGCCTGGAAATTCAAATAAGGATTTTCCTTTTTAGTTTAAATCCTATTATGTCATCTTATTCAAAAATCAATTCAGAGATTTTACTTAACCAAATTGCATGATTCAAATTTTGCTAGAAAGGTAAATAAAATATCTATCCAAGCCCGTTGGATTTAAATCATTTGGAGTTAGACATAAGCTATAGAGAAAATAACAAGGCAGAGACTTTGCAACTTCAAACATTTTTCAAAAATCAACCATAATAGCTTTTGAGTTGATTCCAACTCTCAAAAATCACATTTTATAATACCTATCTGAATATGCAAAAATATTTAGGTTTGCATGTAGTGACATAGGACTTGTACCAAAAGAATTCTATTAGAGCATTTCTAGTCACTTTAAATCATTAAATGGTAATCTTAAACTTTATAAAATGTGACCAACCCTTTAAATCGCATTCCCATGTATTAGAATATGTGGTGATGACATGTGTCCACATGATCCCATATTTTAATTGGAGAATATTAAATCTTAATTAATTTCAATGAGTATAAATTACTTTTCTCAAATCAACCAAATAAAACTAGTTATTTATTGCATGTGATGATTGTGATGATGCTAGATCATCAAGTGTGAACCTTAGTGTGCTAAATAGACTAGTTAAGTATTGTTTCGTGATTGTGTACCTCGTATTCCTTTATATACGATAGTACCGACCAAGGATACGAGGAGGAGGAGTTCTACCCCGAAGAAGACGAAGAAAACTTCAATCACTACACCAATCAAGGCAAGCTATTATTAGCAAGCTAGAATTATGCAAGTTAACCTAAGCAAGATGCCTTAGGCATGCTTGGGTTATATATTTTGATTTAGACCCATCCCAAGTTTTACTTGCAAGCTTTACATTTTACTTTACCAAAGTTTCTTTACTTTTAGTAATGCTTTGTGAGATTGCGGAAAGTAGTATAGATAGCATAAAGAGTATAAAACTAGGCCTATACTAGATGTCTTTCTATGGAATGAGATTGAGATTAACATCCCTCATTAGCGAACACTCTTAACTTAGTGGCTAGGACTAAGCATAAAACTTGATCACTTTAGATGGGAATACTTGGTGAAAATGATTATGAAAACCTTGGAATGATGAGTCATTCTATTAAGATCTTTTGACATGTATTGAGAAACACAGACTTGACAATGAAAATGTTGAGGCATGAGCCTTAGCCCTTTACAAAAACTGATGGTTGGGTTTGGATGCGATACCATTCCAATTTTACCGTACAACCACAATACCTAAATTGGGTAAGGCTTAGCCGGAAGTTTATATGCATTAGTATGGGTTCCTCGCGGAAGAGGTTTGAGCTAAGGCTACCTCTTGATGATGTCCACCTATGCAGTGCCCAGGATGGCAGATGGCCATGGCTAGGAGGCCAAGCTCACAGGAGAGGTGCTTATACTAGAGTGTATAAAGGAAAGGTTATGATTGATTATCCGCATACTAAGTATGATGATTCAGGGTTATCCTTGATGGATGTATCAAATTTTGTGGTGAAAGTGTACCACCTCAGTAGAGTGTCGAACTATTCGAATAGCTGCGTCCACGGTCATGGAAAGTTGGAGTGGCCATACTGTTCCGTCGTCAGATGTTTTCAAAATGACTTGTGAAGTGAACTGTGATTTTGACTTGACCACAACAGGGTTGTGTATATGAAAACTAGGTTCCCAACTTAAAGTGATCCAGAACTTTTACTTAGTTTTCTTTACTTCTGAACTTAGTTTAGACAAATCTGGCTTTTTGCAAATAAACTTAGAGCTTGGGATTCCTACTAGAACTACCTTACTTGTTAGTGATAGTTTGCGAGTACCTAAAGAGTACTCATGGCTTTGTCCCTGGCTATTCCCGTGGCCAGACTATGAGGAGGACTATCAAGAACATGGACAACAGGACGACTATGACAACTAGGATCATCTCCCATCATCAGCATTGACTGTGACACTAAAGATGGAGCCCACTACTACGCTTATTATTCCGCTGCTTGTTTATATTAAGACTGGATCATGAGATCCTTTATTTGTGTAAGACCTTATTATGGTTGGTAATGGATGATGTACTATCATATCCAATCTATCATGTCTCGCAAAAATGGTAATCCTGGGATTGCGATGTATGGCATAACAGGAATCTGGGATTAAAAATCCGTATGTTGACAAGTTGGTATCAGAGCCATCCTGACCATAGGAGACCCTAGTTAGAATGGACGTCCGAACAAAAACTTAGTTTCAAAGCAAAAGAAGTTAGTATTTATAAAAACCTATTCCTACCCTTATCCTTGATCCTTTCACAAAAATTCATGTTCCTGAAAAATTCTTACATTACTACATAAAATTTGACACACTTGACACCTCACTAACTTACTCATCCTAAATTCTTATGGATGGAAGTTCGGTATTGCAACTTCTACCAGTTGGACAATGGAGGGAAACTAATCTTTGAGAGGGATCTTGATGCACTGTCTGAGTATCTTGAGCGTCTGCATCCGGAATTCTTCGAAGCGTAACTCAAGGAGTTCCCAGGAGGAGACCTGCAATGGCTGATAGTTGCAGACCTCAGAGGCAAGATGGAAGCACCCCTTTCTGAGAAGATTCAATTCACCATGAGAGAGAACAACTAGCTAGATGGATTAGCTAAGGCTATGCATGAAGCTCTTGCCCGTCTGTGTGGGCAAAACATCAACTTGATCCAGGGAACTCGCTTTGCGCACTACGCAAGGCGTGATTCTATGGGAGATGCCAAGTCACCCGGAGATGAAGCGCCAAGTGGAGAATCTTGAATTCCTATTGTATGATAGGTAGAAGGAATTGGACAATGCTCGAGCCTACGCCAACCACAACCTTGCCATTATCGCCAAGAAGGACTAGACCCTCGCCATGCTCGTCAAGGATCGCCAATCACTTTGTCGTCAAGGCGAGAAGAAGGATCACACCATCGCTCGTCTTCGCAAGAAGGTGGCCGACCTCGAGAAGACCATCCAGGAGCAGGAAGTCTAGCTTGAAGCAAAAGAAGAAGAGGAAGAAAGTGAAGACATCCAGGGAGATATTCACTCGTACCTCAGTGATGACAATGACTACCTAGAGGATGATGCCATGGATTTCTACACCGATGATGATGACTCCGACTAAATTGATGATGAGTAGATGCACTTGATCATTACCGTAGGAGTGAGTTGTATTGGTCCCACTGTATCTTTCTTCACAGAATGGTTCTTAAAACTATCTGTTTTCCTTTTGTGTTGTGGTGTGTGTTTGTATTGTGTGCTTGAATGAATGAATGAGAAGAAGTTAGTTGCAAAACCTGAGTTCAATCTCAAAGTTTTAAGCTTTTGAAACAAAACCATGAACCTTAGAACTTTCCCTCTTACCCTATTATCTATCTCAATCTTCAGATGACTCGTGGACACCCCAGAGGGAGTAGCTCATCGCAGGACCCGATGTTACAGATTCTGTAGATGCTAGTTTCCGACCATGAAGCTAGTAGAGCAGAGAGCCAAGCCAATCTAGCCACCCTACAACAGATAGCTCAAATGGCCCACAATAATCAAGGCCAAGGAAATCAGGATCATCATTGATCCAAGCTTAAGAACTTTCAGAATACCAATCCCCCTATCTTCAATAAATCTGAGGATCTGTTAGATGCTGATGACTAGCTGCAGACCATGCAGAATAACCTATAAGTCGCAGGAGTTGACGCCAATGAGAAGGTATTGTTTGCCACCCACTATCTGGTAGGAGATGCAAGAGCCTGGTGGAATAGCACTCGTACTATGAACCACGGTCAGATCATGACTTGGGAAGCTTTCAAGATCAAGTTCAGCCGCACCCATTTACCGCAGGGTTTAGTCACGAGAATGAGAGATGAGTTCAAAGAACTGAAGCAAGGAAGGATGACGGTAGTTGAATACCATGAAAAAAATTTGTCCCTCGCTAGGTATGCACCCGATGAGATCAACACTGAAGCCAAGAAGAATGAAAGTTTCCTTAACGGATAGCGTGATGAGATGCAGACTGTGTTAGTAAACATCCGTTTTGAAGATCTAGAAGAGCTAGTAGACTCTACCATCCAGATGGAAGGGAAGATAAACCAAGCCAATGACAACAGCAAGATCAGGATGATGCACCAGACTGGGTCCCACAGTACCCAGAAGTATCGCCCCAACCTGTCTGCAGGATATGCCCCAAGAAGCAATAGACTCCCAATGTCTCGTCCAAGCTACCCCAATCGTAGCGGAGGAAACCTGAAGTCCGGAGGAAACCATAAAAACAACCCCGGCAACTCCAACAACTTCAACCGTGCACCGCCCAAGTCCAACAACAACAAAAACAACAACAACAACAACAACAACAATACTATCCCATGGACTGGAAGCAATGCCGTGCCTGTTGCAGCCAAAGACAAGTCCTAGATTACTTGCTTTGAATGTGGAGCCAATGGTCACTACTCCAACGAGTGTCCCAAGAAGCTTCCAGCCACCACCAATGTGAATGTCCGAGGTCAGCAGCAACGCCGTGTTCAGCCTAGAAGGAGGTTTGCCCTAGGGAACTCGCTCAGCCGCAATGGTCGTTTGTTCCACATGAATGCTGAAGAAGCTCAGGAAGCGCCAGATGTCGTGCTGGGTATGTTTTCTGTTAACTCGGTACTTGCAAGAGTGTTGTTTGATTCTGGAGCATCGCACTCATTTGTTAGAGAAGAATTTGCATGCACTAGTAAGATTCAACCAACAAAATTGAAGCATGTTATGATAGTTCAAATACCTGGTTCAACCACCAAAGCTAGAAAAATTTGCAAGGTTGTGCCTCTCAGAATCCAGGGGATAGATTTTTTATGCCAATCTAATAGTACTTGGACCCAAAGATTTGGAAGTAGTACTAGGAATGGATTGGATGTTTAAACATAAAGGATTGATCGAATATGCCAAGAAAGTCATAACCATGACCAGTAGCTCTAGAGTATCAGTAGAGCATGTATCTGAAACCTTGCCCCGTCAATTCAAATGCAACAAGAGTCTGGCCCTACCAACCATTGACCAAGTCAGAGTAGTCTTTGAATACCCCAACGTATTCCCAGATGAATTGTGCGGGTATGCCCCCATATCGGGATATCGAGTTCATCATTGAACTGATTCCTAGAACCGGACCCTTAGCTCAGAGACCTTATAGTATGCACCCATCAAAGTTAGTAGAGCTGAAGAAGCAACTTGAAGTTATGCTAGAGAAAGGTCTGATTCAACCAAGTGCATCACCATGGAGGTCGCCTGTTCTGTTTGTTGACAAGAAAGATGGAGGTAACCGTTTGTGCACAGATTACCGGTAGCTGAATGATGTCACCATCAAGAACAAGTACCCACTGCCCAAGATAGAGATTTTGTTTGATCAGTTCACTAGTGCCAGAGTGTTCTCTAAGATTGATCTTAGAACTAGTTATCAGCAACTCAAGATCCGTGCAATGGATATTCCAAAGACCGCCTTTACCACCAGATATGGATTGTATGAGTATACGGCCATGTCTTTTGGATTAACCAATGCCCCCACTTATTTCATGAACCTCATGAATAAGATTTTTATGAATTTTCTAGATAAGATTGTTGTTGTTTTTATCGACGATATTCTAATCTATTCCAAGTCAGAAGAAGACCATGAGCAACATCTGAGAACCATCCTTGAAACCCTTAGAGAACATTAGTTGTATGCCAAGTTTAGCGAATGTGAGTTCTGGCTGAAAGAAGTAGGATTCCTCAGACATATTGTCTGGGCAAGAGGAGTCATTGTTGATCCCGCCAAGATCAAAGATGTTGAAGAATGGGAAGCACCAACCACTCAAACCCAAGTTCGTGCATTTCTCGGATTAGCGGGATATTACTGCAAGTTCGTAGAAGGATTTTCGAGCATCGCAAGACCGATGACCCAATTGTTGAAGAAAGATAAGAAGTTTGAATGGACCGACTAATGTGAAGCAAGTTTCCAAGAACTCAAGAAGAGATTGATTTCAGCCCCAATTCTGATTATGCCAGATATCAAGAAGCCTTTTGATGTGTATTGTGATGCATCCAAGATTGGTCTCGGATGTGTGTTGATGCAAGAAGGCAAAGTCATATCATATCTATCCCGACAACTGAAGCAGCATGAGAAAAACTACCCTACCCATGATCTTGAATTAGTAGTTGTAGTTTTAGCCTTGAAGACATGGCGTCATTACCTTATGGGTAATCACTGTGAGATTTATTCAGATCACAAGAGCTTGAAGTATATCTTCACCCAGAAGGAGCTGAATATGAGTCAAAGGAGATGGATAGAGTTAATCAAGGATTATGAGCTTGACATTCACTATCACACCGGCAAAGCCAATGTGGTAGCGGATTCTCTTAGCAGATTGCCGTGTAGATTAAACACCATGGTCAAAGAAGCCCAGCCAAGTTTTCTTGAGGACTTGGAGCAGTTTAGAACTGAGCTCGTTAGCAAAGGATTTTTAGCTAGCATTGAACTTCAACCCACTTTGATTAGCAAGATCAAGGAGGCCCAGAAGGGAAATGCAAGTATCGATGGAATCAAACGTCGTATCGGTACAGGAAAGGTACCTGGATTCATCGAAGATGGAAGGAGTTTTGTGGTACAAAGGACGTATATGTGTGCCAGTAGATTCGGAGCTGAAGCAAGTTATCATGCAAGAAGCTCATGATACTCTTTATTCTATCCACTCCGGAGGAACAAAGATGTATCAAGATTTAAAGGAGCAATTTTGGTGGCACAAGATGAAGAGACAAATCGGAAGCTACATCACTAAGTGTGATATCTGTCAAAGAGAAAACGCGGAACATCAGAGACCCGTAGGACTGTTGCAACCATTGTAGATTCCGGAATGGAAATGGGATTCCGTCAGAATGGACTTTATCACCAGTTAGCCTACTTCTAGTAGGGGAAATGACTCTATTTGGTTCATAGTTGATAGACTGTCCAAGGTAGCCCACTTTATACCTGTCAAGACAACCTACCAGAGTTCGAAGCTAGCAGAGTTCTACATTGCTAGAATTGTTAGTTTGCATGGTACCCCCAAGACCATAGTGTCGGATCGAGGAACCCAATTTAGCTCAAGATTTTGGCAGAAAGTCCAAGAAGGATTAGGAACCAACTTAAATTTCAGCATAGCTTATCACCCACAGAACAATTGATAGACTAAAAGAGTCAACCAAATCTTAGAAGATATGTTGAGACCTTGTGTGTTAGAGTATGGATCAAAATGGGAACATTGTCTGCCTTTCACAGAATTCTCATACAACAACAGTTATCAAGCTAGTTTGCAAATGGCCGCATTTGAATTTCTGTATGGAAGGAAGTGTCGTACCCCCTTGAATTGGTCGCAAGTAGGAGAGAGTCTGATTTTCGGACACGACATCCTACGAGAAGCCGAAGAGAAGGTTCACAAAGTCCATGAGCACCTCAAGACCGCCCAATCTAGACAGAAGAGTTATGCCGACAAGAGACGTAGAGACCTGACCTTCAATGTCGGAGCTTTTGTGTATCTCAAAGTATCACCCTTGAAGGGAATGCAACGTTTTCAACTAAAAGGGAAGTTAGCCCCTAGATATATTGGACCCTTCAAGATTCTGAATCGCCAAGGAGAAGTATCATATCATCTGGAACTCCCAAAGGAGATGTCAGCCATCCATAATGTATTCCATATCTCGTTACTTCGCAAATGCCTAGAAGTTCCAGAGAAGACCGAACTGTTCAAGAACACCGATCACCGAGCCATTGATATCAACAAGGATCTGACGTATCGTGAAGTGCCCATTCGTATCTTGGAATAAGCCTTCAGAACCACCAGGACCCGGAGTATCAAATTGCTCAAGATCCAATGGAGCAACCATACCAAAGAAGAAGCTCCTTTGGAGAGAGAAGATTACATTAGGACCGAGTTTCCAGATCTCTTTAGTTCCTAGTTTTTCCAAAATCTCGGGACGAGATTTTGTTTAAGAAGGGAAGGTTTGTAACACCCCAAATCTTTAATCAAGGTTATCAAGTTCCTAATCACCCAATTTAGGGTTAACAAAAACTTTTACTAAGAAAATGAATATGAATGCATGTGTGTGTTGCATTAGTATAGAATTGATTGAAACTGCCATGCTTGATTATTCTAAATGTTGTGAAATGGTTTAAAGGTGAATGCCACATCATCTAGACCATTTACAAACAATTTCCAAAAAGAAAGAAATCAAATAAGAACAAATAATGCAAATGGTCATTTTGACCATTTTAAACCACTAGGCCACTTTAGGTGTTCCTAGAGGAGAAAAAAATATAACAGAAGCAATACTATTTCTTTTCACCCCTTGCTAGACCAAGTAAAAGTGTATCAAGGCCCACTTTACAAACTTACAAAAACATCTAGCAAATCCATTTAGAGGACATTTCAAAATTGAATTCAATTCATATGTGAAGATCAAACTTTTCCAAAAACCAATCAAATGAATTCACCTAGACTTATACAAGAAAAACTAGTCTCTCAAGCTTAATATAAGACCACTAAAAAAATTTGAATCAAAAATTCAAAAATAAATTTCATGCGGCCATTTCATCAAACACATGGCATGCACAGAAAAAGCTCTAGCCTAACTTCGATCATCGACCAAATTGTCCCCTAGTTATTCCCATGTTCCCTCTAAGCCTAACCCAGCCCCAGACCAGCTCCCCCTTCGCCGCTGGCATAGTGGAGCGCCGCCCGAAAGTGGTCATCACCGGCCGACCATGGCCAGCTCGCACCAGAACACCCCGCGCCCAACCAGCATGTCCACTAGCATCGTCGCACCCTACAGCCACCCCCTTTTCAGGCCACAGCCCCAACCGAGCCCTGGACCATACTAGCACGCCATACACCGCCTCTCTACACCGTATCTAGAGCGCGCCAGTGCACCGCGCCTGACCAGCTCGCACGCACCGCGCCTTGACCTTCCCACGCGTGCATAGACCCGCCATGATCGCAGCACCCTGGCAGACACCCCCGTTCGCCGCCGCGCGACCCACAGCTGCCGCACACTGCCACAAACACCACTGCCTCCGCTCAAAGCACCGCACGCGCCAGACCAAACCAAGACACCCCACGTCGCGCCATTAAGTCTGTGAGAACCGCAAGGAAGCACCGCACCATCCTACGCCCTCGCCCATGCCTTTAGCTCTCTGTGCTGCCCTCGCCGGAGAAGCCAGCCCGCACCGTTCTGTCCCCTCATCGAGCTATAAAAGGAGGCCACCCCAGCCTCCATTCCTCACATCATTCAACTCCCCACTCCTCACTGACCTTCCCCACCTCTCCCTAGAGCAAGGCGAGCACCACCGCGCTGGAATTTCACCGGAGTCCGCCGCTGCTGGAGGAGAAGGGCGTCGTCAATTCCGAGCACCCTGATCCTCGTTGTCGTCTACCATGACATTTTCCCTCGTCGCCGAGCCTAGCTGGAGCCCAGGTGAGCCCCTTGAGACCACCACTGCCACGTTAGGTTTAGCTCGTCGCCAGAGTTGTTCATCATCGACGATGACCCTCAGCCGTTGGATTAGATTTAGATCGTAGGGCCAAGAATCAACGATACCATTTTGCGTTAGATGAGTCACTAACTAGTGGATCCCCTCTGTCAGTCGCGCGCTGCGCGGTGCAATGTAGTTGGGCCGGCCCGTTTAGCTTTCCTGCCCAGGCCTGGAAATTCAAATAAGGATTTTCCTTTTTAGTTTAAATCATATTCTGTCCTCTTATTCAAAAATCAATTCAGAGAGTTTTACTTAAACAAATTGCATGATTAAATTTTTTCTAGAAAGGTAATTAAAATATCTATCCAAGACTGTTGGATTTAAATAATTTGGAGTTAGATATAATCTATAGAAAAAATAACAAGGCAGAGACTTTTGCAACTTCAAACATTTTTCAAAAATCAACCATAATAGCTTTTGAGTTGATTCCAACTCTCAAAAATCACATTTGATAATACCTATCTGAATATGAAAAAATATTTAGGTTTGCATGCAGTGACATTGGATTTGTACCAAAATAATGCTATTAGAGCATTTCTAGTCACTTTAAATCATTTAAATTATAATCTTAAACTTTATAAAATGTGACCAACCCTTTAAATCACATTCCCATGTATTAGAATATGTGGTGATGAAATGTGTCCACATGATCCCATAATTTAATTGGAGAACATTAAATCATAATTAATTTCAATGAGTAGAAATTACTTTTCTCAAATCAACCAAATAAAACTAGTTATTTATTGCATGTGATGATTGTGATGATGCAAGATCATCAAGTGTGAACCTTACTGTGCTAAATAGACTAGTTAAGTATTGTTTGGTGATTGTGTACCCCGTATTCCTTTATAGATGATAGTACCGACCAAGGATACGAGGAGGAGGAGTTCTACCCCGAAGAAGACGAAGAAAACTTCAATCACTGCACCAATCAAGGCAAGCTATTATTAGCAAGCTACAATTATGCAAGTTAACCTAAGCAAGATCCCTTAGGCATGCTTGGGTTATATATTTTGATTTATACCCATCCCAAGTTTTACTTGCAAGCTTTAATTTTTACTTTACCAAAGTTTCTTTACTTTTAGTAATGCTTTGTGAGATTGTGGAAAGTAGTATAGATACCATAAAGAGTATAAAACTAGGTCTATACTAGATGTCATTCTATGGCATGAGATTGAGATTAGCATCCCTCATTAGTGAACACTCTTAACTTAGTGGCTAGTGCGAAGCATCAAACTTGATCACTTTAGATGGGAATACTTGGTGAAAATGATTATGAAAACATTGGAATGATGAGTCATTCTATTGAGATGTTTTGACATGTGTTGAGAAACACAAATAGATTTGATGATGAAAATGTTGAGGCATGAGCCTTAGCCCTTTACAAAAACTGATGGTTCGCTTCGCATGTGATACCATTCCAATTTTGCCGTACACAACCACAATACCTGAATTGGGTTAGTCTTAGCCAGAAGTTTATATGCATTAGTATGGGTTCCCTCGCGGAAGAGGTTTGAGCTGAGGCTACCTCTTGATGATGTCCACCTATGTAGTGCCCAGGATGGCAGATGGCCATGGCTGGCAGGCCAAGCTCATAGGAGAGGTGCTTATACTAGAGTGTGTAAAGGAAAGGTTATGATTGATTATCCACATAATAAGTATGATGATTCAGGGTTATCCCTGACGGATGTATCGAATTTTGTGGTGAAAGTGTACCACCTCTACAGAGTATCAAACTATTCGAATAACCGCGCCCGCGTTCATGGACAGTTGGAGTGGCCATACTGTTCCATCGTCGGATGTTTTCAAAATGACTTGTGAAGTGAACTCTGATTATTACTTGACCACAACAGGGTTGTGAATATGAAAACTAGGTTCCCAACTTAAAGTGATTTAGAACTTTTACTAAGTTTTCTTTACTTCTTAACTCAGTTTAGATAAATCTAGCGTTTTGCAAGTAAACTTAGAGCTTAGGATTCCTACTAGAACTACCTTACTTGTTAGTGATAGTTTGCTAGTACTTAAAGATTACGCATGGCTTTGTCCTTGGCTATTCCCGTGGCCAGACTATGAGGAGGACTATCAGGAAGATGGACAGTAGGACGGCTACGACAACTAGGATCATCTCCCATCGTCAGTATTTCCTGTGACACTGAAGATGGAGCCCACTACTACGCTTATTATTCCGCTCCTTGTTTGTATTAAGACTGGATCATGAGATCCTTTATTTGTGTAAGACCTTATTATGTTTTTTAATGGATGATGTACTGTGATATCCAATCTATTATGTCTCGCAAAAATGGTAATCATGGGATTGCGATGTATGGCATAACAAGCATCTAGGATTAAAAATCCGAGTGTTGACAATGCTTTACGAGCTATGGAATTTTTCAGGACTGTAATAATTTACTAATTTTCTAGTTATAAGTTTATTCCACAGTTCAAGAATTTATTTAGCATTTTAGAGAACTTGTGTTCTTTGTTTATCCACGTTTATGTCCTGGCAATGGATCTAAGTTAGATAGGCTTAAACAGTAGCAGGCCCACAACATTTTATTTGTCCTTGATGGGCCACCAATCAACAGTGACGGGCCTACACCGAGTAAAGGCCGGAGCAGTGAAAGGCCAGAATAGTGAAAGGCCACAACAGTGAAAGGCCACAACAGTGAAAGTTTGCAATAGTGAAAGGCCAGAATAGTGAAAGGCCAGAATAGTAACAGACTGGAAACAGTAACAAGGCCAGAACTTTAGCAGGCCAGAATCTTCAGCCCATTGATGGGGCTAAATAGTAGAAGGCCGGAATAGTGAATGTCCAGAACAGTAAAGGCCATAACTGTAGAGGGCCGTAATGGCCCATGATGGGTGCGAGAAAAGTGATAGGCCGATAGAAGGCCTTAACAGTAACAGACTTACTTGGCCTAGGCTGAAAATGGGCCACACTGTATTGGACCAAGGTGGGCCTTCTGTAGGCTGAAACAAGTGTCGAGCCTGAAAGTTCACGGGCCACGGATGTCTGCACTAGTGCGCCCATTTCCAACAGTGTAGTACGAAACAGTAACGGGCCATAATCTTATTGGGCTCCCCTTATGGGCCGGCCCACTTAATTATTAGCAGGCCTTGGCTGGGCCTGGCTTATACCACGGTTTCTGTGGCCGTTAATGGCGGTAACTGGGCGTTAACAGTGTTTGCCATGTGACATTTTGCATGACGTCAGTAGTCAACACGGCTGGCAAATAGATCTACGATGGAACACGTTTTCGTGGCCGAAGGGTGCGATTCACCACGGTCAGGAAAAAAACCGTGGTAGATTCTTTTGTGACGGGGGTTTTACCACGATGGGCATTCGTCGTAGAACACTTTTTAGCCACGAAAAACGGGCCTTCAACCATGAAAATCATCCTTTGTAAAAGCTAACTTTTCTTGTAGTGTATGAGCACTCACAACATCATTTTTGTAGCTAGTACTTGTCACCATGTAATGTACAATACTAAGTACGTAGTACTTTCATACTTTATTGTAGTATCAGTACTTGCAACATCATTTCCACTATTTCTTGTATTAGGCACCATGTATGTAATAATATACTTTTATAGTAGTATGTGTTTAATGTTTCCCTATTCAAGCACTCAAGCTGCCGTGCCCAATTTTCTAGGCTGTTAATTTTGGCATGAAAATGAGTAGTACTGTATTGGTGGCAAGGTTTGCTTTGTCCATAGAATTCTTCTAACCTCGCCACATTTATTCCCTAACCAGCCCCAACCCCAGCGCCAACTCTCTCTCACACAGCACTCCTTAATCGCCATTGTACTTCCCTCCATTGACGACCACCACCACCACAACTTACTCATATTAGACGGGTTGGCTACAGGCGGCGGGCCCTGCAACCTCATCTATAGATCCGTCGCATCCCTCAGACATCGCGGTGGCAGTGCGATATGTACATAATCCCCGAAACCCTTGATCTTGATGATGAGATGCGGTCAAGCTTTTATTAGCGCTTGGTTAACATTGGGTTGGGGTTGAGTATAGTTCTCATCTAGTGCATTTAACCCGTTTGTATACTACAATTCAGTTTTACACATGCAATCTAGTTCCGGGGTTAGATCTACGGTAAACTATAATAATAAGTTCAAATTTTGTATTGATTGATCCATGGCTTATGATGATTTGGGAGGCCACTCGGCATGTTTTTCTTGATTGGTCTCAGGGGCGGAGGTCCCTTTAATTTGGGCAGCTGCTACCCTACCCTGATGTTTGCCAAAATTTCAAGTATATGTATGCATCTCTAGCATCGGCAGCAGATAGAGCTCATCCTGTTCGTCTGTTCCTGGGTGTTCGGTATCTGTACTGCTCGATAATGAACTGCACTAATATGATGCCTAGACCTTGGAAGTAGTACTAATATAACCGACGTTCATGTTAGCTAGAGTTAAGACTTTAATTTTTGTACTTCGATAAGAAAATTGCTACACTTGACTTTCTTAGTTGATCTTGTATTGTACTATATCAGCTAATATTGTACTATTTCACAATTATTTACAACTGGTAGAGACATTATCTGTCCACGGGATTTTTTTGCAGTATTCAGGCAAGAAGCTCAAGCTTGGAGAGACTCATCATCAAAGAAGACAAGAGAGCCCTGTGCAATATGGATGGAGGGGCGAGCCAGGAACACCCATGTGGGGAACACCTGTGACGAGTTCTGCAAGATGATGTTAATATCGGGAGGGTTAGACATGTGGAGCATACCCAGCTCCTTTTTGCCAAATACCAGGAGTATCTAGAGGCCATCAAGCTAAAGATATGCAAAGCCTATAGCTGGGACGTCGACCTGAAGAAGCAAGATGGCAAGGTAATCCTTGACAAAGGATGGCTAGATTTTGTCAAAGCAAATGACTTGAAGGTAGGATACTTTCTGGTATTCAAGAAGCTTGACACCACTTCCTTTAAGGTGATAGTATTTGATCATGATAACTGCGAGAAGGTGATTAGATGTGCAGGTTATCCCCCATCATTTGATGGACAATTTACTATATTGTAGGTGTATTAATGTAGTGATTGTTCGCTTCTAATTATAATTATTCTATAAAGAGGTGCTTGAACACCTTCCGTTATCATGCATCGTGTTGGAACACCGTGGTACTTGATCGTGCTAGCCTCCAATGTGGAGGTATTTACTATACTATGTTTGTAGCAGAACTGCAAAACAAACATCTAGTGTACTACTGCTAGTACTGTACTACCTCTGTTCCACAATATAATCCTTTTTAGCAAACTAAACAATCATCGTGTTAGTTCGGCCGCATACAAGAGTTGTGCCATGTTGGTGTACCTAACAATCAAGTGGGTAGGTGTAGTACAACTCATGTATGCAGCGGAACTAACGAGATGATTGTTCGTTGTACTCTACTGCTAGTAGTAGTACATATTATACTACTATAAGTGTATTACTCCCTCCGACCCATATTAGTTGACTTGGATTTATCTAGATTCAGATGTATCTAGTACTAAATGAATCTACACAAATTCGAGTCAACTAATATGGGTCAGAGGGAGTACTAGTAGGTAGGAGTACTATTTTTTAGGAAAATAGAAGCTATAAATAAACATCATCTGGTCAAACATGACAGTAGTAGTAACTCTAGTCAGCGTACACGGCAGCGTGCTGGACTAGCTATGATGGCCCAGGTTGTGACATGGTTAATTTAGTGCACGGCAGCGTGCCAGCCTAGCTATAAAATGCGTCAGGATTTCAGATGGTTAATTTAGTGCACTGAAGCATGCCAGGCAAGCTAATCGGCATCCTGGATGCAGCTCCAGAGGCCTTGCAAAAAAACTCATTCAAAGAGCCATCCCACCTTCCCCATCTTGGTTTTTTATCCCCACTCGCCAACGCCTCCTGGCCCCGCATTTGGGATCATCTCCAGTGCGTGCTTCACACATTTTCCTCCCTATCTCGCCAGCTGCATCGGATCTTGCAAGCCGCGCCACCCCTCTCCAAAATTCCCCCAACAGTCATACTCCGGTCCAACATATTCCCCCAATCCATCTCGATGTCGCAATTGATGCAAAACCCACTACATGGTGTCTGGAGCAAGGTTGGTGACGATGTATTGAATGAAATCACTATGCGTCTAGACACTACCAGCGCCGCCCAGCTTGCTGCATGCTCCAAGGAGCTGTACCGCCAAGTCGGTGGCGGAAAAGGTAGCAGATGCCCCAACAACCACTATAGGACATTCGTCCCCTACAACAACGTCTACGACCACATAAACTGGTCCTTTCATGGCCACCAAGTTTGCACGGAGCCTAGATGCGAGTTCATCACCTCTTCGGTAGAGCTAACACCTATGGTAGAGCTCATCCGCCAACTTAGAGTTGCCCACTCGAGGACTGTGCCCATAATGCCCTATAGCCCCAAACACTGGGAGCCGTCTAAGATGGTGCCCACAAGAGGCTCGCGGAGAGCGGATATCATCAGCATCGTGAAAGAGGGAACCGTGTTCATCACCCAAATTGATGGCCACCAAGGACATCATCATATCCCCCAAGTTCGTCAGTTCACGAGCGTGTTGGGGATATACTTTTCAGGTATCCTCACTATGTCTCACTGACAAGGGTGGCCCACTTCGGGTGAGAGCTTTGCTTCACGAGTGGCCCAGTCAGGGAGAAGACACGGAGTCCAGTCCGTCTATGGGAAGGCCCAGAAGACTTACCGACATAGGCATGTTATGTTACTTGTAGTTCAAGATGTACTCTATAACCGACTCATAGTCATAGCCGGATAGGTCTATCCTGTAAACCCTAGGCTGGATATCTATATAAGACATCCTAGGACAAGACTTTAGGGCACCCTCGCAATAGTCTACAATCTCAACTCACACAAGCGAAACCCTTGTAACCCATATTTCGGCTTTGTTGTATTACTGGATTGCTAGCAGGAGTAGGATCCGTCCAAAGCCGGCAGATTCGAACCTAGGGAAATGATACCTTCGATCCGGATTATGGATGTTGTATAGCCCTTTTCCCTATTAGACCTAGGTTATCGAATCCACGGGAAGCGAATGCATAGTGAAGTTACTTTAACGAACCTTCGGGAGTTTTAGAATTCCTTTTGTGTTTTTACCGGACCAGTGGCTTGCGTCTTTTTGTTGTTGTCGATGATGAAGAGAGAGGGCCTAGGGTGTTCGATTTCACTTGTAGCTATGCAAAAACATCTGATGGAAATAAAAGATAGAAATAAAGTATGCGTGTACTTGTTAGAGCAAGATAAATTATATGGGAGCAGTGCATCCATAATAGCTATTGCCTCCGCAACCTCTTATAGCAATAACCTACTAATCTCATCCATAGAAAAAGAGAACTCATGATATGCATAGTGATGTCACCGTTAATCCCAAGCAAATCCCTCACATACAGTCGTACTACCCCTTCTGTCACTGGGTTCCCAACCTACAGATCAGTCATCACTCATACTGCCTATACCTGGCTCAACCCTCGGGGTCTTGTGTACCTGACAAGTCCTTGGATTGAGGCAAGAGAGGATACAATAATCATCATGTCATACAAACTAATACACGATCCCATCTATGATAAATCACATGCACAATTGCTACATGGCTAGGCCGAAGCCCTTAGCCCAAGGAGTATTACTCACACATAGAGATGAGATCAAGAATCACAAACATTGTAATGAAAATCATAATATTGATAGCAATAGGCTTACAATGTCGCTAGTCGGAGAAGAGATCTACTATTACAAGTGGTGGAAGATGGCTATGGAGATGGAGAAGGGTTTGGAGATCTGAGGCGGATTTTTGGCGGAGTCTGGCTTCTTCGGGGCGGAGTGAGCGTTGTTTTCCCGTCACCTGAGGCTTCTTTATATAGGGGTCCCTTCACAAAAGTTGTTCTGTTTGACCTAATGGTGGCGGCGCCAACTATACGACTGGAGCTATACAGTCATAATTTTTGCTCCGGCCGTATAGTTGGTCGTTACGACGTCTGCCTCCGTTGGATGGCTCCTGGTTTCTTCTGGTTGTTGGAAATCTCGTATCTTTGACTTTAATGTAGTGAGTAGTGATTCCCTCCTTTAAATGACATTATTTGCGCAGGAAAAATACAAGAACAAAGGATTGCATACCCCTCTGAATATTAGCACTAGTGGCAGGGTTTAGAGAGATATTTCATCAAAAATATGATTAATATCTAGTTTAAATGTGGACATAGATGGCTATATTATAGAGCCATCACCTCCCCAAGCTTAAATTTGATCTTCCCGAGCAAGAAAACCAAAATCAAAAGGGAACTCAGCATTTAAACTGAAATAACGAGATGGTGATCTCACTCATGATTAATAGTCTCATGTTTTCCTCCACTTCATAAATCGGAAAAACTTCATCATAGATAGAGTAATGGCAAGCATATCATATGGGATTCATGCATCCTTATTGCGCAGCAAAATTATTGTAAACATGGATGATCCAAATGAGTGAACTTTATTCCATGTCAAGTAATCAACTCATAGGCTTGCCTTTGAACAGTAAGGTATAATCGTGTAGATTAAGAGTGTGAGAGTTTTCATGAAAATCATATATACTAGAGTATCTCAATTCTCCCACTTCAATAAATCAAGACTTTGCAAGCACTACTTTTCTATTCATTGTCCTTCAAGAATTTTTAGTTTTTGAGTAATTGAGAGCATGCCAAAGATTTTTATTAGTTTATTGAGCTGTGATGGACACTCGTGGCATCACTAAGGTTTTTGTTCCTTTTGCATAATGATTACTCATAATAGCCACAGGAGTGATTCCATCATGATTACAGCTACCCGAGAGTGCCAAGAATCTTACCCACTATAGCATTGCTCCTACAAGTGTTTAATCAACTCATAGCCGAAATCTAGGAGTTTCCTCCATGAAGATCGTCTGTAGGCCAACGGAGTTGTTGGCATCCCATGAAGTTTGACATGCATAAAGCTATATCATTCTTATGATTAACACGTCAAACTTTGGCATGCTCATAAAAACCGCTAAACATTAATTCAATCGAACAAATCCATTCAAAGAGAGTTATTAAGTTAATCAACATTTTCAGTGGTGTCGAGTGTCTCCAGAGATAAACTTTGAAGACTAAGCACTACAACACCCAAGCCTTCAATTGTGAGACTTTTTCTTATTACAATTGTTTAGCAATTTTAGGCAAGACTTGGTTAATTCCGAGAGCTGGAACAAAATTAGCCCAATTAAATACCCATGCAAACGACAATATTACTATGACACAAAGACTCACTCCACCAATATAATATCTCAACATTTACTACTAACTAGCATGGGTTTCTCAAACTTCAAAAGTGGAGAGTCATAAGGCATACCTCTCATGTTTGGTTCCACTTCTCTCTTCCTTTTTTATTTGTTTCTTGGAAACTCGAAGTCGATTACTCTCCTGCAAATATATGAAGACCTCCAGGCGGAAAGAAAAGAAAGAGGGAAAATAAGGAAAAATGGAGAAATGGAGAAATGGAGAAATCTTTTTGTATTTTTTAAGAGAGGAACTTTAAAGAATAGAAAATTGGCGGCAAAGCTCAGCTAGAAAATTTCGAAAATAAAATAGAAAGAACTAAAGATAAAGTTTTAGGGAAACCAACACGAGTGCTTATAAACTCAAATAAAAACGAAACCTCAAAATAAATAAAAGCAAATAAACGCCAAGTAAAGATACATGAGGAAACTTCCCCAACCTTAGGCTTTTGCAAGCCCTCCAAATCATTGTGGTGGCGGGAAAAGTCGTTACTCCAGTTCGCAAATTGAGTGGAGAGGTTACTTGTTGATTCTCGTAGGTTCAAAGAGAGGTTGTGCATCCTCTCCATAGTCCCTCCAAGTCTTTGGAAATCTTGGTATGTGGCGAACCGGGTTTGTGGCTGCTCCTCTTGATGAGGAACTTATTGCTCCTCCTCTTGGTCCTCATCCTCTTCAAGAATCTCTTCCTCGGGTTGGTGCTGCTCAACCTGCGAATCGTATAGCAAACATCCTTCCTCGATAGATAAAAGACCATTAGGCAAAGGAGCAGGGTAGATATGCCCAGCTCCAGCAATATGCTGGTAATAAACACCACCTCTCCTAGTGAGCATTCCATAGGCCCTCAAGGTGGAGAAACCAACACGTGTCTCACCTAGTACGAGTTGCAACTCACCTATATTGATGTATAGGGCAGTGGAAAGTATGGTGATGACGCCTCCTCCTGTGATTGGCCCTTGGCTTTGGGACACTTGGTTCTCCAGGTAGCGCACAAGGATGGCGCCCAAGTTGAGTGACAGGTTGTAGTTGATGTAAGAAGCCTTTGCGAGGACTAGGATGTCCTCCTTATTGAGTCTCATGAACTCATTACGTGCCTGCAAGGTGTTAGCAATAACATAGAACAAATAGCGAATTGCAGGATGTTGAATATTCTTCCCTTTGTTCACTCTACTAGTAGCTCATTCCATTATAGTATTGATCAGGGGAAGGAATTAAGCCAGTAAAAGATGCGCCTAAAGCATGAACATCATTGTTTGGCAAATTAAAGCATGTGCACCATTCATCTAATGTTAAAGTGTAGTTGGTGTTCATCAGACGGAAAGAAATAGTATCCTCTCCTTGCCATAGTTTAATGGTGCTTCGCAACGAACTTAGGAATTCAATGGCTAAGCAGCGATAAGTAGGTACCTCATTGTACACAAAGTTTTGCTGGCTAGCTCTATTGCAAAGTCAATTAAAGTCATCAGAAATACTGAGTTGGTTCAATATAATGGGGCAAGCCCACTTGGTGGCCTTCACTTCGTGGTTCTTGATCTTGTTGAAGCGTTCACGATGGGTCTCATCCCCAAACTGTATCCCCATGCATTCCTGAGCAGCAGCGCGATAAGCGATAGCGGTGGAACGAGCACGAGTTTGTCTCCTTGTGTTCATCATCTAAAACATTGAAGAAAGGCAAAAATAAAACTTTTTGATCCAACAATAGTAAGTATAATATATTCCTCAATTAAGCACACTAAAGAATCTCTTCAAGATAATAATAATCTAGGCAAGAAAATCATGGCAATTGGTTCATAGTAGGTCTCACCCTAGATCGATAATGACAATAGATCAAAGACAAATTTGCAAAAGGTAATTGGAGGATCGGAGGACAAACATACCGTAGATCACTTGTGTGCAAGGAAATTGGATGAAATTGAGTAGAGATGAAGATCTCTTGAGGTTTTGAGAGAGTTTGGAGGTAGAAGAAAGAAAAATGATCGAACTTTTGGAGTTGGGAGTACCTTCCCATGCGATTTTGTGGTTGGACGCAACTATACGGGCGCAACATGCGTTCCGACCGTATAGTTGGCGTTCTGTTAAAATATTAGGTCTTCCTACTGGCAGCGCAGCTATACGGATGCAACTATACGGGCGGAACAAAATGTTCCGGCCATATAGTTGGTCGTTAAATTGTCTGTCCCTACAAAAGAAAATTTGCAAAGGCATAGATATCTATATGACCGGAACTATACGACCGGATTTTTTTTATTCATGTCGTATAGTTGGTCATTAAACTCTCATATATATGAAAAGAAATTGTACGGAGGCATTGATATCTATACGACCAGAACTATACAGCCGAAATTTTTTATTCTCACCATATAGTTGGTCGTTAAACTCTCAGCACATATTGCAGAAAAACTTTTGATGGTAAAGATAACTATACGACCGGAGCTATACGGCCAGAATTTTTATTTCCGCCGTATAGTTGGTCGTTAAACCGTCTGTGTGCATCAAAAAAATTGTTTCTTCGTAAATTTCTGTCTTTCACAGAAAATTGACAGTAAATATTGTCGACCAACAATAGCATGAATAATGCAGAATTTCAAGTACTACCGAATTTCTTCTCCTCAAATGGAGTTTTCTAGAACTCTCTATTAAACAAAGACTTAAACTAAAAATAAAAACTTAACTCAAACCTTAATTTAACATGGGTTGCCTCCCATGGAGCACTCTTTTATGGTCAATAGCTTGACCTTGATGATACTCACTTGGGCCAGATGAGTGGAACACCCACTCCAAAGTAATTGGCCTTCAAAGTGATGGCCTCCTTCTCGTCATGTTTGGCTTTCTTCTTCCGGTGGAAATGAATAACAAAAGGATCCCGCGAAGGCAATTGCAACTTCACGTTCCCTTCATGAAGGTTAATTAAAGCCTTTATAGTTTTCAAGAAAGGAGCAATAGTATCTTCATGCATGTCAACTATAATGAAATCAATGAGAGCAGGACAGCCTTTGATGTAAACTAAAGTGTTCTCCTTAATCCCGACAGCTTGTTTGTAGGTATAATCTGCTAGATGCAATTTTAATTAAGTAATTTCAAAGGAGCAAAGATTTACTTGTTAAAAAGACTCTTTGGAATTGTTGAGACGCTTGCACCTAGATCACAAAGTGCAGCTATCTCATTGGTTCCAGTATTTATCTTAATAGTAGGCTCAAATATGTCATCTAGTCTAACAGGTAACTTTTCAGCGATCTTCTTGTATTCTTCTTCAAGCTCGCGTACCTTAATTGCTACTTGATCAACAAAGTGTTGATACATGGCTTCATCATTACCTTCACTTACCTGAATATTGACATTGATCCTCTTTACGAGATCTTCGATGGTGTAGCTTGGTGAAGGGGCATTACTATAATCAAGTTCTTCAGGCCCCTCCCTTTGGATCCTCATCAATTTGAGTTCTTAAATAGGGTTGGGCTCAGCTTTACCTACAAATTTATCTAGAATGAGAGTTTGACTCTCAGTTATCTTACCTAGTTGTGCCTCAACGATCCTTGTTCTTTCTTGAAGGGCATGCAAATCATTTCTTAAACTAACAGCTTGGTTAGATAATTTACCAAGCATAGCATCATTGTTCTCTGTAATTTTGACTAGAATATTATTTTGTTCATTTTGTGAGTCTATGAAAGACTTAAGCATTTCTTGGAGACTACCATTACTAGTTCCCATATTATTATTAGAGTTACTTGTAACACTAGCATAATGTTTCTGAAAGTTAGGATTGTAACTCTTCTTCCAAGCAGGGTTGTAACCATTACGAGCTACAAAATCTATTTCTTCTATGTTTGTTTCGAGGGTAGCTCTTACCTGAGTTTCCTTACCTTTTATGGCTAGTATGAGCTCATCCAACTTAGCATTTAGATCTTCGTTCTCTTGTGGTGAGACAGAGTTCACCTTCTTCGTGTTTGATCTTTCCACATGCCATTGGGCATGGTTGTCTTGCATATTGTCTAGCAGCCGTTTTGCTTCAGTAATATGTTTACCCATAAATGTTCCTCCAGCTACAGTATCAAGCATAGACTTAGACACAGGATTAAGAGCATTTTAAAATAAATGGAGGATTAACCAATCTTCCATCCCATGACTAGGACAGGTTCTTAGGCATTCTTTCATCCTCTCCCATGCAAGCGCTAGTGGCTCGCGCTCTTCTTGTCTAAAACCAGTAATATTAGATCGAAGTTGCATAGTCTTTGCAGGGTGGGAAAAATTTAGTCATAAATAAAGAAGTACATCCCACCCATGATGTAATAGTATTTTTAGGCAAAGATAGCAACTATTCTTTAGCTCTCCCTCTTAGAGAAAAAGGAAATAGACATAATTTGACCGCATCAGGGTCAATGTCTTTTATACGCATCATATCACATATTTCAGTGAAGTATTTAAGTGCATACATGCATCTTCAAAAGCAGAGCCTCCAAATTGATTCTGTTGAACCAAACTTAAGTAATGGGGCTTAATTTCATAGTCATCAGCAGTGATTGTTGGCTGAGTAATAGGAGTATGCAAATAATCAATATTGGGAGTAGCAAACTCCCCAAGCTTCTTTTTAGCCATACTTCCTTTGTTTTTGGGTTTTCTTAGATTAAAAATTATAACAGTAAAAACAAGAATTTAAAGACTAACTAAATTTTTTGTTTTATCAAATAAAGACTGAAAGCAAACTAACAAAATTAAAAACAAGAATTAAAACTAGCAAGGTTCCTAATAACCTCACCAGGGTGGCTATTGCTTCCCTGGCAACGGCGCCAAAAAAAGGGTTGATACCTTCGATCTGGGTTATGGATGTCGTATAGCTCTTTTTCCCTAGTAGACCTAGGTTATTGAATCCACGGGAAGCGAATGCGTAGTGAAATTACTTTAACGGAACTTCGGGAGTTTTCATAATTCCTTTTGTGTTTTTAACGGACCGGTAGCTTCCGTCTTTTTGTTGTTGTCGATGATGGAGAGAGAGGGCCTAGGGCATTCGGTTTCACCTATAGATGTGCAAAAACATCTGATGGAAATAAAAGATAGAAATAATGTATGCGTGTACTTGTTAGAGCAAGATAAATTATATGTGGGCAGTGCATCCATAATTGCTATTGCCTCCGCAACCGCTTATCGCAATAACCTACTAGTCTCATCCATACAAGAAAGAGAACTAATGATATTCATAGTGATGTCACCGTTAATCCCAAGCAAATCCCTCACATATAGCCGTACTACCCCTTCTGTCACAGGGTTCCCAACTTGCAGATCAGTCATCTCTCATACTCCCTATACCTTGCTCAACCCTCGGGGTCTTGGGTACCTGACAAGTCCTTGGATTAAGGAAATATATGATACAATAATCATCATGTCATACAAACTAATACACGATCCCATCTATGATAAATCACATGCACAATTTCTACATGGCTAGGCTGAAGCCCTTAGCCCAAGGAGAATTACTCACACATAGAGATGAGATCAACAATCATTAACATTGTAATGAAAATCATAAGACTAATAGCAATAGTCTTACAATGTCGCCAATCAGAGAAGAGATCTACTATTACAAGTGGTGGAAGATGGCTATGGGGATAGAGAAGGGTTTGGAGATCTGAGGCGGATTTTTTGCGGAGTCTGGCTTCTTCGGGGCAGAGCGAGCGTTGTTTTCCCGTCGCCTGAGGCTTCTTTATATAGGGGTCCCTTCACGAAAGTTGTTATTTTGACCTAACGGTGGTGGCGCCAACTATACGACCGGAGATAGACGGTCGGAATTTTTGCGCCGGCCATATAGTTGGTCGTTACGGTGTCTGCCTCCATTGGACGGCTCCTGGTTTCTTCTAGTTGATGGAAATCCTGTATCTTTGACTTAAATGTAGTAATTCCCTCCTTTAAATGACATTATCTGCGCAAGAAAAACAAAAGAACAAAGGATTGCATACCCCTCTGAATATTAGCATTAGTGGCAGGGTTTAGAGAGATATTTCATCAAAAATATGATTAATATCCAGTTTAAATGAGGACGTAGATGCCTATATTTCAGAACCATCAGTAAACTTGTGTGCTCACCATCCCGGAACACCGTACGTCTCACACCCCTCTCTTACGCATGCCTCGAGGACCCCCTCATGGCGTACTTGTCATCAATCCGACGAAAGTTGGTGCCCCCCATGGGGCAACTGAGCTCCATAGCTGCGTTCCGAGCAGAATCTGCAAGAATCGGAATCGGTGAAACCATCGCCGTCGATCGCATCCTCTACACCAGCAATGTCCCTCTCATCATTCTCGACGAGACATGGATTCCGGCTAGGGAGGCCGTGACTACCTACACCATCATGTCTTTTGGTGAGATCGATGTTTACATTGATTTTGCTGAACCTGCCCCACCCATCCTAGCGGTGATGATAGATGCAGAAGAAGTTTCTGGGTCTACTTTGTCTGTGGAGGCGGCAGAGTTCTGGAACTTGGAAAACCCTAATCCCACCCAGCCCGCACCTGTCGCGGAGATAGTGGATAAAGATGAGCCTAAAGCAGATCTTGCGGTGCAAGTCGAATCTGGAGTGGATCTCCCTAGCAAGGCTGGATCCCAAATCGATCTTCCCATTGATGTCGAGATCCAGGAGGAGCAAAACAACAACTTTGGTTACAGCTCTGCCAACACCGGAATAGACCAACCTTTCATGAGGCATACGTTGAGGCGCATAATGCTACAAGGCGCAAGCGTGGATGAGGTTCTCGAGACCATCAGGCGTTTCGAGGAAGCCCACGAGGAAAGTTGCAACTACCTCAGGACACACGCTTCGCACTTTGTCGGATATGTTGGATCCGGATCTGGCTCTGCCGATCCTGGAGACAACGAGGACTCGGTGCTAGAGGCGATCGGAACAAACAACGACTTACCGACATCTTCGGATGATTCAATGACGTCGGTGGATTTCCGAAAGTTCTCCGCGGAATATGAAGAGGAGTTGAACTCCAAAGCTGCAAACGAAGGAGGAGCCATGGACGATGGATCTGGAGAAAACTCTCCCAAAGCGCAGGATGATATGGATCTCAGAGACAATCGGGACGTCCAGATGTCCGAAAGTACCGATCAGAGATTGACTCCGGGAAATGGACCCTAGGCCGTCTTTGCTACTGGAGCTGCCAAGAAGGCAAATAAGAGGAACAAGAAGAACAAGACTCCGGCAAAAGATCCTCCAGCAGACGAAGTGGTTGCCGAAGAATACGAAGAAGACTTGGATGGAGCCTTAATCCTAGACGAGCGCAAGGAAACTCCGGTGGATGGATACGTGGTTACTGCTGGTGCCCGTAAACTCATTGATGATGCGTTAACTACGCCAATCCCTACAGATGCAGAGCTTACACCTATAGAATTGGAAGAAAGGTCCCAGGCCCTAGAAGCGCGTCGTCAAGTACTCCTGGACGAGGCTAATAACCTCATGGAAGAGAAGAAGCGCATTTCATCTGCGGGGCAGTTCAACTCCCTATAGCATCGAAAGACCCAGAACGGCCCTGTGTGGGCTAACAAAAATCCGGAAGTCCACAAGACCCTCTTTGAGGGAGATAACACCGTCAAAGGAGAACCTCGGCTGGATAGCAAAAGAGATCTGGTGTATGGAACGCCAGTGGAAAACACTGTTGCCGCCCGAGATATCCTGGCAAACAACCCAGATCAAGTTCGGTTGGGTATAAAGCTACTTACCAAGGGTCTGGAGCAACAAATGGACGTGAAATCCGAAAGCGGAAAACTGGTCTCCAAGTCTGACCAATGTCGCACGGATACGGATTGGGATGATATCAGGCCCCGACGGTTCCCAACACAGCATCATCATCCTGACTGTCGGGAAGACAACTATTCAAGAACCAGATCTTCATGACAACAGCACAGAACCGCACATGACTGGAGCAATGTTGCTCCATCCATAGAGTGAGAAATGGTTGTAGCACTGGTTCCAAGACATCCTCCCCAACGAGAATTGAACAATCATAGGGAAGACGACAAAGAGCAACGTCGGGAGGAGGACCGACAAAAGATGCCACCTCCTCGACATACAAGCCGTTTGGCTGAACCTCACCACAATAGGGGAAATGGCAGGCAAAGGAACGACGGACACCGTGCCGAGTCAAGCCGGTAGGGGGCTCGTTGTAATGAAGACCCTCCTTGGAACTAGAATAATGACGTTCCGGATGGAGGCCGGTATTTAGCCGGAAACAATCCACCTGCACCACCCTCTCCACCAAGTAGCCATCATACCGGCTCTCGGGGAGGCCAAGGAGGGCGTCATGGTGGAGGAGGTGGTGGCAGAAGCAGAAGTCCGGCTCCAAGGCACCGTAGCCATAGCGAACAACAAAGACAGCGTTCCCTATCACCAAGTGACACGATACACCATATCAGCTCTAACACAGAGGCGCGGCATTACGAGAATGACGATATCTACGTGGGTCCAAAATGCTGCGGACCACGAATTTGACAAACACACTTCCCGGAAGGATTTGCTATCTCAAGACACATCCAAGCCTAGGATGGAGTGGCCTGGCCAGATACTTGGATCTAGGATTTTTTCTAGGCTTGTTGCATCGCCAAAGGCAGAAATAGCTTGGTCGCGACCCAGTATCTCCCGCTTATGCTGAGGAAGACGGCACGATCCTGGCTCAATGAACATCCAGAGAACACCATTCACAACTGGTATGACATGTAAAGTGCATTCTTTCGGAATTTCGAAGGAAAATATCGGAGGTTCCGTACGGTAGGAGACCTACAGCGTTGCACCTAGAAAACCGGAGAAACTTTACGAGATTATCTCAGACGATGGATCGGCACCAAGAATTCCTGCGAAGGGGTAAATGATCAAACTACGATTGAATCTTTCATTGCAGGACTCCTAATTGGTTTACTACGTCACCGCTTGAAGTACGACAAAGTCACTGATCTAGGAGAGATGATAGAAATGGAAAGCAAATATGCAGACGCCGATGATGACACAGAAGGACTACTAAACGTCCTAGCGGTACCATAGTAAGCAAAACAGCCAAAACAACAAGCTCAGAAGCGCAAGAACACCTCGGAGGAAAAGCTCAACGAGGAAACCGTAGTTGCCACTACTACTTTCGGGTCTGGAGGACGAGGAGGGCGTGGAGGTGGCCGCGGACGCGGTCATGGGACGTCAAGAGTCCAGGGTAGAGGAGACCAGCAAGCTGGCAAAACTACTCCATGGCCGACATTGCCAACAATTCATGTGTGGCTCACTTAGATGCCAACAGGGGCTCGTCCTACACAAATGCCGAGTGTACTTTCAATGACGACATCAAGAAAGACAATTCCACTGGCTACAGGGCTAATCGGAAGAAGGGAAAGAAAAATCCCGAAAAAGAAAAGGAGACCAACGAAGATTCTGATATGGAGGAAGTTGATCCTTCAAATCCCAAGTCGGATGGAAAGAAGAACTTCCCAATGAAGAAGGACACTTATGTCACCTTCCTTGATCTCAACCAGCTAAAGTCAAAAAGGAAGTTTTGCATGAGCTCAACGCAACTGTTCGAGTTGTCCCCTAGTTCTTGGACTAGTCGGAAGTGACAATCACCTTTGACCGTGCTGATCATCCGCCTAAGTTGCACAGGCGAGCAAAATACGCCTTAGTCGTCAATCCACTTATTGACGGCTATGGTTTCTCCAAGACTCCCATGGATGGCGGCAGCAGCATCAACATTCTTTACAACAAAACAATGCGTCGGATGAGGATCTCCTAAACTCAGCTGAATCACAGCTTTGTGATCTTTCACGGTGTTGTCCTAGGAAGACTAGAAAATTCCCTAGGAGAGATCACTCTGGATGTTACTTTTGGAACTCCAAAGAATTGCCGGACGGAAGCACTTTCCTTCGAAGTCCCGTTCAAGAGCGCATACCATGCTATATTCAGACGTCCGGCCTACTAGGCTTTCATGGCTTGTCCGTGTTACATTTACAATATGATGAAAATTCTAGGTCCGAAGGGTGTGATCACCATCAGGGGAGACCCGAAGAAAGCACGAGAATGTGAGGATGGATATGCCGCCTTTGCTGAAGCCGTACTGCATGCCCAGGAGTACCAGGAGATCAAGAAGACCATCGACCCATCCGAGATGCCCGTGACGAAGAAGGAGGTGACAAGCCGACTCTGTTGTTCGAGGCATCAGAAGAGACGAAGACGACACTGTAGAAGGATGATGAACCCTCCAAGGTGACCTAGATAGGTGTAGGTTTAGATAGCGCATAGGAAAGCGCGCTCGTCAAGTTCCTCCATGAAAATCAAGATATCTTTGCATGGCAGGCATCTGACATGACTTGAGTACCTAGGGAACTTGCCGAGCACTCTCTAAATGTACACCCAAACGCTAAACCCGTCAAACAGTCCATACGATGTTTCGGCAATGAAAAGAGAAAAGCAATAGCTAAGGAACTAGCTCGGCTCGAGTTAGCCAGATTCATAGAAGAGGTCATCAACACTGAGTGGTCGGCCAATCCTGTAATGGTCCCTAAAAGGACACCACTGATTTAAGGATGTGTGTTGATTATACTGCCTTGAACACGGCTTGTCCCAAAGATCCGTTCGCTCTGCCTAGAATTGATCCAGTTATCGATTCTACGGTAGGCTCAGAACTCCTATGTTTTATTAATGCATATTCTAGTTATCACCAAATTCTAATGAAGGAATCAGACAAAGTCAAAACTTCATTCATAACCACCTTTGGAACCTTCAGTTTCGTTATGATGCCCTTTGGGCTCAAGAACGTAGGAGCTATGTACCAGCGCACTATGCAGCGTTGCCTCCACGATCAAATCAGACGCAATGTGCATGCATATGTGGATGACATAGCGGTGATGTCCAGAAAGAAGGAAACCATAATTTCTGACTTGGAGGAAACGTTCGCTAATCTACGAAAATACAACATAATGCTTAACCCGAACAAATGTTTCTTTGGAATACCAGCCAAAAAATTGTTAGCTTTCATCATGTCTCAAAGAGGCATAG
Organism: Avena eriantha; assembly: GCA_910589775.1. NCBI lineage: Eukaryota > Viridiplantae > Streptophyta > Magnoliopsida > Poales > Poaceae > Avena > Avena eriantha. The sequence continues at coordinate 504,166,410 of OU342742.1, forward strand.
AGGTGAACCGAAGCAAAATTAAGGCTATTAGGGATATTAAAACCGAGTCAAAGAGGAGCCATCCCATGAACTGAGCATTTTTGACCGTCAGATCGTGCCACCTTCATCTTTCTGGCCGTCGAATAGTCCTCCAATCCCGCATGGGCCGAATTATCCCTTAGGGACGCTTCTCTGGGCATCAAATAAGCCATCTCTGGTTAATTGGGCTGGAATTCACGCTACAGCCCATTGCTTGGTTTACTTCACAGACGTACAATGCATGGGATGTCGCTGGTGTGCCTACTGGAAGCGAATGGTAGAAGAAAAAAAGGAGACGTCCGCCAATGCAGCCGAAGCAAGATGTGTCTGACCCAGCCTACATGTGAACACTCAATAACGGGAACCAGAAGGTGGAGCAAGGCATCCATCTCATGTGTGGATGCGACAACATGCGCTCCGTCGCGTCTCTATTCATGGCGACCTGATGTGTCTCTCGTCATTCATCTTCAATACCATGTTAATTTGCAGCTCTTTAGAATCCTTAATGGCAGTAACCCTAGGCAATTTGACAGTGGCAAATGATGATGGTATGTTACTATAGTTCCTCTACTATGCTATGAAATATCTTGCCTCAATTTCTTGTCCACTCCGCAGCAAGTTCCAGGTCCAATGTTTGTCTGCTAGGTGATCGCTAATTCTCTTTCCAACGAACCCCACCAGTTATTCAGATAATATTGTCACACTTTCTAAAGCAGAAATAAACGTATTTGCAGGTTTTGTTTGTTCTTGTTCAGATCCTCTCATTCCGTTGGGTCCCTATTATTGGTCGAATTTTCACCAATGGCTGCTTGCCAGGTGAGTTCCTAGACTTGAATTCTTACTCCGATGTTGCTGCCCGTTTCTATTCTCGGTCCATACGTTGGACACCAAGTTATGTCGACGCCACTTGGTCCTACTTACACACTCTACTAGACCACAAAGCACACAAATCACGTCCAACAGCCAAACCAACATTAGATAAACATAAACTACAATACAAATGCTTACCTCAAATACAATTTAAATAGAATTTTACCATTTTACAACTATCTATTTTTCTAATGGACGGGCGCGGCAACGCGTGCCTACTTGATCTAGTACTACATATTTCCAGGCCGATTCGCCTGAAGGACATTCAAAGACAAACTGGCATTGCTGCAGTCACTTAGTTTGTAAGCTGGCTTGATGAAAGAGCCACACCACTCTACAAGTTCCTGAAAAAGACTAAAAAGTTTGTTTGGACTAACGAAGCTGAAGTTGCACTACAAGACCTGAAAGCAGTACTCTCATCTACTCCTATCCTTGTAGCACCGGAACCTCGTGAACCGATGTTGCTCCATCTCGCTAGGACAAACAGAGTCGTTAGTGTCGTCATGGTGGTGGAGAGACCAGAGGAAAAAACAGGAACACCTGGTGCAGCGTCCGACATATTACCTCAGCGAAGTCCTAACTGAATCAAAGTAGCGGTATCCGCACTATCAAAAGCTAGCTTACGGTGTGTTCTTCGCATCCTGGAAGTTACGACATTGCTTTCAAGAGCATCCAATTACCATGGTGAGGACAGCTCCCATGAGAGATATAATCAACAAAAGCGATGCTACAGGATGTGTCGCGAAATGGGGCATAGAGCTTTCAGCTTTCGACATTGAGTACAAACCTCGTACAGCAATCAAATCCCAAATCCTCGCTGACTTTGTCACTGATTGGACAGAGACAACGGAAAATATGACCCTCCCAGAGTCTGAATACTGGACCATGCATTTTGACGGCTCCAAGGCGCTCGGGGGCTCGGGGCTGGCGTGGTGCTCAAATCACCCCAAGGATATAAGCTTCTCTATGTGTTGCAGATCCACTTTATGGCTGAAACATTGCTGAATATGAAGCACTGCTGCATGGAATCCGGATTGCTAAGGATATCAGCATCCGAAGATTAATGTGTTATGGAGATTCAGATCTTGTTGCCCAACAAGTGTCTGATATTTGTAATGCAAATAAACACATGGCAGCATATAGAGTTGTCGTGGATGAATTATCTAAATCGTTTGAAGGGTTTGAGGTTCAACACATCCCTCAAAAAGAAAATGAGGAAGCAGATGCATTATCTCAAATAGGCTCTACACGGAAAAAGGTCTTGGATGGCACTTTTCTAGAGCACCTCAAAGTTCCCTCTATAAAAGGAGTAGATGAGGAATATCCGACCAAATCCGACTCACCTTTAGTGGCAGTTCTGGCTTGTAATTCCCAGCTGGACTCAACCCTACCTTGATTTCTTGGTAGATGGAAAATTACCCAAAGACGAGGTTCTAAGCCGGCAGATTGTCCGATGAGAAAAAACCTATACAATAATAAATGGTGAGCTCTATAAGCAGAGTGTATTTGGGGTCTTTCAGCACTATGTATCTACGGAAGAAGGAGTGGAAATCTTATGAGAAATCCATGAAGGCGAATGCGGCCATCATGCTGTAGGCAAATCTTTAGTGGCAAAGCTTTTAGACATGGATTCTTCTAGCTTACAGCCAAGGCAGATTATGGCTGGTCAAGACGTGCAAAGGCTGCCAAAAGTACGCCAAACAAGCTCATGTTTCGGCTGATCAGCTGTGAACAATACCTATAACATGGCCTTTCGCGGTCTGGGGGCTTGACATGGTAGGACCGTTTAAACGGGCTCCAAGTGGATTTACTCATCTCTTAGTGATGGTGGATAAATTCACAAAATGGATTGAGGCTAAACCCGTTACCAGTTGTGATGGAGCAACAACTAGAAGATTTGCCGAGGATGTTATAATCCGATACGGTTATCCACATAGAATTATCACGGACAACGGGAGCAATTTTTCTATGGGAGAACTTGCCGAATTCTGCGATGAAAAAAATATCTGGCTTGACATTGTGTCAGTCGCACATCCACAAGCTAATGGATAATTTGAAAGAGCAAATGGTTTAATTCTACAAGGCCTCAAACCAAGACTCAAAGCACCACTACGTCGTGCTACGGGGGTTTGGGAAGAGGAATTACCTTCTGTGATATGGAGTTTGCGAACAAATCCGAACAGGTCAATCGGATACACACCTTTCTTCTTGGTCTATGGTGTAGAAGCTATTCTTCCTAGTGATTTGATTCATACTTCTCCCCGAGTTGCTATGTATATCGAAGAGGATTCCGAAATTTCTCGACAAAATGATCTTGATTTAATCGAAGCAGTTCGCGTCGTTGCTGAGATGAGATCAACAGCCTATCAGCAGAAGTTACGCAAGTATCATAGCCAGAGAGTCAGAAACCGGTCTTCAATAAGGGCGATTTGGTTCTCCGGCTTGTGTGCAGAAAAGAAAGCACAAACTTTCCCCAGTATGGGAAGGGCCCTTTTTAGTTAGCCGAGTATTGCATAATGGTTCTTACTATCTAACTAATATGTGGCCAGTCAAAGAAAGACCTGCTATTAAGAAAAGAAAGAGAGATGGAGGCAGTACAGACCCGGAAGAATTAGACAGCCCGTGGAATATTGCTCAGCTACGTCCCTTTTATTCTTAAATTTTCTTTCTTTGTAATAATATATGTGTACATGTTCAATGATTCCGGTAGTGAATTGTTGGTACTAGAAGCCGGCTTTGTTTCTGAGTTCAAACTAGTTTAGCAATTGAGCTCCGTTACTCGGCAAAGTTTCGGTGTTGAAGGTTGGCCGACTCACGAAAGGGACGAGGCGGAAAGCTAGATAAGCGATAAGTATAGGCAAAACATAAAGTGCTTATGTAAACATTCTAGGCACATCAAAATAAAGCCAAAAAGTGCTAAATAGAAGCAGCAAATCTTAGCACTAGCAAAAGTATTACACTACTTATTTACAAACCGATTGTTTCAGAAATACATTGTTTTTTCTGGCACTTTATGATGCAGGAGAAGAGGTAGGAGCTACCAGATCACTAGAGACATCGCCTTCGCCTTGATATGTTTTTGAGATGTTTAGATCCGAAATGGTTTGCTCGTCGTCGGAAACTTCAGCTGTTTCTTCGACAGACGGAGGAAGCATCTCCACGCGAGTGAAGAAGGGAGTGCCATAGCAGGTCAGATCAGCTACATGACATCCATATCCGGCACAGGAGTCCATGATGGCCATGATGTCTTGCTCCTGTCCATCTTCATCCACAGTCAAATATCCTCTGGTTACTTGCTAGATCTCCATGCTTCCATGGTGGCTCATAACCATAGTGAGGGCGTTCTATGCTGCGGTTCGCGCGTAGGACATGTTCCAGTCCTGGATAAGCAGAGGCATCTCCTTTGCCTTGTCTGGCACCTCAAAGGCGTACATTTTGTTCATGTACGGCACTTTAAGAACTTCGCCAATATCCTCCAGTGACTAGCAGAAATTGAGAAGCAAATCACCGACTTCTGAAAGCCGGTTGGTGTGAGATTCGATGGAGGAAGAATGAAGCAAATTTAGAGGACCCGAGTATATAAGGCAAAAGTCAAAAATATATATCCGAACTCTTAGATTTCGAAGAATGAAAAGTCATAAAATAGGAAACATACCGAAGATCACATCGTCAACTTTGGTCTTCTCCTCCCTAAGGCTCTGGAGTTCAGCCCGGAGTTCCTCGGTGATGTCCTTTTCTCTAAATAATTCATCATTGATATCTGAGATTTTCTGATCCTGGGCCGCGATCCTTCAATCACGTTCTTTGGTGGCCATTGAGGAGGATTCGAGGACTTGTGCAATGCTATGCTCGTAATCCGCCTTAAGCTTATTCAGCTCTCGACGTAAGTCGGCGTTCTCCACCTCTAGGGTCTTAAGAATCTCGGCCTCTTCAATCATTGCACATGATTGTTTGATCAATATTGTAAGCAAATGAACAACATTTAAATAGGAAATTCGACTATGAATGCAAAAAGAGCATGGTTAAGGACTGAAATGATTACCTTCAGCCTCATCCCTTGATACCTTTAATTGAGCATTTTCAAGTCGGAGAGCTCTGATCTCTCTCCCCTTGTTACAAATATTCTTCAATAATTCCTGGTTATAAGCATTAACTTTCTGTAAGTCAGAATAATACCCAGAGTCAGAAGTCTACTAAAGACTTGGGCTAATATTTTAACTAATATCAGTACGAGTCTTCGGGGCTACACTAGTTCATTCTTTGGAATCCTATGAAAGCATACATCCGGATTGTCTATCCAACTTCATGCTTGGGGCTAGAGGATATGATATGAAATAAAGTAAAAAAGTGAGTTGGAATTCCCACTTACATGTTGTTCATGAGTAAGCTTGCTTAATCTCATGTTCACTCGGTGGTAACCTTCTTGGCGAGGGTCAGCGGGATTACTGGTGGTGCAGGAGCCACACCAGCTTTCAGCTTCTCGTCGCGATGACGGATTTGCTCAAGAAGTTCGGAGTACTTCACATCCTCTACTTCTTGTGCCTCTTCATCGGCGGTGATGTTCCGGATCTCAAGGCATTGCTAAGCTAGCCTTTGTATCTCTTATGCAATTTTCCGAGTAATGCCAAGTTTGGCAATACCCGGATTGCTGAGAAGGTTGTCGGCAAAAACCTCTACTAAGGGATCATTACCCTTTGAGAGTTCACCCTTATCAACCGCCGAGTCACCCATGGTGACATCGGTCTGCGAGCCAAGATTCGCCAGCTCAGGATGATGATCCGGATCTTCTGCGACGAATGGAGATGGAGTAATCTCCAGTGTTGTGGAAGGCTATGGGGCAAGAGTCGGAGGCGTTGTGGCAGGAGAAGTCAAATTTAAATTTGACTAGCACAGGGGCTTCAAAGAGTCTCCTTTCCCCTTGCCCTTGGTGAGCTGTTTAGCTCTAAGGAGGTAACAAAACAAAGATCGTTACACTTTAGAAAGAATTAAGAAATAAAATACAGTGACCTTGTGAAGAAAGTTACCTCTTCACAATAGGCACTTCCTTTGTGCCAATAGAAACTGTCGGAGCCTTACGCTTTCGGGTAAGGGTCTCTGGCAATGGGACCAATTCTCCATCATCCTGAGAGATCTCAGGAGGATATCCCTCGTGAGGATCAAGCTCTGACTCGGGGAGGTCAGCAAGCGGAAAAGAAGAAATATCTCAGTATTGTAGAAAGAAACAATAATATATAGATGAACACATAATTCGAGTTATTGCTATAAAACTTACTGGTGTCATGGGATCGTCAGTCGTATGCATGTCCAAGGATAGCTCCGGGATCTTCCTCTTGATCCGCTCCCTTATCAACCACTTGATTTGGGACTCATAGTCCCTTTTCGAGTAAGGGCGGAAGCAGATCCGGAGAGAGTCTGTCTTGCTCTTGCTGATGGAGTGCATAAGCCGATCACCATGGTGTTGGAGAGGCTAGATCCGGCACACCAGCCAGTAGTGGACCAAATCGGATCCTTTCAGACCCTTGTGCTGATGGGTTCGTAGCATGGAAAACAAAAAAATTCTACCGCAAGAATGAACAAAACCCAGATCTAATCTAGATAAAAGCCAAGATCTAATCTATTAGACATGAGCAACGAGATAGATAGGAACTAACCCTCGTAGATCCGAAAGCGTTAACGAGATTAGATCTCGTGGTTGATGTAGTCGATCACTTGCCAATCTCAAGATCGTGTGGACGATCCTTCCGGCGCCGCGTTCCGGCAGCGCTTCCGCAGTCGGTCAAGTGGACGATCCTTCCGGCGCCACGTTTCGGCAGCGCTTCCGCAGTCGGTCAAGTGGACGATCCTTCCGGCGCCGCGTTTCGGCAGCGCTTCCGCAGTCGGTCACACGTGCGGAGTCGAAGCAGACCTTCCTCTCCCCGTTCCAGCGAGCAGTAGAGGTAGTAGATCTTCTCCACGGAATCCCAGTAGCACGACGGCGTGGTGGTGGTGGTGGAGTGGAGAATTCTGCAGGGCTTCGCGTATGCCTGTGCAGACGAAAGGTGGAGGAGAGAGGCGGCAGAGATTGGGAGTTGTGAGAGAGGGATTGGAGGGGGTGCCCCTGCCCTTTTATTTAAGGGGGGGAGGGCGCCTTGGGAAGGGGGAGTCCTTCTAGGACTCCCCTCCTCTCTGGCCGGTGGATTGGGGAGTGGGGGGAGGAGTCCTCCTCCCCCACGACTCCTTGTCTTGACCCACCAGGACTCCTTGATCCCTATCTTGATTTTCAAGCAAACTCCAAGATATCTTCTAGAACCTTCCGGAACATTCTGAAACCTTCTAGAATCCTCATACAAACACTCCGGAACATTTCCTAACTCAGAAAATGATCCCCTATATATGAATCTTATTCTCCGGACCATTCCGGATCTCCTCGTGATGTCCCGAATCCAATCCGAGACTCCGAACAACATTCGGTCTCCAACGCACATTCCATATCTACTTAAAACAACTTCGAACCTTAAGTGTGTCACCCTACGGTTCGTGAATATACAGACATGACAGAGACACATCTCCTATCAATAACCATTAGTGGGACCTGGAGATCCATAATGGCTCCCACATACTCAACGATGACTTCGTGATCGATTGAACCATTTACATACGAAACTAATTCCCTTTGTCTCGCGATACTATACTTATCCGAGGTTTGATCGCCGGTATCTCCATACCTAGTTCTACCTCGTTACTGATAAGTACTCTTTACTCGTTCCGTGATATGTCATCCCTTGTGACCTAGTCACATGCTTGCAAGCTAACTAGATGACATTCCACCGAGAGGGCCCAGAGCATATCTATCCATCATATGGATGGACAAATCCCAATCTTGGTTCATGCGCTTCAACACATACTTTCAGAATACCCAATGACAACTTTATAACCACCCAGTTACGAAGTGGCGTTTGATGTCATCAAAGTACCCATCCGGTGATGGTGATTAACACAACCTCATGGTCAAAGGATTAGGTTACTATGCATTTAAAAGCTTACAGCAATACAAACTTAATGACTTGATCTTATGCTACGCTTACTATGGGTGTGTGTCCATCACATCATTCTCCTAATGATATAACCTTGTTATTAATCACATCCTAATGTCCATGATCAGGAAACCATGATCATCAATTAATCAACAAGCTAGTTCAACAAGAGGCTTACTAGGGACTCTCTTATGTTTACAAAACACACAAGTATTAGTGTTTCCTAATAATACAATTATAGCATGGGATGTAAACATTCATCATAAACACAAAGATATAATAATAATCACTTTTATTATTGCCTCTTGGGCATATCTCCAACATGTGCTTCATCAGATATTCGATCCGCCTCTTAGCTAGAAGCAGATCATCAGTGAGAGCCGAAGGATCTGCGTCCCGGGACTCTTGTGGCGTGGTTGCGCCATCAACGAAAACCGGCAAAGAAGTTGCTTTGTCGGGAGCCTGTTTGTCCTTGTGATAGAAGAACTTGGACAGCCATTGCTTCACCGACTCACTAGCCTTAATCCTAGGATATATTCGCTCTCTCCTAATAGAAAATCTAAGAGTTCTGGTAATATAAGGATTACTGGCGGTGATAGAATTTCTCTAGGTATATGAAAGTAATACAGGAAGAGAATGAGACTCGGCCTAATATCGAGATACCCCTCACACAAAGAGGCATAAGCGCTCATTTCTAAAATAGAGTTTGGGGGGAGATGGTGGAGTTGTACACCGTAGTGATCTATGACCTTAGAGAAAAAACCTGAGGAAGGAAAACTCAAACCTCTGTCGAGGTGAGTGCCGAAGTGCACTCGCTCGTCAGTGTTAGGGGTGGGGACGGTTTGTCTGTAGCCACTTCGTCAATCGTCGGAACGGACGAGACCTTCATTCTCGACAACACGGAGCTTGGCATCATCAAGGACGCACGGGATCCAGACCCCGTGGAACTTCTCCTTCTCCGTTGCAGGTGCTCTCGCCGCCGTCGCAGCTGAAGATGAGGCCTCAGCCATTTTTTGGGCACCGGTGACCTAGATTGGGCGGTGCAGTGTGATTTGGGGGAGTCAGAGGAGCTCTGGTCGTAGCAAACATCGAGAGGAAGGATGAGGAACTGGCGCTGGTGAGGAGGAAGGAAGAAATCTCAACCCCTTATATCCTTCATTTGCACCAAGATTCGTGCGAAGTAAACAGTAACCATTCCATGCGTCGTGGAAGCAGCTGGGTAACCTCCTGGAGATGATTATGCCGCCTCGACCTCCGCGCACGCATTAAAACGACTCCTCGGTTCCACGAAAGGTGGACCCACCAACGGTCATGCTGACAGGAATGTCTGTCAGTGACATGACTTGACCTTGACTGATGTCAGGTTACGTTAGAGACCAAGTTCCGGCTTAGTTTGAATTTCAAGCTGGAAACCCATATAATGTATTCATAGGTCTGACTCGTTTTGAGATCCGGATCCTATCCTTTCTTTTGAAGTTTCAGGAACCCTTCAAGATTCTACAAGCCGGAGATAGATCAAGCTAGACGATGATGAAATCTGACTCTAGAACTTGGAAGCTTCCGAGGGCTGTTGTTGGGGCTATACTTTTTAGGTATCCTCATTGTGCCTCACTGACCAGGGTGGCCCACTTCGGGTTAGAGCTTTGCTTCACAGGCGGCCCAGTCAGGGAGAAGAGACGGAGTCCTGTAACATCCCAAAACTTCAATCCAAGGTTATCAAGATCAAATCAACCAAAAATGGGGTTAACAAAAACTTTTCCAAATTTAAAATGAAAGCATTCATATATGTGTGCATTTAAAATAGGAGTTGTTTTGAATTGCCATGATTGAATGATCAAATGCTTGTAAAATGTTTCTTAGGTGATTTAAACATCATCTACATCATTCCCAAACTTTTCCTAAAGAAAATCAAATCAAAAAGAATTAAAAAGGAGGAATGGTCATGTTGGCAAATTTAACTCTCATGCCTACTTTGGATATTCCTAGTACTCAAATTTTAAAAGAAACCGTTCTTGATCTTTGCACCCCTTGATAGTACACATAATGAGGTACCAAGGCCCACCTTTTGATCTGCTAAAAACATTCTGCTAACTATTTTAAATGAAAGTTTAAAATTGAATCTATTGCATATGCATAGATCACCCCTATTTCAAAAACCATCATTTTGAGCTCCACTTTCAAAACCCTTACAACCAGGGACTACCTATCACTAGTGGAGATCACTCAAAAAAATTTAACTCAAAATTCAAAAAGAATTTTCTTGCGGCCATTTCATCAAACACATGGCAGGCAGAATCAAAGACAAATAGCTAGCTCACTGTTTCTACAGGGTTTTGCCACCCAATTGACCACAAAACACTCCCTCTGTCTCCACTTATCAAACCATGCCATTACCAACCCATCCCCTACACCCTAGTGGCAAGGCCAAGCCATGCCGAGCACCAACTCGCCGGTCAACCTTGCCCTCACCCCAGCAGATCACCTCCCCCTCTCTCTCCATGTCTAGGAGCTAGCCAACACCTCACCGCCGCCCACTGTCCCCTGCCTGAGCCAAGCCCCGCAGTGGACCACCGAGGAGAGTCCGCGCCCAGTGCCACCGCACCATGCCGAGCACACGCCAGAGCGCCGCACCCGGCATGCGTGCACAAGCCGCCGCTCGACCGCAGCCCACGCCTACTGCTCTGCCACGACACAGGGAACACGAAGGACATGCCCGTTCACCGCCCAACACACCACAGCCACCGCTCGCCATGGACACCGCCGCTTCTGCCGCGCAGAGCGCCACCTCGCCCCGACCGCGTGCCACCGCCCCTACGGCCGCATTTAAGCTCTAGAGCACCGCCAAGGAACCGCCCATCAATCGCCACCCCTAGCCATGCCTCTACCTCGTCGTAGCCATGTCGCCACCGTCGACCGCCCATCCCGCTCGGTCTCACCGTCGAGCCTATAAAAGGAGCCCTCCCCAGCCGTTCTTCTCCACACCATTCCACTCCTCACCTCTCTGAACCTCACCCACCTCTAGCCGGAGCAAGGCGAGCTTTGCCTCGCCGGAATTGGAGCCGGGGTAGCCGCGGCAGGAGGAGAAGGGCGTCGTTGATTGCGACCGCCCCAAGCTCCACCGCGACCACGCCTCGCCTCGCGGTCGTCTTCCACGTCATTTGCCCGCCTCACCGACCCTGCTAGAGCCCTGGTACGCCCCCATCAGACCCCCACCGAGCCGCTAGGGTTCGAGCTCGCCAGCGACATGTTCGTCGTCGACGACGACCCTCAGCCGTAGATTTCTATTCTAATCGCACGGCCCACAGCGAGCGTACCCTTTCACGTTTTAAGTGTTGCTGACACGCGGGACCCCCTTGTCAGCTGAGCCTCGCGCCGAGGAGTGCCACTGGGCCAGCCCATTCCTTTTCCCGCGCTAGCCCACCTATTCAAATATGGATTTTTCTTTTTAGTTAAATCTAGTTTATGTCCAGTGTTTCAAAAATCAATTCTGTGAGTTTTACAAATCCAAATTGCATGAAACCAATTTTGTCTGAAAGGTATTAAGATGATCTATCCAAGCCCGTTGGATTTAATTCAATTAGAGTTATAGATCTCTCCTAATAAAAATAAGAAGACAGAAGCTTTTGCAACTTGCAATATTTTTATAAAATCAACCAACTTAGCTTTTGAGTTGATTTCAACTCTCAAAAATCACATTTCACCATATATATCCAAATATGTAATAATATTAAGGTTTACATGCAGTGACTTTGGACTAGTACCAAAATAATGCTATATAGGCATTTCTAGTCACTTTAAATCATTAAATAATGAACTTAAACCAAAGTAATATTGATCCAACCCTTAAATCTCATTCCCACATGTTAGATATGTGGTGAGTACATGTGTACACATGATCCCATATTTTGGTGGTGAATATTAAATTTTAGTTAATTTTTCAATGAGTAGAAATTAATTTTCTAAAATAAAAAGAAGGAAACTTTTGAATTAAACTTGTGATGCTTGTGATGATAATAGATCATCAATTGTGTGTCTTAGAATGCTATCTAGCCTATTTAAGTATTGTTTGGTGATTGTGCACTCCCTATGTATTATACACGATAGTACCGACTAAGCTTTCGAGGAGGAGGAGTTCTACCAAGAAGAAGAAGAAGAAAACTTCAACCATTGCACCAACCAAGGCAAGCCACCATTAACAATGCAAGCTGCTATTAGTAAGCTAGCACTACTTAAGTGCAAGCCACCCTTAGTAATGCAAGTTAGCACTTGCAAGTGTAGTACCTATCCAACTAGAATCAAACTAGATAGTTTAGCAAAGATGCCTTAAGCATGCTTTGATCACACCCCTTATTTAACTAATAGTACCCCAAGTCTTAGTTACAAGTTTTACCCTCTTAGTTTATACAAAGTTATTTACTTGTTTTGAAGGTAGCATTCTATGGCATGAGATTGAACCCCTCTTTTCCACCTTAGTGAACACTCTTAACTTAGTAGTTAGAGTAGATCAAAAACTTGAGTCACTTTAGGTGGGAACACTTGGTGAAAATGAATTATGAAAACCTTAGAATGATGAGTCATTCTATTGAGATGTTTTGACATGTGTTGAGAAACACAATTGGTTGATGATGAAGAAAAATGTTGAGGCATGAGCCTTAACCCTTTTATAAAACTGATGGTTGGATTCGGATGCGATACCATTCCACATTTACCGTACAACCACATTACCTGAATTGGGTAAGGCTTAGCTAGAAATTTATATGCATTAGTATTAGTTCCCTCACGGGAGAGGTATGAGCTGAGGCTACCTCTCAATGTTATCCACCTATGCAGTGCCCAAGATGATTGATGGTCATGGTTGGGAGGCCATGCTCATAGGAGAGGTGCTTATAGTAGGGTGTGTAAAGGGAAAGTTATGTTTGATTATCTGCATACTAAGTATGATGATTCAGGGTTATCCCTGACAGATGTATCGAATCTTGTGGTGAAAGTGTACCACCTCTGCAGAGTGTCAAACTATTCGAATAGCCATGTCCGCGGTTATGGACAGTTGGAATGGCCATACTGTTTCATTGTCAGATGTTTTCTAAAGACTTTGAAAAGAATGATGAATCTTGACTTGACCACAACAAGCTTGTGTTTATGACAATAGTTTCCCCAACTTAAGTGATTCTAGAGTTTTACTTTATCTTTCTTTGCTTCTGAACTCAGCTTAGGTTTCAAACTTAACTTTATAGTTAAACATAGAGTTAGCACTTTAACTTACAATTATAATACTTGTTAGTGCTAGTTTGCGAGTACTTAAAGAGTACTCATGGCTTTTATCCCTGGCTATTAGCATGGCCAGACTATGAAGGAGATTATCAAGATGATGGTCAGCAGGACGGCTATGATAACTAGGACTATCTGCCTTCGTCAGCATTGCCTGTGCCCCTGAAGATGGACCCCACCGCTATGCTATCTTTTATTTCTGCTCCTTGTTTGTATTAAGAGTGGATCATGAGATCCTTATTTGTGTAAAACCTTATGTATGGTTTGTAATGGATGATGTACTATGATATCCAATCCGTTATGTCTCGCAAAAATGGTAATCCTGGGATTCCGAGGTATGGTATAACGGGCATCTGGGATTAAAAATCCGGGTGTTGATAAGTCCAGTCCAGCTACAGGAAGGCCCAGAAGACTTACCGACATAGGCATGTTATGTTACTTGTAGTTCAAGATGTACTCTATAACCGACTCTTAGTCGTAGCCAGATACGTCTCTCCTGTAAACCCTAGGCCGGATATCTATATAAGCCGTCCTAGGATAAGCCTTTAGGGCACCCTCACAATAGTCTACAATCTTAACTCACACAGGCGAGACCCTTGTAACCCATGTTCCGGCTTTGCCGTATTACTAGATTGCTAGTAGGAGTGGGATCCGTCTAAAGCCGGCGGATTCGAACCTGGGTAAACTTGTGTGCTCACCGTCCTGGAACATCATACGTCTCACACCCCTCTCTTTCGCACGCCTCGAGGACCCCGTCATGGCGTACTTGTCATTAATCCGACGATAGGGCGTGTGAATCGCCATGGTACAAGGAGAAGCTTTGGTCGTTGTCTCTGTGGCATGAGCTCTATGCGGTTGAAATGGGCGACATCTGAGATGACAAGCAGGACATCTTTGGCCGAAGTCGCCCTGGAAAGGCTTAGGTCGTACACGTTGCAGCCTCGGTGTTGCCTAAAACCTTCTGTACCGTTCGTCGAAATTCCCTGTGGATTAGGAGTATTGCATCGACAAGTTTCAAAAGTGAGATAAAACATGTAAATCTTCTTTGTGATGATCCCAATGTTAATATATGTAACATCATACTAATTAATTACTACTTTATGTTGCTGACAGATTCAATTTGTTTGGGGACAAGTTGAACAAGATTGCTGTAATGTTTACCTATTTCCAATGTACGATGGTGACATAGTGGGCCCACAGGCAACGGTGTGACAAGGAAAGTGTAGCAGGCAGGAAAGAAACGCTACCCGGCTAGCACTTGACACGCCGTTGCATTATGCCAAGTATTTTGTATGGAGGTCTTAACTTGCTACTGCTAATCTGTTTTGTAGTAATACATATGTACAGGTACTTGTTCAGATCGACTAATCGAGTGTTGAATATGGACTCCCTTTCCTTTTGAGTCATGGCCTTGCTACACCTATTGAATTTTCAATGTTTGTATTGTTGAATCTGTCATTTCTTTTGGCCATTGTCTGTACTGCTGAATCAGTCACTTTGAAATACTGTTGAATCTATCAAGTGGTGCTGAATATGAACTGGGAATCTGTAGATATGTTTTCTATCTTATTTTGTACTACTCAATCTATTAAGTGTTATGTCGTTACTATTACTAAGGTATTTTCTAGAACTAATACTGATGTACTGGTACTTGTTTACATCAAGTGTACTAGATGGTCTTGCTTTCATTTTTAAACTTGGTGTTGTCACAATCTAGATGAGGCTTGGCATTTCGGGATGCATATATGGGGGTCACACTGGTAGTGATGTGAAGAGGAGGTATGCACACAAAAGCATACTTGATCGTCAGTTTTGCTTGCTCCAATAATCGAGTGTGTTTGGAGAAAAGGACAAACTGGTCGTGCGACGAGGTTTTTAGAGCTGAAGCATGAACGGGTTCTATCTGTACTGCTATTGAGTTTTAGTGTCTGTATAGCTGAAATAGTCACTTTGGAATGTTGCAGAATCAGTCAAGTGCTGCTGAATATGAACTAGGAATTTTTTGATATTTTTTCTTTCTTATTCTGTACTACTGGATCTTTCAAATGCTACTGAATTTGTAAAAAAGTTTTGTCGCTATTGCTAGGTTGTTTGCACTAGAGCTTTTAACTGTGTGTCATCGGAAACGTTGGATGTGTTTTGGACAGAAATGAGAGGGTACCAAGTGAAGTCATTGGATTCTAGTCCAGTTTTGGCGCACGTGGTCTGTGTCGCTTGTTCTTTAGATATTTTTACATGAATATCTGTCAAAATTATTATCGCTTTTTTCCTCCGGTAGTGAGGTCTGTGTTCTGAATCCGGCCGAGCCACAACACAATGCAAATTTTACTAAAGAGAGGGTAAAATCTAGCCCATTTGGCCCCTCTTTAGCCCAGAACAATTTAACTCGGCCTTGTAGGGGTTAGGGGACTTGCTGACGACAGCCTATTTAAATTTATCAAGGAGCCCATGGAGAATGGCACATGGAGTATACCCCATTGAGTATAGTAGATTTATAATAGCCCAAAATCTTTAATTCGGCGTATTTGGAATTGCCCTTTAAAACAAAAAATCCACCTACCCATGTTTTTAAGAAACTACTACATTATCTGGCATCTAATAAATTGAGATGCCAAGATCGCTTCCCTTTTATTTTAATAAGAGAGATAACATGGACACATAAAATCTTTTTAAGAAGGCTAATATATAAGTGATAGGTACTATAAAAGTTTTAATGATTATGTTCATCTTATTTTTTTGTCGTAGTGGCAACGCACATGGTTTATATGTGTTTTGAAGTCTTGAGTTCAATTCTCTATGCTTGACATAAAATTATCTTGGATTTACATTTTTCTTCTAGCAATATTGCTTTATGCAGAGGCTGAGATCGCGGACCCACCAGCCTGCAGCATCCCTCGAGTTTAATGGTCGGATTTGAAAAAAAAGTTAAATACTTGTACAGAGAGGCTGGCATCAGGGACCCACCTGCCATAACATAGAAGGTTGCATCTAGGACCAACAAGCCAGAACATACCAGAGAGGCTGACATGGAGGCCTCAGCATCAAGACCATACACAACTACCACATCGAGCAACTTTGCCAAGGTCAAAACAGCGGACACGGCCAAAAAAGTCCATCATACGCAGGTTCTATTTACAGAGAGACTGGCATGTGGGACCCAGTAGCGTGGCCATATACAGGTTCTGCCTCGAGCGACGTTGCCAAGTTTGAAATAGGGACGAGCGAGCGGGAAAAAAGTCCAGCATGCTCATGTTTCTTCTAATGAGAGACTCGCATGGGAGACCCAACAGCCTGGAAAAATGGCTGATGCATCGAGCAATGCTATCAAATTCGAAACACGGAGGCGTGACTGAGGGAAAAAATTCCATCATACACACGTTTCTTCTAATAAGTGGATGACATGTGGGGTCCAGTAGCATGATTAAATGGTAGATGCAGCGAGCAACGCTATCAAGTTCATGGAGGCGCGACCGAGGGAAAAAATGCTATCATACACATGTTTCTTCTAATGAGAGGATAACATGTGGGGTCCAGGAGTTTGATTAAATGGTACATGCATCGAGTAGCGCTATCATACACACGATTCTTGTAATGTGAGGCTGACATGAAGGACCTAGCAGCGTGACTAAACGGCAAAGAGATCGAGCAATATTATCGAGTTGAAATCAGGGAGGCAATAGCCAAGGAAAAAAATTCCATCATGCAAAAGTCTCTTCTAATGAGAGGATGACATGTGGGACCTAGTAGCATGATTAAACGGCAGATGCATCGAGCAACGCTATCAAGTTCAGAACAGGGTAGCATGGGCAAAGGAAAAAAGTTCCATCATACACACGATTCTTCTATTGGGAGGTTGGCATGTGGGACCTAGCAGCCTGACTAAACGGCGAACGCATCGAGCAACGTTATCGAGTTCAAATCAGAGAGGCGCGACTGAAAAGTATGCTCCGCTAAAGACACTAACGTCTGGGACCCACATGCTTCAAAGAACTTTGGCGAGTGAGCATCACGCGAGGAAATGAAAATCTTGCTGTTGCCACGCACTGGCCGAGCTTTCTCCATGTTTTTAGTGGTTCTGTCGTAGTAGAGGGCTGTGAAACTGGAAAAAAAGGTTTCCATTAGCCACGGTCGAGCCGAGAAATTCATCGCGGAAGACGCGCCTTGTACGACGAACGTCAGGCCAAGTCGTTGTGGAACGAAACTTTTCTTGTAGTGTGATGGCTCGATATTGTTTTTGCATAATCGGTATGACCACGTCGTACGGGCGCAGCCCCCCCCCCCCCCCCATACGGCTGGTCGTTATCTATGTTGTGACCGCCTTCCGCTTTTCGCTTATCTGTACTAAAAAATCTGAGTTTGAACCGCCGTGAAGTCGGTACAGACGGGCAGTACAGGCCGAACAGGGACGAGTGCTAAGCCCAAATTATATCGAGCCCATTGGGGAACCCTAAGAGGAAGGTATGATGAGCACAATAGCAAGTTTTCCCTCAGTTATGAAACCAAGGTTATCAATCCAGTAGGAGCAACAAAACACCTCAAAGGTGTTGCTAGCTAGACTTTGCCAGGGCGCACTACCAGTGCCAGCAGCAACGTGGAGACCTACACAACACAACCACAAAACTTTGCCCCCAACTTGCGATGAGGTTGTCAATCTCACCGATTTTGCTGAAAACAAAGGATTAAACGTATCGAGTGGAAGAAAGTAATAGTCTGCAGAAAGTAAACAGAAAACAGTGAACTTTTGATTGTAGATTGATAGTAAAAGAAAGGACCGGGGTCCATAGTTCACTAGTGGTGGCTCTCCTTAAGATAGATGACATGTTAGGTGAACAAATTACAGCAGGGAAATTAACAAACATCAAGAAAGCAATATGCATATACTACTCATCTTCACTCCTTTGAGACTCGATTGGGCATTACAACATTATACATAGACCGTAATCCAACTGCATCTATGACTAATAATCCACCTTCAGGTTATCATCCGAACCCCCTCCAGTATTAAGTTGCAAGCAACAGATAATTGCTTTACGCATTGCGTGTAAAGTAAACAATACGATTGTTCTATGAACAAAGGATTTTTGTTTTCTCCCTAGTAGCAATCACTTCACCAGATTACTAGAGGCATGAACCCACTATCGAGCATAAATACTAACTCTTGGAGTTGCTAGCATCTACTTAGCCAAGATAGTTACTAACAACAGGAAGCATGCAAGATCACAAATAACAAAAACATGATAGAATCAATAATCAATCTGAAATAGCATCTCAGTATCCATCGGATCCCCGCAAACACAACATGTAGGATTACAAATAGATGATCTTGATCATGAACGGAGCTCACAAGATCTAAACATGATAGCACAAAGGAGGAGAACCAGCCATCTAGCTACTACATGGACCCGTAGTCCAAGGATGAACTACTCACGCATCACACCGGAGGCTTTCATGGTGATGAAGAAGGCCCCCAGGGTGAATTCCCGTCTCCGGCAGGGTGCCAGGAAGAGCTTCAGATCACTCCTGATATAGGGATAGATATGACGGCGGCTACAGACTCTTTCATGGAATTTTGATCGGGTATTTAGGGTTTCTGTATCGTAGGCATCTTATAGGCGGAAGCGAAGGCTGAGGGGGTGCCTAGGGCGGCCAGACCACCCCCTGGCACGAGCCAGGCTAGGTCGCGTGGCCAGGTGGTGTGGCGCCCCCCGGCCCCTCTCCATCTCGTATTCTGGCTTCGGGTCTCCCTTGGTGAAAAACTGACTTTGGCTTTTGTCCCGTCCAATTACGAGAATATTCAATTTCTGACTTTCCTAGAACCAAAAACAGCAAAAAACAGGCAGTTGGCACTGTGGCTCTTGTTAATAGGTTAGTCCAAGAAAGTGTATAGAAAGTACTTCAAAGTGTGGACAAAACACAAGAAAGTATATAAAACCAAGCATGGAACATCAAAAATTATGGACGTTAGCAACGTATCAACATCCCCAAGCTTAACTCCTGCTCGTTCTTGAGTAGGTAAGTGATAAAAAGAAAGAATAATTTTTGAGGTGACATGCACCATCATAAACTTGATCAAAGTATTTGTAAAACAATGATAGCTGGGATCATAGTACTTCAATCATAACATGAAAGACAAAGTTCTAACAATAAGGCAAAGCAACTATGTTGCAACATGAAAAGGCACAAACAAAAGATTCATGAATAACAACGCTTTGCAACATGTTTGTTTGTTTCACATAAAGAAAACATAGCATAGTGGCATTCAGCTTGTCCCTCATAGAGTAGCAAACATAAATGCATAGGACACCTTCAAAGTTCATAAGTGTGACTAGATACAAATAGTTTAAAACAAGCAATATCAAAGCTATGCATCAATCAACAAGTCTTGGGACAATGCACATAGAACTAAGAATGGGCACTATGCTTTCAAAGTTGGTGCTTAAAGATAGAAGGTGGAGACTCAACATAAAAGTAAAAGAAAAGTCTTCATAGAAGGAAGTAGGGATTCAAGTCTCATAAAGAGCTTCCAAAAATTATGGTACTTATTAGCTTTCAGCTCTCATTGCCCCTATCATAAGCATCTTGAAGTGATTAAGGTTAAAGTGAACAAACTATGGTGTATATGCTTGACGAAGTATAAGTTGGAAATCTCATGTCCCTTGACTACGAGGGCCGCTCCTCATGCTACTCAAGTATAGTTACCGGTAAGTTCTTGCCATAGTAAGTACATGTGCATCATAGAGAACCACCAACGGGGTACCCCTTGCCCGATGATACGGAAGAATCCCCATATCAAAATGACAAGGCAAGCAGACAACGAGCATCTCAGCAATCTTCTTATTTACCATGGGAAAATGGTGCTTTTTTCTCTCTTTCCTCTTTTGTCATATCTCTTTTTTTTCTTTTTTTCTTTTTTCTCAATATCTGACTCTCTTTTTTTATAAGAAGAATGCTTCATAGACAGCTCATTATGGTTATGCTGCAGGTTTGCACCATGATAGCATGGATTAGACCAGCAGCCCAGGTGATTCTCTAACACACATGCATAACTCCATGGACTTACAAGCTCCCCTTTTTATTTCACACCGACGATATCCATAGACAAAAGAGCATGATATCAACTAGGTACAAAGTACAAGTGCAATGTTGAAAGCGTTCCCCATGACAGCATGGTTCTGCTAATCCCCAACATATAAGTGCAAGCATATACAACATAGACGACACAATGGTTCAAGTTTATTAAGGGCAAGAAAAGTAAAGTGTGCCATCAAGTTCGTGAGAGCTTTAATCACTAGTTTTCTCATAACAAGTTTAATTCGGAAGGTAGATAAAAACATGAATATACTTGGAATAGCATATTCTAATAGGTAGGTATGGTGGACTCTTTGGAATAACTTGGATTTATGAGTTGGATGCATGAGTGGAACTCATACTTGGTTATGGAGGCTAGCAAAAGACTAGGAGCGACCAACTAAGAGAGCAATAATGGCCATAATCATGCAGAGCGACAAAACATCATTAATAAAAGCATAAAGTGATACTACAAGTTGAAAACTAAAAGATCATAAAGTTATGGTGACTTGGGATAGTCATAACATGGTGTGAGCATGCGTCAAGTCAACCCAAATAAAGCATCAAAGGAGAATACCACAATACTATGCTTTAATATGCTAAAACAACGCATGATTCTTCCAAGGCACATTAAGCAATCTCAATTGTTTATAACAAGTCATGCTACAGCAAAGAATACTAACCATAAAGCCAAAACAATATCAAGCATGGCATGACAAAGCATAGGCCACAGTCAAAAACAAGCTCTCTTTACCACTTAAGCATGAACTTTCCTACTCTTTTCCAATCCAAACCAAACTATTTGAAAACCAATGTATGAAAGAGGGGGTCCAACCAATTTATTCAGCAAACTAAGCAAACCAAGCAAACGAACACCAAAAACAAAAAGCGAAGACGCTCCAAGAACAACACAACTGTGCATGAAACAATAAAAATGAAGCGTTTAGAAGAAACCTGGGATTTTTATTGATGAAGAAGGGGATGCCTTGGGCATCCCCAAGCTTTGACGCTTGTATCTCTTGAATATTTATTGGGGTGACACGGGGTAGCATCCCCAAGCTTGAGCTTTAGTCCATTCTTCATCTCATTACATCATTCCTTCCATACACCAGAAATTTTTCTTCATACAAAACATCACACTATCTTTATTAACAACATTAGTGCACTCAAGATAATAAGTCTTTAGGTTCAGTTTCAACACCAATAAAACTTCCATTAAAACACAAGCTACTACAGAACTTCCCTCAAAAATCTCAATTCCCCAAAAGAACTCAAAAAGGAAGCAACAAGAAGCGAATGCAAATAATGGCAGAAATCTGTCAAAACAGACCATCAGGTAAAGAAGAACTTTTTCGAAGACCTTCTGTTGCTCAAATCGAAAAGTGTTGAACTGACGAAAGTTAGATAATAACCTGGGGCATAAGAACAAAAATTCACGCCTCAAAATGACGTATAGAAATTTACACAAATTTTTACAGTGAAGCACAGAAATCTATTTCGGGACAGCAACTTTCCTAATCATTACTTCTCTCTCATTAGAGGTTACTCTTGGCACAAAAAGCAAATAAAAATGATAAGGAGCGGTTATTAATGAAGTAATAACTTACAAGACTCATCTAAAACTTTTGGGTTATCTCCCAATAAGTACTTTTCTTTAACACCTTTAAGTTAGGCATGATAGTTTGAGAAGATGCTCACATATGAAATATGAATTGAAGTAAAAGACAGCATCAAGAAGAAAATTAAAAACACATTTAAGTCTAACCCACTTCCTATGCATAGGAATCTTGTATGCAAATAAATTCACAAAGAACAAAGTGACAGGCATAGGAAGATAAAACAAGAGTAACTTCAAAACTTTCAGCACATAGAGAGGTGTTTCAATACCATGAAAACTTCTACAACCATATTTTCCTCTCTCATAATAATTTTCAGTAGCCTCATGAATAAACTCAACAATATAACTATCACATAAAGCATGCTTTTCATGATCTTCAAGCACTAGAGCTTTATTATAAACATTTTCAAAAGAATCCTCAAGAACATAACATTCATCCTCCTTTAGTAAGCATGGGGGACAATCTAATATTGTAAGGGGTAAAGAGTTACTCTCATTAGAAGGTAGAAATGGGTAGATCCATTCTTCGTCCTCTTGATCATCACTCTCCTCCTCTTTTTCATCCAATGAGCTTCTAGTTTCAGCAATTTCTTCTTCCATAGGCTCCTGCAAGGCATTAGTCTCTTCCGCTGGTGGAGAGCATCTATTAAGATATTCAAGAATATAGCCATTTTCTTCCTTGTAATTATCAAAGCAAAATTGAAGTATATCATAAACCTCATATTTATAAGGTGCATCATCAGTATTTTCAAGCAAACTAGCAAATTCAAATGCACCCTTCCAAGCAATAAATTCTTCAATTTGTTCCACATCATAAAAGTCATAATTTCCTTTAACATAAGAAGATATGGTAACATTATCAATATACTCACATTGAAAAGGGAGGTGTTTGTACCTCCTACAGCAACAAGATTTATCAATGCAATAAGTAACATTATAAGTAGAGCACACGTTTCTAGCAATGGTATTCAATTTATCAATTTGTTCCCATAAGAGTTTCCCTTTTTGTGACAAGCGGTGATCCTTATAATAATATTTTTGTTCTTCCGTGAACCCACCTTGCCAATTAGATTCAGTTTCAAAGAAACCAACCATTGATAGTAAGCAAGATAAAGCAAGACAATTACAGACCAACGAAAATACCAACTATAGTAGGAACTAATTTTTTATATATTTTTGATAAAAAGAACAAGGAAACAAAGCAGAAATAAACTAAGCAAAACAAAAATAACAAAGTAAAGAGATTGGTTATGAGGGACTCCCCTTGTGAAGATGTCCTTGACTCCACGGCAACGGTGCTAGAAAATCGGTTACTAAGCCCAAAATATATCGAGCCCATTGGGGAACACCAAGAGGAACCATCACAACCATCCTATACTCCTACTTTGCAAAGTTATGACTTTCTGCAGGTTGAGAAGCCAATGTTGCCGATGCCATTCATCGCGGCGACCGCGGGAACCTCTGTCGCGGGCTCTGCCGCGGCTGCTCGCCAGCCTGCCGCGGGCAATTCTCCTGCCGTGGCAGGATCTCCCGACCCACGCACGCTGCCTCGGGCCACCTCACCTGGCCCGTCCTTGGTCGGATCGTCACCGTCAGGATCACCCTCGTCCGCTCCCTCGCCCACCGCATCTACGGATGATGGTGCCCCGGAGCCTTCTACGAGCTCACCATCCACGGCTTCTACGCTGCCTCCCGCCACGGATGCTCCTCGGGCTCGTCGTCCTCGAGCACCACCGCCGCCACCAGCTTACACCATGCTCACGCGTGCCAAGCACAGCATTGTGCAGCCCAAGACGATTTTTGATCTTCAGGTTGAAGCATTGTCTCCAATACCGAGGACTTATCATGGTGCTCTCAAAGACCCCAACTGGCATGCTGCAATGGTTGAAGAGTACAGTGCGCTCCTCTCCAACAACACTTGGGACTTGGTTGATCCTCCTCGACGTGCCAACATTGTCACCGGCAAGTGGATCTTTCATCACAAGATGAAGTCTGATGGTTTGTTGGAACGATACAAAGCTCGTTGGGTCCTCCGGTGTTTTACTCAGCGCGAAGGTATTGATTTTGATGAGACTTTCAGCCATGTGGTCAATCCAGCCACCATACGCATGGTCTTATCACTTGCGCTCTCTAGTAACTGGCCGATTCATCAGCTTGATGTCAAGAACGCCTTCCTCAATGGCACACTCATCAAGACCGTGCATGCTCGACAGCCTTTCGGGTTTACTGATCCCAGATTTCCTGACAAGGTGTGTTGCCCCAACAAATCTCTCTACGGTTTGAAGAAGGTGCCTCGAGCATGGTTTCAGCGGTTTGCTTCGTTCATTGCTACCGTTGGTTTTCTTGGCTCCAAGTTAGATAGCTCCATGTTTGTCTACCGGCGTGGCACTGACATGGCCTATCTCCTGCTCTATGTGGATGACATTATCCTGACAGCGTCTTCGCCGACTTTGTTGCATAGTTTAATTGCTTCTCTTCGTAAAGAGTTCAGCATGACAGATATGGGTGAGCTTCACAGTCAGACGCACTAAGGACAGTTTGTTCCTCTCACAGGAGAAGTATGCATTGGAGCTTCTTGACAAAGCTGGTATGTTATAGTGTAAATCTATCTCCACACAAGTTGATACAGCTTCTAAGCTTGCAGCTCATTCTAGTGATCCCGTGGCTGATCCTATAGAATATCGCAGTATTGCAGGAGGTCTCCAATACCTCACTTTCACTCGGCCAGATATCTCCTATGCAGTACAGCAGATATGTCTTCATATGCATGATCCACGGGCTAATCACTTGCTCCTTGTGAAGCGTGTTCTACGCTACATCCGCGGTACCACTGACTATGGTCTCACTTTGTATCGACGCACATCAAACAAATTGCTGGCCTACTCGTACGCTGACTGGGCAGGTTGTCCAGACACTCAACGGTCTACTTCGGGCTATTGTGTGTTTCTCGGCGCGAATTTGGTGTCTTGGTTGGCTAAGCAGCAGCACACTGTTTCCTGATTGAGTGCGGAGGCTGAGTATCGGGCGGTAGAAAATGTGGTGGCTGAATCTTGTTGGCTTCGCCAGCTACTCTTGGAGCTTCATCGACCGGTGCATGATGCTTCAGTGGCCTTCTGTGACAAGCCTGATCGTCCCCTATCACTGACCCTAGCTGGAGCCCCGGTATGTCCCTAGTGACCCCTACCACCGTATTAGGGTTCGAGTCTCGCTGGAGCTGTTCAACGGAGACGACAAACCTCAGCCGTAGGATCCTGTTCTAATGGCAGGGCTGGGATTGCTAGATACCGTTTCAGTTAGAATGAGTCGCTGACGCGTGCGACCATTCTGTCAGCAGCCCGCTGCGCCAGCGTAGTGCCCTTGGGCCGGCCCATTTAGTTTCCCGCGCAGAGCCCAGCCGTTTAAATAGCATTTTGTCTATTTAGTTAAAATCCTATTCTGTAGCTATATTAAAAATTCAATTCAAAGCGATGTACTGATCCAAAATGCATGATTACAATTTTTCTAGAAAGCTATGGAAAATATCTAGTCACTCCCGTTGGATTCAAATCAATTGAAACAATAGATCACCTATACCAAAAATAACAAGACAGAGGCTTTTGCCACTTCAAACATTTTAGAAGAAGTTATTCTCATTATCGCTGAAAGGAAGAGATGAGGACTGGTATAAGCTGCTGAAGAATGGTCAAGCTCTGGAATGGGAGGAAATAGTGCCTCTCTTTTATTCAAAGTTTTATCCTCCTAGTGAAATTCATAAAGATCGGAATCAAATATACAACTTTTGGCCTGTTGATGGAGAGAGTACAGCTCAAGCTTGGGGGAGATTGAAGTTACTAATGCTCAAATGTCCCATTTATGAGCTCCCCAACAATATTATTATCAATAACTTTTATGCAAGGCTCCCTCTACATGACAATGATTTATTGGATGCTTCTTGTGCTGGATCATTCACTCGCATGGAAGAAGAAGTTAAATGGGATCTTCTGGACCGTATTCAAGAGAATGCTGAAGCTTGGGAGAACGACAAAGGTAGAAAGTCAGGTATAAAATTATGATTATGAATGCATTGAATCTTTTATGGGAACTGATGACTTTCAAAATATTAAAAATGCTTATGGTCTAGACTCTCAAGCTATTGCTTCTTATTTTAAGGCTTTTGCTTCTTATATTGAAGTGCCTAAAAAGAAGTGGAATAAGTATAATGAACCTTATAAAGATATTGATAAGAGTGTTCTTGCAAGAAGTACTGAAGTTTATACTGCTAATCATGTTTTACCTGAACCTTATATTGAGAAAATGCCTTTTCCAGTTAAGGTAAAGGAACATTCTATGATAGCTAGTATGGTTAATGAAAGTATGAGTAAGGCTGCTGAACCTGATAAACAAATGATTGATGAACCTATTGTAGCAAATGTGAAAGACTTTGTTGCTAAATATGAAAAAGAGGGACACACTATCCTTTGTAAGGATACCTCTAATATTGTTTCGCATAGTAGTGTTATGAGAGCTAGTATTCCTGTGTTTTCTGTTAGAATAAGTGATCATTGCTATGATAGTCCTTGTGATAGCTATATTGTTAAGTTTATGCATGATACTGAAAGCTATTATGAGAGAGGGAAAAGTGTTCTTGTGCATCTCAATAATATCAAGTTTCCCCGTTTTATGCTGAAAGTTTTTATGTTGCACTTCTTTTGCCTTCTTATGCAAGTTGTCTTTGGTTTCAATAACTTGTTTGTTTACAAAATCCCCTTGCATAGGAAGTGGGTTAGACTTAAATGTGTGTGTTTTTGCTTCTTAATGCTCTCTTTCACTTCAATTCATATCCCTATGAGAGATTCTTCAAAATTATCATGCCCATCTTAATGGCTATAAAGAAAGAGCCTTATGGGAGACAACCCAAGTTGTTTTTGCTTTCAGTTTGCTTTTGTTTCTTTGAGTCTTGGAAGTTATTACTTTGGTAATAACCGCTCTTTATCCGTTTTGTTTGGTTTTTGTGCCAAGATCAACCTCTAATGAGAGAGAAGTAAGAATTGGGGAAGTTGCTGTCCCGAAACAGATTTTTCTGCTTCACCGTAAATATTCATGAGAGATTTCCGTATATCGGATTGAGCTGTAATTTTTTTTGCTTCTGTCCCAGGTTGTTATTTAACTTTCGTTAGTTTTGAACTTTTTTATTTGACCTACTGGTTTGTTTTGACAGATTTTGCCAATCTTGCATTTGCTTCTTTATTCGATTTCCTTTTTGAATTCTTTTTGGGTTTTTGAAAGGAGTTGCTACAGTAGCTTTTGTTTTGATGGTTTTCAGTCGAAGTTGGACTCAAAAGGTTTTGTCACTTCACTTATACTAATGTTGCTAATAAGAACTGTGTGAAGTTTGGTGTGAAAGAAATTTCCAGGAAGTGGAGACGATGGTGTAATAAGGAAGAGAAGGGTTTTATGGCTCAAGTAATAAGTATATGAAGATAAAGATATCAATGATATTCAAGTGATGACTCCAGAAGGATCCACTCAATGCCAAATTCAGAGACCTGCAGAGTCCGTTTCCAACTAGGTAACAGTTCTGGTAAGTAAAGTTCCGAGAAAATACAATCCAACTATATTTCTGCAGTTTTTAGTCGTTTCGAAGCAAAAAAGAGAGGGAACCGGAGCCAGGGTGGCCCACACCACCCCATGGCGCGGGCCCACCCCTGGCCGTGCCACCAGGTGGTGAGGCCACCCAGGACTCCGCCTCCGACTTGTTTTCTCCCAGTACCTTCCTTTTGGTATGAAACTTCGTAATATATAACCCCCCGGATCTTCCGAGGTTCGTATGTCGTTATTTCGTCGTGTTTTTGTTTCGATCTGCTTCTGCCAGGTGGAATCCCAGATTTGGAGCCACAATGTCTTCCTCTAGAACATCCAAGGGAGATTCCTTAGAAGATATCATCAACCCATACATGAGAGAATTGAAGATTCATCCCAAGGAGTTGTTGCTTGAAGGTGGGGAGGTCCGGATTAAGGAGGTTCAAGGCCCTAAAGGTGAAGGAAGTCTGGAGGACAGGATGGAAGCATTGGAGCAAGAAAGCTATAGGTACAGGAAGATGGTGGAGCGCGAAGTGGGCATCATCCATAAGATTTGTTCCGAACTCATCGCCGAGCACCAAAAGGAGACTGCTGAACTCAAAGATGAAGTCTTTTCACTCCGCCAAACAACCAACGAACTGCAAGCACAGTTCTATGACGTTCAAAATCAAAACTGTGAGTATGAGGCTAGGTTTAAACGCATAAGTGCTGCTGCAAGTTTCAGGATGTTGGAAACCACGATGTCCTTTGTTGATGGGAAGCTTTTACCCTGGAATACAGACGAAGATGAGAGTATACCACCACCACCAAAGGAATAATTCATCATCAGGTTTGGCATCCCCTTGGTTTATTCCAAGCTTGGGGGAGTGCCGCGGTATCAAATCACTATCTTCTATCTTTTTACCTTATTAGTAGAGTCACATCATGAATAGAGGAGTTATTATGTAGTATGGTTTGCATTATGGAAGTCTCCCCTCTCTCGTTAGATTTGTATGCCTTGGTGTGAGTTTCCGTTATGGAATATTAATGAGAAGTTCTATCATTCACTCTTTTGCATAGCTTATATTAGTTTTCAATTCGTGGTTATATGATTGATCTTGTTGTTAGTATTGGTAGCACTCTGGGATCATTGAGTTAATTTAGTTGGTTTTGGCAAACCTGGCTCGGTCAGTAGCAACACCCTTTTTGAGAGTTGAAAAGAAAAAGATAGAAGTACTCGAGGGAAAAATAATTTCATCATCTTTCTTTCTTGATTTGCTCATAAGTTTAGTATTCTCTAGATAAGATCTTCTGTGCTTCCAAGGAAGATTGCTTGTTTGTTTTCATCACTTGTATGTTTGTTTGTCTCCTTCAACTCTTGTACTTGCTACCCAGCCTTGCTAGACAAAAACCTGTACTGAGAGGGCATTCTTCTCGTGCATCCATCTCCCTTAAACCAAAACCTTTGCCATTTGTGTCCACCATACCTACCTAGTAGCATTATTGCTATTCCAAGTAAATTCTTGTTTTGTCTACCTCCCAAATTAAACTTGTTATGTGAAAATTAGTGATTAAAGCTCTCACGAACTTGATGGCACACTTTACTTTCTTGCATTTAATAAACTTGAACCATTGGATCCTTCTTTGTTGCGTATATGCTTGCGCTTTATGAGTTGAAGTTAGCCGAACCATGTATCATGGGGACCGCTTTCAACACTTCATTGGTACTTGTACCTAGTTGATATCATGTTCTTTTGCTTATGGATCCTGACGGTGTGAAATAAAAGTGGAACTTGTAAGATCATGGATTTTATATGTGTTAGGGAAACGTCTGGGCCGCTATCCTAAGACATGCCTAATCATGGTGGAAACTTGCAGCATAACTATAGTGAGAATTCTATGAAGCATCCTCAATAAAAACATATGCAAATAGCAAATAAAAAGATCGCTGAGGTGCTCATTGTCTGCTTGCCTTGTCATTTTGAATATGGGATAGCTCCTGTGTCATGTGCAAGGGGTACCCCGTTGGCGGTTCTCAATGATACGCACGTATTTACAATGGCAAGATCTTGCTCGTGACTGAAGTTGAGTAGCATGAGGATCGGTACTCATAAGTAAGGGGCATGAGATTTCAACTTATAACTTGTCAAGCATATCCTCTTAGTTGTGTCACTTTAACCTTAACCACCTAAAGATGTCTATGATAGGGGCAATGAGAGCTGAAAGCTAGTAAGTATCATAATTTTTGGGAGCTCTTTATGAGACTTGCAATCCCTGCTTCCCTCTGCGAAGGGACCCTTTCTTTTACTTTGTAGTTGAGTCAGTAAACCTACTCCCCTCTATCTCAGCAAGTATTTTGAGTTGATCTGTTTCATTCATTCATATGATGATTTATTCATTCATGTTTCTTATGTTCCTTGTTTTGCACATTGCTCTTATCTTCAAGTTTACTACTTTGAAAGCTATCATTGAAAAACCAGCTATTTGTGAACTCCAGCAAATTATCAACTATTCTTCGACCAAGAGCTAATTTTGCCATTACCAATTATTGATTCACTCTTTGTATCTTTATTGTGTTTCCTTTACTCATTACAAGTTGAGTTATATAATAGTGAGTTGTCTTCTATTATGATCTATGTATTTGATGAATGTGATGCTTCTTGTCCGTATTCTTTTATCGACTCTTCACTCCATAAACCTGAGGTCATGTTTATTGAGCTCAGTTTCGCTTGGGGACAAGCGAAGTCTAAGCTTGGGGGGAGTTGATACGTCCATTTTGCATCACTATTCTATGTCTTAATTCATTATTATTCATTGATATATTTCACATTGAGAGGTGATACTTATGTTATTTCATCTGTTTTTGCATGGTTGATGACTTTTGGAGCATGGACCGCCGCAGTCAGTATCCTGATGGAAAAGGTGTTGTTTGGAGGCAAAATTCGCGAAGATCAGAAAATTCAGGAAAATATACAGAAAATTCTATTTTTCCAGAAGACTCAAGATGCCAGAAGATGGAGTGGAGGTGGGCCACAAGGGGCCCACACCACCCCATGGCGCGGGCAGGCCTAGGCCGCGCCAGGGAGTGGTGTGGCTGCCCTGGCCCACTCCAGCCTATCCCCTCTGGCGTATATCAACCTCCCAAAACCCTAAGACTTAGGGAGCGACCACAGAAAGATTCCGCCACCTCTGTGGGACGGAAAACAACAAGAGAGAAAGATCTCTCCGGCAGACAGATTTCTGCCGTGGGAATTCCTTCCCGGAGAGGGGAGATCATCGCCATCAACACCACCATCAAGCTGGACTTCATCGGGATCATCATCATCATCATCACCACCATCATCACCATCAGCACCCTCATCACCATCTCCATATTGTTGTAACAATTGAGTTGAATCTTGCATAGTTCATAGGGGAAACTTTCCCGATGTTGATTACTCTTTGTAGTTGATGCTATTGAGTGAACCATTGAATTATTGTTTATGTTCAGATTGTTATACATCATTATTTCATCTCTAATCATTATCCATATGATGTCTTGTGAGTAGTTCGTTTTGTTCTTGAGGACATGGGAGAAGTCTTGTTGTTAGTAGTGGAGTTGTGTTGAGAAAGATTCAATAGATTGTTATTTAAGTTGTGGTGTACTTCTTCTAGTGGTGTCATGTGAACATCGACTACATGACACTTTACCTATATGGGCCTAGGGGAATGCATTGTGTATTTGGCTACTAATCGTAGGGGTTGCCGGAGTGACAGAAACCTAAACCCCCGTTAGGAAACCATTGCACAAGGGACGTAAGGGTCTTAGAGTTTAAAGTTGTGGTTAGGTTTCTACCTTAATTACTTTCTTGTACTTACGGATGTTTGCAAGGGGGTTTAATCACAAGTATGTATTAAGTATTGGATGGGTCGGTACATTAGCACAGGTTCACCCACACAACACTTAGCAAGCTAGAGACGATTAATCGACTATATGAAGCGAAAGCACTTGACAGTCTTCCCATGTGTCCTCGAGAACGTTGGGTCATCTATAGAAATACAACCGGCTTGTCCTTTGCTGCATAATGGATTGGGCCACTTGCTGCATAAAGGATTGGGCCACTTGCTGCATTCATTCTTACTGTCTTTTGTTTACTCGTACTTTTTTTACTTGCTTTATCGAAAACCCCTAAAAATCTGTTTGCTAAGTATTTGTAGAGAATTCCTGATCCATTCCACTAGCCAGCACCTTCTGCTCCTCGTTGGGTTCGACACTCTTACTTATCAAAAATACTGCGATACACCCCCTATACTTGTGGGTCATCAATCATCAATTGAAAATCCGCGTGACGGATATCCCATAGACTGCCTTCACCACCAGATATGGATTCTACGAGTATAATATCATGTATTTTGAATTAACCAATGCCCCCGCTTATTTCATGAGCCTCATCAATAAGAGTTTTATGAACTTTTTGGATAAGTTTGTCATTGTGTTTATCGATGACATTCTAATCTACTCCAAATCAAAAGAGGATCATGAGCAACATCTGAGAACCATCCTTGAAACCCTTAGGGAGCATCAGTTGTATGCCAACTTTAGCAAATGTGAATTCTGGTTAAAGGAAGTAGGATTCCTAGGCCATATCTTGTCCGCAGGAGGAGTTGTTGTCAATCCCGCCAAGATTAGAGATGTTGAAGAATGGAAAGCACCAAGCACCCAAACCGAAGTCCATGCATTTCTTGGATTAGCCGCATATTACCGCAAGTTCGTTGAAGGATTTTCGAGCATCGCAAGACCGATGACCCAGTTGTTAAAGAAAGATAAGAAGTTTGACTGGAGTGACAAATGTGAAGCAAGTTTTCAAGATCTTAAGAAGAGGCTGGTTTCAGCCCCAATTTTGATCATGCCGATATCAAGAAGCCTTTTGATGTGTATTGTGATGCATCCAAGATTGGTCTCGGATGTGTGTTGATGCAAGAAGGGAAAGTCACATCTTATCTGTCCAGACAACTAAAGCGGCATGACCAGAACTACCCCACCCATGACCTAGAACTAGCAGCTGTAGTTTTAGCTTTGAAGACATGGCGTCATTACCTTATGGGTAACCGCTGTGAGATTTATTCGGATCACAAGAGTCTGAAATATATTTTCACCCAGAAGGAGTTGAATATGAGGCAAAGGAGATGGTTAGAGTTAATCAAGGATTATGACCTTGACATTCACTATCACCCCGGCAAAGCCAATGTGGTAGTGGATGCTCTTAGCAGATTGCCGTGTAAATTAAACACCATGATTAAGGAAGCCCAGCCAAGCCTACATGAGGAAATGGAAAATTTCAGAGTGGAGCTAGTTAATAAAGGATTTCTAGCTAGCATAGAACTTCAACCCACTTTGATTAGTCAGATAAAGGAGGCCCAGAAAGGGAACGCAAGTATTGATGGAATCAAGCATCGTATCAGAACATGGAAGGTACCTGCATTCACCGAAGATGATGAAGGAGTTATGTGGTATAAGGGACGTATCTGTGTTCCCGCAGATTCGGAGTTGAAACAGATCATTATGCAGGAAGCCCATGATAGCCTTTATTCTATCCACCCAGGAGGAACCAAGATGTATCAAGATATGGAGCAATTTTGGTGGCACAAAATGAAGAGAGAAGTCAGAAGTTACATAGCGAAATGTGATATCTGTCACAGAGTGAAAGCGGAACATCAGCGACCCGTAGGACTGTTGCAACCATTGCAGATTCCGGAATGGAAATGGGATTCCGTGGGAATGGACTTTATCACATGTTTGCCTACATCTAGTAGGGGAAATGACTCTATTTGGGTCATAGTAGATAGACTATCCAAGGTAGCCCATTTCATACCTGTCAAGACTACCTACCAAAGTTTGAAGCTAGCGGAGTTGTATATCGCGAGGCTAGTCAGTTTGCATGGAACCCCCAAGACCATAGTGTTAGATCGAGGAACCTAGTTTACCTCAAGATTTTGGCAAAAAGTCTAGGAAGGATTAGGAACCAAATTAAATTTCAGCACAGCTTATCACCCGCAAACCGACGGACAAACTGAAAGAGTCAACCAGATCTTAGAACATAAGTTGAGACCTTGTGTGTTAGAATATGGATCTAAATGGGAAGATTGTCTGCCTTTCGCGGAATTCTCATATAACAATAGTTATCAAGCTAGTTTGCAAATGGCCCCATTTGAGTTCTTATATGGAAGGAAGTGCCATACCCCGTTGAATTGGTCGCAAGTAGGAGAGAGTCAGATATTCTCACCCAACATTCTACGAGAAGCCAAAGAGAAGGTTCACAAAGTCCGTGAGCACCTCAAGACCACTCAATCTAGACAGAAGAGTTATGCTGAAAAAAGACGTCGAGAACTGACCTTCAATGTCGGAGATTTTGTGTATCTCAAAGTGTCACCCTTGAAGGGAATGCAACATTTTCTTCTGAAAGGAAAGCTAGCCCCCTGATATATTGGACCCTTCAAGATTTTGAATCGCTGAGGAGAAGTATCATATCAATTGGAACTGCCCGAGGAGATGTCAGTCGTGCATAATGTGTTCCATATCTCGTTACTTAGGAAATGCCTAGAAGTTCCGGAGAAGACCGAAGTTTTCAAGAACATCGATCACAGAGCCACAGATATCGACAAGTATGTAACTTATCATGAAGTGCCCATCCGTATTTTGGAAGAAGCATTCAGAACCACCCGAACCAGAAGTATTAAGTTTCTCAAGATCCAATGGAGTAACCATACCGAAGAAGAAGCCACCTAGGAACGAGAAGATTATATTAGGACTGAGTTTCCCAATCTCTTTAGTTCCTAGTTTTTCCTGAATCTCGGGACGAGATTCTGTTTAAGGAGGGAAGGTTTGTAACACCTCAAAAATATTAAACAAGCTTATCAAGATCAAATCACCCAAGTTTAGGGTTAACAAAAAACTTTTATTCCAAAAATCTATATGAGTGCATGTGTGATTTGTATTATTGCATGAATACTTGTAAATGCCATGTCTGATTGCTACCAATGGTAAGGATTAGTTTAAAAAGGTTTAAAACATCATCTAGATCACTTACAAGCAAAATCAAATAAAAATAAAATCAAATATAAGACATATGATCAAATGGTCACTTTTGCCATTATTAACCACTAGACCACTTTGCGTGTTCCTAGTAAAAGATTTCTAACAGAAAAAATTCCGATTCTTTTCACCCCTTGCTAGACCAACTCAAAGTGAATCCAAGCAAACTTTACAAAGTGGCAGAAACCATTTTCAAATCTATTTAAGAGGCAGTTCAAAATTGAGTCAAGTGTATGTACTAAGATCACCACTTTTCAAAAACCATTCAAACCACTTCCACTTGACCAATCCCAGCAACCATAGACTACTAAGCAAGTACTCAGATCACTCACCAAAAATCATTCAAAAATTTGAAAGTTGAATTCATGCGGCCATTTGGTCGAGCACCTGGCAGAAAGAGTACAACCTCAACCACTATACACTGTTTTGAGCTATCAATTTCTCATCTCTTGTACTACAATCAACCCATTCAATTGTCCATGATCATCCCTGGTACTTGGTCATGCAGAGGAGAGGCATCACTAGCCACATTGACTAGTGCCATGCCCGTACCAAGCCAGCCATGCCGGTCGAGCATGAACCAGTCGCTGCGTGTCGCGCCACCCTCTCCCACGACACCTAGACAATAGCCATGACCACCGTACTGAGTGACGAACACCTACGTACCCGAACAGAGCGCTGACATCGCTCGACCGACTGAGACCGCCCCTTGCCATGCCGTCATGCGCGTGACAATCGCCGTAGTCCCCCGCATCGACCCATGCCCTCCGCCATGCTAAGCGCGACCTGTAGCAGTGTCGCCGGAGGAGCCCGACCATGCCGCCCTGCCTCCAACCTTGGTGTATAAATAGAGGC
This sequence comes from Avena eriantha, assembly GCA_910589775.1. Classification (NCBI taxonomy): domain Eukaryota; kingdom Viridiplantae; phylum Streptophyta; class Magnoliopsida; order Poales; family Poaceae; genus Avena; species Avena eriantha. The sequence continues at coordinate 504,201,730 of OU342742.1, forward strand.
CACCCTAGACCTCATTCTCCACACTATTCCACTCCGCACTCACCTAGGAACCTCACCGACCCTTCCCGGAGCAAGGTGAGCACCACGACGCTAGACTTTGGCCGGAGTCTGCCGCTGCAGTCGAGGAAGGAAGCCATCGATTGGAGCCACCCCAGGAGCTGCCGTGACCGCGCCTCGAACCGCCGTCAGCGACAAGCCTGATCGCCCCCATCTTCGACCCTACCTAGAACCCCGGTATGTCCCCAGCGACCCCCGCCGCCGTATTAGGGTTCGAGTCTCGCCAGAGTTGTTCGACGGAGACGACGAACCTCAGCCATAGGATCCTATTCTAATCGTAGGGCTAGGATTGCTAGATACTGTTTTGGTTAGAATTAGTCGCTGACACGTGGGACCATTCTGTTAGCAGCCCGCTGCGCCAGCATAGTGCAGTTGGGCCGGCCCATTTAGTTTCCCGCGCAGATCCCAGCCGTTTAAATAGCATTTTGTCTATTTAGTTAAAATCCTATTTTGTAGCTATATTCGAAATTCAATTCAAAGAGATGCACTGATCCAAAATAGATGATTCCAATTTTGCTAGAAAGGTATGGAAAATATCTAGTCACTCTTGTTGGATTTAAATTAATTGAAACTATATATCACCTATACCAAAAATAACAAGACAGAGGCTTTTGCCACTTCAAACATTTTTAGAAAATAAACTATAAATGCTTTTGAGTTGTTTCCAACTCTCAAAAATCACAATTGCCATGCTCTACTTGAATATGTAAAAATATTTGGTGTTACAAATTTGAAACATGGCTTAGTATTAAAAGAGTGTTATTTAGGCATTTCTAGTCACTTTAATATTATTAAATAGTAATATTAAATCTTGTAATATATGATCACCCTTTTAAATCACATTCCCAAGTATTGGAATAAATGGTGATGACATATGTCAACATGATCCACTATTTCAATTGGAGAATATTAAATCTTAAGGATTTAAAATGAGTAGAAATTACTTTTCTAAAATAAGAAGAATAAGAAAATGTGAATTTTCCACATGATGATTGAGATGATACTATCTCATCTAGTATGAGCCCTTGTGTGCTAAATAGAAGTAGTGAAGTGTTGTTTGGTGATTGTGTGCCTTGTGTGCATTTATAGACTCTAGTAATGACCCGGGCTACGACGAGGAGGAGTACTTCGAGGAAGAAGAAGAGAACTTCAACGAATGCACTGCTCAAGGCAAGCTATCAGTGCAAGCTAGAACTATGCATCCTATATATGCAAGCCCCTTATACTAGATGCACTAGGCCTACCTGGTTATGCAACTTTGATTATACCATTCCCAGTTTTACTCCAAGCTTTACTTTCTTTTTACTGAAGTTCTTATCTAGTTAATGAATTGTGATTAGTGGAAAAATAGGATGGATACCCTCAAGAATATCACCTTAGTCTTGGATACTTATACTTGATTAGCACCCCCAATAGTGACACCCTCAATACTAGTGGATAGTGCTAAAACTAAACTTGATTACTTTAGATGGGAATACTTGGTCAAAATGATTATGAAAACCTTGGAATGAAGATTCATTCTATTGAAATGTTTTAACATATGTTATGACACACAATGTTTTGATGATGAAAAGGAGGGAGGCATGAGCCTTGACTTTAATAAAAACTGATGGTTGGGTTCGGATGCGATACCATTCTAATTTACCGGACAACCACAATACCTGAGTTGGGTAGGGCTTAACTAGAAGTTTATATGTCTTAGTATGGGTTCCCTTGTGGAAGAGGTTGAGCTGAGGCTACCTCGTGAATGAATGTCCACCTATGCAGTTCCCGGGATGACAGTTGGTCATGGCTGGGAGGCCAAGCTCATAGGGGAGGTGCCTATACTAGGGTGTGTACTTGAAAGGTTAGGATTGATTATCCGCATACCAAGTATGATGATTCAGGGTTATCCCTGACGGATGTATCGAATTTTGTTGGGAAAGTGTACCACCTCTGTAGAGTGTCAAACTATTAGAATAGCCGCATCCGTGGTTATGGATAGTTGGAGTGGCCATACTATTCCATTGTCAAATGTTTTCAAAATGACTTGTGACTTGAAAGATGACTTTGACTTGACCACAAAAGAGTTGTGGACATGAGATCTAAGTTCCCACTTAAGTAATGTAGAGCTTCTGGCTCTTAAGGCTTTATGAAATAAGGATTGATGAAATAAACCTGGATTTTTGCAAACAAACATAGAGCTTCTGACTCCTACTAGTTTTACCTTACTTATGTTAGTGATAGTTTGCGAGTTCTTAAAGAGTACTCATGGCTTTGTCCCTGGCTATTCACATGGCCAGACTGTGAGGAGGATTACCTGGAAGATGGACAGCAGGAGGTCTATGACAACTAGGATCATGAAGAAGGAGCCTACTACATTTACTTTCCGCTAATTGTATTAAGACGGGATCATGAGATCCTTTATTTGTAAGACCTTTAATATGGTTTGTAATGGATGATGTGCTGTGGTACCACTTCTGTTATGTCTCGCAAAAATGGTAATCTTGGGATTGCGATCTACGACATAACATGCATTTGGACTTAAAATCCGGGTGTTGACAGTCTTGTACTTTTGACTCAATCATAGAGGAAAAAATACATCCTGTGGCCCGAACAACAATTTATAAAATTCTAAAATGTATACACACGGATTACCTTCGCCAACTAGTGTACCCTCATCCTGCTCTAATTGGAAGATCATCTTCCTACGATGTGTTCCATTCGCGATCAGGTGAAAATACTTTGTGTTATCGCCTCCCTCCTAAACATGCTTGACTTTGGCGCGTTGAGCCCATTTAGTTTCCTTGTCCCTTCAGAGCTTTGCTAAGTCATCGTTGGCCTTCCATAATTCCACCTTTTGAATAGAAGACAATAGATTTTTCTCAGCCATTACATCTATCGTTTCAATGATGGTAATCAAGCATTCTTTCTCTTGCTTATACACTCCACTATTATTTCTAGTCCAACCTCTCAGAAACTGCCTAATATGGCGGATCTTATTCTTCCATATTTCTAATGGAGAGGAGCCATAAGAGACCGAATTCCATTCATAGGCAATCATGTCGAAAAAACCTTTTTTGCGAAGCCAAGAAAACTCAAAGGAGAATTTATGTTTATTTCCCTAGTGAGCTTGTTCACCTGAGTCAATAAGAATAGGAGTGTTACCTGATCCTGCATGGGAAAGAGCTCTAACCGAAACCAACAGAAACTTATGCTTCCATTCTACACTAGCGAGTGTGGAAAGTATTGATCCCTGATTATTATGTTGTATTGATTTGATCCTCATGGGGGTTTATATAGAGTTATACAGGTTTAGGTGGAGACTTGGAGTACAAGATGTAGAGTCCTAGTCTATCTCTAGCATACATATATACGTACTCTAACATCCCCCCTCAGTCAGAGTGGGAGTGAAGCGGATGATTGCGACTGGATTTGAAGTCTTGCGCTTCCATCGTATTCATCTCCTTGTCATCATCACCTGCATGGATATGATCATGGCTGGCACCTAGGGGCGGTGACGGCGTCCCCTTCTGGTGCCTCTCTTCCCTCCCATAGTCATAGCGGGAGTGGCATGAATGCAAGTTTCGACGCGGACGCTGCTGACTGGAGTTCTTGAGTTGTTGTAGACGTTGTTCTTGATGTCGATGTCGAGGTAGCAAGTCCTGATGTAGTCGTGGTCGAGGTTGTCATGATCATTGTAGCCGCGCCAGAGGCACAGAAAATTATGTGGTTTGTGTCGTAGAGTTTTAGGTTTTCATGTAGTTAGCCTCACGACGTCGATCCTAGGTTCCTCTCCACTTCCGCTATGCGCGCCGCCCCTAGGGAGATCAATCTCCTCTCTTCGGGGGCACAACACCCAATCGAATTCAAAGATTAGATCGGTTCTATAGTATAGATTAGATCAATTTTGAAACTTCGAGTTACATAGATTAGATCTAATTAGGCACCAATAAAATCCCTAGATCTTCTAACTCTTCTGTTTGGCGAATACCAATGCAAGTTCAAGATCGGTCCGTTGCTACGATGGCACGCGCTAACTAGCCCCGGCTGGCAGCACCGTCAAGACCACTACCGAAGCCACCACATGCCAGTGTGACCGAGCAGGACTAACGCCACGCTCCTGCAGTCACGTCCATCCATGGAGATCAAACCAGCACCATCAACGGGGAAACATGCATTATGGGACAAAAGCCACCACATTCCAGATCCCAAATTGCATCAAGCCAACAACCACAACACACCCATCGCCGGCTTTCAACGCGGGACACCGGAAGGACCGGTGGGTCTTCAACGACTCCACACGCGCTCGGACACGATCTTCTCCAAGCCAACTCCATCGATCTCCAGGACGCCAGTGTCTACATCAAGTGTTCGGGATATACTTTCCGAGTATCCTCACTGTGCCTCACTGACCAGGGGGGCCACTTTGGGTTAGAGCTTTGCTTCACGGGCGGCCCAGTCAGGGAGAAGAGACGGAGTCTAGTCCGGCTACGGGAAGGCCCAGAAGACTTACCGACATAGGCCCATAGTGTTACTTGTAGTTCAAGATGTACTCTCTAACCGACTCTTAATCGTAGCCAGATAGGTATCTCCTGTAACCCTAGGCCGGATATGTATATAAGCCATCCAAGGGAGAGCCTTTAGGGCACCCTCATAATAGTCTACAATCTCAACTCAGACAGGGGAACCCTTGTAACCTATATTCCGGCTCTGCCGTATTACTAGATTGCTAGCAGGAGTAGGATCCGTCCAAAGCCGGTGGATTCGAACCTTGGTAAAGTTGTGTGCTCACCGTCTCGGAACACCATACGTCTCACACCCCTCTACTCCACACGCCCCGAGGACCCCTCATGGCGTACATGTCATCAATCCGATGATAGTTGGCGACCACCGTGGGGCAAGTGAGATTCGGATCTGCGTTCCGAGTGGAATCTGCAAGAATCAGAATCAGCAAGACTATCACCGTTGGTCGCATCCTCTACGCCAGTGACGTTCCTCTCATCATTCTCGACGAGACCTGGATTTCGGCTAGAGAAGCCGTGACCACCTACACCATCATGTCTTTCGGCGAGATCGATGTGTACATCGGATTCGCTAAACCTGCCCCACCCACTCCAGCGGTGATGATAGAGGCAGATGAAATTTCTGGGTCCCCTTTGTCCGCGGAGGCGGTAGAGTTCCGGATCTCAGAAAACCCTAATCCCACCCAGCCCGCACCCATTGCGGAGACAGTGGAGAAGGCCGAACCTGAAGCAGATCCTGTGGTTCAAGTCGAATCTAGAGTGGATCTCCCTAGCGAGGCCAAATCCCAGATCGATCCACCCATCGAGGTCAAAGTCTAGAAGAAGCACAACAAAAACTTTGGTTCCGGCTCTGCCAACGCCGGAACAGACCAACCTTTCCTGAGGCATATGTTGAGGCGCATGATGCTGCAAGGTGCAAACGTGGATGAGGTTCTCGACACCATCAAGGTCTTCGAGGAAGCCCACAAGGTGAGCCGCAACTACCTCAGGACCCACACATCGCACTTCGTCGGATATGTTGCATCCGGATCCAGCTCTACCGATGCTGGAGACAATGCTGACTCATTGCTGGAGGCGATCGGAACAAACACCGACTTACCCGCATCCTCGAATGACTTGATGACGTCGGTGGATTTCTCAATGTTCTCCGCGGAATATGAAGAGGAGTACAACTCCAAAGCTACAGAAGAAGGAGAAGCCATGGATGAAGGATCCGGAGAAAACTCTCCCAAAACGTAGGATGACATGGATATCGGAGATAATCCCGAGGTCCAGATGTCCGATAGTACCGATCAGAGCTTGACTCCTAGAAACGGACCCAAAGCCGTCTTTGCTACCAGCGATGCCAAGAAGGTAAAGAAGAACAAGACCCCGACAAAAGAACTTCCAACAGAGGAGGTGATTGCCGGGGAATACGAGGAAGACTCAGATGGAGCACTTATCCTAGACAAGCCCAAAGAAGAGTCGGTGGATGGACATGTGGTCACCGCAGGTGCCCGTAAACTCATCGACGCTGCATTAACCACACCTATCCCTACTGCGGCAGAACTTACTGCTGCAGAATTGGACGAAAGGGCCCAAGCCCTAGAAGCGCATCGCCAAGTACTCCTGGATGAAGCCAAGAACATTGAGGAAGAGAAGAAGCACATGGCCAAGGCGGAGAAGCTCATCTCTCCGCAACATCAGAAGAACCAGAAATGACACACATGTGACAATCAATTTCCAGAAGTACGCAAGGTTCTCTTTGAGGGAGATCCGGGGATGCCTCAGCTTGATATCAACAGAGATCTGGTGTATCCAACACCAGTGCAAAACACAACTGCAGCCCGAGATATCCTGGCGAACAACCCAGGTGCAGAATAGGTTCAATTGGGCATTAAGGTACTCACCAAGGGTCTGGAGCAACAGAAGGTCACGAAATCCGGAAGCTGAAAACTGGTCTCCCAATCCGACCAATGTCGCACGGATCCGGCCTGGAACGACATAAGACCCCAACAGGTTCCGGAACAACATCACCGTTCCGACCGTCAGGAAAACAATCACTCAAGAACCGGATCTTTAGGACAGCACCAGAGAGCTGCACGTGACTGGCGCAACATTGCTCCAGCCACCGAGCAAGAGGCGATTGCTGCACTCTATCCGAGAAATCCTCCCCGGCGAGAGTCGAACGATCGTAGGGAAGAAGACAAAGAGAAGCGTCGGGAGGAGGACCGACAAAGAATGCCAACTCCTAGACACACAAGCCGTCCGGCTGATTCCCATCGTGCTAGGAATGACGGACGAAGGAACGATAGACACCATGCCGAGTCAAGCCGGTAGGGGGCTCGTCGTAATGAAGATCCTCCCCGGAACTAGAATAATGACGCTCCGGACGGAGACCGGAGATCAGCCGGAAACAATCCAGCTGCTCCACCCTCTCCACCAAGTAGCCATCACAACGGCTCTCAAGGAGGCCAAGGAAGGCGTCATGGCGGAGGAGGTGGTGGCAGAAGCCGAAGTCCGGCTCCAAGGCACCATAGCCACAGCCGCCAATTAGGATGGCGATCTCTGTCCCCAAGTGACGCGAGACACCGGATTAACTCCAACATAGAGGCGCGGTGCTATGAAAATGATGATATATACATGGGCCCAAAATGCTTCGGACCACATATAAGAGCGACAAGATTCCCGGAAGGATTTGCTATCTTAAGACATATCCAGCCCTACGACGGTGTAGCTCGACCAGATACTTGGCTCCAGGATTTCTTCCAAGCTTGCTGCATCACCAAAGGCGGAAATAGCCTGGTCGCGACCTGGTATCTCCCACTTATGTTGCGGAAGACGGCACGGTCATGGCTCAATGAACTTCCAGAGAACACCATGCAGAACTGGTATGACATGCAAAGCGCGTTCTTTCGGAATTTCGAAGGCACATATCGGAGGCCCTGTACGGTAGGAGACCTACAGCGTTGCACCCAAAAAGCTGGAGAAACTTGCTGAGATTATCTCGGACAATGGATCGACACTAAGAACTCCTGTGAGGGAGTAAATGATCAAACTACGATTGAAGCTTTCATTGCAGGACTCCCAGTTGGTTTACTACGCCATCGATTGAAGTGTGACAAGGTCACTCATTTGGGAGAGATGATAGAAATAGCGAGCAAGTATACAGATGCCGACGATGATGCAGCGGGATTACTGAACGCCCTAGCTGTGCCACAGTCGGCAAAACAACCAAAGCAGCAAGCTCAGAACCGCAAGAATACCTCGGAAGAAAAACCCAATGCGGAAACGGCAGTGGTCACTGCTACTTTCGGGTCTGTAGGACGAGGAGGGCGCGGTGGCGGCCGCGGACGCGGTCGTGGGACATCAAGAGTCCAGGGTAGAGGAGACCAGCAACCTGGCAAAACCTACTCCTAGGTCGACATTGCCAATAGCCCATGTGTGCATCACTTAGATGCCAATGGGGGCTCTTCTCACACAAACACCGAGTGTCGTTTTAATGATGATATCAAGAAAGACGATACTGCTGGCTACAGGGCTAAGTGAAAGAAGGGAAAGAAGAATCCTAAAAAAGATAAAGTGACCAAGGAAGATTCCGACATGGAGGAAGCCGATCCTTCAAATCCCAAGCCAGAGGGGAAGAAAAACTTCCCAACAAATAATGACACTTACGTCACCTTCCTCGGATCTCAACCAGCTAAGGTCAAGAAAGCAGTTCTGCATGAGCTCAACACAACAGTTCCGGCTGTCCCCCAATGCCTGGACTAGTCGGAAGTGGCAATCACCTTTGACTGTGCTGATCATCCGCCTAAATTGCACGGGCGAGGAAAATACGCCTTAGTCGTCAATCCACTTATTGATGGCTTTGGTTTCTCCAAAACTCTCATGGACGGCGGCATCAGCATTAACATCATGTATGTCGAAACGCTGCGCCAGATGCGAATCTCGGAGACCCAGCTGAATTACAGCTCTGTGATCTTTCACGGAGTTGTCCCAGGAAGACAAGAAAATTCCTTGGGAGAAATTACTTTGGATGTTACCTTTGGAACTTCAAAGAACTATCGAAGGGAAGCACTTTACTTCAAAGTGGTCCAGTTCAAGAGTGTGTACCACGCTATATTCGGACGTCCGGCTTACTGGGCTTTTATGGCTCGTCCATGTTACATTTACAATATAATGAAAATTCCAGGTCCCAATGGCATGATCACCATCAGGGGAGACCCGAAGAAGGCGCGAGAGTGTGAGGAAGGAAATGCCGCCTTTGCTGAAGCCGTGTTGCATGCCTAGGAGTACCAGGAGATCAAGAAGACCATCGATCTGTCCGAGATGCCCGCAACGAAGAAGAAGGTGACAAAGCCGAATCCGGAGTTCAAGGCATCGGAAGAGACGAAGAAGACGCTGTTGAAGGATGATGACCCCTCCAAGGTGACCCAGATAGGCGTAGGCCTAGATAGCGCATAGGAAAGCGCGCTCGTCAAGTTCCTCCAAGCAAATCAAGATATCTTCGCATGGCAGCCATCTGACATGACCGGAGTACCTAGGGAACTTGCCGAGCACTCTCTAAATGTACAACCGAATGCTAAACCCGTCAAACAGTCCCTATGATGTTTTGGCGATGAAAAGCGCAAGGCAATAGCTAGGAAACTAGCCCGGCTCGAGTTAGCCGGATTCATAGAAGAGGTCATCCACACTGAGTGGTCGGCCAATCCTATAATGGTCCCCAAAAAGGACACCACTGATTTAAGGATGTGTGTTGATTATACTGCCTTGAACAAGGCTTGTCCCAACGATCTGTTCGCTCTACCTAGGATTTATCAAGATATCGACTCTATGGTAGGCTCGGAACTCCTATGTTTTCTCGACGCATATTCTGATTATCACCAAATCCGGATGAAGGAATCTGACAAAGTCAAAACTTCATTCATAACCCCCTTCGGAACCTTCTGTTTTGTTACGATGCCCTTTGGGCTCAAGAACATAGGAGCTACGTATCAGCGCACTATGTAGCGTTGCCTCCACGACCAAATCGGATGCAATGTACATGCATATGTGGACGACATTGCGGCGATGTCCAAAAAGAAGGAAACCTTGATTTCTGACTTGGAGTAAACGTTCGCCAATCTATGAAAATACAACATAATGCTTAACCCAAAGAAATGCTTCTTTGGAATACCAGCCGAAAAATTGTTAGGTTTTATCGTTTCTCAAAGAGGCATAGAGGTAATCCGGGACAAGATTAAGCCTATACTCAATATTTCCAGGCCAACTCGCCTGAAGGAGGTTCAAATACTAACTGGTTGCATTGCTGCAGTCAGTCGGTTCGTAAGCCGGCTCGGTGAAAGAGTCGCACCACTATACAAGCTCCTGAAAAAGACCAGAAAGTTCGTTTGGACCGACGAAGCTGAAGCTGCACTACAAGACCTGAAAGCAGTACTCTCATCTTCTCCCATCCTTGCAGCATCGGAACCACATGAACCGATGTTTCTCTATCTCGCTGCGACAAACAGGGTCGTCAGTATCGTCATGGTGGTGGTGAGACCAGAGGAAAATCAGGAACACCTGGTGCAGCGTCCGACTTACTATCTCAGCGAGGTCTTAACTGAACCAAAGCAGCGGTATACGCACTATCAAAAGCTGGCTTATGGTGTGTTCTTAGCATCTTGTAAGTTACGGCATTATTTTCAGGAACATCTAATTACTGTGGTGAGCATAGCTCCCATGAGAGACATAATCAACAAGAGTGACACCACATGACGCGTCGCCAAATAGGGCATAGAGCTTTCAGCTTTCGACATTGAGTACAAACCTCGTACAGCAATCAAATCTCAAATCCTCGTTGACTTTATCGCTGATTGGACAGAGACAACGGAGAATACGACCCTGCCAGAGTCGGAGTACTAGACCTTATATTTTGACGGGTTTAAGCGGGGGCTCGTGGGCTGGCGTGGTACTCAAATCACCCCAAGGAGAAAAACTTTTCTATGTATTGCAGATCCACTTCACGGTGACGAATAACATTGCCGAGTATGGAGCACTACTGCATGAAATCCGGATTGCTAAGGATATCGGCATCCGACGTTTAATGTGTTATGGAGATTCAGATCTTGCTGCTCAACAAGTATCGGATATCTGTAATGCGAACAACACATGGCAGCATATAGGGTTGTCGTGGACGAACTATCTAAATCGTTCGAAGGGTTTGAAGTTCAATACATCCCTTGAACAGAAAATGAGGAAGCAGATGCACTATCTCGAATAGGCTCTGCACGGAAAAAGGTCCCGGATGGCGCTTTTTTGGAGCACCTCAAAGTTCCCTCTATAAAGGGAGTAGACGAGGAATATCCAACCAAATCCGACTCACCTTTAGTAGCAGTTCTGGCTGTGATTCCCAGCTGGACTCAACCCTACCTTGATTACTTGGTAGACGGAAAATTACCCGAAGACGAAGTTCTGAGCCGGCAGATCGTCCGACGAGCAAAAGCCTACACTATAATTAGTGGTGAGCTCTATAAGCGGAGTGCATCTAGGGTCTTTTAGCATTGTGTATCTCCGGAAGGAGTGGAAATCTTACGAGAGATCCACGAAGGCGAGTGTGGTCACCACGCTGCAGCCAAATCTCTAGTGGCAAAAGCTTTCCAACACGGTTTTTTCTGGCTTACAGCCAAGGTAGATGTCGAACGGTTGGTCAAGACGTGCAAGGCTACCAAAAATATGCCAAAAAAGCTCACGTTCCGGCTGATCAGCTGTGAACAATACCGATAACATGGCCTTTTGCGGTCTGGGGGCTTGACATGGTAGGACCGTTTAAACAGGCTCCAAGTGGATTTACTCATCTCTTAGTGATGGTGGATAAATTCACAAAATGGATTGAGGCTAAACCCGTCACTAGTTGTGATGGAGAAACAGCCAGAAGATTTGTCGAGGATGACATAATCCGATATGGCTATCCACATAGCATTATCACAGACAACGGGAGTAATTTCTCCATGGGAGAGCTTGCCGAATTCTGCAACGAACAAAATATCTGGCTTGACATTGCGTCAGTCACACATCCACAAGCTAATGGACAAGTCGAAAGAGCAAATGGTTTAATCCTACAAGGCCTAAAACCAAGACTCGAAGAACCACTATGATGTGCTGCGGGAGCTTGGGCAGAGGAATTACCCTCTATAATATGGAGCTTACGAACAACTCCGAACAGGTCAATCGGATACACACCTTTCTTCTTGGTCTGTCGTGGTGGTGTCACGGCAGATGCCATGGATAGGCTAAAGGTGGGGACTAAATGCACTAGGGGAACCCAGGGAGGGATAATGAGGTGATTACTCACACAGAAGTTTTATATATGCTTCACTTCCAAGGTTACAAGTGCTCCTAGAGCTGTATTGGCGAGAGATCAACTAGAGCTCAACCACAGTTAACCCGTACACAGTTAACCCGTACAAGATCAACTAGAGCTCAACCACAGTTAACCCGTACACAGTTAACCCGTACAAGATCAACTAGGATGTCATAATCCGATATATTCCTCACACAGAAGGGTCTCTCTTACTCTCACCAACAGTTAACCCGTACAAGATCAACTAGAGCTCAACCCTTAGAACCTAAAACCAATCAGTATAGCGGAACCCCTTCTACAGAGGCCCTAGCCCTCCTTATATAGGGGTGGCTAGGTCTCTACTTAGGGCACACGTGGAGGCATATTCCTGGGAATATGCCTCCTCCCAAAATAGTAAGCCGACTGTGCTGCTTTTCCCCCGCGTCACTCTAGCAGAGTCTACGTGAGCCTCTGCGGCGCCCGCGTCAGCCGACATGGGCGTCGTCACCTCTGCCGGCCACGCCTCGGTGGTCCTTCCCCTGTCTGCTTCGCTCATGCAGTGCGTACCAGGGCTTCTTTTGACCAGCGAGATTCCTTCCTTCTCCTAGAAGCTAGACATGACCCGGATCATAGTTAATCCGGCCACACCCGTTCCTGCATACAAGTTAAACACACCTTTCCGACTTACGGCTTAAGTCGGTTGAGACCTAGTTAGGTGGACGCCTCCTGGTCCGGGTTACCCCGTGATTCGGCATGCCTTGAGGTGACCCGGCTAGCGTCTGCTTTAGCCTTGCCGAACCTCGGCTAACTCGGCCTTTATACCCTGGAGTGACCCTACCTAGGGTTATCCCCCCAACATTAGTCCCCGAAGCTGGTGCGGTCTTAGCTGCCTTGGCCGCTAAGGCCACATCAGGTTCAATTTCATTGAGCTTTGGATGTTATTTCCGAGTTATCTCCTTATCTCGGATTGTATGGATTTATGTTCCCTTGGCACGTTCCAAGTTTTCACTTGCTGGCCGGGTTACCACCTTAACTCGGACCTCATGGTTTTACTTTCCTTTGGCACATTTCAAGTTTTCACTTGCTGGCCGGGTTACCACGGTCTCATCCGGGTCTTCTTTCCTTGTCTCGTACGCTAACCCACGTGGAGGCTAATCATTAGGTTGCCTCATTTTAAGGGCCAGCCACGGTAACCGCTGCAGTAATTGTCAGTTATCATTGTGGCGCACGTCACATCTGGCCTGCCTCCTCGTTAACCGCATCAATGTGTCACGTCATGGGATCAGCCACACCCTGTGGCCTTTCGTGTGGCTCGCTGCTGATTGGTCGAAGTGGGCTATACATAGCCACACCGTGTGGCGTAGCCGCATGACACGATCCCACTTCCCCCTCGAGGGAGTGGTTAAATAGGGGAGGGGTGCACCCCTTAGGTCTTTTCCCCCTTCCGCACCCCTCTGCCTCTAGCTCTTCTTCTTCTTCATCTTCCTCGCGATAGCGCCGCCGCCACTGCTTCTAAGTTGCAGCGCCGCCGCCGCACAGCTTCCCCATGCCTCTGCATCACCGTCACTGCTACGCACCTCCTCTGCCATGGGTCGTTGTCAATCTAGGCCGTTGCCCCCCACCGCCGCTAGCGCCAGTGAGGGCAGCGAACACAAGATGACAGAGGAGGAGCTCGCCGTCGCCGAGCAAGAGATGGAGGAAGACAGCACCATGGCGGACCGTGGTGCATGGGCCGGGTCCTGGGTCTGCCAAGATGACCTGGACTAGCTCTACCGCACCAGACGCATTCCCGCCGGTGTCACTGCGCGCCTCGCCTCCGCTGGACTCGCCCCCTCACCCAATCCGGGTGAGTACGTTGTGTTCTTGTCCCACTTCCGGCGGGGGTTTGGTTTGCCGGTCAGCGATTTCTTCCATGATTGGTTAAGCACCTACGTACTACAGCCGCAACACCTTCCTGCCAATGCAATTACTTCCCTTTCTGCTTTTGCCTCCATGATCGAAGGCTATGCCGGACTACGGCCCACGAAGGAGCTATGGATCCGATTTTTCGGCCTTCGTCGCAATGTTATTCTGAACATTCAACTTGATTCAGAGGACAAGCAGCTCACCCAATTCGGAGCTGCGTCCATCTCACCCCAGAGGTTTTCCATTTTCCCCCGAGTTACCGGGCTGGACTCCTGCAAAGGATGGGCCCGGACTTTCTTTTAAGTCCGGAAAGAGAGCATAGAAGACTTGATCCGGCTGCTTCCCAATGCTCCGGGTCCACCTAACCTAGAGTTGTGGGACGTTGTCCCCAAGAAGCCCACGGCCTTGGCCAACCAGGTCAACAAAAGGTTCGCGGAGCTGAAGAACCTCGGGTTGCGCAACAAGGACGCCATGATCACGTTCGTCCGCAACCGGATCTCCCTCCTCCAGAAGCGCACTCACAAGGTGTGTCACATGAGCTTCGGCCGCGACCCCAACCGGACCTCATCCTTCGAGTTGAGCAACACAGAGATCTATCGCCGGGTTAAGGCTCTCTTCACCACCCACAAGAACTTCTCCGCTGAGTGGACGTGGGGAATTGAGCATTTTTGCCGTGATAAACTTCCTCCTGCGGTAAGTTCCGTGTCGCAACCTTGCTCCGGATTAGATTATATGTCGGTCACTGCTGTATTTTTAACTCTTTTGTCTGTTCTTTTCCTCAGCTATTCCTTCAGCAAACCCTCGAGGATGGCACCGATCCGACCCTTAAGTGGGCGCCTGACCGGGCGACTCCGGATAAGGAAGAGCCGGATCAAGAGATGTTCCTCCCGATGCCCGACGCTACTAAGCGACCCACCGGTAAACTCTCTTCTATTTGAGATTGGCCTAATGATGAAGATGACTCGGATGTCGAGGTGATGGAAGCTGTTGACGTTGTCCCCCTTTCTTATGCTTTTCCAGCATCAGCTAACCCCGGTGGGCAGATCCACGAGGACCCTCTCCTTGCTACGGGTGAACCTGTCCCGGTAGCGCCGAAGAAGAAGCGCGGAGCTGCATCAAGTTCCTCCTCCGGACCTTCCCAGCCCGCCAAAAGGCAAAAGAAGTCCGGAGACAAGACCGCCTCCAAGCCAGCAGGCAAGGCCCCAGCACAAAGGGCTCGGAAACCCAAGGAGCCCCTGACCTCGGATGCGTAAGCCTCTTTTCCCTCTGCAACTTATTCTTCCTTGCATCGTTTTAGTTTCTCTTCTGACATTATTTGATTTGGCAGAGCTGCGGTGGAGGTCCCCCAGAGTGGATCCAACATCTCTTCGCCGCTCCGACCAAGCCCTTCTCCCCCTCGTGTCGACGAGTCACGGCCGCTGAGTCCTATTCCAGAGGGTTCTGCGGCTGCTCCGGATTCTACTCCACCTCATCAAGAGGGGGGTAACCTTGGAGCGGGGGAGACCGGCCCAGCCCAGGCGGTGGTATCCACAACTTCGGCTTCGCCGCAACCAGGAACCACCGAGTCTACCTCAACACCAGCACCAACAGCAGCACCAGCATCAGCGACAATTCCAGCACCAACTCTGGCACCAGCACCAGCTCCGGCAGCAAGAACATCAGCAGCAGCACCAAGTCCAGCAACAAGAGCACCAGCGCCAAGCTCCTCCGCCTCGTCCGAGTCTTCTCAGTCTCAGCGAGGAAGTACCCAGGCAACTCCTAAGGGAAAATCTGCTGCAACTACTTCCTCCTCTCAGCAGTCCAAAAGAAAGAAAGCCCCTGATGTCACCAGGACGGCGTTTGTTGAGGCTGGACAGCGTACGCTCGCATCCATGCTTCCCAAGAAAACTCCAGCAGCGAAGGACGCCCCTGCCGAGCCAACTAATGCGCAACAACTTGTCCTGCACACCAGCCCGACCCTCGCTCAGGTTGAGAGGAGGGAAGCGCATGCCAAGGGCTTGGTGGCGCCCCACATGCTCAGCAGTGAGCGATATCCTCCGACCTTGATCGAGTTTATGAACAACTGGAACAAGCCGGAGTTCGTCTACAACGACGATCTCTCGGAGAAGTTCGGTCCTACCGAGTTCTTTGCTCAGATGAACACGGCCGCCAAGGCGATTAACCTTGTGGGTCGGATGATGCAGGTACGTTACTTGACCTTTTCCTTAGCATTTACTAGTGATATAACCATTAGTCCCCGAGCCTCCGGGGGAGTAACTTGTTACTCGGGCGGATGCTCCTTAGAAAACCAACATAGCTCCTTGACAAATTCAAATATGCACACCCCTAGAGCCGGGTTAAGTTCCACTTGGCCCGGATCTTGCATACTTCAAATATGCACACACCTAGAGCCGGGTTAAGTTCCACTTGGCCCGGATCTTGTACACTTCGAATATGCACACACCTAGAGCCGGGTTAAGTTACACTTGGCCCGGATCTTGTACACTTCGAATATGCACACATCTAGAGCTAGATTAAGTTCCACTTGGCCCGGATCTTGTACACTTCGAATATGCACACACCTAGAGCCGTGTTAAGTTCCACTTGGCCTAGATCTTGTATACTTTGAATATGCACACACCTAGAGCCGGGTTAAGTTCCACTTGGCCCGGATCTTGTACACTTCGAATATGCACACACCTAGACCCAGGTTAAGTTCCACTTGGCCCAGATCTTGTACACTTCAAATATGCACACACCTAGAGCCAGGTTAAGTTCCACTTGGCCCGGATCTTGTACACTTCGAATATGCATAAGGCTTAAGCTATATTTTTGTATTGTTTTTAGGTGACCACCAACCGCCGGAGCGCTGAGTTCCAGCGTCTCCTGGACACTCACAAAATGCTGCTCGCAAAGCACACTCCACATCTTGCTGAGCATGAGAAAAGGGGTAAGTTCTCTTCTTCACATTTTTCTGTTTTCCTTCATATTTTTCTGCCGAACTAATCCGTCATTCGGTTTTCGTAGCTGGGGTGGAGGCTGAGAACAAGCTTATGAGCAAGAACCTGGATCAGATCAAGGGTAAGTTATTTTCGTCCGACCTTGCTATGCTTTCAATCTCCTTTTCTTCTTGGCTCGGCAAACATTCATACCTCGGCTCTGCCGGGTCAACACACTATTTCAGCATCGCTGGAAGATAGTGTGCCCGTGCCTGATATGATGCTGCATTTTCTCAAACAAGCAGGGAAGCATCAGGCCGAGCTCAAGAAGAAAGACGATGAGCTTGCCCTCCTCCAAACCAAAGATGACGAGTTGCCAAGTTAAAGGCAGAAATGAAGAAGATGAAAGCGCAAGACCAAACCGAGCTTGAAAAGGCTGGCCAGGACTACACCGAAGAGCACAAGCGCCTCAATCTCCAAATTGCCAAGGACCGAGAACTTCTCCAGGAGGCTGACGTCAAGCTTGAGTCGGCGAATGCTAAACTGGTGCAGCTCCACAAAAGACGCGATGACTGTACCAAGGAATTGACCCGGATCCACAGCCACATTCTACATAAGCTCCTTTCCCTTCTCCGGCATACTTTTCTGGGTTACTTCATGTGTCTTTTCTTTACTTGCTTCTCTTGTCTCGTTTTTAGGCAAATTTCCAGAGGGTACCCCCATTACGAGCGCCCCCGTTGCCAATTTCCGCCGAGATAGGGGTACTCCCGTTGTTCCTGACGGTGAAGACATTCCCTATGGCATGGAGGACCTGTTGGTCAGCCTATCATCTCGTGTGGAAATCATCAAGAACTATGGCAGGGATCTCCTTGATGTTGCAGTCCGAATCTTCAACACATTCTGGCCTGGCGAAGACACTCCAGAGAGAACCGCAATTCTCTCCGAAAAGCTGATGGAAATCGAGACCCAGCTCGACCTCTAGAGGGAGTCCGCTAGACGTGCTGCATCTGATACCGTTCTTCACCACATACTCACGTGGTACGAGAAGATCGATCTCAACCTCCTGACACGCCTGCGCACTGGATCCAAATGGACCAATGACCCGGAGTGGGTAGCTCGGCGCCAGGCTTGAGCCCATAGCCTCCGCGAATATGCTTCCATTCATGAATGGACTGAGGGACCGAGCTTCCTGGAAGCCGCTGGCGACGAAGAGGTTGAGAACGTTGAAGATGGCTCGGACGAGGATGGAGAGGACGATGCCTCGGATATCGAAGACGGCGAAGATGACGCCGAACTTCCTCCTCTAGCTGCTCCTTGAGTGAAAAAAATTGAAAATTTATCAGATCCCCGGTATGCCGGGTGGAATTGTATGCAGTACACATGTGATATTTTGCTACTAAGTTTCTAATGCCGGATTAACTTGGGCGCAGTCCTCGAGTTTCACCTTCTTGTTCGTCCAATCTTTTGGCTTGGTTCGTGTCTACCTTGATTCGGTTTTACGACTTACGAATCCGAGCTTCAAAAATTGTTATAACAATACTTGGAAACTTTAGGCTTAGCTCAAGATAACTCAGCATAATAATTTGAAAGTAAATACAAGGTTAGTCCGAAAAACAGACGTCGGCTCGATTAAGTTCTTTTCCTTAGTCGTTTTTCATGTGCCAAGCAATTCCAAACTTGTTCTGTTGCTTGCCATGAAGCCGATTCTTGTTGGACAGCAGCAAGTCGAAGAGTTGGGTTTTTGGTGCTCACACACTACTAATCGGAGTTAAGTGGGAGAACTTACTCCAGCTGACGTATAAACAACAAAAGACAAAAAATATTATTAAGGCAGTCCCCGAGTTACTGCTCGAGGTGCCAACATTTCATTGATAGGCTCATTGCCGGCATACATACTGACATATGAGAAGTCTCGGATACATACACTTCTCTGCTAAGTGTAGAAAGGGCTAAGTAGTGCTACATTCCATGGATGCTTAGATTCCTCGCCGGACTTGTCCGCCTTGTTCTTTTCCTGTGGCTTTGCGTCTATAAGATAATAAGAATCGTTGTGCAATGCTTTGCTCACAATGAATGGCCCTTCCCATGGGGGGATAACTTATGCATGCCAGCAGTATGTTGTACCAACCGGAGTACCAAATCGCCTTCCCGAAAGACTCGGGGGCTTACTTTCCGGCTATGATAGCGTCGGAGATTTTGCTGATATATGGCGGATCTGGACAATGCCAGTTCTCTCGCTTCTTCCAGCAGATCAACATCATTTTGTCGGTCTTCTTGCACTTCGGCTTCTGTGTATTGGGTGACCCTAGGCGAATCATGCTCTATGTCGGCTGGTAATACAGCTTCTGCCCCATATACTAAAAAAAACGGCGTATAGCCTGTTGATCGATTCGGAGTTGTTCTTAAACTCCACAGTACCGCTGGTAGTTCTTCTATCCAGCACCCCGCAGATCTTTGCAGCGGCTCAATGAGCCAGGGTTTTATCCCGGATAATACTAATCCGTTGGATCTTTCCACTTGTCCGTTCGATGCAGGGTGGGCTACCAAGGCTACGTCCAGCCGGATCTTCTTATCCCGGCAGAAACGCGCAAACGCTCCTTCCGCAAAATTTGTGCCATTATCAGTTATGATAATGTGAGGGTAACAGTATCTCAAGATGACGTCTTTGAGAAATGTTACGGCGGTAGCTCCATCACAATTTCTTATAGGCTTCACTTTAATCCACTTCGTAAATTTGTCCACCATGACCAAAATGTGCGTCATATTTCCCCTCGCTGGTTTAAACGGGCCAACCATATCCAAGCACCATACGGCAAATGGCCATGTAATTGGTATGGTCTTGAGTTCCGACATTGGAATATGTGTCTTGGTAGCATACCTCTGACATCCATTGCATTTTCTCACCAGATCTTCTGCTTGTTCTAAGGCACTTGGCTAGTAGAATCCATGTTGGAAAGCTTTTGCCACCAAGGCTCGGGACGAGGCATGATGCCCGCACTCCCCTTAATGTATATCTCGGAGGATGGCAAGCCCTTCTTCCGGGTCAACGCATCGCTGGAGGACATTGGTCACACTCTGTTTGTATAGCTCAGAATTGAGGATTGTGTATGTATTTGCTCGCCTCTGAGTTTGCCTAGATAACACCTCCTCAGTGGGTAATGTTTCATCTTTTAGGAATTGAAATATATGCAGTGCCCAAGCTGGTATTGCTCGCACGGGGAACACATCCTCATCAATTTCCATCTGATCCACTGGCATAACTTCAACCCGATCATGCTGAGCAGTCCCCGGGTCCTGCGAGGCAGTCCCCAGGTTTGCTAAGGCAGTCCCCGGGTTTGCTGATGCAGTCCCCGGGTTTCGCGCACTACCTCCCATGTCAATGTCCATGGGAACAGCTCTGGATTCTATATCTTCCGGGACATAGATTGAGTCGGTTCCTGGGGACGGCCTAATAGATGGTTTTCTGAGGTGTTCCAATGCTAAACCCGGTGGAATTGCTTGTCAGGTTGATCCGAGCTTCGACAGCATGTCGGCAGCCTCATTTTCCACCTGGGGTACATGGTGAAATTCACATCCTTCAAAGTAACCGGATATCTTCTGCACATGAAATCTGTACAGAGCCATGTTTGGATCAAGGGCATCCCACAATCCCGACACTTGCTGTATTACCAAATCCGAGTCGCCAAAGCATAGTATCCGACGTATCCCAATCTCTTTTGCCACTTTGAGCCCATGCACAAGTGCTTCATACTCAGCGAAATTGTTTGATGCCGTGAAATGGATCTGCAACACATATTTCAGCTGATCCTTCTTTGACAAGGTAAGCACAACTCCGGCGCCTAGCCCGGTTTTTGTTTTTGACCCGTCAAAATGCATCCTCCGGTAATTCGGATCTGGTGGTGGTGGTTCATATTGTACCTCGGCCCAGTCCACAAAAAAGTCAGCCACAACCTGAGACTTGATTGCTTCTCTTCTGTCATATTGTGGCGCATAAGGAGCTAGTTCAATTGCCCATTTTGCAATTCTGCCACTCGCATCTTTGTTACTCATTATCTCGGATATGGGAGCTTCACATATTACTTTGATGGGATGTTCCTCAAAGTAATGCTTTAACTTCTGAGCTGCCATGTACACGCCATACACCTCCTTTTGATAGTGTGGATAGTTCTGCTTTGAGGCTGATAATACCTCGCTCAGGTAATACACTGGCCTTTGCACCGACTTACCTTCCTTGTCGCGCTCCACCACTATCACTGCACTTACAACTCGGTTGGTTGCGGCTATATAGAGCAACATTGGCTCCTTTGATAGTGGAGAGGCTAACACTGGTGCAGTGGCTAACATCTTCTTCAAGTGGGCAAAGGCTTCATTGGCCTCCGGCGTCCAAACAAACTTATCTGACTTTTTCATGAGTTGGTAAAGAGGCAATGCCTTTTCTCCCAACCGACATACAAACTGACTTAACGATGCCAGGAAACCCGTGAACTTCTAGACATCGTTAAGACACTTCGGCAATTCCATTCGTTCAATGGCCCGGATTTTAGTTGGATTAACTTCGATACCTCGGCTAGAAACAAGAAATCCGAGTAATTTCCCAGCCGGGACACCGAAGGTACATTTTTCTAGGTTAAGCTTCATCCGGAACCTTCTTAGGTTCACGAATGTCTGCCCGATATCGTCAAGGAGTGTTTTGCTTTCCTTGGTCTTGATAACCACATCATCCATATACACTTGTACATTTTGACCAATTTGGTCGTGCAAACATTTTTGCATACATCTTTGGTACGTTGCCCCTGCATTACGTAAACCAAACGGCATGGTGCGATAGCAATAAGCCCCATATGGGGTGATAAATGCAGTCTTTATTTGATCATCCGGATTAAGAGGTATCTGGTGGAAACCAGAATATGCATCAATGAACGACAACAATTCACATCCAGTAGTTGAGTCTATGACCTGATCTATCCTTGGCAGTGGAAATGGATCTTTTGGACATGCCTTGTTCAGGTTCGTGTAATCGATACACATACGCCAAACCACTGCCACATTCGGATCGTCTTTCTTCTTCTCCACCAGCACCGGATTAGATTGCCAATCCGGGTAAAGTACTTCCATGATAAATCCCGCAGCTAGTAATCGAGCTATCTCGTCTCCAATGACTTTTCTCCTATCCTCGGCAAAGCGGAGGAGAGGTTGCTTCACCGGCTTTGCTCCGGGTCTCACATTTAAAGAGTGCTCGGCCAACTCCCTCGGAACACCTTGCAAGTCCTGTGTGGACCAAGCAAAAATGTTCCGATTCTCACGGAGGAAGTTGACGAGCTCGCTTTCCTATTTATCACCAACCTGGCACCAATTGTTACGGTGCGCTCTAGGAACATGTCATCAATAGGCACTTTCTTAGTATCCTTTGCGGCTTGAAATGAAACGCTACCATGCGGGTTACTCAACGCCGGCATATACTGCTGCGCGGACTGAGCTAATGCCGCCACCTCTTGGATTTTCCTTTTCTCTTGCGCAATCACAAGTGACTCGGCTAAGTTAGACCCGGCTGAGGCACACTCAATAGAACGTCGGAAATCTCCAACAATGGTAATCACTCCATTTGGCCTGGGCAACTTCATCTTCAAATAACTGATGTGGCAGCTTGCCATGAACTTGTTCAATGCTGGTCTTCCGAGTAACGCGTGGTACGCACGTTCCAAGTTCACCACTTCAAACTCCAGATTCTCAGTTCGGCAATTATCTCTCGTGCCAAACAACACGTCAATCCGGACCTTGCCTATGGGCTCACAAGAAATGCCTGGCACAATACCGTGGAAAGTTGTCCTTGTAGCCTGGAGCATGTTCTCCGAGATACCCAACTTGCGCATTGTATCCGCATACATGATGTTAATGCTACTGCC
Source organism: Avena eriantha (assembly GCA_910589775.1). Lineage (NCBI taxonomy): Eukaryota > Viridiplantae > Streptophyta > Magnoliopsida > Poales > Poaceae > Avena > Avena eriantha. Next base: position 504,224,318 of record OU342742.1, read on the forward strand.
ATTGTCAATAAGTACCTTGGAGAACCTCACATTGATGTTTGGCCCAATGAATGTCGGATCCAACACTAACGCATATGAACCAGGACTCGGCATAAGCTTGGGGTGATCTTTGATGTTCCAGGTAATTTCCTGGTCCGACCAAGGCATATACCTCATCACCGCGGGCATTACCGCATTGACCTCCATATGTCGGCGTTGCAAGCTCTTTCTATTTGTTTCCTCAGTGGTAAACACACAGTAACTCTGATGATGCTCCCTGTACTCATTCCTCCCCTCATTTCCGGGGTACCTCTGAACCGGCTGATGCTGGTTTTCCACCTGATGCACTGCATCCCTTCTCTCATGGTTATCATACCTCGGCGGAGGGGGAGGCAACATTAGCTGTTGCGTGTTCGCTCCGGAGAGCAATTGTTGCCGGGGTAGCTCCTGCCGAGGCTGATCATTCCAGGGTGCCTGAGCATTCCCCAAACCACCTTGTTCAATCTTGCGCATCCACTCACATTGCCTTGTTGTATGACCCGCTGGGTTACTCGAATTTGGCGTGTGAAATTTACACGGCTGATCCAACATTGACTCATAAGTATACCTCGGACGGTCCTTCTTTTCTTGCCACTGTTTCTTTTGCTCTAGCGTCCAAGTTTTCTTGTCATCATTTCTCGGAGTCCACTGCCCTCTAGTTTTTTGTCGTTGATTGCCCCTGCTCCGGGCTGATCTTGATTCACAGCTGCCACTTGTTGCGAACTATACCGGTGATCCGGTCTGTCATCTCTTCTTTTACCTCTGTAGTCATTTCTCCGGGATGATCCGGCTCCATCTCTCTGGTAGTACTCATCATTTGACTCGTTTGACACGAGCCTAGGTTGAGTCGGATCACCCAGAGCATACGAATCAGCAATCCGGATCATCTCTGCCAACGTAGTTGGCATTTTCCTTTGCAACTTTTGACACAGCTCGCTTGCATATCTGCATCCTTGTGCAAACCACGCTATGGCATGTGATTCTATCAGCCCTCACACGAGTTTCTCATGGTACACCACCGGGTCAAAAACTCCTGGTCCGTATCATTCGGTCTTTGCTTGCACATAGCTAGGGTCTGCGGCCTATTTGGTCTCTAATATGTACTTGAGAAATTGCTGATGAACATCTCCTCAAAATCTATCCAGCAGTTAATACTTCCGGGTGGCAAATTGTTCAACCACACCCTCGCTGGCCCCTCCAACATCTGGGGTACATACCTCACAGCCCATCTCAAGTTGCATGTAGCAATTTTCACTTCTGTAGCATAGTTTATCAACCAATCCTCCAGCTTTGTACTACCGTCATACGTCTTTGTACCTCTAGGTAACTGGAAGTTAGGCACCGGAGGCTCCTTCATGATCCGGGGCCCAAAACACGCAGGACCCGAAGGACCTTGACACTCAATCTGTTCCGACCTATACAGTCGATCCAGCTTTAACCGGGCATCATCCGGCATCAGATCCCTGCTTCCCAATCTCGACCCTATCACATGATAGTCTGGCCTTAGGTATCCTGCATTCACCATTTCCGAATCGCCATCGTTATATCGGTCCCGCTCTCGTGGCGCATCTCTCTGTTCCATACCTCGGCCGGCACTTTGCTCTTGCCTTGGTATATTCCGCTGCCGCGGTTGTCCTGCCGAGTTGCGCTGTCTGGCATTGCCATTTACAGTGTTTCCCTAACCGGCATTGCCTTGGTCACGATTACCTCGGCCAGCTTCACCTCGGCTCACACTTCCTCGATCATCATTTTTCTGTACTTCTTTTCCTTTCCCTGCCCTTGTCAGGTCGTACGGGACGATCTGTTTGTTTCTCCTGGCCGAAGTTACTACCTCTTCTCTCCTAGGACCACCATGAGGAGACGATGCGGCTCCAGCGGATTTCTTCGGGTTACCCACCACCGAATGAACGATCTTGGAGGCCCCAGCTCTCTCTGGGTTTGCCCTGAGCAGTTCCTCATTTTGCCTGTTCGCGATCCGAACCAACTCATTAACCCTATCTTGCTGTCTCTGGCGGGCTTCACCCGTCAGACCCTCTAGCTCAGACGCAGCTGCATCCGCTGCTCTGAGGTTTTTTGTCGGGGTACTGTACTTTGGCAGCCCCATGGACAAACAGTTTTCTGACTCCTCAATCCTAGTATCACCCTCTTTGTTCATTTCACTCATGAGATTTCTCCCGTTTACTTTTACAGCATCCACTTTGTTTGCCTTTGCGTACTCACGCGGCTTCATGTTCAACGACTGCTGAGCCGCAGCTATCTTTTTCGCACCCTCTAGAATTTTCTGCCTATTCTCCTCTAGTTTGGCATGTGCCTGAGCCGGATCTACTACCGCTGCCACTGGGTTTGCCAAGCTATCCATCGCTTCCTGCAACACATTTTCCGGCCTCTCTAGAGGAGGACCCCTACCTTTCCTTGGTGCCTTAGGCGTTACCTCCGGATCTGGTGCCGGATCCTTGCTTGTGCCAGCGCCAGGCGCAGTCATCATCACTTCAGCAAGGTCCGGGGAGCGAGTGATATGTGCCCCGCGAACAACGCTAAGGGGTGGCTCGCCTGCCTCGACAACGTGCCGTGGATGAATGCACGTTACATCCACAGTGATGTAGACCTTGTGCGCGCCGAGCTTGACGAAGAGGCCGTTGCACGGAAGAGGACGCGTGCCAAAGCAGCCAGCGTTGTCGCTGACGAAATCCAGCGCTCCAAAGCGCTGGACGAGCCCGGAGACGATGCGTTTGCCGGTGCCGATGAGGTTTCCCGTCCGGATCTTCACCCCTGCTAGCGCCTCTAGCCCCACGGTGGGCATTTCATGGTGGTGTCACGGCAGATGCCATGGATAGGCTAAAGGTGGGGACTAAATGCACTAGGGAAATCCAGGGAGGGATAATGAGGTGATTCCTCACACAAAAGTTTTATATATGCTTCACTTCCAAGGTTACAAGTGCTCCTAGAGCTGTATTGGCGAGAGGAGGAAGAAGGGTCTCTCTTACTCTCACCCACAGTTAACCCGTACAAGATCAACTAGAGCTCAACCCTTAGAACCTAAAACCAATCAGTATAGCGGAACCCCTTCTACAGAGGCCCTAGCCCTCCTTATATAGGGGTGTCTAGGTCTCTACTTAGGGCACACGTGGAGGCATATTCCTGGGAATATGCCTCCTCCCAAAATAGTAAGCCGACCGGGCTGCTTTTCCCCCGCGTCACTCTAGCAGAGGCTACGTGAGCCTCTGCGGCGCCTGCGGCGGCCGACATGGGCGTCGTCACCTCTGTCGGCCACGCCTCGGTGGTCCTTCCCCTGTCCGCTTCGCTCATGCAGTGCATACCGAGGCTTCTTTTGACCAGCGAGATTCCTTCCTTCTCCTAGAAGCTAGACATGACCCGGATCATAGTTAATCCGGCCACACCCGTTCCTGCATACAAGTTAAACACGCCTTTCCGACTTACGGCTTAAGTCGGTTGAGACCTAGTTAGGTGGATGCCTCCTCGTCCGGGTTACCCCGTGATTTGGCATGCCTTGAGGTGACCCGGCCAGCGTCTGCTTTAGCCTTGCCGAACCTCGGCTAACTCGGCCTTTATACCCCGGAGTGACCCTACCCGGGGTTATCCCCCCAACATGGTCTATGGCGGAGAAGTAGTTCTTCCTAGTGATTTAATTCACACTTCTCCTAGGGTTGTCGCGTATATTGAAGAGGATGCCGAAAATTCTCGATAAAATGATCTCGACTTAGTCGAAGAAGTTCGCGTTGTTGCTGAGATGAGATCAACAGCCTATCAGCAGAAGTTACGCAAGTATCATAGCCAGAGAGTTAGAAACCGGTCTTTCAATAAGGGCGATTTGGTTCTCACTACTAGGAAACAGCTTATCTGTGGCGCATGAAAATGGACCTTCTGTGGCGCATATTCCACTTGCCACTGTTACCTCGCCACTGATAACTACTTCCTATGGCGCATAGAGATATGCACCACAGAAGTCTCATACTTCTGTGGCGCATATCTCTATGCGCCATAGGAAGCAGTTATCAGTGGCGCATTTACGTATATGCGCCACAAAAAGCCTATGCGCCACTGACTATACTTAGATATGCGCCACTAATTGTGTAACATGTATTCAAAGTAAAATATGTTCCTTGTGTATAATCAGGTATTTATACAAGATTTATACAGTATTTATCTAGATGAGTATAAACAGTACATTGCACAAGTAGTAGATGCATGAAAACCGACATATATATATAATACAAACACTTAGAGCCCGATCGAGATACATATATAGTGTCAAGTGCCGAATTTTTACACAAGTGCCGAATACAAAGTTCATATCATCTCACATTACAAATATGAAGTGGTCACCGCCGCCTACACTAGGATCAAATAGAATATAGTTGTGATGATGGTGAGCAAGAGCATGAGCCCAACCAATATCTTCATCCGGTTCTTCTTCCATAGGTGGTTCCTCCACTTGGCTACCGCCTCCTCTCTAGTCGCTTATCCTTTGTAGATGTTGCCGCTGAACTTGTTCACTTGTTTGTGACAATCCTCCCACTCCTCATAGACTCCTCGAACCCTACCCATGTATACCACATACCACCTCGTCACCATCTCTATACACGACAAGGCATATTAGTATAAATACAACTAAAAGAATTAATAAAGGGTTCACATCCATATATATATGTTCACAAAATATAAAACAAAGGATCCATAAACCTAAAAGATAGCATCTCGTGATCATCATAGAAGTAATAAGTTCAATGACAACACGACCACACAAGGTAGTTTAAGTCGAACAACAATTAACATTTCGACCACAAGATAGTAAAGTTTATGACACACACTACAGCAGGCGTCCATCAAGAATATACACACACTGGATCATGCTAGAGGCACACATCGATCAGGAAGACTTCTTCCTCTTGCTCGGCTTTGGGAACGGTAGATAGCCTTATTTCGTCATCCACGTCCTTGTGTCACCCTGCTTATGGAGGCATTCTTCGATCTCCCTCTTACTCAACCCTCTGGCTTGTTGTAGCCCCCCTCCCCTTGTGTTGACATCTTCAATGATGATTTGCGACAACTTCATCTGAATGTGATGGAAGTCTTCTCTAAGATCATCATCATCGCTTCGCGCCAAAGTTTCGGCCCATCCTCGAAGACTAGATGGCAGCGTTAGGTTATGGCAATCCCGAACATAGCCTTTAAGGTGATGGAGGATGTAGAAGGACTCCTTGGCACCACCAGTAGTCGGCTGCTTGACGCAGGGGAACTCGAGCACGCGCTTGAACGCATGTTTGCCATCCTTGATACATTCCCCCTTATCTATGAAGGTGCATCCCTTCTTGGCGTAGCCCTTGAGAGCCTCACTGAGAACACCCCTTATTCTGGTGTAGTCTTTATTCCTCGTCAAACTCCCCGAGTCGAAATACGTGGCTAGCGAATACCTCAGGGCAAGAACGATGAGTGTGTAGTATTTGTCTCTACGCAACACAATTGCAACGGAATGTTGGAAAAAGAGCAAAGGAAGAAATCTATAAGAAATGCATAAGTTACGGCGACGATGAGCGAGTGTGTACTTACTCGGGAAAGAAAGGCAAAAGAAGTGTGTCCTTCCTCTTGTTGTCCACCATGAACTTCTCGAGGTACGCCGTCACCTTGGTTCGTGTCTCTGATCCTTCGACCAACTGGCTGTCCCGCATGTAGTAGGGATCCACTATCGTGATTTCCGGGGTACTCTCTCTCTTGATCTTGATCGCTAGATTGAGCGTGTATAGGCGGACCAAGTTATAGTTCAACCGTTTCGTGAGAAACAGCTTGAATATTTCCTCATAAGCTATCAAGAATATATCCGCGGGGGGTTCATCGATGAAGCCCACGTCCAATGGCACCTTGGCCATGAAAACCGGGTAATTTGGATATTTGTCTTTAAGAAGGATGCCCTCTAGTGTCTTGACACCCTCGTGCAAAGTTAACATGGCTCCAACCGCGATGTGGATCATATCTAGAGTCAATATCGGATCACCAGCTACATGCACTCGAGGCAAGCCATATTGTGTGGATGGTACGACAACGACGTACTGTGCCCGGGTCCTCTTCAGAAGAGGCTGGCACACACCCTTCTTATTATTATTACCTCTCCTCCCGTAGTGCTTCTTCTTCACAACAGTGTCCTCCACTTCCATCTTCTCATTGGCCGCCTTTCGGAGTGTGTTGGGGCTCAAAACCAATCCCGGTTTCTCCTATGGCGGATCGGCGGCCGGAGGCGTCTCTTTAGAAAGACCATGGAAGACTAGGCACTGCGTGCATGTATTGGGCTGACCAGCTTGATGGTCGTGAGCTGTGAAGGGTTCTTCATCCACAAAAGGCATATACAATTCTTTGTCGGCGCCGGTGTTGATGAAGTCATCAATGTTGACCAATTAATCATCATCTTCATGGGTGCCATCATGTGGTGGTGGTAGCGGGGGCGATGGCGGTTGCAGCACAACATCTTTGCCATGGGGCGGTACACACGCTGCCAAGAGTTGCTGGTGACGGCTGGTGGTGGCCACGACAGCGTCTGCTGGCTTCCGAGGTGGTGGTCGGGCGATTGATCGAGAGGTGGCGCCGGTGCTCCCCCTGCAAGACGAATCTGGGTCTTCGGCCATGTCAAGGGCCAGTTGTAGCATTCTCCAAGGGTCTTGTGTCCGTCGGCTCCCTGAGGTTGAAAGGGGGGTCCATGTCATCGCACCCTGGCAACACCCGAGCCAACCTGGCCCTCATCATGTCATCATCCATTGGATTGTTGTGCATCGTGCGGCTCGTCGGTTGTATGAGAGTGCCCTTGGCAACATCCTTCAACTCACCGCCGACATATTTAAGCAGGAGTACGCAAGAAGTGTCCTGACGCAAAACATGTTGTTGGGCATCATGAGATGGCAGCGGTCATGCATCAAAGGCATAAAGGAGATGACGTGCACTACCTAATTAGTTACCTTGGTGATGGCGTCGAGCTCGGCTAATGTAGAGACACGGCCGATGCCGGTGGCCGGCCGCATTCTCCCGCTCGGGTGCCTCACGAAGCATCGCTGCCGTCAGCTGCGCCTTATTGGCATCTATGGCAGGAGGGGGCATCGGTGTGACCAAAACGAGCGGCTGCGTCCCGGAATTGACAGCCGGCAGGGTCACTAGGCCCGACGACATGTTAACATTGATGCCCGAGTTGCTCTCTCTTAAGCTGGGAAGATGTATCGGCCCCTGTTGACCTCCCGCATTCCAAGCAGTAAGCCCCTCGAAAAACTCAGGGGGGATCATCACGCGGAGCTTCTCTTCCACTAACTTGTCCACCGTTTTCTCATCCACTGCCTTCTCCTCTACTGTCTGCACCTTCATCTTCATCTCTTCAACAACGGCTTAATCCTTAGCCACCGACTGGTTCTTCCTCTCCCTTCTTTTCTTGGCGTCCTCTTTGTAGTACTCCTTGAACTTCATGCTCGTACCGAAGCTGGACACACGGCCAGCTAAGGACGGCGGCAACCCCTTGTCCCTCTTCTTGTAAGCATTCATCGCCCTGTTGAAAACCATGTCCCACGGCTCCGTTGAATCCTGGGACGACGACTCTTTGGCAGCAGCGTTCAGTTCCTCCTCCTGTAGAGATAAGGAAAGGTGAACCCATTTAGATTCTTGGCTTCATTATTTTAATTAGAACGCAATAGACTTGAGATCGGCAATAAATTCCTTACCAGCTTCTTCTCAAAGTCCTTCACCTCCGGATAGTCGGTGGTGAACTCCCCTGTGTCCTTGTCTAGGTAATAGCGGGCTCGGACAAATTGCCTAAGTTGCAAGTCCGTGATTTTAAGCCAAGGGTTTTCTTTACCAAGGCGTTCAAGCTCGGCGTCCTCCTTGTCCCAAATGGCCTGTTTCCCCCTGTAACCGCCTCTTCCAAGGCGGTGGCTACCTATATTCTGTTCCCGCATAGTCTTGCCCCATTTAGTCCAATGTATAGCGTCGGCGGTAGCTATATCCGCCTTGAATATCTTAAACTCCTCTTCATCGAGCATCGGATTTTTCTTACTAATAACCTTCCAGCTTTCACCTTTGTCGATGCTAGTCTTCACCCGAGTTTTCCAGCTGCTCAAGGTGTTGCTCATCTTTGTGAGGGCTAGTTTGCTCACCGGGTTCTTTCTCTCGAGGTTTCTAAACCACTCTGGGAATCTGTATCGCTTGTGAAGCTTCTTAAGGAGGTTATCGACCAAAGCTGCATTGTTAGCATGTCTGATGTACTTCGTGTTGATCGACATACTTTCCCGGACCATGCACCCGAGTTGCAGGCCATACCCTTTAGCAATCGCCTCTAGCACAATGGGTTGGCCACTTTCTGTGACCTTAGTGAACTCATCACAGACGGTGGCGAGCACAGGCACCTTCTGCTCCTTCTTTTCTTTCTTCTTCTTCTGAGAAGCGGTCGGGTTTCCGCTACCACCATCCGTGCGCTCGCCACCATCGGTGCAGGCACCGCCATCGGTGGTGTCATCCTATTCGCCGCCACATTCACTAGTTCCATCATAGTCGTCTTCGTCCCCCTCGTAATCAGGATCTCCTCCCTCATTGGCCCCAGCAGCTCTGGCGACGGTCGCCTCCTCCTCCGGTGGTGGTGTCATCCTCATCGCCTCCTCCTCCTCCTATTGGGACCTCCGCCAGAATGACTCGTTGGCCTGTCTAGCTTGTTCTTCGACGATGATCATGTGCTTAGAAGGGCCGGCCTCGTTGTTGCCCGACATGTTTTCACTACTCTATTAAAAAGAGGCAAAAAGTTAGCACAAATCTCGGCCGAAAAATACGGCATGACCTTTGCTAATTTTTTGACCTAGGAGTGCCCATTTCTCAACTGAAATGGAAGTGAATCGACACTTCGGGAGAAATGGGCAACTCAAATGAAATCCCTGCAACATTCACACACAAGAAAATAGCCCCATCCATAGCCCCATTCACAGCCCCCATCCACAGCCCCATTCACAGCCCCCATCCATAGCCCCATCGAATCAAATAACACAATATGGTACCAAATAATCCCACCATATAATCCCAGCACCATATATACCAGATAATCCCAGCACCATATATACCAAATAAAAGGGAAATTTCAGCCAATCCTGAAGCATACAGAACATAATATAACCTGAAACATTATTGTTAGAGGAAAAATGGCAATAAAACTTCTTATGTTGCACCTAGTATTAGCATAACCAATACCAAGAGTGGTGACAGCAGAATACAAAGATAAGAACTATAAACAGCAGATATATTCTGTAACTGAGGATAAGCTTGGTAATTAACTTGAGAAAACTTCATGCAAATATATTGCTTCTCAGATAATAAGACTATAAACAGCAGAAATCTCAAAGATGATAAAACATGCATAGAACTAAAACCAATAGTGAAAGTCCCAGAGAATGCAATCGTAGCTAAAAAGGGTTAAGCTTCAATCAAAATATGTTACTAGTAATTACCTGTAGATGCAAGGCCTGCAGCTTGCTCCTGGGTTACTAGTAGTTACTAGTGAATTTGCTTGCCTGTTTCAGATGTTGCCTAGCTAGTCGTCTAAGCTATATGTGGAGAAGAGAAAATGGGATGTGAATGCGATATCTTTGAAGCAGAGAGCTGATCACATACGTGAGATCTAGATTTGCATCCAAACAGAATTACTTTATTCACACTTGACAGATATGTGCTTAGTGAATACAGCTGGACAAACCACCTGCAAATAATTGAGTTGACTCTGCACATGGGAATGCGTAAGGAGCATCCCCTATATTCATATTGTATGGTACTCCCAATGTACACGCTAGACCTATGTTTGGATTTCGTTTACATGTGTAAAAGTGTGCTTTTTTTAGAAAATTAAATGAAGGACTTGGCAACTGCCGGCCACAAATGCACTAGACAATCAAGCAGATTGGCACTTTCACGGATTAGTAGAAGAGACGGTACAGAAGCATGCCTCTTAATATACACACCTGACAGGGAGTGTTCATCTAATCTAGCTGGAGTAGTATCTCAGTGTGTAAGAGATCTCTGGCATTTCTTTTGTCAAGTGAGGGATATCCGAATCAAATTATGAAGTCTGAAGCACACAACTGTGTAACCTGACCACAACATGGATGCCACCATTCTGAAGAAGAGTATTTAGAATTTAGTGTGTAAGTAAATATATGTTCCTAGTGAAAAGTGGAGCATCTATCTCTACTCTCATGAATCTACTCTACTAGTTCTCGTTTAAATCAACCAGCAGCCACATGTTATTAAGCTACCAGATGAGCTAAACTTAGCAAAACTGGATATTGGAAGAAAAATTACAGCTGCTACAACTATGCGAAGAAAAAATGTAGAATGCATATATGATCTAAATCTGTATCCATGCAATTACTGAATGCATACATGCAATTACTGAATGTATATACAGGTAAGCAACTAGGGTTCAGAGGGGGTGGCGTGGGGGAGATGAACCGTGCGCGCTGCTGCTGTGGTGGTCGACGACGACGAGGGTGGCGGGCTCCGACGCGGTGGCTCCTCCTCCGGTGGCTCCACCTCCACGGGTTGCAGGGCTGCAGGGCGGCTCCTCCTCCGGTGGCTCCTCCTCCACGGGTTCGTCGGGCAGATCCTCCTCCACGGGCTGCTAGGGCTCCGGTGCGGTGGTGGCTAGGGCTCCGGCGACGAGGGCGGCGCTAGGGTTTGCGCGCGAGCGACGACAGAGAGGTTGCTCGAATTTTGGCCAAGTGTTGGATCGAGAGAGAAAGGGGGATTAGGGGGAGAGGCCGAACCATCTATTTGGCTAAGTGTGAAAGTTCTGTGTCGCATTCCCACAGAATGCGCCACATAACTTTTGGACATAGTACAAAAAAGCACGGCGTCATAGTATGAAAAGATCCGATACTTGTCCTAGTGGTCTTACTCGCTCGCTCTCACCTGGGGCAGCCAGGTTCGAATCCTGGCTGTCTCACACTTTTTTCATTTTTTTAAATATTTTTAGTTACACACATATGCATATTTATTCAAAAAAGCAAGACATATACATATATGCATATATTTTCACATATACATATTTATTTTAAAAAAGCAAGAACATATACATATATGCATATTTATTCAAAAAAAGCAAGACATATACATATATGCATATATTTTCACATATACATATTTATTTTAAAAAAGCAAGAACATATACATATATGCATATTTATTCAAAAAAAGCAAGAACAAATATGCATATTTATTCAAAAAACCCTCCCGAATCATATATATATATGTGTGTGTGCGCTTATCACACACAAATGTGAATTTGTATACCCACACGAATATCACATTATATGTTTTAGTCTCTAACTAATACCCACACGAATTAATACACCAAAAAGTCACACAATTGCTAGTGTCTCTTCACAATCTTCTTGCCCTTTTTCGTCGCGGTTGAATACTTCAGCCCGTGCACTTTGAAATTTCTTCTTGTGAATGGACAACCTTTAGTAGGTAGTGTGGTCTTCCTTCTTACTTTACTAGTAGTAGGCATGTCGAAGTACTTGTCGAATTCCTCTTCGATCTTCAGGTCGCCATTTTTGTCGAAGTTTTGCTCGTTGGCGGCTCCTTCCATTCTGATGATGCTCCTCTTGCCCCTCCTAACTACAACACGGTTGGGCTTTGACGGGTCGGTGATAAAAAAGCATTGATCAACTTGGCAAGCGAGTACCCAAAGCTCATTTTTTGCGGAGGCATTCTTCGTTGATTTGACATCTGGTATAACCATTGTGGTGAAATACCGGCCTTCTTTTTCCATGTTCTTGGACCATCTAACACAGAACATCGGTACGATCTCTCCAGAGTAGTCGAGCTCCCATATCTCCTCGGTCCTTCCGTAGAATCTTTTCATGACAGTAGTCTCGTCATCGGCGAAGGATAACATAGTTACTCCTGAGTTTTGATATTCGCTATTCCTGTCCTTTTCCTTGGTGTAGAATCTGTAACCATTTATGTCGTATGACTGATAAGTCCTTAGGTTGTGCCCTGGGCCCTGCGACAAGGAGAATATGAGTTTTTGATCTTCCGTAGAAGGCGTCTGTGGGGGATTGTCCAGTTTCCTTTTCTTGAACCAACCTGTGAAGCTAGAGTTGTGCTCTCTGGTTACGTCTCCCTTCTTCCTCGGCCGGCCCTGGTCGACGTACTCCTGCTCGATTAAGCTTCTATGCTCTTCGACCCAAGGGCCGACCACTTCAATGTGTTGTAGCGCGACTCAGTGTGCCCTGTAAAAATTGGTGCGTTGACCATCAATGCCGACATGTAGTGAGCGGCAGCCCTCATGGTGACCATATCCACCGAGCCTGCTGAGGTGCTTCTTGGTGGGTATTCCAACATCCTCGTTCTCGGTGGTTAGATAATTCTGGCAGAAGGAGATGCACTCGTAGATCAGAAAGCCATTGGCTATGCTTGTATCTGGACGGGGCCTGTTGCGAACGAATCCTTTGTTGACACTGTTTAGCCTTTCAAACGGCATCATGTTGTGCAGGAATGTCGGCTCGAGCTAGATGATGTCGTCCATGACATGTACAAGCATATGCACCGTGATGTCGAAGAATGCGGGCGGGAAGTAAATCTCAAGCTCGCATAGTATCATCACGATCTCTTCCTGTAGCCTATCAAGCTACATCACACCGATTGACTTCCTAGATATGATGTCAAAAAAGTTATAGAGGCCAAACAGTGTCTCACAGACATGCTCGTCCATTAAACAGTGGATCGCAACAGGGAGTATCTGCATCATCAGCACGTGACAGTCGTGAGACTTCATACCGCTGAACCTCTTCTTTGCCACGTCCAAATATCTGCTTATCTTCCCCAAGTAACCGTGAGGAACTTTCACTCCTAAGAGGCACCTAAAAAACTTCTCGAGCTCCTCTAGACTCAGAGTGAAGCAGGCAGCGCGAAGCACCACCTCATTCTTCTTAACTCTTTTGCGACGACCTTGAGTATCTTCCGTAGGATCATCATCACTATCATGGTACTGAAGATCTTTCTTCATGCCAAGCAATTTAAGGTCCTTTCTTGCTTTTGGCCCATCCTTGGTCCTCTCCGGCATGTTTAGTAGAGTGCCAAGCAGACTCTCGGTAACGTTCTTCGTGATGTGCATTACATCGAGGCAATGGGGAGTGTGGAGGACCTTCCAATACGGCATGTCCCAGAAAACAGACCTTGATTTCCATACACCCAGCACCGGCTTTGTCCTCGGTCGTTTTTTTCCCGGCGCAGGGCAATCTACCCAATTATTCAAAAGCTCCTTGATTTCTTCGCTGCTCCTCGGATGCGGGGCTCTTTCGAGCTCATCCTTACCATTGAACAGGTCACCACGGGTGATCCATGTGGAGCCACTTTCGAGTACCTTGGAACACGGTTTTCGAAGACCCGGGATCCCTTGGTAGCTAGAGATGCGGTGTCTCATCCATGCACTTGACGCATGCGTTGTGTCCGTGGTTCACCTGGGCCAATACATATGCGTAACCAGGATAGTCCTGCACCATCGTGAGGAACATGACTCTCATATGGAAATATTCTTTAGTGTAGGCGTCCCAAGTATGGGCCGGCGTCTCCCACAAGCTGGCTAACTCCTCTGTCAATAGCCCGAGATACAAATGCATATCGATACCTGGTTGTTTCGGCCCCTGAATAAGAATTCTCATGTGTACGTACCTTTGCTTCGTGCATAGCCACGGGGGGAGGTTGTACGGCCATACAAACATGGGCCAGGTGATATGCTGCTACTCTGGTTGCCAAAAGGATTAAGTCCATCGGTGCTCATACCCAGCCTGACATTCCTTGCATCGCCCCTGAACTCTTCGAACTCGATGTCTAATGCATTCCACTAGCTAGCATCTAAAGGGTGTGTCAGGATCTTGCCCTTCTCTGGATCATCTTCGGGTTTCTCTCTTTCTGTGTGCCATTGCATGAGCTTTGCTTCCTTAGGATCTACAAAATATCGCTGCAGATGGGGGGTGATAGGAAAGTACCATACCACTTTTCGAGGAACTTTCTTGTTCCCTCTCTTGTACCGTCCTTGGCCGCACACCGGACATGTGGTTCTATCCGCGTACTAATTCCGATAAAATGCGCAATCATTGATGCATGTGTGGTATTTAATGTGTGGTAGGTCGAGAGGGCACACGATTTTCTTGGCCTCCTCAATACTTTTTGGCAATGTGTTCCCCTTAGGAAGTCGGTCGTGCCAGTATTCCATGTTCGCGTTGAAGCTCACATCGGTCCATTTGTGTTCGGCCTTCATCTCCAGAGCCTTGAGCATTACACTCAAACGTGTATCCTCGGGGCGACACCCAGGATACAATGGAGTCATCCCGTCTACCTCCATTTGGGCCAGCTTGGCTTTCTCTCTAGCAGCAGCTTTGTCGTTGCTCATCTCCTTGATGAGCAGTTCTTGAACATGAAGGTCCTGCAAGGCCGAAGTTAATAGCGTATATGTGTTCGCGTCTTCTCCTTCTTCAAGATGATCATGCCCGTCGCCATCTCCTTCTCCATGCTGATCATGCACGCCGACATCTCCTTCGTCATGATGATCATGCCCACCGGCATCTCCTTCGTCATGATGATCATGCCCGATAGACTCTTCGTCTTCTCGCTCGCCCACGTCTTCGTGACCACCATGTCCTGCCGGCGCCTCATTGAGGTCGCACATGAAACCGTGCCTGAGTAGGTGACCCTCCAATTGTCCAGAATCAGGGTCGATCTAGCACTAGAGTTTGCATATTCGACATGGACATCTTATCATGGTCTTGTTGTTCAGAATCATGTCCTCCTTCGTGTCTTTCTTGTACCTAGCAATTCGACCTTCGCTCATCGTGAGGACCATGGTTGCCTGAGTGGTCAACACAGAGAGTATAGGTTAGAACCACACCATATGCACACACACATGCATGAATGCTAGCCAGAAAAATTCGGCATGACCTTTCCTAAAATTAGGACATATGGGTAGTGCAAAAAAATTTCGAAATGGAAATGAATCAACATTTCAGCAAACATCCATGCACCACACCGGTGGGGACAACAAAAAGCAAGCAACAAAAAACTTCCTCCCAATGCAAACATTCATGCACCACACAAGCATCGTCTCGCCATGCATCGCACACACACCGCCTGCGCGACAAGCTTCACCTACATGTTCATGGCCAAGTACTCACCTAGTAGACTCAATAATAGTGAGACGAGACCGCGCAATGAGAGAGTGTGGACAAATAGATCTACAAGTTGGTGGAGAGGAAATTAGTAAACAAATAGAGATATGAGAGAGAAAAGTAAGGAACTTTTAGATCTACAAGCTGGAGGGAAGCTTCCACTTACCAATCTATGGACTAAAGTAGGTTTAGTTACATGAAAATGGAGAAACTATGGGCAAAATGGGGTGGGAGGGAGGAGGAAGACGAGCTGGGAGGAGGTAGAAAGGAAGAAGAGATGTGAAATGGGTGGTGGTGGATAGATAGGGTGGGAGCCTGCCACCTTTTTCACATGGATCTGGACGCCCTCATCTGTGGCGCATATGGTAGAAATGCGCCACAGATGCTCAAACTTCTGTGGCACATATGGCCATATGCGCCAGAGAACAATGTGGTGCATGCTAAAGTGGTGGGACCCAAATTATTTTTGGTGGCGCATGTGTGGATATGCGCCACAGAAGTCAGACATATCTGTGGCGCATATCCACAAATGTGCCACACAAAGTGGGTCAAATAGATTCCATGGTGGGGCCCACCTCCATGTTCTGTGGCACATAATGAAATATGCGCCACAGATGTTGCCTCTTCTGTGGCACATATCTCATTATGCGCCACAGAACATGGATCGCCCCACCCCGGTTGGCGGGTCCCACCTTACTTCTGTGGCGCATATTCTGAGAAATGCGCCACAGAAGTTTTCAATTTCTGTGGCGCATATTTTCCGGTGCTCCACTGATAAATACCTATGGTGCATGGTTTTACATATGCGCCATAGAGTATTTTGTCTACCTATAAGTTGTTTCCTAGTAGTGTCTCCAGCTTGTGCAGAAAAGAAAGCACAAACTTTCCCCAATATGGGAAGGGCCTTTTTTAGTTAGTCGAGTTTTGCACAATGGTTCTTACTATCTAACTGATATGCGGCCAGTCAAAGAAAGACCTGCTACTAAGAAAAGAAAGAGAGTTGGAGGCAGTACAGACCTAGAAGAATTAGACAGACCATGGAATATTGCTCAGCTACGTCCCTTTTATTCTTTGTAATCATATATATGTACATGTTCAAATGAGAAATAAAGTATTGGTTGCCTCAAAAAAATTCTAAGATGTTTTTTACCATCTTATTTCTGAATGATCATGTCACAGTCGAAAATCCCAGAATACTTGAAAGTACTTTATGCTCATGTTTGTTCTAGTTTAGATTTCTGATTCTAAAATTGCTACCTTCAGGTATAAATTTAAATTTTATAGTCTGTGATTTGGTTATTTGTCTGATTGCCGGATGCGGGCATTTTCCAAGTAGTGAATTGTTGGTACTAGAAGCCGGCTTTGTTTCCAAGTTTAAACTGGTTTAGCAATTGAGATTCGTTTCTTGGCAAAGTTTCCGTGTTAAAGGTTGGCCGGCTCACGAAAGGAACGAGGCGGAAAGCTAGATAAACGGTAAGTATAAACAAAAAAGCGTAAGTGCTTATGTAAACATTTCAGGCACAAAAATAATAAAGCCAAAAGTGCTGAATAGATAAAACAAACTTAGCACTAACAAAAGTAACATACTACTAATTTACAAACCGAATTGTTTTTAGAATAATACATTGTTTGTTCTGATGCTCTATGATGCAGGGGAAGAAGAAGGAGTTGTCGGCTCACTGGAGACATCAGCCTCGCCTCGATATCTTTCCGAGACATTCAAATCCGAGATGATTTGCTCGTCGTCGGAAGCTTCACCAGTTTCTTCGGCGGGTGGAGGCGGCGTCTCTATGCGAGTGAAGAAGGGGGTATCGTAGTTGGTCAAGTCAGCTATGTGGCACCCATATCCGGCACAGGAGTCCATAATGGCTTTGATGTCCTTCTCCTGACCGTCTTCATCCACTTTACAGTACCCTCTGGTTACTTGCTAGATTTCCATGTTTCCATGGTGGATCATAACCATGGTGAGAGCATTCTGCGCTGCGATCCACGCATAGGACATGTTCCAGTCCTGGATAAGCTGGGGCATCTCCTTGGCTTTATCTCGCACTTCAAAGCCAGACATGCTATGCATGTCTAGAACCTTGAGAACCTCGCCAATATGTTCAATGGATTGGCGGAAGTCATGAAGCAAATCGCCGACTTGTGTAAGCCGGCTAGTGCAAGATTCGGCAGAGGCTGAGTCCAATAAGTTCAGAGGACCTGCGCATGTAATGCAAAATGGTTAATAAAATAAACCCGACATCAAAAGAGTCGGAAGATGCAGAAAAGTCAGAAATAAGTAAATGTACTAAAGATGACATCATCGACTTTGGTCTTCTCCTCCCGAAGACTCTGGAGTTCATCCCGGAGTGCCTCAGCAATATCCTTCACTCTGAACAATTCATTGTTGAGATCCGAGATTTTCTTATCCTGGAGCGCCATCTTACGATCACGCTCCTCGGTGGCCATGGAGGAGGATTCAAGAACTTGAGCAATGCTCTTCTCATGATCCACCTTATGCTTATTCAGCTCTTGGCGGAGGTCCTTGTTTTCCACCTCTAGGGTTCTTAGATTCTCGGCCTCCTCAATCATAGCACAAGACTGCTTTACCAGTGTTGTAGTCAAAAGAACAATAGTTGAACAAAATTTCGACTATGAAATAAAAGGCAAGGTTTGAGTAATGAAATGGTTACCTTCAGCCTCATCCCTGGATACTTTCAGTTGAGCATTTTCAAGTCGGAGAGCTCTAATTTATCTCTGCTTGTTACAAATATTCTTCAATAATTCCTGGTTATATGAATTAACTTTCTGTAAGTCAGAATACCCAGAGTCAGAAGTCTACTAAAATCTCGGGCTAATATTTTTTACTAATATCAGCACGAGCCTTGGGGGCTACACTAGTTCATTCTTTGACATCCTAAGAAAGCATAAATCCGGATTGTCTATCCAACTTCATACTTGAGGGCTAGAGGATATGATATGGAATAAAGCAAAAGTTGAAATTCCGACTTACGTGTTGTTCATGAGTGAGTTTGCTCAAACTCATGTTCACTTTCGTAGTAACCTTCTCAGCGAGGGTGAGCGGGATCACTGGTGGTGATGGAAGCTCCCCAGTTCTCAGCCTCTCGTCGCGAAGATGGACTTGTTCAAGAAGTTCAGAGTACTTGACATCCTCTACTTATTGTGCTTCTTCTTCGGCAGAGATAGTCTGGCTCTCTAGGCATTACCGGGCCAGCCGTTGGATCTCCTCCGCAGATTTCTGAGAAAGGCCAAGTTTGGTAAGACCCGGATTGCTGAGGAGATTGTCAGTAAAGACATCTGCCAAGGGATCATTACCCAAAGATGGTTCATCCTTATCAAGACCTGAGTCACCCATGGTGACGTCAGTTTGCGACCCAAGGATCGCTGGCTCTGCTGGATGAGCCGGATCTTCTACAACGGTCGGAGATGGAGTAATCTCCGGCGCTGCAGAAGGCTGTGGGGCAGGAGTCGGAGGAGCTACGGTAGGAGAAGCCAAGTTTAGCTTCGACTGATCCCGTGGCTTCGAGGCAACTCCCTTCCCTTTGCCCTTGGAGAGTTGTTTAGCTCTGAGAAGGTAATAGAACAAAGAGCATTACATCTCGGAAAAGAACTTCGATAAAGTACAAAGGTATAATTTGTGGGAAAGGTTACCTCTTTACAATAGGCACCTCCTTTGTGCCAATGGACACCGTCGGAGCCTTACACTTCCGAGTAAGGTTCTCCAGTAGTGGAACCAATTCTCCATCATCCTAAGAAATCTTAGGAGGATATCCCTCGACTGGAGCAAGCTCCGACTCGGGGAGGTCAGCAAGCTGAAAAGAGACAAAATATTTCAGTATTACTAAAAACAATGAAAAGATGAACACATGAATCAAGTTACTGCTGGAAATTTACCGGCACTACAGGATCTTCTGCCATATGCATGTCCAAAGACAGCTCTGGGATTTTCCTCTCGATCCGCCCCCTTATCAGCCACTTAATTTGACAGACGTAGTCTTTATCCGTGTAAGGCTTGGAGCAGATTCGGAGTGAGTTCTTCTTGGACGCCGTGATGGAGTGCATAAGCCGGTCTCCATGATGTTGTAGAGGCTGGATCTGGCGTGCTACCCAGGAGTGAAATAAATCGGACCCTTTCAGGCCCTTGTGCTTCATCAATTACTCGATCCGCCTCTTGGCAAGAAGCAAATCGTCACTGAGAGCCGGCGCATCTGCGTCCCAGGACTCTTGGGGCGTGGCGGCACCATCGACGAAAGCCGGCAAAGCAGTAGCTTTGCCGGGAGTGGGAATATCCTTATGATAAAAGAAAGTGGATGGCCATTGCTTGACCGACTCACTGGCCATAATTCGAGGATAAACACGCTCTCTTCTAACGAAAAACTAATAGTACTGGTAATATAAGGATTACCGGCAGTGATGGAATTTCTCCGGACATGAAAATAGAACCGGAAAAGAGTAAGGCTCAGCCTAATACCGAGATACCCCTCGCACAAAGATGCATACACGCTCATCTCTAAGGGAGAGTTTGGGGAAGATGATGGAGTTGAACTTCGTAGTGATCTATAACCTCAGAAAAGAAATCTGAGGGAGGGAAGCTCAAACCTCTGTCGAGGTGGGTGCCGAAGTGCACTCGCTCGCCGTCGTGGGGGTTGGGGACGGTTTCGCCGAAGCCGCTCTGCCAGTCGCCGGCACGGAGGAGCCCTTCGTCCTCCACGATGCGGAGCTTGGCGTCGTCAAGGACGCATGGGATCTAGACCCCGCGGTTGCTCTCTTTCTCCGCCGTCGCTGCCGTTGCCGCTGTGCCGAAAGATTATGCTGAAGGCATTTTTTCTATGTGCCAGTGACCTTGGATGGGCAGCGCTGGAGGTTTTTGGGGAGCAGAGGAGATCTGGGTTCGTGGGGAGACGTTGGGGAGAAGCAAATGGCACAAGTGCTGGTGGAGAAGATGGGGAAAAGGATCCTCACCACTTATATCCCCCGGCCGCGTAAAGATTCGTGCAAACGCAACACTGAACGTGCCACGCGTCGTGGAAAGAACTAGGTAACCCCCGCACGATGATTACGCCGCCTTGATCTCCACGCACGCATTGAAACGGCGCCTCGGTTCCGCGAAAGGCGGACCCACCAAACGGTCGTGCTGACAGGAATGTCTGTTGACTTGACCATGACTAGTGTCAGGTTACATCAGATACCAAGTTCCGGCTTAGTTTGAATTTCGAGCTGGAAACCCGAATAACATATTCATAGGTCCGGCTCATTTGAGACTCGGATCCTATCCTTTCTTTTTTGAAGTTTTAGGAACCCTTCACGATTCTGCAAGCCAAAGATCAAGCTAGACGATAATGAAATCCGACTTTGGATCATGGAGGCTTCTGGGGGCTGCTGTTGGGGATATACTTTCCGGGTATCCTCACTGTGCCTCACTAACCAGGGTGGAGAAGAGACGGAGTCCAGTACGGCTACGGGAAGGCCCAAAAGACTTACCGACATAGGCCCATAGTGTTACTTGTAGTTTAAGATGTACTCTGTAACCAACTTTTAGTCGTAGCCGAATAGGTCTCTCCTGTAAACTCTAAGCCGGATATCTATATAAGTCCTCCTAGGAAGAGCCTTTAGGGCACCCTCACAATAGTCTACAATCTCAACTCACACAGGCGAAACCCTTGTAACCCGTATTCCGGCTCTGCCGTATTACTAAATTTCTAGCAGGAGTAGGATCTATCCAAAGCCGGCGGGGGTAAACTTGTGTGCTCACCGTCCCGGAACACTGTACGTCTCACGCCCATCTCTTCCACACGCCCCGAGAACCCCCACATGGAGTACATGTCATCAATCCGACGACATCAAGCTGTACATTATACTGCTTCGACACGACTATACCGACACCAAGATCTACACTGCACCGAGCCGGACTACATCGACCCGAACATCTACGTCAAGCTGTACAACTACACCAAGATCTTTGTAGATTTCTACATCGCCAATAAAAATCATCGCCAAGGTCTACATCACGTGGTCTATAAACGTCGTCGCCGCCACATCCCGGCGCTCTGCTAGGGCGATCACAAAATCGTCTCGCCCGTCTTGTCAAAAACCCGCTGCCGTCGCCGCCGATCCTAAGCGATATGCCGCCGCCGCCATAAAAACCTTGCCGCTGCCGCTTGTCTTGTGCCCCGGCTACCGCCTCAAAAACCCTACAACCAAAAACCTGTCGTGGCCGCAGATCTCTGCCGCCACCGCACAAAAACCCGCCGCCGCCGCAGATTAGTGCCGCCGCCGCATTATGACCAAGAAACCTGCCATGATCATGTCCATGCAGGTGATGATGACAAGGAGATGAAAGTGCAAGACTTCAAATCCAGTCGCAATCGTCCGCTTCACTCCCGCTCCGACTGAGGGGATGTTAGAGTACGTATATACATATATGCTAGAGATAGACTAGGACTCTCCATCTTGTACTCCAAGTCTCCACCTACCCCATGTAACTTTATATAACCCCCCATGAGGGTCAAATCTATACAACATAATATTCAGGGATCAATATTTTTTACATGGTATCAGAGCGGTTAGCACGGCACTAATTCTAGGTTGTTCCACCACTTTCGCAACGCGCCGCCCCCGGGGAGATTACTCCTCGGGGGCGCGGCACCTGGTCTCGATCAAAAATCGAATCGGTTCTTTAGATAAATTTCAGTTCTTAAATTAGATCCAAATATCGCAATTCCAGTCTCTATAGATTAGATCCAGTTTAGTCAAAATAAATTCATAAATCGCACGTGATCTTGCTATCCGGTGAAAAACAGTTCAGATCCGTACATGACGACGTATAACTTCGGCGGCAGATATTCCTGGACTAGCTCTTCCGCGTGCGGCGCACCGTGCAACAGATCGAGGGAAAAAGAATCACATCCAGGCGCGGCCTCAGATGCCCTGTCCTAGTGCTCGCCACGACACGAAGTCCACTGCCGGCTTTCACACGCGGGAATAAAACAGAAGCAACTCCGTGCAGCAGCAAATTCCATTGAGGTAATTATTAAAAAATATGGAGATGCATATATGCGTGTCCTGCTAAGATCCGGACACGTCCCCAACCTCTACGTCTTCTCCGAGAAACTCGGGACACCGGGGAGACCCTGCAGCTGCAGGTCTTCATTGACTGGAAAACACGCACTCGGACACGATCTCCACCAAGTCGAACATTAGAGATCTCCACTGCATCGAGCCGGATACATCGACCCAAATCACGACATCAATTTATACTACATTAAGATCTTCGTTGAGTACATCTACGATCGACATCATCCACACGCCAGACTGATGTGGAGCACTACTATACTGACTTCTCCGACATCAAGGCTTCGATATCATCACCGCCATAAGGGACGTCTTCGAGCAACGATCATTCCGACATGCCTACTCCTTCATCACCAACACATCATCGCCAAGGTCTACATGAATGTGGTCTTCATCAACATCTTCGTCGATACACTGTCATCGCCGCTATACCCCATCCACATGATGGACATACAATTATGATGCCCTATGACAATAGAACTGCAAGGCACGACGACGGCTTGACCGCGTCCACGATACCCACGGCTGCATCAACAAACCGGCATCACAATTGTGAGGCCCCTACGACCGTGCATACAGTTCTGGCAAAACCTTGTGTGCTCGGTGACTCCCTCCAGCCCTGGCAAAACTGGTGGTATCACCTATGACCGCGTCCAAGAGACGCCCCCGACGGTACCTATATAAGGTGCAAAATGTCCACAACTGCAGCTTCGTAACAACAACAAAAAAACGTGTATTTTTTTGCGCATCCGGCAATGGCGGCCACACAACATACGACGGTTACGACATCGACCACACCCACCTCGACCATGGCTACAGCATGACCGGCTACCTCGACATCGACATCAAGAACTCCAGTCAACAGCGTCCACGTCGTCACTTGCATTCACGCTACTCCCGCTGTGACTGCGGGAGAGAAGAGAGGCACCAGAAGGGGACGTAGTCACCGCCTCTAAGTGTCAACCATGATCATGTTCACGCAGGTGATGATGATAAGTAGGTGAACACGACGGAAGCGGAAGACTTCAAATCCAGTCGCAAGCGTCCGCTTCGCTCCCGCTTCGACCGAGAGGGACGTTAGAGTACCTATACGTGTATAGGCTAGAGATAGATTAGGACTCATCTTCTTGTACTCCAAGTCTCTTCCTCCTTGTATGTCTATATATATTCTTCCTGAAGGTCAAATCAATAACATAATATTCTAGAGATTCAATACTTTTCTACAGCGAGCGCTCTATCTAATTTCTCGTACGTTGGATTTTCAACGTCGAAGCCCAAATAAATTATCTATGAGATAAAGCAATTTCACGCAAATCAAGACTCTCGATAATTGCATTAAAAATAAAGGGCCATCTTGGATTAAAATTAGTGTTATTTTTCTCTTCTTGCCTCCTTATAATATTAAAGTCTCCTCCTACTAGCAATGGGAGGGTTTCATTCTCACAAATACGAACTAACTCAGCCAAGAAACGATACTTGTTCACTTCTTGAGCTGCCCCATATATAGGAACTAGGATCCATTCAAAACTATCCCGCTTAGATTTTAAATGGAACTTGACACAAAATTCTTCATTAACCACTTTCGAAACACGGATAGTAGATAGATTTATACCGATTAAAATATCATCAGACCGCCCTTGTGGTGGCAGACAATACCATTCGAAATCAAGTCCCCCCAGACAAATGTTGTAAAAAAGGAGTTGAAAAGTTGGATCTTCCGGTTTCAAGTATAGTAAAAAAATCTAGCTTGAAACCCTTAATAATTTCATTAATAAAAAGACACTTTGTTGGGTCTCTAAAACCCTCGTCATTCCAAAAACAACCCTTCATGATGAACTAAGATAATTTTTTAAGTCTAGAACTCCTTCTCACATCCAAGGTATCTGAGTTTCGTTTTTTATGAGATCTTCGTATTTTGGATATAACAAGGGTTGGATCCTTGTAATCCACTTCATCCTTATGTTCTTCATCTACCAAATCCTCACAAAGCGTCAAAGCATGATTAAGAACCATACTACTCGTACCCTCATTGGAATCACGCTTAGCCTATTGATTTTTCTTAAGAGTAAGTAAAGTTCTTTTTAAATCAATATCTTTAATTAGACTAACAAAATCCGAGACCTCTGGCAGGGACAGACCCAAAGAAACACCCAGGTTAGCGGCTCTAGCAACAGCTATATTATCTGGAATTGAAGCAACGGAAAAATGTGGGATTGGTGAATTACCTAGATCCCGAGCTTGCGCAACTTCTTGCGCCTTTTCCAACTGCGTTAGATCTGTATTAGGTTGCGCACAGGTACAATCACCAGATCTAACTCCCAAAGCCGTTGTCCTGGGAATGTCACCAAACGCAATCACCATCTCCTTGAAATATCTTCCTCCCAAGAAAACTCCAGTTCCCCACTTGCACGTTGATCTTGGGATGACGGTTGCAACGGAGTAGATGGAGCAGAGATAGAATCCCCAAATAAAAGTGGAGATTTTGGCGACGCCGAGGATCTAAGAGCTACTACCTCCGTTCTATAATATAAATCTTTTAGAAACATGTTTTAGCTTGCTAAAAAGATTTATATTGTAGAACGGAGGTAGTATAACATAAGAGAATGTACTCTGGGTAACCTTGTCATTAGAGGGAACATCCATGTCAGTCTACCACGGTGTAGATGCAGCAGCCTGCCGAGCATCAGCGGCAGCGTGGCGAGGAGTTGCGGCAGCCTGCCGAGGCGACACGACATCCGATGCAGCAGCCTGCCGAGGCGACACGACATCCGATGCAGCAGCCTGCCGAGGCGACACGACATCCTGGCGAGGAGTTGTGGCAGCCTTCCGAGACACCGAAACTGCCACGGCAGAGTCAAGTGACAGAGCTGGGCGATCTCCAGCTGACACAGACATCGACCCAATGGCTTCTTCTTCCTGCACAATATCAAACGAACGCTGACGAGGTACAGACTTGGATCCAAGGGCACCCTTGTGGCTAGCCTGAAGAGGATCAATGGTACCAAACTGAATGGTGTGAAATAAAGGATTCTTTACCGAGTTGGTACTACATTTATTTCCTTTGGAGGCTCTTGTGACTGTTTTTTTACTCGGGCCCATTTTGAACCCCAGCCACACTTGGATCATTAACCTCTTTTTTTCCTTCATTACCTTTGTCATCAGCATCTACATCTTCCATAACCTCCTCTCTTAGAAGAAGCTCACCATCAGGGCCCTCAACAAAAAACTCGATGACATAACCATCATTATCATAATAGTGATCCGTGCCATTTGGAATCTCTTGTGGATTATGCGATCCTAACCCACAAGATTCTATTTGGTGAATCTCATGTCCACCTCTTTTGTTTTTTCAATCAAAAACCCACACCAAAACAAGCCAAGTAATCACGGCATAAAGCCTCTGAACAACCTATAATCCATACCCAAACCTCCTGATGGTGCCACGAATCAAGTTTTTGGCTCGGCCACTCCTCGAAGTGCATCACAAAAGGAGTATATTCAACTTCAATGAATTTGATTTTGCGAAGCCTAGCCAAATCCTCCTTGGATGGAAGAACAACTTTGAAATCATTTGCGACAATAGAGATATCCCACTAATGATCACCAGGAAGCATCCACTCAAGCTCCTTTAGAACTTGATCAATTTTCATGACACCCCCTTCTATCCTGATCCGAGAAACCTTACCATTGCATTTTTACCCGAAATTCTCTGGTAGGCCTTATTTACTTCTCTGGTTTTTGCCGGGTTTGGCAGGTATTTTCCCGGCCCAACCACAGATCCCCGAAAATCCCGCAGACGCTGTTTACTTCTCTGGTTTTTTCTAGGATCGTCCGGGCCCATCCCGAAAATACCGGTCCAACCCGAACAAAGTGCGTGTATTCTCGCACACGACTCCACCCTCGTGTGTCGTCGAGGAAGGGAAGCGAGTGGAGAGGGAGGAGAGGGCACGGACCGGAGGTGACGACGCGGACGTCGACCTGGGAATGCCGCCGACGGGCACCTACTTTGTCTTCACCAAGCCCTTCTCTCCGGTGAGTCCCCCATGGCCCGTGCCTCCTCCCGTCTCCTCCCATGCTAGGGTTTCTTGGCCGCCGCCGCCGTCCACCTCCCGCCCTCTGGTCTAGTTCATTGGAGCGGCGGCGACCTCCTCCTGCCCTTCGGTCTCTGTTCCTTTGGTACTCCAGGTAGTGAGCGGTTGCCCTTCCCTGGACTTGTCCTCCTAGAAGTAGGATCCCTGCCATGTCGTGTAGATCTTGTAGTCCCTCCCTTTGTCTCAGGCTGTTGGTTCTGTAGCTAGTATCATGTCGTCGTTGCACTGGATCTGAGTGGTTTGTGGTGGTCAGATTTTTATTGGATTACCCTATTATATTTCTTCAATGCCTAAGTTAGCTCTGCAGTAATAACTGTCACTTGAGGAGTTGAAGATAATTTGCATCAGGTTTTTGCAAGAAACGATAGTGATTTTCGGAGCAGTTTCCTGTTATGCATATGATAAACTTTATATGGCGTTGGACCTATTTCCCAGAATTTCGTTTTGTTCCTGGCTTGTTGTGTTGGATGGGTCGATCACCTGGACCAACAAAACAACTGAAATTGACATTTATGTACTAGCATAATAACTGCAGTATTAATTGGTGACCTGTTTCGTTTCCGCAAAGTTAGTGCTTAGATTATAAATCCTCTTGGTGTCTCTTTCATTTCTGCATTAGGTGCAGAATTTTGTGTTGTTAAATGCAACTATTTTAATCCACTACTGCTATGAGTACAACTGAATATTGTGCCTATAATCATCATTATCAGTAGTGCGCACATGTATAATGCTTAGGTGGTAACCAGTGAGTATTTTGGAGTTAGTTTCCATTGATCATTTGCAATTAGTGTTAGCGAATTGGTTGGCTTGTCTAGAGCAGGTTGATGCTATAGTACATAAGCATGCTACTATCCATTTTTCGCCGGAAAGTGTTCTCCAACCATAATGTAGTTCTACTTTACTTAATTATATCGTTGTTTACTGAAAAGAAGTTACAAGTCTATTGTGCATAGTTTGTGTATCCACGGAAGCTATTGTCTTATGTCTGTTGTTTCTGATTTGGCAGTATCATGTACTCAAATTGGACGTCACTATATGCACTTAATTAAGGGACTAGATTCATGATTGATGTAGCGGCCTGAATCTGCGCACTTGTGTTCTGTCATATTCATTCCTAATATAGACAGTGCAGTTTACAATTGAAGTTGAGACACATGCGCTTGAGAGCAGAGGTGGGGCTATGTGTATGTCGATTTTCACGTGTTTTATAGCATTGTCTGTCTCGACTTCATAACATTTTGTACTGTTTCATCTGTATCTCGAATAAAAGATATGCTATACATTGGGAATTTTTTCTTGCCTACCCCAGAAGCGTCTACAAATCTTGAAGCATGTAAATTATTTCCTATTTAATTTGCTAGTGCTGAATCATTTATACTTCTCCATTGAATGTATTTGCTAGTGCTGAGATATAAAAATGTTTGTTCCTCTCACCATTGTTAGTGTCAGTTAGTAATAATTAGCTAATGCTGGGCAAAATAGCTAGTTCCAGGTATTTAGCATGAGGTTATTGTAGCTAGTACGGTTATTTTAGTACTAAGTACTAGCCAGTGCATATATATGGAACTTTCGTCTTTGTATTATAATACTAATTCCTAGTGTTTCTATTCTCTTTGTTCTCAAGTGTTGTATTAGTACACTGAACTAATGTTTGTCCATTGTGTTATGTCCATGTTAGAAGTGTATGTGCAGTTAAGTAACTCAGATATACCTACAATTTTGAGGACCATGATTAAGAAAAGGCCATCTATACTCATTACAGATATTGCCCTTAATTACAACAATAAAAAAAAGAATGATTGCCTGGCAATCTACAATCTACCTAGTGGCATCGTTCAGTTTTGTGCTAAATGTTCTAAATGTCAATTTTGTGCTGAACATGCCATGCTCCCGAGTTCATTCGCAACCTGTTATGACTGGACATGGAGCAAACTACCGACAATACTTGTGTCGATTGTCCTATTTTGCTCTGCTTCATATGTGATTAACACTCTTTTTTGGTGATATAATAGGTATTGATGAAAGCATTTGGAGGAGCTGGACAAAAAATGATCGCATCAACTATATTTGGAATGGGCATGCAAAATTTATTGTTTGAGCTCCGATCTGCCGAGCATATATTTAAACTTGTATTCATGAAGTCTATGAAGATATGTTAACGCTCTTTGCAAAGATTCGAATTAACATGTTGTAGGTGTA
The DNA here is from genome assembly GCA_910589775.1 of Avena eriantha. Taxonomy (NCBI): domain Eukaryota; kingdom Viridiplantae; phylum Streptophyta; class Magnoliopsida; order Poales; family Poaceae; genus Avena; species Avena eriantha. Next base: position 504,252,894 of record OU342742.1, read on the forward strand.
AAGTTATTGTTTTTATCACCTGATCTCAATTCTCTCCAATCCCCTCTAATCCCCAGAATTCAAGGTAAACATGCCAGAGATTGGGAAGTGAGGGAAATATGAGGAAATAGTGGGAAATGTGAGGATTGGATTAAACGGAGGGATTCATCAAATTCCCTCACATCCCCAAGCCCCTAGGAGATTAAAATACATTAAGGCCTTGTTCGGTTAGCCCCATACTCGCCGGTACCATGACCCAACCCCTGCCAACCCCCGTGGATCATCCCTGCCAGGGTTTAATCATGGCCCACCAATAACTCCGCGTTCGGTTAGGCCCGACGTGGATGTCACCTCGGTCAAACCCCTGCCGATCCCGTCCAAACCAAGGTGGAAAGAAAAATCGTGTTCCAACCCGTGGAAGGAATCCCAACCTCGGCAGCGACGCGACCCAGGGGCGAACTCGGCAGCGACCTGGAGGCGAACTCGGCCGCAGCCACGGTGACGGCACCTCCGTATCTCCCGCCCCTCCCCCACGATGGATTCCTCCTTCCGGTAATCTCCTCTTCCTCCCCTCCCCCCTCTGTAGGTTTAGGGTTCTTGTGTCCTGCTGCCGGGGCGCCGAGCGGTTGCGGGCGGCATGGGTAGCAGGCCACGGCGACCACCGCGGGAGGAGCGCAGCTCACTGCTTTGTTGTCAAACGTTGTCATTTTCTTGCTTGCAACTCCATCCGGGGAATTCTCAATTTTCTTGTTATAGCTTCTGTAGGTTGTTTGTTTGATGCCTTATGTCGTTGTGAACTGAAGCCACGAACCTGTAGAATCCAGATCTAAGCCATGAAATTACAACCTGTTTTAGCTTCTGTAGGTTGTCAGTTTGATCCTTCCACGTTGATGTGAATTAATAAAGCCTGTAATTTATATCAGAAGAAACAAGAAATTATGTTTGCAGCCATTTGGATTTGCTCAATAAATAACCGTGGACCGCTAGTGTAATCGTGTTCTCTAGCATGCAGACTGCTAAAGATTACAATGCACTACATACTTAGCATGGTTCAGTTTAGTTCGGGCTTATTAGTTCATGTGGGTCAACTCTTGTTTGTTTAAATCAATATTCTTGACTGGAAGCCAAATAATTCTCATCGCATTGGATTTTACAAGCTGCCAGTATCGCCACTGCTATTCTTCAATATCTTCGGAGTAGGTTATGTTCATGCTTTGCAGATCAGAGTCTGCTAGTGTCTTATTTTTCTCTTATGTGGCCCAACAAGTTATATCTGAATTACTATTCAGTAACTATGGATATAATCATAGAATGAGTTCACTTTTACGTTTTATTAGTATGTCACCCACATCTTATTTGCCATGGTAATGCAGGTGACCTGTCTAGTGCCCTGTCAACATAACATGGGCATTAGGCAAGGAGATGATCACGCCTAAGGACCCCAATGCTACTCTTATCATGGTATGATTGATTTCAGTGTTCAAAAGATTCAACAATTTCTCAATACAAACCTTGTGCTTGTGATTGCTTCTCTACTGGATCAATCGAGATGGATTTCCATGTTATGTTCTAGATAACATTTGGTTGTCCTGATGTTTTAGTATACTCCTTTTACCATGGATTTGCTTGTCTGTGAGTACATTGTGATGGTTCTACGAATAAAGCTTTTGTTTATACATCATGAACAAAGAGGAACTAGTAGTGCATCACTAATTAGCTGGATGGAGCACACATCCTTTGTATGGTCATACATGATTTTTTGTCTTTGCTTTGCACACATCCGTTTTATGGTAAAAACATGAGTTTTTTTTCCTTTGCTTTGGACAACAAGATGGCAGCGCAGTGGTGGTGCAGTTTACTATAGAATCATCTTGCAAAACCTGCCCTATTGTGGTAAGTTTGCTCCAAAACTTGGTACACATGAAAGCTCAGAAAAGTTCTGTAGAAGTGCATCTCTTAATACGAACAAATATTCGACTCTGTAAAGATCTTAATTTTTCCTATTATCACTTGGATTCCATATTTTCCTTGAAGCATTTGAAATGTTTGTTTACCCATTGTCACTCTGAAATATAATCATGCTTTCATTTCATTATGCAAGGGTTAGGCAATGTGGATGATAAATCTGTGAGGTCTTGAGAAATCTAATCATGTTCTGAACAAAAGAGCAATTGTGGAAGAAATCCATGTAATATTATGAAGCACCAAAACTTCTAACCTCCAGACGATAGGGTTTAACTTCTGGCAATGTTAGTGAAGTCAACCACTTATTATGTTTTTATTTGAACAGTGGCAATGTTCTTTTGATGTCTATTTTCTTAACGTAGTTTTAATCATAGTGATAGCAATTTGTAGCTTCTAATTCGAATCAAATTGCAAGCTTGGCAAAAATATGGAAGAAACAAGCTTCGGTTCAGCACCATACACTCCCAGTACAAATGGTCAGTGTTGTTACAACACAAACGGTTCCATTTCTACTTTATTTGCACGAGTCATTCATTTCTGTTTTAAGATGAGATATGCTTCGGTTTGGCTTATGGAAGTGCATCAATCAGGATATTATGCGCTCCATATCCTCATCTTCTCACTCACTGCAGATCAAGGGTCTCTCGGGCTCATAGGGCTATCAACGACCTGATGGAATTGGGACAGATCAGGTGGTGTCATTTCATTCTGAGATAGCAGATCTACACCAGGGCGACAAACACTTCATCACTCGCGAATGCCGGTGGCGATGACTACGACCTTGATCTTGCCCTGCTTGCATGTTGACCTGGAGAAGGTCCCCGGCAAGGACTTGCATGTGAGCGCCGACTTCAATCTTGAGGTGAGCGTCGACAACTGGTCGATCTTGAGCGGATCTCCCTTGATGCTGATGATATCGCCGAGAATGAGAATGGGGGTGTCCTGCTTCGACCACTTGCCGTCCCGGAGCACCTTGGTCTACAACGCAAGGCTCGACATCAGGCTGCCGTCGCGTTGCCGACGTTGTTCTCCTCGATGAAGCTTGTATTTATAAACATGATGGATCTTGTCTGCGTAAGCGTGATGGATGGCTACATGTTTTACTTATTTATGCTACTGGTGTAGGTCACATCAAAACTGCATGTTGCACAGACTGTTGTTCAAAGTGGAATAACCGAACGAGACAACAGTGTAGAGGGATTGAGTGGTTGGAGGGATACAAGCCCCAAGTGGATTTGGGTGGAGGGACGTGGATCACCCGAACCCCTGTGGGGGCTGGTTCCACCTGGGGTTAATTCCATAACAACCGAACAAGGCCTAGAAGTAAACAAGGCTGTATTGGGTGTTTCAAAGAACATCAAGCTTTATCTACAAAGACCATAGAAAATAGCAGTTGGCTTGGGCATGGAAAGTTTGGGCAATCCGCATCATCATGCAACGGGGATTCACAATACAGGCACAAAACAGCTGTGCACTCAGTCGCATAGTGCCCATTTAGACTGCACCTAAAACTAAGAAGATTTTCTGCTTTCTTATTGTTTCCGGCCAACGCCGGCATGTCTACCACCCCTTTGAGTGGTTGTGCCCTCCTTTGGTATATTGCTGGACATCGCAGGCACCAGAACAGCCCCAAGCTGAGCCGCCCTCGCTCCCAAAGTAGCAGGAGGTTGAGCACCAGTTGGCTCGGCGGGAGGGGGGTTTTAGGTGTGATATCCTCTTGAGTTTCTCGCTTCTTGTAATCTATACTATAAAAAATCTTGAGGTAGGTTGGTTGTAATACGTTTCCGTTTACCGAAAATACGTTTTCATCTGCCAAACATCGGCCCGCATTACGAACATCAAGACAGTTAGTCGAGGTGGTATTAATCTTCAGTTATCGTGTTGCCTCGCTCCGCTCGTAAGTGCTTCATCTGCCGCTCTTGCCCAATCCGACGCCGACCACCGGATCGAGCGCTCTCACCCAATTGGATCCATCCCTCGTCTCCTCTGTCTAGGTCCATCCATCCTCCTCATCCCTTATCCTCTTACCGCCTCGCTGGCGAGCAGGAGCATGAGCACCTGACACTCCAGGATGGCTGCGATCTAGCGAGGGGTCAGGGGGCTGTTGTGTGTGTGCAGAGAGGGCGGACAGCGGCGCCGCGATTCCTGTCAAGGAAACCCTCTGTATGGTAGAAGGCTAGGATCTCGGGCTGACGCGCGCACTCGCACGACATATCCTCACGTGTGGCCATCTTTTGCCGATGTGCTGCAATGCCACACGGTTGATATGAGAGAGGACGCGGTAACTGGCGCAGGCGTCGACGGCGTAAGTCTAACATCCCAAATTTTTCGACTGCAGATGTTACTAGAGGCATGCATCATATCTTTGCATCATGGCATCACACAATAAAAAGCTACATCAGATACTTATCCAACCCTATAGTCATATAAAGGCAAAAAGGGGTTAAACAAAAATTAACCTCCTAAACCCTTGCAAAAGTGTTATTTTATAACCCCATACTAATCTTCTTCTTTTTACAAAATTTTAGAGACCAATTTCACTTAAATTGGAGTCCGTTTGCAAAAGATATGAGACAATTAGTGAAACAGAAAAATAAAAAGAATAAATTAAAAAAAAGGAATCTAGCCTAGCGGGCCGGCTAGACCAGCCCATGGCCTGACCGCCGACCCGCCTGGCAGAGTGAGCGGCGCGTAGTGCGTGGGCCGGCCCAGCAGACACCGCCAGCAGCCAGCCCGCGCCCCCGCAGCCACTGACGACCCGGCCCTACCCGTCGTCGTCATCGTTCCGACGAGTTCGGAACGAACTCGTTTGCTGCCGCCTCTGGAACGAACTCCGGCCGAATCAGAGAGGAGCTCCGCGAACCCCGCCCCAAGTCCTCTGGACTATTTAAACCCGTGCCGGCCGCCCCAAAACCCTAGTTCCCTGTTCGCTGAACCGCCGCTGGGCTGCCACTCGTGAGCTCGCCGCCGACCTCGCCAGAGCAGCGCCGCCACCGACCCGACGGTGATTTTTCCGAAGACCTCCGCCGCTCCTTTCTTTCCCTTGCACTACCAGTCTGTCACACGCCTTTTTCCCTCTCTATAGCACACCACAGCCTCCGCAATTGCTCGCCGGAGACTCGCCGGCGTCCGCTAACTCCAGCCACCGTTCGCCGTCGCTTCGGAGGAAGGGAGCCGACACCACCCTCGGGAACGGTACCGCGACGAGAAGGCCGTCGCCGTCATCTACTCCGTCGAGCCGGGGGAACACCGTAGCGACGACACCGACGACCGCCGACAGCCACCGACGCGCCGCCACTGTCCGCCGTCGTCCACGTCTGCTCTGCCACGGTTAGTCGCCGGCCACCCCCCCCAGCCGTCCAATTTTAATCCAACGCCTAGGATTAGATGGCCAGGCCGGTGGGAAACCTCACCGGTGTACCAACATTTGGAGGTTCTTGGCACGGTTGGAACCAGCTGGTAGAGGGGCTACTAAGGGAAGGCTTCGCCATGGTCTTGTCTGTAAAAGGAGTTGATCGTGGATTGTGGGGAAAGTGCACAACCTCTCGAGAGTATTGCAATCTAATCGATCAGCCGAGTTCACGGAAAAGAACACTTTGAGCATCTGAAGAATGGAGCCTTTGAAAGATCTTCCTCTCTCTTTTCCAAACTTAAAGTTTTACAAAACCCCAAGGCGTGAGTAATATCGCCATTGGGTGGGATTTTGGGGACTTGGTGCGTAATATCCAAGTGCTAGGTTGATTGGACACTTGGTGAGTGATATCCACGTGTTCCATTCGACCCTATACTATATACCAATATTTACAAAGTAGGGTAAACTCTTCCTCTTTTCTTCTTACTTAGAGAAAATTGGCCTTATGAAAAATAACCCCAAAGCCTACACTTATCCTTGCATGTAGAGATGATCTTATTCTTTCCTTGGTGTAATTTGCCAATATATTCAATGTATTGACCCAACTTGTTGGCTACACATCTTATGTGCAGAATCCAAAGAATGAAAGGCACGTAGGGATCGCGGGTCTTCACGCAACTAGCCTGAGGCATCCATGGACTCAAGTTTTACTTAGTTTCCAATGTTTTATTTGAGCTAGCTATAGGCTATGCAAGTTGTAATAATTATACTCTGGATTATTCGTGTAATAATGACTTGTGTTTTATATGATATTCATCGACTGTGAAGTGCTAGCTATTGATCCAGGGACTAGCATGTTAATCACAGGGACTTAGGATCCTTAACGATCCGAGGTCACAACAGATAGTATCAGAGCACAAAGTTGCCCGTAGGACGTGACCCCTAGGATTGGAAACCACCTTTACCATTGTGTGTTTTTATTTCTATATTCTTCTAAGTTATTTATGCTCTTCTAGTAATTCTCTTACTTATCACTTTGTGCCTAATTTTCGTTCTCCTAACTTAAAGATGACGACCTTCTACTACGACACCGTCGAGGACATCAAGTACCTGCGCTTTGGGGAATGCTTTCTAGACATCATCAAGACGTTGGAGTTGCCCATGCCGTTAATCAAGGGAAGCGAGTTGAGGAAGATGCACAAGGAAGGATGCTGGGCGATTGAAGTCATCCAACCGGGGCGCAGCGATTCTGAACCCAAGACGGAGGCCATTGTACTCAACTTCACCAGCGGCTCCAAGGAGAAAGGACTTAGCACCAGCATGCAGGAGCTCATTGGACGCCTTTGTGGACGCCACCATGAAGAGGTTGAAGGCCACTACATCAAACTCTTCGGAAGACGTGATGAGAAGGGAGTTCCAATCGAGTTAACCTCGGAGAAAAGGGCGACATGCAAGCGTCGAATGATCCAATACCAAGACTTGGAGTGCCACATCAACGATCTGGAGGAGGGAAGCTTCTTTGAGATCATGAGGAATGACGAGTTATGCGCCCTAGTCAAGGAGAAGGACGAGAAGATCGAAGAGCTGGAAGAGAAGATCAAGTCCCTAGGAGGGAAGCTCACCGCCCAAGACAAGAAGTTCGCTAATCAAGAGAAGAGGCTGCATGATAAGAACAAGAGGATTAGGGAACAAAGTCTTGTACTCACAAAAAACGAGATGGAGTTCAAGAACTTTGCCACCATGTTGAAGGACCTGCGAGCATCCAAGAGGAGCTTGGAGGAGAAGATCACGCCCATGACTATGGGGTCAAGCTTGATCAAGGAGCTGCAGAAGGAGAAGAAGGAACTTCAAGAGAAGCTCGAAGCTGCTACCCAGGAGCTGCAAGAGGTGAAGGAACTTCAAGAGAGGCTCGAAGCTGCTACACCGGAGCCACATGAGGTGAAGGAACTTCAGGAGAAGCTTAAAGCCACGACGAAGGACATGGAGTTATACAAGTCAATGCTGGAGAAGGAAGGCTTCACTATTGAGGACGAGGAAGTGGATGATGAGTAGAGTAAATAGTTGGACCACCTTTATTTCTATAGTCAAACATTGTTCACGATTTTAATAAGTACCAAAACTATATTGGTTTAGTTAAACTTGGTTGAGTTGTGTTAGACTATGTGCTATGTGTGCCTTGTGTTTCTCGTGTGCCTTTCTCATGTTTACATAAGGGTAGGAGTTTATTCCTTAGGCTTTCTATCTATTTCTTAACTTGTTTCCCAAACCCCACAGATGGCGAGACGTGGGAACAACAACATGCCCCCAGAGATGGCACAACTTCTGAATTCCCAGAATCAGCTGATCCAACTCCTCACTCAAAACATGCAAAACAACAACAACAACCCGCCGCCTCCACCACCTCCACCGCCCCAACAGGATCGCCTGACTCGGTTCTTGAGGTTGAACCCTCCTATTTTCTCAAGTAGTTCTGAGCCAATTGTGGCAGATGACTGGCTCCGCACCAGCAACAAGAAGTTAGATACCGTCCAAGTTGTTGGAGCTGACAGGGTGCGCTTTGCCGCGCACCAACTTGAGGGACCAGCTGCTGAATGGTGGGATAATTACCAAGTCACCCACCCTGATATTGAAGCTATCACCTGGAACCAGTTTGAGGTGGCCTTTCGTACTCATCACGTAGCTGTTGGTGTCATGTCACTAAAGAGACGTGAGTTCCATGACTTGAAGCAACTGCACCGCTCTGTCTCCGAGTATGGGGACCTTTTTAGCAAGCTGGCACGTTATGCACCTGATGATGTTTCCACTGATGCCAAGAGGCAGGAAGAGTTCCTAAAGGGACTTAATGATGAGATACCCATTCAGCTCGTGGCTCTGAAGTTTGATAACTATCAGGAACTTCTGGACAGGGCAGTTGTGGTTGAAGCAAAGCAAAGGAGTATAGAGAACCGCAAGAGGAAGTCCACCTCACACAAGCACAACTCATCCCCATATCAGAAGCAACGCACTTCGTCACCACCACCCCACAACCACAACGGCCACAACCACAATGGTCATCCTCATGGAGGACATAACCACAATGGCCATAAACACCGCAATGGAAATGGCAATGGGAAGGATCTGAGTGAAGTGACATGCTTCAAGTGTAACAAGACAGGGCACTATGCAACTACTTGCCTCGAAAAGATGAAGAATGGGAATGGTAATGGGAACGGCAATGGACACAACCATGGTAATGGTAATGGAAATGGGAAGAAGCCGAATCCATTCGTCAAAGCCACGGTGAATCATGTCTCTATGGAGGATTCTCGTGAGGCACCTAACTCCGTGATTGGTAAGTTCAAGCTTAACTCCACCCCCGCAGTTGTTCTTTTTGATACTGGTGCATCGCATTCATTCATATCAAGGGTATTTGTGGATAGAGGCAAGATACCTATGGAGACTATTAGTACTCCCCTAAGGGTAAGTTCTCCTGGAGGAGAAATAGTGGCAAACTCTGGATGCCGTGGGTTAGAACTAAGGATTGGGGCACACATCTTTCCCACAATTCTAGTCGTTCTAGAGTCACAAGGCTTAGACATAATTTTGGGCATGAATTGGATGACCGAATATGAGGGAGTCATAGATTGTGCCAAAAGGACTGTCGCACTCACAACTCCGGATAAGAAGAGAATCCGCTTTAAATTGGCCTTTGCACTCAAAGGAAGTATGGTGAACTCTCCTAAGGGGGTTAGCTTGGAGGATGTGCCAATTGTGAAGGAGTATCCAGATGTATTTCCGGAAGAATTGCCAGGGATGCCTTCTGACCGAGACATCGAGTTTCTCATTGACTTGATGCCTGGTACTGGACCGATAGCAAAGAGACCGTACAATATGGATGTTGATGAGTTGAAGGAATTTAAGAAACAACTTAGAGATCAATTGGACAAAGGCTTCATTCAACCAAGTGCATTGTCTTGGGGAGCGCCTGTCTTATTCGTGGAGAAGAAGGATAAAACCAAGAGACTAGTCGTGGACTACCGGTCATTGAATGAAGTGACAATCAAGAACAAGTACCCTCTACCCAATATCAACGACATGTTCGATCAATTAAAGGGAGCTAGTGTGTTCTCTAAGATTGATCTCCGATCAGGTTATTTCCAGTTAAAGATCCGGGAACAGGATGTACCCAAGACAGCCTTCACCACAAGATATGGAGTGTGTGAGTACACTGTGATGTCTTTTGGCCTAACCAATGCCCCAGCATACTTCATGACTATGATGAACAAGGTGTTCATGGAGTACTTGGATAAGTTTATTGTGGTATTCATTGATGACATACTCATATATTCCAAGGACGAGAAGGAACATGAGAGGCATCTGCGCCTAATTATGGAAAAGTTAAGGGAACACAAGTTGTATGCCAACTTTAGCAAATGTGAGTTCTGGTTAAAAGAAGTGGGATTCCTTGGTCATATTGTGTCAGCTAAAGGAGTTGCCGTGGACCCAAGTAAGGTAGCTTCTGTGACAGAATGGGAGTCACACAAGAATGTGGGTGATATCAGGAGTTTCTTGGGCCTTGCAGGATATTACCGAAGGTTCATTGAAAACTTTTCCAAGATAGCAAAGCCTATGACATGATTGTTGAAGAAACAAAAGAAGTTCCAATGGACCGAGGCATGTGAAGCAAGTTTTCAAGAATTGAAGAAGCACCTAGTAACAATACCAGTTTTGTGTCTCCCTAACATCCAAAAAGATTTCCAAGTCTATTGACGCTTCTCGACAAGGACTTGGTAGTGTACTGATGCAAGATGGAAAAGTAGTGTCTTACGCCTCTCGGCAACTTAAGAACCATGAGAATAACTACCCCACACATGATTTGGAACTAGCATCATTTGTGCATGCGCTCAAGGTATGGAGACATTACCTCATGGGCAAACATTGTGATGTGTTCACGGATCACAAGAGTCTTAAATATATCTTCACTCAAAAGGAGTTAAATATGAGGCAAAGGAGATGGCTTGAGCTCATCAAGGACTATGACTTGGACCTGCAGTACCATCCTGGAAAGGCCAATGTTGTGGCTGACGCCTTAAGCCGGAAAGTCTATGTAAATGGACTTACCGTGGGAGAACTTCCAAAGGATTTGTGTGAACAGTTCATGGATCTCAGGTTGGAAATAGTTCCAGAGGGATACTTAGCAGCTATGGAGATAGTGCCAACGCTTCTCGACCAAATCAAAGAGGCCCAGAAGGGGGACAAAGATTTGGAAGAGATGAAAGCTAATATAAGCAAGGGTAAAGCAAAAGGGTTTCATACGGATGAACAAGGGACACTTTGGTATGAGAAACGTTTGTGCGTTCCCGATGATCCCGATATCAGGAAGTTAATTCTTCAGGAAGCTCGCGATTCGCCTTACTCAATTCATCCTAGTAGTACAAAGATGTACATGGATGTGAAGGATAGATTCTGGTGGAATAACTTGAAAAGAGAAATTGCTGAACACATCTCCCAGTGTGACGTGTGCAACAGAGTCAAGGCCGAACATCAAAAACCAGCAGGGCTACTACAGCCATTACCTGAGCCCGATTGGAAGTGGGACAAGGTAGGCATGGATTTTATCATAGGACTACCCCGGACTCGTTCTAGGTATGATTCTATCTGGGTAGTAGTCGATCACTTCACAAAGGTGGCCCACTTTATTCTCGTAAAGACCACCTATACAAGTGCTAAACTTGCCAAGATTTATATGTCAAGGATCGTAAGCCTTCATGGTGTACCCAAGGGGATTGTCTCTGATAGAGGTACCCAATTCACCTCGAAGTTTTGGCGACAGCTACACGAGTCTCTAGGGACACGACTGGAGTTTAGTACTGCTTTCCACCCGCAAACAGATGGACAAACGGAAAGAGTTAATCAGATCTTGGAGGACATGTTAAGAGCCTGTGCACTAGACTATGGGTCTAGTTGGGATGATAATTTGCCATATGCGGAATTCTCATACAATAACAGTTACCAAACTAGTATCAAGATGGCTCCATTTGAAGTTCTATATGGTAGAAAGTGTAGAACTCCGCTGCTATGGAATGGAGTTGGAGAACGTAGTTTGTTTGGACCTGAACTGATCAAGGATGCCGAAGAAAAAGTAAGACAGATTCAAGACAAGTTAAAAGTAGCCCAATCTAGACAAAAGAGTTATGCTGGTTCCAAGCGCAGGGATGTAACTTATGAAGTGGGACACCGTGCATATCTCCGAGTTTCACCACTACGAGGAGTGAAGAGATTTGGAATCAAGGGTAAGTTGGCACCTCGATTCATAGGGCCCTATAGGGTTTTGGCTCGTAGAGGGGAGGTTGCCTATCAGTTGGAATTGCCCGAAGTGTTGACTGTTCATGATGTATTCCATGTGTCACAACTAAACAAGTGTCACCCGGAAATGGCTGAAACACCACTAAAGGATACGATTTCTTTGGATGAGGTTCAACTCGAAAACGATCTCACCTATGAGGAAAAACCCATCAAGATTCTGGAAATAGCTGAGAGGATTACTCGTACCAAGACTATCAGGTTTTGCAAAGTTCAATGGAATCACCATTCCGAGGAAGAGGCCACCTGGGAACGTGAAGAAGACCTGAAGAAAGAACACCCACACCTATTTGCTAACCAATCTAAATCTCGGGGACGAGATTCTTCTTAAGGGGGGTAGGTTTGTAACATCCCAAATTTTTCGATTGCAGATGTTACTAGAGGCATGCATCATATCTTTGCATCATGGCATCACACAATAAAAAGCTGCATCAGATACTTATCCAAACCCTATAGTCATATAAAGGCAAAAAGGGGTTAACCTAAAATTAACCTCCTAAACCCTTGCAAAAGTGTTATTTTATAACCCCATACTAATCTTCTTTTTACAAAATTTTAGAGACTAATTTCACTTAAATTGGAGTCCATTTGCAAAAGATGAGACAATTAGTGAAATAGAAAAATAAAAAAAATACAAAAAAAAGGAATCTAGCCTAGCGGGTCGGCTAGACCAGCCCATGGCCTAACCGCCGCCCCGCCTGGCAGAGTGAGCGGCGCTTAGCGCGTGGGACGGCGCAGCAGACACCGCCAGCAGCCAGCACACGCCCCCGCAACCACTGACGGCCCAGCCCCACCCAGTCATTGTCATCTTTCCGACGAGTTCGGAACGAACTCGTTCGCTGCCGCATCTAGAACGAACTCTGGCCCAATCGGAGAGGAGCTCCGCGAACCCTGCCCCAAGTCCTCTAGACTATTTAAACCCGCGCTGGCCACCCCAAAACCCTAGTTCCCTGTTTGCTAAACCGCCGCTGGGCTGCCACTCGCGAGCTCGCCGCCGACATCGCCGTAGCAGCGCCGCTACTGACCCGACGGTGATTTTTCCGAAGACCTCCACCGCTCCTTTCTTTCCCTTGCACTACCAGTCTGTCTGACGCCTTTTTCCCTCTCTATAGCGCACCACAGCCTCCGCAATTGCTCGCCGGATACTCGCCGGTGTTCACGAACTCTAGCCTCCGTTCGCTGTCGCTTCGGAGGAAGGGAGCCGACACCACCCCCGGGAATGGTACCGTGACGAGAAGGCCGCCGCCGTCATTTACTCCGTCGAGCTGGGGGAACACTGCAGCAACGACACCGACTGCCACCGACGCACCGCCACCGTCTGCCGTCGTCCATGTCTGCTCTGCCACGGTAAGTCGCCGGCCACCCCCCCAGCCGTCTGATTTTAATCCAACGCCTAGGATTAGATGGCCAGGCCGAAGGGGTATCGGCCAATCCCCTCGCGGCACGTGGTAGTACCGCGTCAGCGCGCTGAGTCAGCGCCGCGTCGGCCCGCTGGACCAATCCGGTGCGGCCACTTGTCACTGCGTAGCTGGCCGCCGATCTTTTTTTTAAATAGGCAGATGCAATTATAATCTCGTTTAATTTATAGTAAATCAAGGTTTTGTCCAAAAATTGCGTATAATATACCGTTGAATTCACAAAATTGAGTAGAACACATATCTGTATTAATATTGCTGGTTTACCGCAGTAATTTTGCAGTAGGATTTAAAGTTTAGATTGGAGTATTTTAATTCTAGAAAAATATCCGTAACTCCGTTTTAGTTGATTCTTATTGCGTTGGCTTTGTATCTACGAGATCTTCTGTGGAAAATTGTTATTTCATGCTTAGAGTGTTTAGATCTGTTTCGATGTAGATTGGAAGTGTAGATCTATTTATGAGCTTGTTTAATTAAGTATTAATCCAAAATACTTAAAATATGTGGGAAATCGATACCAATGACATCCCCAGCCCAACAACACCCCAGAATAAAACCTTGGTCGAAATTGAATCCATCCTTGCATATTACCATGTTGCATGCATGCATATTTACCTTCGTGGTTTTGTTTTGTGCAATTTGTGATTGGATCTATGTTTGTGTTTTGTTAGATTGTTCGGAGTGCGCTGAGGAGTACTGTTGTGTAGAGTGCTGCTCGGATCAAGGCAAGTTATACCACTTGTACATATTATGTCCTAGTTTTTGATTATGCATGTTTTACTCTTCAAATCTTGTAGTATGCATGTATAGGTCTTTAGTAGATTTTCTTATTACTATTTTTGCAAGTGCGGTTTTGTAGCATGCCATGAGTAGCTTTATACTTAGGAATTTCCGTCCTAATAGGTTTCCCCTGTTTTTGCTAAGTATTGCTTGCTATGCTATATATATACTAAGTACCATTGGGGGGTTCAAAAGACTCAAAAAAATTCTAAGTATGAGAGCTCTCTCAAGCGAACTTTTCTTCTCAAAACCTCCTTCAAAATAAAACTAAGTTTTCTTCTGGGCGGAATGGTTGTAGGGTCAACGAGTGGATATTTGGTGGAGGACGGCCGCCCAGGAATCAAAGAAGTCTGCCATGTTTCAGAATTCAGAAGCTTCCAGTGCAACCACAATACCTATGGGCTCTGTCTTGGCTTAGTACTTAGTGGGAAACCTCGCCGGGTACCAACATTTGGAGTTTCTTGGCACGGTTAGATCCAGCTGGTAGAGGGGCTACTAAGGGAAGGCTTCGCCATGGTCTTGTCTGTAAAAGGACTTGATCGTGGATTGTGGGGAAAGTGCACAACCTCTCGAGAGTATTGCAATCTGATCGATCAGCCGAGTTCACGGAAAAGAACACTTTGAGCATCTGAAGAATGGAGCCTCTGAAAGATCTTCCTCTCTCTTTTCCAAACTTAAAGTTTTACAAAACCCCAAGGCGTGAGTAATATCGCCATTGGGTGGGATTTTGGGGACTTGGTGCGTAATATCCAAGTGCTAGGTTGATTGGACACTTGGTGAGTGATATCCACGTGTTCCATTCGACCCTATACTACATACCAATGTTTACAAAGTAGGATAAACTCTTCCTCTTTTCTTCTTACTTAGAGAAAATTGGCCTTATGCAAAATAACCCCAAAGCCTACACTTAGCCTTGCATGTAGAGATGATCTTATTATTTCCTTGGTGTAATTTGCCAATACATTCAATGTATTGACCCAACTTGTTGGTTGCACGTCTTATGTGCAGAATACGAAGACTGAAATGCACGTAGGGATCGCGGGTCTTCACGCAACTAGCCTAAGGGGTTGATGGAATCAAGTTTTACTTAGTTTCCGCTGTTTTATTTGAGCTAGCTATAGGCTATGCAAGTTGTAATAATTATACGCTGGATTATTCGTGTAATAATGACTTGTGTTTTACATGATATTCATCGACTGTGAAGTGCTAGTTATTGATCCAGGCACTAGCATGTTAATCACAGGGACATAGGATCCTTAACGATCCGAGGTCACAACAGTAAGGAAGATCCTAACAAATTCCCGACAGATTCAGCTCTGCACAAGCACAACTGTTGTCGTTGTCGCCCAATTTTTATCTAATCCCAGCCCCATGTCGCCTAATTGAGCCATTAGCTTATTTAACTCCAGTTCATGCTTGCAACAGTGTATGACCCCAGACAGGAATCATTGATTATAAGACAAAATTTATTTTCCCTACTAAGCTGGAGACACGAGTTCTCATGTTCTCTGTATCACTGCTTTTTTAGGCATGTATTCAAATATTTGGAACTTTAGTAAGATGAGGAATTATGTCCGTCCCAGAGTGTTGGAGCATGTGTTGCTTGAACGCGGATGGAAAGGTGGTTCTCAATGGCCTCTACCGCAGCTTCAGCACATAGTTCAGCAGCCCGAGCGGCCTGGCCAGTGGACGGCACAACCGTGCAACCCATCTGGCTCAGGCGGATGAATCGTGTCTGGGAGGTCCTGTGTGCGGCATATCCGTCTCCGTGTTCATCCCGGAGCTCGTTGGTCGCGCGGAGGTCGATGGCCGTGCCTTCCACCTCCGCAAAGCTGCCCTGTCCAACACCGCCCAGCAGGGTCCCACAATTCCAGCCATCGTGAAGGGCTAGAGCGAGGCTGAGCTAGCCAAGCAGATCAACGAGCGCGCACATGTTTTGCACGAGTACGAGGGCGGCAAGGACGTTCCCGTCCAGGCCGTGCTCATGATTAGCTGGTGAACACAAGGATAAGTAGCAGACTAGAAATAAGGTGTGGCTGGTTGAGATTTTTCATTGTTCTTAGTTCATTTGTTTTGACAGATTTCCTGATATCTTATTTCCTGTCTGTTTTCACTCACTTTGTTTTGTCACAAACACAAGTAATTGTGGATGTAACAATAGTTACTTTGTGGCTAAAATAGCAGGTGCATGCATAGATTAATTCCCCATGGTGTCATGGTGTACTATGTCTTGAGGAAATTTAAATGTTAACAATGTTGTGTTAGATGTGGAGCAAATTTAACATGCATATCATCTAGCTCTTTCACTTGCAGCTTTTCTGCTTTGCAATTCTAAGTGATGTGTGAGCCTAATCTAGAAAATTAGACTCCTTATCTTACCCTCTCACTGTCCCACACACATGGCTACACCTTCCATGTAATTACAGACATGAGAGTTCTAGAGAAAAAGCACTTTTGAAGTTGACACTTCGCATGACCGAAATATTTTTCAAGTCCTATTTACCCAGACACTCATAATCCTACTTAGCTACATGAACATGTGCTAGCTTGTTACTTTCTGTGTCCCAAAAATATGACTTCACTTTGACTAAATGTGGATGTATTTGTCACTAAAATATACCTAAATACTTACATATTTAGGCAAAGTAAAATCACTTATTTTGAATTGAAGGGAGTACATGGCCTCATGTCATAACTAAAGCCTCGTATAGAAGAAAAATGCATAGCATGTAAAAAAGCGTTAACTGTTTTAGGAGAAAATACTGTTTTTGGCTAACGTTAAAAAAAATAAAACTGAGCGCAGATTTTGTGTTGTTGCCTTACTCTTGTTTCTCCTTTTACATATCAATATTTGAAGTTAAAAATATTATATTCAACAAAAAAAATCTTTTTTCAATTCCCCTCCTTCTGAGCTTACCTGACCCAACACTTCCAAACGTACCCATCTGTTAATGCTGTAGCAATGCACGGGCATTCAGCTAGTGGCTATTAAAAGAAAGAAGTCCATATAACTCCCATAACTATAAGGTTTCGGACGCTAAACCCCCGCAAGTTTGAAGTGGAGCACTTAACCCCCTCAACTATGCAATACCAGGTAATTGACCCCCTCAGCTCAAGGTTAGCAGTATTGGAGAGTGGTATGGCTGACATGGAGGGTGGTTTTGTCCAGGGAGGCATCCATGTCGTCGGGCTCGATCTCCGTTTTACCGTATATGGTCTCTGAACACCGGGTATATGGCACCGCCACCCCTGATGAAGTTAGGCGCTAGCATCAGCGTCTCAGCGGCGTTGTTGGCAGAGATCATCTTGGAGAAGTCCGAGATGTCATGTTTCATGAGCCACGAAACCATAGGGCCCCAACGTGTATGACGCATACATCCGGAACTGCACCACACCATAGACACGATCCCAACGATTTTACCCTTCAAGAAACAGCGACGGAGGAGTCTCTGCATGTTGGCTTCAGAGAGCCTCTTGATGTTGTCCTCCGAGTTGAAAGCCACCATGGTGCGTACGTTGATCACCGCCTCGCGCGCGCCAATGGCGGTGATGACAAGACAGAACATGGTGAGAAGCATGAGCGCTGCATGTCAAGAGTTAAGCACCAGTCAGATTACGTACATGGTTGGTGCGTGTGATTGTGCAAGTAGTGCTTGCTAAATCATGAAGGATCCATCAGACTAGGCTTTGCTGAACGTGCACGTCTCACCCCGAAGCTTCACTGTCGCGGTCATCGGAAGTACACGCGGCAGGGGCTGTTCCAACACCGCATGCACAGCTTAGTCCCATTCGGTCGAGTTCATTGTGGCCAGCCTGCGCTCGGAACACGAGCTCCTCCATTCCCGTTCCCACCCGGCCGGTCACCCTCCCTCGCGCTGCTCCGCCTGGCACTGACGAGCCTAGTGCGCCTGCTCCTGCATACAGATGAGCTAGCTTGGTAGTGCGGCCGATCCTGAACAGGTCCAGCGCTTACTTGACGAGCTTTCTCGCTGGACAAAACCACCCTCCACGTCAGCCGTACCACCCTCCAATACTGCTAACAATGAGCTGAGGGGGTCAATTACCTGGTATTGTATAGTTAAGGGAGTTAAGTACTCCACTTTAAACTTAAGGGGTGTAGCGTCCAAAACATTATTGTTACGGGGGTTATATGGACTTCTTTCGCCATTAAAACAACCCCTACCTCCTCCACGGCCATTGAATTTATTCTTGTTAAATCCTTGACTCTTGTAAGGCCTACCGTACCCCTGATTATCATAGCCGTAACTTCGGTTTGATCCCTAACCAGCATCATAAAAACCTTCATCAAATTGACCAAAATTTCCATTGAAATGGTCCACTCTGAAATTCTGATGTCCCTCTCCTTGTCTCCCATCGAAGGGGATTGTTGAAACCTTGCTGAGTAAAAGGCCCCTCATTGCGCATGTTATGTGGGAGATAGCCTTTTGTACCTCGTCCAGCATCATGCCTCTCTCCGCCACCATAATTGCCTTGGAAACCGCCGTGCCCACGAGAACTGGCTCCCTTAGGTCTCACACCCTGTACAGTATAGCCAGCACCTTGTACAACTTTAGCACTAGGAGCAGCCCTATGGGGTAACGGCCTACAAGAATTTTCTGGCGGCACCACTAGCCTGGAGCCCTAACCCGGCATGATAGACGGCACAGTAGAGTCGTGCGTGGATGAACGAACCCTAAAAACCCTAGACAAAACAAGATGCCTACTCACTCGACAACCACGAGCAATATCCCCTCTTGGTGTCAGAATTGGCATGGTCCTTGTGGTCAGACGTTGTCGTCGGATTGAAGACAAGTACGCCATGAGGGGGTCCTCAGGGCATAGAAAACGATGGGGTGCGAGATGACGGTGTTCTGGAACGGTGAGCACACAAGCTTTACCCAGGTTCGAATCCTCCTACGGTGGAAGAATCCTGCTCCTTCTAGCAATCTAGTAATACGGTAGAGCCTGAAGTACAAATTACAAGAAAGGTTTTGCTTCTGCAAGTCAAGGTTGTTGTTGTTGATTGACTATTGCCCTAAAGGCCTATCCCTAGGCCGGCTTATATAATCGTCCAGTCCTAGGGTTACTGGAGAGTCCTATCCGACTACGATACAGAGTCGGTTAAATAGTACATCTTGCACTACAAGTAACACTACAGGCCTAAGTCGTAAGTCTTCTGCGCCTTCCTGTAGCCAGATAGGCTTCCAACTTCTCTCCCTGACTGGGCCGCCCGTGAAGCATAACTCTAACCCGAAGTGGGCCACCATGGTCAGCGAGTCACAGTGGGTATAACCGGAAAGTATATCCCCAACAATAGCCAACGGAAGCCTCCAAGATCAAGGTCGGATTTCATCGTCTAGCTTGAATCTTCTTCGATTGTAGAATCTTGAAGGGTTCCTGAAACTCCAAATTAAAAGTAGGATATGAGTCTCAAACGTGAGTCGAACCTGTCAATAGTTTATTATTACTTTCCTGCTCGATTTCAAACTGAGACGGAACTTCGACAGAGACGCAACCTAACAACAGTCAAGGTCTAGTCTTGTCACAGACGAACATTCATGTCAGTGTGACCGTTAGTGGTTCCAGTTCATGCGGAACCGAGGCACCATGTCAATGCGTGCATGGAGATCGAGGCGGCAAAATATTCTCGGGGAAGTTACCTTGCTCCTTCCACGATGTGTGGCACAACGTTTACATATTTACACTAATCTTGGCACAGACGAGGAGTATAAGGGTAAAAATCTTCTCACTTTCTTCTCACCCGTGCCATTATCTTCCTTCTTCCCGATCCCAAATCTGTGCTTCCATCTCCCTCTCGGCCTCGCCCCCAAATCTCCACAGCGCCGCCCATCCTAGGTCATTTTCTCCGACGGAATGGCAGATGCATCCACCTCCGGTGCGGTGGTGTAGGCGGTGGTGTCAGCAGCAGAGGACAAGGGCCATCGTGGTGTATGGATCACCTATGTCTTGGACGATAAAAATCTTCACGGCATGGAGGAAGAAGGTCTTCTCTATGCCGACGAGTGGCGGAGCGGCTTCAATGAATCTCTCCCCTCCCCTCACGATGACGAGCGGGTACACTTCGACACTCACCTCAGTAGAGGTTTGAGCTTTCCTCCCTCAGATTTCTTTTACGAGGTGATTTCACATTATGGTGTTTAACTCCACAATCTTCCTCCAAATTTGATTCTAGAGCTTAGCTCTTTCGTCTCTCTTTGCAAGGGTTATCTCGGAATCAAGCCGAGTCTTACTTTATTCGGTACTATTTTAGTACTAGAAAAAACTCCATCACTTCCTGTAATCCATATATAACTGGAACTCTTACCTTAGTCCTTAGGAGAGACCAAACCTATCCTAAGGTCATAGAGCAAATAAGTGAAGAGGTGGTTGTCCACGTTTTTTTACCATAAGGACAAACCAACTTGTCGGCTTTTGTTGACGGTTCCGCCGCTCACAAGGAATTCTGGGATGCGGAGGCGCCGGCTCTCTCTGAATATTTTATCTGCGCCAAGATACGGATAGAGTATTTGATGAAGCACAAGGGTCTGCGAGGATCCGACCTAGTCTATTGCTGGCTAACTCATCGGATCGAACCTCTCCAGCACCATGGGGACCGACTGATGCATACGGTCACCAAGAGCAGAGAAGTCAGCCCGCAGGCTCTTGATTCCCAACAAGGATTATGAGACTCGGGTTTGATGGTTGATCAAGGAGCAGATAGACCGGAAAATTCCAGACGTCTCTCTAGACATGTTCACGGAAGCTACGCCCTTGACCCCTGTAAGCTTCTTGGCTCACTTCCCATGTACTTACTTTTGTATGTTTAATTTGCTATACTGAGATACTCTATCTTTGATCTTGCTGACCTCCCCGAGTTGGAGCTTGCTCCTCTTGAGGGATATACGCCTGAGGATCCAGTTCCTCAGGAGGATGAAGAGCTGGAAGTGCTGCTAGAAGCGCTTACCCAGAAGCGCAAGGTTCCGCTCATGCAAGCTAGCCCACAAACTATGCCAGTTGTCAAGAAGTAAGTTCTTCCATCCAACCATGTATTGTTGTTTATATTCTTTCCCGGTCACAACGATCTTGTTATGTTATTGTCTAGAGCTAAATCAATCATCAAAGGAAAAGGAAAAGGAAAGCCAGGAAAGGTTCTGCGCCAGCAGAAGCTGAACATTATCTCACCTGCTGCTATGCCTCCGACTCCTACTCCAAACTCATCCTCAGTGCTGGAAGATATTCCATCTCCGTGCACTGAGGATGGTGTGGCTTAGTCTGAAGAGCCCGTGAACCAAGGTTCACAAACCGACGTCACCATGGGTGACTTGGGAGTTGATACGGGTGAACCCTCTAAGGGTAATCAACCCTCAGCCGAAGCCTTTATAGAGAACCTTCTATATAATCTGGGTGTAGCCAAACTTGGCCTCACTCAGAAAAGCACAGAAGAAATCCAGAAACTAGCCCTCCACTGTTTGGAGACCAGAAACATTACGACAGAGGAGGAGGCTCAATTAGCCAAAGATGTAAAACTTGTCAAGCTACTTGAACAAGTACGTCTTCACGACGAGAAGCTAAAGGCTGGTGCGGTTATGCCTCCACTAGTTATTCATGTAATCTTGCCGAGAAGGTTTCTGCTGAAGTCAACACTAGTCTCAACAAAATGACGCATGAGCATTTTGTAAGTATTTTTCGACTCTTTTTACTGTATTTATATCATATCCTCTATCCCCCAAGCATGAAGTTGGATAGAACTAGAATTCTTAGTTTATGCTTTAATAGGATGCCAAAGAACGAAGTAGTGTAGCCCCCAAGGCTCGTGCTGAAATTTAGTTAAAAATAGCAGCTCGAGTCTTAGTAGCCTTCTGACTCTGGTTAGTCTTTCTGACTTATAGAAAATTTCTGATTACAACCAGGATTTGTTAAAGAACATCTGCCACAAGCAGAGAGATCAAAACTCTTCGTCATGAAAATCCTAAGTTAAAAGTTGAGAAGGAAGATGTCGAAAGTAGGTTTTCCCACAAACTCTTCATGGATTTATTTTTTAGTCGAATTCAACTAATATGTATGCCTCACTCTAGAACTGCTTGCCGAATCATGCAAACTTGTGGAGGAAGCTCAGGTTTATAAAACACTTGAATCTGAGAATGCTGGCGTGTGTGAGAGGATCAAAAAATTGCAAGAGGACCATGAGCGCAGCGTCAGCAACATCCTTGAGTCGAGAAACCATGCCAGCAGAGAGCGTGACATGACCATTGCTCGCCAAGACAAAGATTTCTCGGAATTGAAAGCTAAGTCTGAAAGGCAGAAGGATACCACCCAGGCCCTCCGGGATGAACTCCAGATTCTGAGGGAGGAGAAAACCAAAGTAGATGATGCTATCTTCGGTATGTTTTTGCTACCATTCCGACTCATTTCTTGGTTTTTCCGACTTTCATAGTCAGATTGTTCAAATATTTCTCCCCTTTTAGGGCCTCCCAACCTCCTGGATTCGTCTTCATCCGAATCACGCACTAGCCGGATTGTCACAGTTGGAGATTTAGTTCATGACTTCCGACAATCCTTTGAGGATATTGGCGAGACCGTTAATCTCCCCGACCTAGACAAACTATCCGCCTTTAAGCTGCGTGACAAGGTGAAGGATATCCCATAGTTGGTTGAGGACTGGAAGATGTCCTATGGTCGCACAGCAGCACAGAACGCCCTCGCCTTAGTAATGAGCCACCATGGAAACATGGAAATCTGGCAAGTTACCAAAGGATATTCAGTTGTTGATGAAGATGGCAAGGATCAGAATGTTACTGCTATCTGGGAATCTTGTGCCGATTATGCTTGCCGCGTAGCCGATGCAATGAACTACAAGAATCCATTCTTCAAGCATATCGATCCACCTCCAAGCCCTGTAGACGAGGAAATTCCCGAAGACGACGACGAAGAGACCAAGTCTAATGTCCCTGTCTCGGAGAAGGATCAAGGCGGCATGGGCACCAGCGAGCCGGCTGATCTTCTTAGTAGCAGGTCTTTCTTTTTCTGGCCTCGTGTCAGTCAGGTAGTATGAATCATTATGCAATACTCTACTAACCATAAAGGGACCTTTGGAGAAAAGTTTGTGCTTTATTTTTTTCACTTTTCTGAGAACTAGATCGCCCTTTGTGAAAGACCATTTTTTGACTCTCTGACTATGATAATTGCGTAACTTCTACTGATAGGCTATAGATCTCTGTTCATCAACGACACACACTTCCTCGAGTATATCAAGGTCATGTTGTCGAGCAACTTCGGCATCTTCTTCGACATATGTAGTGACTCGAGGAGAAATATGGATAAGGTCACTAGGAAGAACTGCCTCTGCACCGTAGACCAAGAAGAAAGGTGTATATCCGGTTGTCCTGTTAGGATTAGTTCATAAACTCCATACAATAGATGGTAGCTCATCTGCCCAAGCCCCCGCAGCATGATGATGTGGTGCTTCGAGTCTAGGATGGAGGCCTTGAAGAATTAAACCATTTTCCCTTTCGACTTGTCCATTGGCTTGTGGATGCGCGACTGATGCAATATCAAGTCGGATCCTTTAGTCTTTGTAAAACTCGGCAAGTTCTCCCATTGAAAAGTTGCTCATGTTGTTTGTAACAATATTGTGCGGATATTCGAATCAGATTATGACGTCCTCGACGAATCTTTTGGTTATTGCTCCATCACAACATGTGACGGGTTTAGCCTCAATCCACTTTGTAAATTTATCCACCATTACTAGGAGGTGAGTAAATCCACTTGGAGCCCATTTCAATGGTCCTACCATGTCAAGCCCCCAGACCGCAAAGGGCCATGTAATCAGAATTGTTTGCAGCTGGTCAGCCAGAACATGGGCTTGTTTGGCGTACTTTTGGCAACCTTTGCACGTTCTAACCAGCCTATCAGTATCTGCATTTGCTATAAGCTTGAAAAATCCATGTCAAAAAGCTTTTTCCACAAAATATTTGGTTGTGGCATGATGTCTGCATTCGCCTTTGTGGATTTCCCTTAGGATATCTAGTCCTTCTAGAGAAAAACACCCCAGCTACACTCCGCCTATAGAGCTCACCACTTATCACGGTGTAGGATTTCACTCGCCGGAGGATCTGTCGGCTCAGAACTTTGTCTTTGACTAATTTTCCGTCTACCAGGAACTCAAGGTAGGGTTTTGTCCAGCTAGGAATTACAGCCAGAACTGCTATGAGCGGTGAGTCAAATTTGGTCGGGTACTCCTCATCAACCCATGTGATAGAGGGAACTCTTAGGTGCTCCAAAAAAGCACCATCCGGAACCTTTTTCCGCGTAGAGCATATTCTTGATAGAGCATCTGCTTCCTCGTTTTCTGTTTGGGGAATGCGTTGAACTTCAAACCCTTCAAACAATTTTGCTAGTTCATCCACGATAGCTCGATATGATGCCATGTGCTTATTTGCATTGCAGATGTTGGATACTTGTTGAGCAACTAAATCTGACTCTTCATAACACATGAGTCGGGGAATGCTAATGTCTTTTGCAATTCGAATTCCATGCATCAGGGCTTCATATTCGGCAATGTTATTCGTCACTGTGAAGTGAATCTGCAACACATAGAATAATTTGTCTCCTTGGGGTGAGAACCATGCCAGCCGCGAGCGCTTTCGACCCGTCAAAGTGCAAGGTCCAAAATTCCGACTCTAGGAGGTTTGTTTTTTCTATTGTTTTTATCCAACAATGACAAAATTAGCAAGTATCTGGGATTTTATTGTTGTACGAGGTTTATACGCAATGTCAAAAGCTACTAGCTCAATTCCCCACTTAGCGACATGTCTAGTGGAATCGCTATTGTTGATTATGTCTCTCATGGGAGTTATTCTCACCACGGTAATCTTGTGCTTTTGAAAGTAGTGTTGTAGCTTTCTAGATGCAAAGAACACACAATAGGCTAACTTCTGGTAATGAGGATACCTTTGTTTCGATTCAGTCAGGACCCCACTAATGACTGTAAGTGCACATATCGTTTGTAGCTAGTTTCGAAATAAAGATACCGCTCCCATAGGGAGTAGGAGTCTGAAGTCTAATAACTCTTGAAATAAATACTACAATAGAAATGCTAAATAAAGTTCTAAGTAACAAGATAAAATGTGAATATTGTGTAAAAAGGTGTTTTGGGGGTTTTGGTATAAGAGAAGCAATAAGTAAAGTAAAACAACTGAACACAGAAAGTAAGTATCGTATATGTAAAAGAGATTGGAACTGCAATAGGGAAAAAGGCATTCTCAGGGAGTAGCGGATACACCTCTAGCATTATAAAGAACTAAGGTAAAGATCATTATCATAAACATTCTCAATTGTGTATGTGTGGGAGGAACTCCTATTTGGACAAATAGGCAACAACCACTGCTCACATCATCCTCATAACCACATCAGTCAGTAATCGACATCAATCGAATTATTGTTCTATTAAAGGACATAATCCTGTAGGACGTATCCCATGGCATGGATAGTGTTCCGTGAGTTTCCTCGGTTCCCAAGTTGATACGTAAGGGGTGCCAACAACTTTATAGTTACTATAAGTGCTAACACACCTCCGTCTACCAACAAGTAGTTCCCTCCATCAAGTCGCCATAAGAGGCAAATATCGAGGGGTCGACTTCTCCCAACATCAAGATGAAGACAATATAACACATGGTCACATCAATGAATAACATAATAAACTATCTTATTTTAATCTCATACTAGGGTTTCTCCATCTCCCCAAGAACTAAAGATCTACTCAGACATGGAGGCAATCAACATCATGGCAATAACAATGGAATCTATCATAGATGAATAGTACTTGTATAAATCCACAACGAGTATGGAAATTACAACAAGATCTAGACAAGATGTAGATGGGCTGGATGGAGATGGTGGTGATGCAGCGGTTGATGATGAAGATCGATGCCTTAGCCTCCCGGATCTGGGCAGGGCAAAGCTGGATCCCCGATGGACAAGCTCCCCCTCCAGATGCCTTCCGGAGGTGAGGTTTCGGCAATTTCTGGTTGTTCTGTATGTCGTCTCTCTGATCTAGTTGCACGGGGTGAAACTATTTGAGGAGGCAGTGGCAGCGCCAACTATACGGTAGGAACTATATGGACAGAATTTTATTCCCGCCGTATAGTTGGTTGTCAAACCGTCTGTATGCCTTGATCTCTTCGGGTTTTCTTCTGGTATTATTGATATTTCCCAAATAAGTGATTTACGTTGTTTTCGACTCCTTTTCTCCCTAATACAACTGCTCCAAGAGTTGTGTCCATTGTATCCATCATATGTCCTGATCCTGGTGAAAATAGACATGAAATGTGTGCGCGAACGCCGTAAAATACCAAGATCCTACAACTACAATGCAAAATAATAATATAAAACATGATGCATTATGCACTCATCACCCACTGAGATAGTAACTCGGACACTGCAGCAGGTGTTCTTGCTTGTCTTCCGGCTGTTCCACCACAATTACGATGATGACAACTCTGTTTGTCATAACCATGTAGAGCAACATCGGTTCCTATGGTTCCGGTGCTGCAAGGATAGGGGTAGATGAAGTGCGGTTTCAGATCCTGAAGTGTAGCTTTAGCTTCATCAGTCCAGACGAACTTCTTGGTCTTTTTCAAGAGGTTGTATAATGGTGCGGCTCTTTCGCCGAGCCGGCTTACAAACCGACTGGCCGCAGCAATGTAGCTAGTGAGCCGTTGTACGTCCTCTGGACGAGTCGGCCTGGTAATGTTGATTATAGCCTTTATTTTGTCTCGGTTCACCTATATGCCTCTCTAAGACACAATGAACCTTACAATTTTCTGGTTGGTATTCTGAAGAAACACTGCTTCGAGTTAAGCATTATATTGTATTTTCATAGATTTGTGAACATTTCCTCTAAGTCAGAAATGAGTGTTTCCTTCTTTTTGGACATCACAGCTATATCATCCACATATGCATGTACATTGCGTTCGATTTGATCGTGGAGGCAATGCCGCATAGTGCGCTGCTACGTAGCTCCTGTGTTTTTACCCCAAAAGGCATCGTTACGTACCAGAAGGTTCCTAAGGTGGTGATGAACGAAGTCTTTAATTTGTCTGACTCCTTCATTTGAATTTGGTGATATATGGAATATGCGTTGAGAAAACATAGGAGTTCCAAGCCTGCTGTCGAGTCAATAACTTGGTCGATTCTAGGCAGAGCGAACACATCTTTGGGACAAGCCTTGTTCAAGGCAGTATAATCAACACACATCCTTAAATCAGTGGTGTCCTTCTTAGGAACCATTATAGGATTGGCCAACCACTCAATGTGGATGACCTCTTCTATGAATCCGGTTAACTTGAGTAGGGATAGTTCTTTAGCTATTGCTTTGCACTTTTCATCACCGAAATGTTGTAAGGAGTTTTTGACAGGTTTAGCATTTGGATATACATTTAGAGAGTGCTCGGCAAGTTCCCTAGGTACTCCGGTCATGTCAGAAGGTTTCCATGTGAATATATCTTTATTAGATTTGAGGAACTCGACGAGCGTGCTTTCAACGGTGTTGTCTTCGTCTCTTCTGATGCCTTGAACTCTGGAGTTAGCTTTGTCACCTCCTTCTTCATCTCTCCCGATGCCTTGAACTCCTTTATTACCTTGGAGGGATCATCGCCCTTCAATGGTTTTGTCTTCGTTTCTTCTAATGCCTTAAACTCCAAAGTTGGCTTTGTCACCTCATTCTTCTTTGTGGGCATCTCGTATGGGTCGATGTTCTTCTTGATCTCCTGGTACTCCTCGGCATGCAATACGGCTTCAGCAAAAATGGCAGCTCCGTCTTTGCATTCTCGGGCCTTCTTCGGGTTTCCCTAGATCATGATGACGCCATTGGGACCTGGAATTTTCATCATGTTGTAAATATAACAAGGGCGAACCATAAAAGCCCAGTAAGCCAGACGCCCAAATATAGCGTGGTATGCTCTCTTGAGCGACACCACTTCGAAAGAGAGTTCTTCTGTCCGATAGTTCTTTGGAGTTCCAAAATTAACATCCAAAGTGATTTCTCCTAGAGAGTTTGCTTGTCTTCCAGGGACAACTCCATGGAAAACCTTGGAGCTATGATTCAGCTGTGTTTCCGAGATCCTCATGCGGTGTAGTGCTTCAACATAGATGATGTTGATGCTACTGCCACTGTCCAGCATCCATGAGGGTCTTGGAGAACCCATAGTCATCGATCAATGGATTGACGACTAGAGTGTACTTTCCTCGCTTGTGTGGTTTAAGGAATGATCGCTTCGGTCAAAGGTAATTGTTACTTCTGTCTAGTCTAGAAACTGGGGGACAGCCAGAACAGTTGCATTGAGCACATGCATCACTTCCTTTTTAACCTTAGCTGGTTGGGATCCAAGGAAGCAGACGTAAGTGGCTTTCTTGGTTGGGAAGGTCTTCTTTCCATCCGACTTGGGATTTGAGGTCTCACCCTCCTCCATGTCAGAATCTTCCTTCGACTCCTTTTCTTTGTCGGAATTTTTCTTTCCTTTTCGTCACTTGGCCTAGTAGCCAGCGGATTCATCTTTCTTGATGTCGTCATTGAAACGACCCTCATCATTTGTGTGGGATGAGTCCTCGTTTCCATCCGGCTGATGCACACACAGATTATTAGCGATGTCAGCCCAAGAATAGGTTTTACTAGGTTATTGGTCTCCTCTACCTTGGACTCGGGAAGTTCCACGTCCTCATCCTCTGCCGCCTCCGTGGCCTCCTCATCCTCCAGACCCAAAAGTTGCATTAACGGTAGCGGTTTTCGGATTGGGTTTTTCTTCTAAGGTGTTCCTGCGTTTCTGGGCCTGCTGCTGCTTTGGCTGTTTGGCCGACTGTGGCACAACCAGTATGTTTATCAGTCCCTCTGAATCATCATCGGCATCTACATATTTACTTTCCGTTTCTATCATCTCCCCCAAATCAGTGACTTTGTTGCACTTCATACGATGACGCAGTAATCTGATTGGGAGTCCCATGATGAAAGCTTCTATCGTGGTCTGGTAGTTTACTCCCTCGCATGAGTTATTCGTAATGATCCATCATCAGAGGTAGTCCTGGCAAGTTTTTCCAGGTTTCTAGGTTCTGGGTTGATGACTGCAAGTGCACAGATCGTTTGTAGCTAGTTTCAAAATAAAGATATCGATCCCACAGGGAGCGGGAGTCTGAAGTCTAATAACTCTTGAAATAAATATTACGATAGAAATGCTAGGTAAAGTTCTAAGTGACAAGATAAAATGCGAGTATTGTGTAAAAAGGTTTTTTTGGGTTTTGGGTATAAGAGCAATAATAAAGTAAAGTAAAACAACTGAGTACAAAAAGTAAGTATCACATATGTAAGAGATTAGAACTGTAGTAAGGGAAAAGCATTCTCAGGGAGTAGCAGATTCACCACTAGTATTATAAGGATCTAAGATAAAGATTATCATCATGAACATTCTCAACTATGTATGTGTGGGAGGAACTCTGTATTTTGACGAATAGGCAACAACCACTGCTCACATCATCCTCATAACCACAACAGTCAGCAATGGACATCAATCAAATTACTACGCTATTAAGGGACGTAATCCCGTAGGATATATCCCATGGATTGGATAGTGTTCCGTGAGTTTCCTCGGTTTCCCAAGTTGATACTTAAGGGGTGCCAACAGCTTTATAGTCACTGTAAGTGCTAGCACACCTCCTTCTACCAACCAGTAGTTTCCTCCATCAAGTCCCCACAAGAGGCAAATATTTAGAGGTCGACTTCTCTCAACATCAAGATGTAGAAAATCTAACACATGGTCACGGCGATGAATATCATAATAGACTTTACCTTATTTCAATCTCATACTAGGGTTTCTCCATCTCCGCAAGAACTAATGATCTACTAAGACATGGAGGCAATCAACATCATGGCAATGGTAATGGAAACAATCATAGATGAATAGTACTTGTATAAATCCACAACAAGTATGGGAATTATAGCAAGATCTAGACAATATGTAGATGGGATAGATGAATAGTACTTGTATAAATACACACCCGGATTTTTAAGTCCAGATGCCTGTTATGTCATACATCGCAATCCCAGGATTACCATTTTTGCGAGACATAACAGAAGTGGTACCATAGTACATCATCCATTACAAACCATATTAAAGGTCTTACAAATAAAGGATCTCATGATCCAGTCTTAATACAATCAAAGCAGCGGAAAGTAAACGTAGTAGGCTCCATCTTCATGATCACAGGCAATGCTGACGATGGGAGATGATCCTAGTTGTCATAGACCTCCTGATGTCCATCTTCCGGGTAATCGTCCTCATAGTCTGGCCATGGGAATAGCCAGGGACAAAGCCATGAGTACTCTTTAAGTACTCGCAAACTATCACTAGCATAAGTAAGGTAAAACTAGTAGGAGTCATAAGCTCTAGGTTTGTTTGCAAAAATCCAGGTTTATTTCATAAAGCCTTAAGAGTAAAGACCTAAGTTTAATTCTCTACTTTACTTAATTGGGAACTTAGATTTCATGTCCACAACTCTCTTGTGGTCAAGTCTAATCATCCTTCAATTCATAAATCATTTTGAGAACATCTTACAACGGAACAGTATGGTCACTCCAACTTTCCATAACCGCGGACGCGGCTATTTGAATAGTTTGACACTCTGCAGAGGTGGTACACTTTCACTACAAAATTCGATACATCCATCAGGGATAACCCTGAATCATCATACTTGGTATTCGGATATTCAATCCTAACCTTTCAATTACACACCCTAGTATATGCACCCCCCCCCCTATGAGCTTGGCCTCCTAGCCATGACCATCTGTCATCCTGGGCACTGTATAGGTGGACATTCATCATAAGGTAGCCTTAGCTCAACCTCTTCCGCAAGGGAACCCATACTAAGACATATAAACTTCCGGTTAAGCCGTACCGAACTTAGGTATTGTGGTTGTACGGTAAAATCGGAATGGTATCGCATCCGAACCCAACCATCTTTTTTTATTAAAGTCAGGGCTCATGCCTCAATCATGTTCATCAAACCATTGTGTATCATAACACATGTCAAAACATTTCAATAGAATGAATCATCATTCCAAGGTTTTCATAATCATTTTCACCAAGTATTCCCATCTAAAGTAATCAAGTTTAGTTTTAGCACTAGCCACAAGTATTGAGGGTGTCACTATTGGGGGTGCTAATCAACTATAAGTATCCAAGACTAGTTCTATAATCTTGATGGTATCCATCCTACTTTTCCACTAATCACAATTCATTAACTAGGTAAGAACTTCATTAAAAGGAAAAGTAAAGCTTGGAGTAAAACTGGGAATTGTATAATCAAAGTTGCATAACCAGGCATGCCTAGGGCATCTGGTATAGGGGTTTTCACATATAGCATGCATAGTTCTAGCTTGCACTTATAGCTTTCCTTGAGCAGTGCAGTCGTTGAAGTTCTCTTCTTCTTCCTCGAAGTACTCCTCCTTGTCTAGACCGGGTTGATACTAGCGTCCATAAATGCACACAAGGTACACAATCACCAAACAACACTTCACTACTTCTATTTAGCACACAAGGACTCATATTAGATGATCTAGCATCATCTCAATCATTACATGTAATAATGACACATTTTTATTTATCTTATTTTAGAAAAGTAATTTCTACTCATTTTAAATACTTAAGATTTAATATTCTCCAATTAAAATAGTGGATCATGTTGACACATGTCATCACCACATATTCCAATACTTGGGAATGTGATTTAAAATGGTGGTCATGCATTACAAGATTTAATATAACTATTTAATAATATTAAAGTAACTAGAAATTCCTATATAGCATTCTTTTAATACTAAGCCATGTTTCATATTTGTAAAACCAAATCTTTTTACATATTCAAGTAGAACATGGCAAATGTGATTTTTGAGAGTTGGAATCAACTCCAAAGCATTTATAGTTTATTTTATAAAAATGTTTGAAATGGCTAAAGCCCCTGTCTTGTTATTTTTGGTATAGGTGATCTATAGTTTCAATTGGTTTGAGTCCAACGGGAGTGACTAGATATTTTCAAGACCTTTCCAACAAAATTGGAATCATGCAATTTGGATTATTACAAATCCTTGAATTGAATTTTTGAATATAGCTTCTGAATAAGATTTTAACTAAATAGACAAAATTCCATTTGAACTGTTGGGCTCTGCGCGGGAAAATAAATGGGCCGGCCCAACTGCACAACGTTGGTGCAGCGGGCTGCTGATAGAATGGTCCCACTCGTCAGCGGCTCATCTAACCCGAAACGGTATCGATCTACTAGCCATACGATTAGAACAGGATCTACCGATGAGGTTCGTTGTCTTAGCGAACTACTCCGACGAGATATGAATCCTAACACGATGGCGGGGGTCGCTGGGGACTCACCGGGGCTCCAGCTAGGGTCGGTGATGGGGCAGAACGATCTTGTCGATGACAGCGGTTCGAGGGGCGGTCACGGCGGCTCCTGGGGTGGCTCTAATCGATGGCTTCCTTCCTCGACTGCTGCGGCGGACTCCTGCCACATTCCGGTGTCGTGGTGCTCGCCTTGCTCCGGGAAGGGTCAGTGAGGTTTATGGGTGAGTGGTGAGTGGAATGGTTTGCAGAATGAGGTCTGGGGTGGCCTCTATTTATACCCCAGCGGTGGAGGCAGGGCGGCATGGTCGGGCTTCTCCGACGATGCTGCTACAGGTGGAGCTAAGCATGGCGGAGGGCATGGGTCGATGCAGGGGACTGCGGTGATCGTCATGCGCATGATGGCATGGCAATGGGCGGTCTCAGTCGGTCGGGCGACGTCGGCACTCTGTTCGGGTACACAGGTGTTCGTCACTCAGTACGGTGGTCATGGGGCGCGCGGCGGTGAACCATCATGTCTAGGAGGTCACTGGTGCCACGGCGACTGCGGGTACAAGCGGAGAGAGTGAGGCACGACGTGTTCGCGCGAGGCGGTTGCGGCGCTCCATCGTGCACTCGGCATGGCAGAGGCTTAAATGGACACGGTGATTCCAACATCTCCACTCCTCTCCGTTGGTCAAGGGGTGGACAAGGGGTGGCGGTGATGTCACGACTATCATCTAGGTGCTGTGGGAGAGGGCGGCGCGGCGCGCAACGACTGGTTCATGGTCGACTGGCATGGCTGGCTCGGTACGGGCATGTCACTGATGCAACGATGGAGATGAGCCTCTCTAATGCATGGCCAAGTACCAGGAATGATCATGGGTAAGATATGGAGTTGATTGCAGTACAATTGGTGAGCAATTGATAGATCAAAACAATGTATAGTGGTTGCGGTTGTACTCTGCCTGCTAAGTGTTTTTTGTTAACCCTAAACTTGGGTGATTTGATCTTGATAAGCTTGTTTAATATTTTTGAGGTGTTACAAACCTTCCCTCCTTAAACAGAATCTCATCCCGATATTCGGGAAAAACTAGGAACTAAAGAGATTAGGAAACTCAGTCCTAATATAATCTTCTCTCTCCCAGGTGGCTTCTTCTTTGGTATGGTTACTCCACTAGATCTTGAGAAACTTAATACTCCTAGTCTGGGTGGTTCTGAATGCTTTTTCCAAAATACGGATGGGCACTTCACGATAAGCTAGATCCTTGTCGATATCTATGGCTCTTTGATCGATGTTCTTGAAAACTTCGGTCTTCTCTGGAACTTCTAGGCATTTTCCAAGTAACGAGATATGGAACACATTATTCATGGCTGACATCTCCTCAGGCAGTTCCTGTTAATAGGATACTTCTCCTCGGTGATTCATAATCTTGAAGGGTACAATATATCTGGGGGCAAGCTTCCATTTCAATCGAAAACGTTGCATTCCCTTCAAGGGTGATACTTTGAGATACACAAAATCTCTGACATTGAAGGTCAGGACTCGATGTCTTTTGTAAGCATAACTCTTCTATCTAGATTGAGCGGTCTTGTTGTGCTCACGGACTTTGTGAACCTTCTCTGCGGCTTCCCGTAGAATGTTGGGTCCAAAGATCTGGCTCTCTCCTACTTGCGACCAATTCAATGGGGTACGTCACTTTCTTCCATATAAGAACTCAAATGGGGCCATTTGCAAACTGGCTTGATAACTATTGTTGCATGAGAATTCTGTGAAAGGCAGACAATCTTCCCATTAAGATCCATATTCTAACACACAAGCTCTCGACATATCTTCTAAGATCTGGTTGACTCTTTCAGTTTGTCCGTCGGTTTGCGGGTGATAAGCTGTGCTGAAATTCAGTTTGGTTCCTAATCCTTCTTGGACCTTCTGCCAAAATCTTGAGGTAATCTAGGTTCCTCGATCCGACACTATGGTCTTGGGGGTTCCATGCAAACTAACTATCCTAGCGATATACAACTCTGCTAGCTTCGAGCTTTGATAGGTAGTCTTGACGGGTATGAAATGGGATACTTTTGACAATATATCTACTATGACCCAAATAGAGTCATTTCCCCTACTAGATGTAGGCAAACCGGTGATAAAATCCATTTCGACAGAATCCCATCTCCATTCCGAAACCTGTAATGGTTGCAAAAGTCCTGCGGATCGCTGATGTTCCGCTTTGACTCTCTGACAGATATCACACTTGGCTATGTAGCTTCCGACTTCTCTCTTCATTTTGTGCCACCAAAATTGCTCCTTCAGATCCTGATACATCTTGGTTCCTCCCGGGTGGATAGAATAAAGGGTATCATGGGCTTCCTGCATAATAACTTGTTTCAACTCCGAATCTGCTGGAACACAGATACGTCCCTTGTACCACAGAACTCCTTCTTCATCTTCGGTGAATCCGGGTACCTTCCCTGTTCCGATACGATGCTTGATTCCATCGATACTGGCATTTCTTTTCTAGGCCTGTTTTATCTGACTAATTAGTGTGGGTTGAAGTTCTATGCTAGGTAAAAATCCTTCGCTAACTAGCTCCACTCTGAAATTTTCCATTTCCTCATGCAGACTTGGCTGGGCTTCCTTAATCATGGTGTTTAATCTACACGACAATCGACTAAGAGCATCCACTACCACATTGGATTTGTCGGGGTGGTAGTGAATGTCAAGGTCATAATCCTTGATTAACTCAATCCATCTCCTTTGCCTCATAATCAGCTCCTTTTGGGTGAAAATATACTTCAGACTCTTGTGATCCGAATAAATCCCATAGCGGTTACCCATAAGGTAATGACACCATGTCTTCAAAGCTAAAACTACGGCTGCCAGTTCTAGGTCATGGGTGGGGTAGTTCTACTCATGCTGCTTTTGTTGTCTAGACAGATAGGATATGACTTTGCCTTCTTGCATCAACACACATCCGAGACCAATCTTGGATGCGTCACAATACACATCAAAAGGCTTCTTGATATCGGGCATGATCAAAATTGGGGCTGAAATCAATCTCTTCTTGAGATCTTGAAAACTTGCTTCACATTTGTCAGTCCATTCAAACTTATTGTCTTTTGTTAACAACTATGTCATCGGTCTTGCTATGCTTGAAAATCCTTCAACGAACTTGCGGTAATATCCGGCTAATCCAAGAAATGCATGGATTTCGGTTTGGGTGTTTGGGGCTTTCCATTATTCAACATCTTTAATCTTGGCGGGATCGACAAAAACTCCTCCTACCGACAAGATATGGCCTAGGAATCCTACTTCCTTTAACCAGAATTCACATTTGCTAAACTTGGCATAAAACTGATGCTCCCTAAGGGTTTCAAGGATGGTTCTCAGATGTTGCTCATGGTCCTCTTCTGATTTGGAGTAGATCAGAATTTCATCGATAAACACAACGACAAACTTATCCAGAAAGTTCATAAAAATCTTATTCATGAGGTTCATGAAATAAGCGGGGGCATTGGTTAATCCAAAAGACATGACATTGTACTCATACAATCCATATCTGGTGGTGAAGGCAGTCTTTGGGATATCCGTCGCGTGGATTTTCAATTGATGATAACCAATTCTAAGATCAATCTTAGAAAACATTCTGGCACCAGTCAGTTGATCAAACAAATGTTCTATCTTCGTAAGTGGGTACTTGTTCTTGATGGTGACGCCATACAACTTTCGATAATCCGTACACAAACGATTGGCACCATCCTTCTTATCAACAAACAGAACATGTGATCTCCATGGCGATGCACTTGGTTGTATCAAACCTTTTCCCAGCATATCATCAAGTTGCTTCTTCAAGTCCACTAATTCAGATGGGTTCATACTATAAGGTCTTTGAGCTATGGGTCCAGTTCCAGGAATTAGTTCAATGATAAACTTGATATCCCGATCTGGGGGCATACCGGGCAATTCATCTCGGAACACATCGGGGTATTCATAGACTACTCTGACTTGGAAAGTGGTGGTCTTGGCTAAACTCTTGTTGCACTTGAATTGACGGGGCAAAGTCTCAGATACATGTTCTACTGATACTCCGGTGCTACTGGTCATGGTTATGGCTTTCTTGGCACAGTCGATTAATCCTTGATGTTTCGACATCCAATCCATCCCTAGCACTACTTCCAAACCTTTGGTTCCAAGTACTATTAGATTGGCATAAAAATCTATCCCATGGATTCTGATAGGTACGGCCTTGCAAATTTTTCTAGCTTTGGTGGTTGAACCAGGTATTTGAACTATCATAACATGCTTCAAATTTGTTGGTTGAATCTTACTAGTGCATGCAAATTCTTCTGTAACAAATGAGTGTGATGCTCCAGAATCAAACAACACTCTTGCTAATACTAAGTTAACAGAAAACATACCTAGCACGACATCTACCGCTTCCTGAGCTTCCTCCGCATTCATGTGGAATAGTCAGCCATTACGGTTGTGCGGGTTTCCTGGGGCAAATCTCTTTCTAGGATGGACACGGCGTTGCTGTTGGGCAGGTGCAGTCACATTGGTTGCTACGGAAAGCTTCTTGGGGCACTTGTTGGAGTAGTGACCCGTGACTCCGCATTCAAAGCAAGTGATCATTGACTTGTCTTTCCCTGCGATAGGCACAACATTGCTTCTAGTCCTTAGGGCAGTATTGTTGTTGTTGGACTTTGGTGGTGCACAGTTGAAGTTATTGGAGTTGTCGGGGTTGTTGTTATGATTTCCTCCGGGCCTTGGGTTTCCTCCACCACGGTTGGGGTAGTTCGGGTGGTTCATTGGTGGCCTGTTGTTTCTGGGTGCATATCATGCAGACGGGTTGGTGCGATACTTAGGGGTATGGTGGGATCTTGGTTGGTGCATCATCCGACACTTGCGGTTCTCACTGGCTTGGTTGATCTTTCCTTCCATCTAGATTGCAGAATCCACTAAGGCTTCGAGGTCGTCAAAGGGAATGTTGACTAGCACCGTCTGCATCTCATCATGCAGACCATTCAGGAATCTCTCCTTCTTCTTTGCTTCATTGTCAATCTCATTAGGGGCATACCTAGCTAGTGATAGGAATTTGTGATGGTACTCAACCACAGTCATCCTTCCTTGTTTCAAATCTCTAAAGTCATCCCTCATCCTCTTGATCAGATCCGGGGGCACATGGGTCCTGCTAAACTTGAGCTTGCATTCATCCCAAGTCATCACCTGACCTCCATTCATCGTACAGGTACTATTCCACCAAGATCAGGCGTAGCCGTACAGATAGTTGGTCGCAAACAACACCTTCTCATTAGCATCAACTCCTGCAACTTCTAGATTGTTTTCCATGGTCTATATCCAATCATCTGCATCTAAGGGCTCCCCAGACTTGCTAAACATAGGAGGATTGGCATTCTGAAAGTTTTTGAGCTTGGATCCATGGTGATCTTGGTTTCCATGGCCTTGATTATTGTGGGCCATCTGGGCTATCTGTTGAAGAGTGGCTAAGTTGGCTTGACATTCAGCTCTACCAACTTCATTATCAGAAATTAACATTTGCAGAATCTGCAGCATTGGGTCGTGAGATGAACGACTTCCTCCGGGGTTTCCACGAGTCATCTGAAGATTGAGATAGATAGTGAGACAAGAGGGAAATTTCTATGGTTCATGGGTTTGTTTTAAAAAGCTTTAAACTTTGAGTTTGACTCAGTTTTTGAAAGCTAACAACTTCTTCTCATTCACTCATTCCAAACACACAATACAAACACACACCACCATAAGAAAATAGATGGTTTTAAGAACCATTCTATGAAGCTACGATACAGTGGGACCGGGTACAACTCACACCTACGATAGTGCTCAGGTGCGACTACTCATCATCAGGGGTGTCGGGCTCCTCATCATCAATGAAGTCAGCATCATCCTCATCAGTGTTATCCTCCATGGTGACGTCCTCCAGATAGTCATTGTCGTCACTAAGGTAAGAGTGAATATCCCCATGGATATCTTCACCTTCCTCATCCTTCTCTTCCAGCTGGATCTCCTGGTCGTGGATGGTCTCCTCCA
The DNA here is from genome assembly GCA_910589775.1 of Avena eriantha. Classification (NCBI taxonomy): domain Eukaryota; kingdom Viridiplantae; phylum Streptophyta; class Magnoliopsida; order Poales; family Poaceae; genus Avena; species Avena eriantha. The sequence goes on from OU342742.1 coordinate 504,291,162, forward strand.
AGGTGGCTATCTTCTGGCGAAGACGAGCGATGGTGCGATCCTTTTTGTCTCGCTGGCTGCGAAGTGACTTGCGCTCCTTGGCGAGAATGGCGATGGTTTACTTCCTTTCAACAACTTCGGCATGGTTCTGGTTGGCGTAAGCACGGGCATTGTCTAACTCTTTCTGCGTCTCGTGCAACATGAAGGCCATGTGGTCCACGTGATGCTTCAACTATGGATGTGCCGTCATGGCCAAAGGCTATCCAGTAGAGTCACGTCTTGCATAGTGGGCAAAATGGGTTCCGATGATCTGGTTGATGTTTTGAGCACACAAACGTGCAAGAGCTTCTTGCATTGCCCTAGCTAATCCGTCTAGCTAGTTGTTCTCCCTTACGCTGAACTAAATCTTGTCAGAAAGAGGTGGCTCCTGATATGTTGCAAACGTATCAATAATTTTTGATGTTCCATGCTTGTTTCATATCTACTTTCTTATGTTTTGTCCACACTTTGGAGTACTTTTACACATTTTCTAGAACTAACCTATTAACAAGATGCCAAAGTGCCAGTTGCCTGTTTTCTTCTGTTTTTGGTTCCAAAAAAGCTAGAAAATGAATATTCTCTTAATTGGACCGGACAAAAGCTAAAGTTGATATTTTACCGGAAGACTCACGGAGCCAGAAGACGAGATGGAGAGGGGCCAGGGGCTGGCCACACCATGTGGTGGCATGGGTCCCCCTGGCCGCACCACCAGGTGGTGTGGGCCCCTGGTCCACCCTCTGACATCGCCCCTTCACCTATAAAAAGCCTCCCAATGAGAAAACCCTAGATCCTCGAGCCTCTAGCCACGAAAAGTTCCGCAGCGCCGCCGCAACCGAACAGGAGATTCGGGGGACAGAAAGTCTCTGTTCCGGCACCCTGCCGGGACGGGGAAGTGCCCCCGGAGCTGTCTCCATCGATCTCCACCACCATATCCAACACCGTTGCTTGATGAGGAGGGAGTAGTTCTTCCTTGAGGCTAAGGGTTATACCGGTAGCTATGTGTTCATCTCTCTCTCTATGCGTGATCATATTGTGATCATGAGCTTTGTAATCAAGTAGATCTACTTTGCTACTCAAGTGCTTTAATAGATCTCTGCTCTCCCCATGTGTGTGAAAGTGACAGCTGATACGTTGCTAACGTATCCATAATTTTTGATGTTCCATGCTTGGTTTTATCTACTTTCTTATGTTTTGTCCACACTTTGGAGTACTTTTTATACACTTTGTTGGACTAACCTATTAACAAGATGCCACAGTGCCAGTTGTCTGTTTTCTGCTGTTTTTGGTTCCAGGAAAGTAAGAAAATGAATATTCTCAGAATTAGACGGGACAAAAGCCAAAGTCAGTTTTTCACCGAGGGGGACACGGAGCTAGAATACGAGACGCAGAGGGGCCAGGGGCCGACCACACCACCTGGTTGCGCGGCCAGGCCTGGCCCGCGCCAGGGGGTGGTCTGGCTGCCTAGGGCACCCCCTCGGCCTCCGCTTTAGCCTATAAGATGCCTCCGATACATAAACCCTAAGTACCCAATCAAAATTCCATGAAAGAGTCTGTAGCCGCCGTCATCTCCATCCCTAGATCGGGAGGGATCTGAAGCTCTTCCTGGCACCATGCCGGAGGGGAGAATTCACCCTGGAGGCCTTCTTCATCATCATGCAAGCCTCCGATGTGATGCGTGAGTAGTTCATGCTTGGACTACGGGTCCATGTAGTAGCTAGATAGTTGGTTCTTCTCCTTTGTGATATCATGTTTAGATCTTGTGAGCTCCGTTCATGATCAAGATCATCTATTTGTAATCCTACATGTTGTGTTTGCGGGGATCCGATGGATATTGAGATGCTATTTCAGATTAATTATTGATTCTATCATGTCTTTGTTATTTGTGATCTTGCATGCTTTCCATTCTTAGTAGCTATCTTGGCAAAGTAGATGCTAGCAACTCCAAGAGTTAATATTTATGCTCGATAGTGTGTTCATGCCTCTAGTAATCTGGGGAAGTGATAGAAATCTTTAAGGTACTAGATGTGTTGTTGCTACTAGGAAGATAACAACAATCCTTTGTTCATAGAACAATCGTATTGTTTACTGTACATGCAATGCGTAATGCAATTATCTGTTGCTTGCAACGTAATAGTAGAGGGGGTTCGGATGATAACCCGAAGGTGGATTATTAGTCCTAGATGCAGTTGGATTACGGCATATCTATAATGTTGTAATGCCCAATCAAATCTCAAAGGAGTCAAGATGATTAGTATATGCATGTATGCTTTCTCGATGTTTGTCAATTGCCCCACTGTAATTTGTTCACCCAACATGTCATCTATCTTAATGTGAGCCACCACTAGTGAACTATGGATCCCGGTCCTTTGTTTTACCATCAATCAACAATTGTTTACTGCTTTCTGTTTACTTACTGCAAACTATTACTTTCTTCCACACAATACGTTTAATCCTTTGTTTTCAGCAAAACCGGTGAGATTGACAACCTCACTGTAAGTTGGGGGCAAAGTTATGTGGTTGTGTTGTGCAGGTTTCTACGTTGCTGCTAGCACCGGTAGTGCGCCCTGCCAAAGGCCAGCTAGCAACACCTTGGAGGTGTTTCCTTGCTCCTACTGGTTCGATAACCTTGGTTTCATAACTGACGGAAACTTACTGTTGTGCTCATCATACCTTCCTCTTGGGGTTCCCCAATGAGCTCGTTATTACACGAGTCAGCAACAGCGTGTACACCATGGTGGCACTTAGGCTAGAGATTACAAATACTTGTTATGAGTTATATTTGGAGTTGGATGTTTCTATGAAATTGTGGTGTTTGTTGGAACCATCTAGCGCTCAAGGTGAAAGTGTGGGGTTATCTAGATGGGAAAGGAACTATGAGGAGTGATGTTATAGCCCTACCATGGATTAGAGTGTCCAACCGGAGAGTAGTTCAGAGTAGTATCATAAAGAGATGATATTTATATGAGAGTGTTCACTAGTGAAAGTATGATCCCTAGGGCTTGTTTCTAAACATTGAAACACCGTTTGCAATTAGATCTGTTACATGTTTGCTTGCTTCCATATTTTTGCCTTTAGTCTTTTCCATGCGCCATCAAGCTATTTTCTGGCACCGTTGTATTTTATCCATACCACTTGTATTTCACTATCTCTTTGCCGAACTAGTGCACCTATACACCTGACAAGTGTATTGGGTGTGTTGGGGACACAAGAGACTTCTTGTATCTTGATTGTAGGGTTGTTTGAGAGGGGATACCTTTGAGCACTTCCTCCCTGAGTTTGATAAACCTTGGGTAATCCACCTAAGGGAAAATTTGCTGATGTTCTACAAACCTCTACACTTGGAGGCCCAACAACTATCTACAAGAATATAAGTGCGTAGACATCAAGCTATTTTCTGGCGCCGTTGCCGGGGAGGTAAGGTAAAAGGTACTCACATCCTCCAGTGTGAGTGCTCGAAGTTATTTCCTTTAGATTCTGCAATTTTGTCTTTTTGTTTCTTGTTTTCACTAGTTAGGCTTAATGGAAAACAACAACAAAATTAGAGAGCTTTATAGTATTTATCTTGAGTTAGGACATGAAGTGTTTGAAGAGAAAATTAAAAAACCTATGGAACTTTATTTGCATGCTAATAGCATTGTTGTTAGTATGAATTCTTTGGACACCATTATTGCTAATGCTATGGAAAGGTCTAAGCATGGGGAAGCTAGTTTTTATGAAAATGATCTTTTTAGTTCCCCAGCTTTGGAAGATAGCTATTCTATTGCTTATGATGATACCAAACCTCCAATATATGATCATTACAATGATGAATATGATATTTTTTAGTCCACCTACTATTGAGGATAAAATTAATTATGATTACAATATGCCTCCTATATTTGATGATTATGGTGATGAGAATAACAATGATAGCTATTTTGTTGAATTTGCTCCCACTACGATTAATAAGAATGACTATGCTTATAGGGTGAGTAATAATTGTTTTATGCATGTGGCTCATGATAAGAATGTTTTATGTGATATTTATATTGTTAATTTTATTCATGATTCTACTGAAAGTTATTATGAGAGAGGGAAACATGGTTTTATGAGTCTCCACAATATTAAGTTTCCCCTCTTTATGTTGAAATTTTTGAAGTTGCACTTGTTTTTCTTTCCTATGCTTTTTGCTTTGTGCTTTCATGAATTGTTTCTTTACAAGATTATTTTTCATAGGAAGTGGGTTAGACTTAAATTTGTTCCATATTTTCTTCTTGATGCTCTCTTTTACTTCAATTCATATTTCCTATGTGAGCATCTTCTCAAACTATCATGCCTAACTTAAAGGCGTTAAAGAAAAATACTTATTGGGAGATAACCCAAAAGTTTTAGTTGAGTCTTGGAAGTTATTGCTTCAGTAATAACCTTTACTTATCTTTTTTGTGTGGTTTTTGTGCCAAGAGTAACCTCTAATGAGAGAGAAGTAAGACTTGGGAAAGTTGCTGTCCCGAAACAGATTTTTGTGCTTCGCTGTACAAATTCGTGAAAAGTCTCTATACGTCGGTTTGAGCTGTAATTTTTTGTGATTCTGCCCCAGGTTGTTATCCAACTTTTGTTAGATCAACACTTTTCGATTTGAGCAACATAAGGCCTTCTAAAAAATTGGTTTTTACCTGCTGGTCTGTTTTGACAGATTTCTGCCATTATTTGCATTTGCCTCTTAATATCTTTCTCTTTGAGTTCTCTTTGATCATTTGAACTTTTTAAAGTAAGTGCTACAGTAGCTTGTGTTTTAATGGAAGTATTACTTGTGTTGAAACTGAACCAAAAGACTTATTATCTTGAGTACACTAATGTTGTTAATGAAGATTGTGTGAAGTTTTGTATGAAGGAAATTTTCAGGTGTAGGGAAAGAATGATGTAATGAGATGAAGAATGGACAAAAGCTCAAGCTTGGGGATGCCACCCCATGTCACCCCAAGAAATATTCAAGAGGTACAAGCGTCAAAGCTTGGCGATGCCCAAGGCATCCCCTTCTTCATCATAAAAATCTCAAGTCTTTCTAGACACTTCGTTTTTATTGTTTCATGCACAATTGTGTTATTGTTGGATTGTCTTTGTTTTTTTTTAGTTTTCTTTTGCTTGGTTTGATACAATAAGTTGGTTGGATCCCAGCACTTCTTTTGGAGAGAGACACACTCCGTTATTCATTGCCTAGAACACTCTAGTTTTCATTCTTATTGTTTTGTGAGTGTTCTCTTTTGCTAGCACTGTGTTTAGCCTTAGTTTTCTTGTGCTTTCAGCTTAGAACTTTTTAGTTCTTCTTTTTGGATTGATGAGACAAGCTCACTGATCTTTATTTATTATTATCTTTGTGAGTTCTTTCAAATAGGTTGGTTTGGATTGGAAAAGAGTAGGAAAGTTCATGCTTACGTGGTGTAAAAGGAGCTTGTTTTTAACTGTGACTTAGACTTTATCATGTCATGCTTGATATTTTTTTGGCTTTATGCTTAGTGATTTTTGTTGTAGCATGACATGTTATAAACAATTGAGATTGCTTAATGTGCCTTGAAAGAATCATGCGTTGTTTTAGCATATTAAAGCATAGTATTGTGGTATTCTCCTTTGATGCTTTATTTGGGTTAACTTGGCGCATGCTCACACCATGTTAAGACTATACCAAGTCACCATAGCCTCTATGAGCATTTAGTTTTTGACTTGTAATATCACTTTATGCTTTAATTAATGATGTTTTGTCGCTTTGCATGATTATGGCCATTATTACTCTCTTAGTTGGTCGCTCCCAGTCTTTTGCTAGCCTCCATACCAAGTATGAGTTCCACTCATGCATCCAAGTCCAAATAAAACCAAGTTATTCTAAAGAGTCCACCATACCTACCTATTAGCATTTGCTATTCCAAGTATATTCATCTTTTTATCTACCTTCCGAATTAAACTTGGTATGTGAAAATTACTGATTAAAGCTCTCACGAACTTGATGGCACACTTTACTTTCTTGCACTTAATAATCTTGAACCATTGTGTGCATCTTTTTTGCGTATATGCTTGCGCTTTATAAGTTGAAGTTAGCAGAACCATGTATCATGGGGAACGCTTTCAACATTGCACTTATTATTCCGTTGATATCATGATTCTTTTGCTTATGGATCCTGGCAGTGTGAAATAAAAGGGGAAGTTGTAAGATGATGGAGTTTGTATGTGTGTTAGAGAAACGCTTGGGCCGCTAGCCTAATCCATGCCTAATCATGGTGGAAACTTGCAGCATAAACATAATGATCATTCTATGAAGCATCCTCAATAAAAACCTATGCAAATAGCAAATAAAAAGATCGCTAAGATGCTCATTGTCTGTTGCCTTGTCATTTTGATATGGGATAGCTCCCGTGTCATGGGGCAAGGGGTACCCCGTTGGCGGTTCTCTATGATACATATGTACTTACAATGACAAGAGCTTACTTGTGACTGAAGTTAAGTAGCATGAGGTTCGGTACTCGTAAGCAAGGGGCATGCGATTTCAACTTATAACTTGTCAAGCATATCCTGTTAGTTGTGTCACTTTAACCTTAATCACTTGAATATGCCTATGATAGGGGCAATGAGAGCAGAAAGCTAATAAGTATCATAATTTTTGGAAGCTCTTTATGAGACTTGAATCCCTGCTTCCTTCTATGAAGGCCTTTCTTTTACTTTTATGTTGAGTCTCCATCTTCTATATTTATGCACCTATTGAGAGATCATAGTGTCCATTCTTATTTTAATGTGCATTGTCCCAAAACTTGTTGATTGATTCATAATGTTGATATTTCTTGTTCTTGAACTACTTGTATCTAGTCACCCTTATGAACTTTGAAGGTGTCCTATGCATTTATGTTTTGCTACTCCATGAGGGACAAGCTGAATGCCACTATGCTATGTTTTCTATATGTGAAATAAACAAACGTCTTTCAATGCATTGTTATTCAAGAACCTTTGTTTGTATCCTTTCATGTTGCGGCATAGTTACTTTGTCTTATTGTCAGAACTTCATCTTTCATGCTCATGTTTAGAGTTCTTTGATCCCAGCTTTCAATGCTTGCAAATGGTTTGATCAAGATTGTGATGGTGCATGTCACCTCAAAAAAAAATTATCACTTACCTACTCGAGGACGAGAAGGAGTTAAGCTCGGGGATGTTGATACGTTGCAAACGTATATATAATTTTTGATGTTCCATGCTTGTTTCATATCTACTTTCTTATGTTTGGTCCACACTTTGGAGTACTCTTACACATTTTCTGGAACTAACCTATTAACAAGATGCCACAGTGCTAGTTGCCTATTTTCTTTTTTTTTTGTTCCAGAAAAGCCAGAAAATGAATATTCTCGGAATTGGACCGGACAAAATCCAAAGTCGATATTTTACCGAAAGACTCACGGAGCCAGAAGACGAGACAGAGAGGGGCTAGGGGCTGGCCACACCATGTGGTGGCGCAGGTCCCCGTGGCCACGCCACCAGGTGGTGTGGGTGCCTGGTCCACCCTCTGACATCGCCCCTTCGCCTATAAGAAGCCTCCCGATGATAAAACCCTAGATCGTCAGCCTCCAGCCACGAAATGTTTCGTAGTGCTGCCACACCGAAGGGGAGATTCGGGGGACAGAAAGTCTCTGTTCCGGCACCCTGCCGGGGCAGGGAAGTTCCCCCAGAGCCATCTCCATCGATCTCCACCACCATATCCAACACCGTTGCTTGATGAGGAGGGAGTAGTTCTTCCTTGAGGCTAAGGGTTCTACCGGTAGCTATGTGTTCATCTCTCTCTATATGCGTGATCATATTGTGATCATGAGCTGTGTAATCAAGTAGATCTACTTTGCTACTCAAGTGCTTTAATAGATCTCTGCTCTCCCCATGTGTGTGAAAGTGACAGCGTGTACACCATGGTGGCACTTAGGCTAGAGATTACAAATACTTGTTATGAGTTATATTTGGAGTTGGATGTTTCTATGAAATTGTGGTGTTTGTTGGAACCATCTAGCGCTCAAGGTGAAAGTGTGGGGTTATCTAGATGGGAAAGGAACTATGAGGAGTGATGTTATAGCCCTACCATGGATTAGAGTGTCCAACCGGAGAGTAGTCCAGAGTAGTATCATAAAGAGATGATATTTATATGAGAGTGTTCACTAGTGAAAGAATGATCCCTAGGGCTTGTTTCTAAACATTGAAACACCGTTTGCAATTAGATCTGTTACATGTTTTCTTGCTTCCATCTTTTTGCCTTTAGTCTTTTCCACGCGCCATCAAGCTATTTTGTGGCACCGTTGTCTTTTATCCATACCACTTGTATTTCACTATCTCTTCACCGAACTAGTGCACCTATACACCTGACAAATGTATTGGGTGTGTTGGGGACACAAGCGACTTCTTGTATCTTGATTGCAGGGTTGTTTGAGAGGGGATACCTTTGACCACTTCCTCCCTGAGTTTGATAAACCTTGGGTAATGCACTTAAGGGAAAACTTGCTGTTGTGCTACAAACCTCTGCACTTGGAGGCCCAACAACTGTCTACAAGAATATAAGTGCGTAGACATCAACTCCATTTTGCCTCTGATATCGGCAACAATCAGCCATTGTAGCTCACCTCCTGATTGGTCGTTGAGCTATGCTCCGAAGAACTCCGAGTGCGGGCGTCCAAGGTACTCGGAAAGCTGGTCCAGATCCCTCTCAAAGATAAGTTGTCCCCCATTGCCCAACTGGTAAAACTTGCAATATTTGACCTCCGTCTATAAGCAATTAAGATGAGTAAGTTAGTGGGGTGATCAAGTGTGTCAAATTTTATGTAGAATTGTAAGAGTTTTGAGTAACAAGTGATCTTTTTGGAAAGAATCTCAAGGATAAGAATGAGAATAGGTTTTTGTAAATACTCACTTTCTTTATTTTGAAACTAGGTTGTTCAGGCGTCCATTCTAACTAGGGTCTCCTATGGTCAGGATGGCTCTGATACCAACTTGTCAACACCTGGATTTTTAAGTCCAGATGCCTGTTATGCCGTACATCTCAATCCCAGGATTACCAATTTTGTTAAGACATAACAGAAGTGGTACCACAGTACATCATCCATTACAAACCATATTAAAGGTCTTACAAATAAAGGATCTCATGATCCAGTCTTAATACAATCAAAGCAGTGGAAAGTAAACATAGTAGGCTCCATCTTCATGATCACAGGCAATGCTGATGATGGGAGATGATCCTAGTTGTCATAGACCTCCTGATGTCCATCTTCCGGGTAATCCTCCTCATAGTCTGGCCATGGGAATAGCCAGGAACAAAGCCATGAGTACTCTTTAAGTACTCGCAAAGTATCACTAGCATAAGTAAGGTAAAACTAGTAGGAGTCATAAGCTCTAGGTTTGTTTGCAAAAATCAAGGTTTATTTCATAAAGCCTTAAGAGTAAAGACTAAGTTTAATTCTCTACTTTACTTAAGTGGGAACTTAGATTCATGTCCACAACTCTCTTGTGGTCAAGTCTAAGTCATCCTTCAATTCATAAATCATTTTGAAAACATCTGACAACGGAACAGCATGGCCACTCCAACTGTCCATAACCGCGGACGCGGCTATTCGAATAGTTTGACTCTCTACAGAGGTGGTACACTTTCACCACAAAATTCGATACATCCATCAGGGATAACCCTGAATAATCATACTTGGTATGCGGATAATCAATCCTAACGTTTCAATTACACACCCTAGTATAGGCACCTCCCCTATGACCTTGGCCTCCCAGCCATGACCATCTGTCATCCTGGGCACTGCATATGTGGACATTCATCACAAGGTAGCCTCAGCTCAACCTCTTCCACAAGGGAACCCATACTAAGACATATAAACTTCCGGTCAAGCCCTATCCAACTTAGGTATTGTGGTTGTATGATCAAATTATAATGGTATCGCATCCGAAACCAACCATCAGTTTTTTTTATTAAAGTCAAGGCTCATTCCTCAATCATTTTCATCAAACCATTGTGTATCATAACACATGTCAAAGCATTTCAATAGAATGAATCATCATTCCAAGGTTGTCATAATCATTTTCACCAAGTATTCCCATCTAAAGTAATCAAGTTTAGTTTTAGCACCAACCACAAGTATTGAGGGTGTCACTATTGGGGGTGCTAATCAACTATAAGTATCCAAGACTAGTTCTATAATCTTGATGGTATCCATCCTACTTTTCCACTAATCACAATTCATTAACTAGCTAAGAACTTCATTAAAAGGAAAAGTAAAGCCTGGAGAAAAACTGGGAATGGCATAATCAAAGTTGCATAACCAGGCATGCCTAGGGCATCTGGTATAGGGGTTTGCACATATAGCATGCATAGTTCTAGCTTGCACTGATAGCTTGCCTTGAGCAGTGCAGTTGTTGAAGTTCTCTTCTTCTTCCTCGAAGTACTCCTCCTTGTCGCAGCCCGGGTCGATACTAGCATCTATAAATGCACACAAGGTACACAATCACCAAACAACACTTCACTACTTCTATTTAGCACACAAGGACTCATATTAGATGATCTAGCATCATCTCAATCATTACATGTAATAATGGCACATTTTTATTTATCTTATTTGAGAAAAGTAATTTCTACTCATTTTAAATCCTTAAGATTTAATATTCTCCAATTAAAATAGTGGATCATGTTGACACATGTCATCACCACATATTCCAATACTTGGGAATGTGATTTAAAATGGTGGTAATGCATTACAAGATTTAATATTACTATTTAATAATATTAAAGTGACTAGAAATACCTATATAGCATTCTTTTAATACTAAGCCATGTTTCATATGTGTAAAACCAAATCTTTTTACATATTCAAGTAGAGCATGGAAAATGTGATTTTTTTAGAGTTGGAATCAACTCAAAAGCATTTATAGTTTATTTTATAAAAATGTTTGAAGTGGCAAACGCCTCTGTCTTGTTATTTTTGGTATAGGTGATCTATAGTTTCAATTGGTTTGAATCTAGCGGGAGTGACTAGATATTTTCAAGACCGTTCCAACAAAATTTGAATCATGCAATTTGGATTAGTACAACTTCTTGAATTGAATTTTTGAATATAGCTTCGGAATAAGATTTTAACCAAATAGACAAAATTCCATTTGAACTGCTGGGCTCTACGCGGGAAAATAAATGGGCCAGCCCAACTACACAGCGCTGGCGCAGCGGGCTGCTGATAGAACGGTCCCACACATTAGCGGCTCATCTAACCTGAAATGGTATCGATCAATACTAGCCCTATGATTAGAACACGATCTACGACTGAGGTTCGTCGTCTCCGTCGAACTGCTCCAGTGAGATACGAACCCTAACACGACTGTGGGGGTCGCTAGGGACTCACCGGGGCTCCAGCTAGGGTCGGTGATGGGGGCGAATGGGCTTGTCGATGATGGCGGTTCGAAGGGCGGTCACGGTGGCTCCTGGGGTGGCTCCAATCGATGGCTTCCTTCCTCGACTGCAGTGGCAGACTCTGGCCAAATTCCATCATCGTGGTGCTCGCCTTGCTCTGGGGAAGGGTCGATGAGGTTCCTGGGTGAGTGGGGAGTGGCATGGTGTGCAGAAAGAGGTCTGGGTGGCCTCTATTTATACCCCAGCGACGGAGTGTAACACCCTCAAATCGGCCCTATGCAAGTTTTAGCCCTTTCCGCCAAACCCGCATAGAAACGATTCAAGGACGCCCACCAGGCACTTTCGTGCGGGTGGAAAACGAAGTAATACCATTACACCACAGTCCTCGATGGGACCCATAGACCAGATATATACAACATGACTCCAAGAGTCAAGAATACAGATATACAATCCAAAGATCCAAATCACCTTGAAACGATAGAGCGTCCGACTACGAACAAGATGCAAATGGGGCTAAGATCCCTGAAGAATAACCAATGGCGTCCATAACCCTACCCAGGCCAAGCCGGAAGGGTAACCCTGCTAACAATGTCGATCTCAAACCTGCTAAAACAATAGGGGTGCCGACAAAGGGCAAGGAAAAAGAGGAGCGTCAGTACTGAGGCCAGTACACGGCGAGGCTAGAATTCGGCGGCGCTCGCCTACATAGGTATGGTGGACTGAAGCGGCAGCGCAGCAGCACTAAACAACCTATAGAGACTCAAGACAACTGGCGGTTATCAGAGAGGGGTAAGAAAGACCTATTCGGATCCAACCTGAAGCTAACACCAAACAAACCCATCCTGGTATTTCCCCCTCGAGACCAAACGAAGAATTCGGACCAAGGAACTCACACAGTTGGCAATTTTACTCATTCCATTATAGTTGCAACATTTACTAGTCAGATATATAGCATGAGTCATCCTGATAGCATAAGTAGTGGGCAGTTTTAGTTAACAATCCGTTGTAGTTGGAACATTTACTAGTCAGATATAATTGTCCTGAGGAATCCCAAAACCCAGCAGTTGTTGGCACTTTTATCACATTCCATTGGAGTTGCAATACTTACTAGGCAGGTATAGTATGACACGAATCACCACAGATCCACCAGTTGTTGGCATTTTTAATATCCATTCCGTTATACTTGAGCTGATTACTAGTCACATATTAAGTCAAATTTATAGCACTACTTTAGTTATGCTTGTCTATGATCGAGATACTGTGCTCCAAGTCGTCCATAACCGCGGACACGGCTTTCAGAAAGTTTTACCCTGCAGGGGTGCACAAATAGCAACACACACTCGATCAACCTCGGAAAAACCAACTCAAAACCCAACGAGGCATTCACGACAAAGCGATCACAGGATTCATAAAATATTTCAGGGGGCCACCCCACTAAGATACCCGCAACGAAGTTGGCCGGCTCCAGAACGGACCTAGGGTTTGCGTCAATGGCTATAAACGACTAGGAACCCGAAAGTGTGACTGGGCTTATCGATACCGCGAAAACACTCTGCAATCCTAAACAGTACATGTGCTCCACGCACAATCTTAAATAAAGCAGTAAACATGGCATAAGTACAAGATAGTAAATAAAACCCCAAACTAGTTTGTGGCCCCAAGAAATAGAAATGAATCAAGCTCTGGCTCAGGGGGTCCACGGCCTCCCGGATGTGGATAGTGCGAAAAATCAAGGAACAGGTATCAAGTACTCGGGGTCCTACGGGACACAAGTGAGCGTGGAAGAACCAAATAACATCTATTGCCCACCGATGCCTCTGCATTAGTTATATCTAGCATTTTAATAGTTGTATTTAAAGTCATGATCATCTCCACCATAAACACCTGCCAGCATTCCAACAACTGTGGTACTTGACAACACGAGATCGCACCTGAGCAAGCAACTACGACTCGCAAGGCTAGCTATCTACCAACCACAGGTAATAGGAGGTGTCCAAGGCAATATAGAGGCTGCACGGGATATAACTGGTGCACGGAACTAAAGCATCGCGACACGGATAGCAATAGATCAACATGAGGAAATAAACACTATAAATGCAAAATAGGTAGAAGGGGGAGAGATGCTCGCTTGGGAAACACTTTCGACGGTTCATATCCAGAGAACTTGTCGATACTCGCATCAACTCATCGGTCTAATCCGCGAAGAAAGCAAACACTAGAAGAAACACCAGATGCAATATTTAATACTACGGCAGAAGATCCGGCATGCTTATGATATGATGCATGGCATGGCAAAGATGTGGTGCAATTAGGCAGTATTAAGCGGAACCGAGGTCCCGATAATTAATTAGAGGGTTCATGTTATTTAGCTACCCCGCAATTTAGATGTTGTATTAACAAGACAAAACATGGCATCGGTTTGCTACACCAATTTAAATGGAGTCCAGAATAAGACAGAAGTATCCCGCATCAACACTCCATATTTAATTATGCGGTGAATCGGCATAATGCCCCCAAACCATAGACAGTTATGCATGCATGAACAATTTAATATGCGACCGTTGATAATGTCATGTTATAAAAATAGGGGCTTAGGGTCACGCATCTGGATTCGGTAGGTCTTGGGTTCCGGGGGTTCGGGGTTCGACAGGGTTCGATGGGGATCGGTCTCGGCGGGAACGTTCTCGGACAACGGAAGGAGAGCTTGGCGTTCCGGGAAGAAGGACTAGGTTTGGCGTTGGGGGCTCATCGGACTCGCCCTAGTCGGTGTCGATCTTGTCGGGTCCGCGGTTTCTCTTTGTCGGTGTAGGACTTGGGTCTCGGCGCTGGGAGCTCTTGGTGTTCCTTGCGGTCGATCTTGCCGTTCCGGGATGGAGAACTTGTCGTTCCACGGTCTTGTCATTCCGATGGATTGGTCTTCGGGGTTGAATAACTTGGCATGCCGGGGGTCGATGAGGTTCGTGTCTTGGTGTCCGAGGGGGAGAACTTGGCGTCCGGGTTCCGGCGTCATTGGCGATCTCGGACTAGTATCGAAGTCTTCGGAAGATCTTGTCGCTCGGAGGGGTTCAGGTCTTCGGGGTCTTGGGGTTCCTGGTAGGCGATCTTGAGGTGCATTCTTGTCTTCGAGAGATCTTGGCCAGGGTCGGAGAACTTGGCGTCCAGGAAGGCGATCATGTCATCCCGACCTTGTTCGATGTCGAACTTGCTCCGGTGGTCATCGTACTTGTCCGATGTAGATCTTGTCGTGGCTAGCCTTGGAGGAAGAGGATTGGACGCGGAACGCAAAGTGCACCGATGGCTCGTAACAACACAAACACACGCACATACACATATGTGCATAGATGAACAACAGGAACCCTTCGAGCAACACACAAACAGGAACCCACGTAGGGACATGGCGGTCCTTCGTTTCTTGGCATTGGAACAGGAAGGCATAGGGCGACAGGGAGGCCATGGGAGGCGAGCAGGGCGTCGTGGCATGCGGTTCCATCAAGGGCTGAGGCGAGGCGGAACACCGGATGAAGGAGGCGGCAGCGTCCAGAGGCGGCGAAGAGGGAAGGAGCTCCACGTTGGGGAACGCTGGCGGGCAGAGGTGAGGGCGGCCGAGGAGAAGGGCCGCGACGGCGGTTACGAGCAGGGTGGCCAAGGGACCGCGAGGCGGCAGGCGGTCGAGGAGGCGGAGGCGGGGCGATCTGCAGGGGCGGAGCTCGACGCGCAGAGGGAGCAAGGCCGAGGCGCCGTCGAGTCGGTTGGAGGCGAGCAGAGGAGGGAGAGGACCGGCGGCGACGGGGCTTGGACGGTTGCGGTGCCGTCGAGGAGGTGGTGGCCGCTGCAAGGCTCCGGACTGCGAGGTCGGCGGTGACAGGATAGAGGCCGGGCCAGCGAGGAGAGCAGGGGGTGGAGCCAGGGGAGCTCGAGCGGCGTGGCTCCTAGGAAGGACGGCGGCGGTGGTGTTAGGCGACGCGGGCGCGAGGTGGGTCAGAGGCGAGGTAGAGGCGAGCGAGCGGGGTCGCCGAGAGGTGGCTCGGACTCGGTGGAGAGGGCCCGCAGGGCGGCGGGGCGCCATGCTGCGAGGCGAGGTGGGGCGGCGCAGATCGAGGAGAGGAGGCGGGGTAGACGTGGTAGGTGGGGGAAGGAGCGGGGAGAGAGAAGCCTGGGGATGGGCGTGTCAGGGCGGCAGGTGGCGGGGTGGGCCCGCTGGGTAGGGTGGTGGCGGTGGAAGCAGGTGGTGGGGTCGGGGCGACCAGGAGACGTGCGGGAGCGGGCCAGGCGGGGGTTGGGCGCGGTGGGGCGTATCGGTCGGCCAGGGTGGTTCGGTCGCTGTTGCGCTGCATCAGCGTGCGGGCGCGTGTGTGCTGCCGCAGCGCTGCTGCGCGGTGTGGGTGGCGGCAGGGCTATGTGTGTGGTTGTGTGGGGGGTTGGTGCGGGTGGATAGGGATGGGGGTAGGTAGGGCTAGGGTTTGGGATTTAGCTTAGGTTTTAGTTTAGGGCTTGGAGGTGGCCGGCCGGGCTTTCGGGCCTGGCGGGCTGCCTCCTAAAAATATTATAAATATTTTATTTATTTAAAACGAGGCTTTGGCAATCTGTTTTTAGACAAACCAAAATAATCCGGAGGCCCGGGGTTTTAATTTGAATAAAGACGGGAATATTTAGAAAACAAAACTAGGCGTTTCGAAAATAGTTTAGACAAAAACCATGCATGATGATGACGATGCTCAAATGCAATGTGGCATGATGACATGAGCATGCTGTCATGATAATACAATGCACAAAAACACAACGATTTTCTAGTAGTGGTTGTAGCGGGATGCCACATGGAGGCAGGGTGGCATGGTCGGGCTTCTCCGGTGATGCTACTATAGGTCGAGCTAAGCATGGCGCAGGGCATGGGTCGATGCATGGGATTGCGGTGATCGTCACGCACGTGACGGCATGGCAAGGGGCGGTCTCAGTCGGTCGAGCGATGTTGGCACTCTGTTCAGGTACGCAGGTGTTCGTCACTCATTACAGTGGTCACAAGGCGCGCGATGGTGAACCATCGTGTCTTGGAGGTCACTGGTGCAAGGCGACTGCAGGTACGAGCGGAGAGAGCGAGGCGCGGCGTGTGTGCGCGAGGCGGCTGTGGCGCTTCGTCGTGCGCTTGGCATGGCAGAGGCTTAAATGGACGCGGTGATTCCAGTGTCTCCACTCCTTGCCGTTGGTCAAGGGGTGGACAGGGGGTGGCGGTGAGGTCATGGCTATCATCTAGGTGTCGTGAGACAGGGCGGCGCGGCGCGTAGCGACTGGTTCGTGGTCGACCGGCATGGCTGGCTCGGTACGGGCATGTCACTAGTGCAATGGTGGATATGAGCCTCTCCACTGCACGGCCAAGTACCAGGAATTATCATGGGTAAGATATGGAGTTGATTGCAGTACAATTGTGAGCAATTGATAGATCACAATAGTGTATAGTGGTTGAGGTTGTACTCTGCCTGCTAAGTGTTTGACCAAATGGCCGCATGAAATTTAGTTCAAATTTTTGAATGATTTTTAGTGAGTGATGTGATCATATGATTGGTAGGCTATGGTTGTTGGGATTTGTCAAGTGGAAGTTGTTGGCGTGGTTTTTGAAAAGTGATGATCTAGGCATGTGAATTTGATTCAATTTTGAAATGCCTCTCAAATAGATTTGAAAATAATTTTTGCCATTTTGTAAAGTTTGCTTAGATTCACTTTTACTTGGTCTAGCAAGGGGTGAAAAGAATTGGAATTGTTTCTGTTAGAAATGTTTTACTAGAGACACCCAAAGTGGTCTAGTGGTTAAGTTTTGCCAAAATGACCATATGCTCATATGATCCATATTTGACTTTCTTTTCATTTGATTTTTCTTGGAAATGATCTAGATGATGTAGTATTCAGTTTTAAACTAATCCTTATCATTTGTAACAATCAATCATGGCAATTTCAAACATTCATGCATTAATGCAAATCACACATGCACTCATATCAAGTTCAATAATAAAAGTTTTTGTTAACCCTAAACTTGGGTGATTAGGAGTTGATAAGCTTATTTAATATTTTTGAGGTGTTACAGGTCGTATAGTTGGTCGTTTGACTCTCTGCCTCCCTTGTTCGCTTCTGGTTTTCTTCTGGTATTATTAATATATCCCAAATAAGCGATTTATATTGTTTTTGACTCCTTTTCTCCACAGTACAACTGCTCCAAGAATTGTATCCATTGGATCCATCATCTGTCCTGATCCTAGTAAAAACAGACATAAAATGTGCACGCGAGCGCTGTAAAATACCAAGATCCTACATCTACAAAGAAAAATAATAATGTAAAACATGATGCAAATATGCACTCATCAACTTCCCCAAGCTTAGACTCTTGCTCGTCCCGAGCAAGTTTTAGCTTAATGGATGTGATCCTCATATTCATGAAGTTGGGTCGATAAAATAAATGAGGCAATTGAAGCATGTATTTATCATGTACGATACATAGGAATAATTTCATGAATAGTACCTTACTCGAACCATCTGAATAGTATTAGCAGGCTTCCACACCTTAGTGATCAATAGTTCATAAAAGATGACTCTCAACATAATGTAAAAGTATCTGGTTCAACCGAATGAGTTAGCGACGTAGTCCCAAGTGTTTTAGGATCAACGTATTCACTTGGGATTCAGAATCTCAAAAGTGTCTCTTTGTCATACTACAATACAGTGGTATATGCCTACCTGCTCTTTGCACACTCGCTCTTTTTCTTCTTATTTTTCTTTTCTTTTGTATATATGCTCACACTTTTGTTTAAGTGATGTGCAAAGGAGCTAGCCATACATTCCACTTCATGTAGTAATTCAAAGTTTAACGATCTCAATTATCAAATTCCAATTGTATATGAAGCATTCTTATGACTTGAAGATTCTACCTCGCCTTGTTCTCACTCTATTTTGATAGCGCTTTCATTTTCCTTTATTCAAGGTTTCTTTTTCAACTTAACTGTATAGATAATTTACCTTTGTAAATCAAATTGTAGACTTACATCATATTGACCAAATTATCTTAAGGCATTCCATTAATACCAATGGTGTGGAAGACTCCTATTGATATCATCAAGTGCAAGTAAAATTATACTCAAGCCATTCATGTATCAATAATGCAAACACAAACTCAATATTGCTCCATATATAATAATAAACTCGGAATTTCATAAAAGGGATCGACTATTCCTAAAGGGAATTCTAAATGATGCAAACTTTATTGCTAGTTTGAACTAATGCGAAAATAGTAATAAAAACTTATAGGATAGATTACAAGGTCTTAAAGATCTCCCCAAGCTTGAAATTAAGCCAAGCGGGATCAAATAATCCCTTGCGATTATTTGATACCGTGATTGTTGTAGATCACTGTGGGGCCATGGCACATGGTATCTTCTCCTCACATGCCAGCTTGAGACAGAGGGATTTATTGACAGCTTCTAATTCTTTAAGACGCAGCTTGTAGAAAAGATTGTTCCTCTCCAGCACCTTCACTTTTTCTTTAATGAACTCATTATTATCCTGAAGTGTTTGTAGCGCCTTAAGACTAATAGAAAAACTTGTTTCAGTTGTCCGCTTGAAATCTTCATCTAGTTTATCAAGATAAAGTCGTAGCAATCGAAGGTGTTTGGGTGTCCCTGGCTTCTCCTTGTCCAACTCTTCAATCTTCAGCTCCAGGGCCTTCAAGTCCCTCTTCCGAAACCCATGGTCGATGTCAAAGAACTCTATAGGGATGGTCTTGATCTCCTCTCCTTGCTCTCTATTGCTCCCGATCTCCATAGGAGCTTTTCTTCTTGACCTTTATCCCTTGGTTGAGAGTCCTCACGTGTGAATAAGAGGTAGATTGGTTTCTGGTGCTTATGATTAGAGAGAGATAATGGTAGTATATAAGGGGGGTTAGAGGTCGATAAAACTCGCGAGAAACACCAAATTGTCACCCAAGAAAAGAATCTAAACGAAACAGGGAAAGAAATCACAGATTTGGAAGTTCCCTGTCCTATAACGACCAACTATATGGGCATGGATCGTATAGCTCCGACCGTATAGTTGGTTCCGGGCAGATATTTCAAAATATCTCGAGTCCAGGTCGATTAAATCACGACTCAGAACCGACAATAATGTTTTTTAGATGAATAAACAAAAGATCAAACAGAAAAGTGTCTAAGAGTTTAACGACCAACTATATGGCTGGAAAATTTTTCTCTGGTAGTATAGTTGCGACCGTATAGATACAAACACCGAAATTCAGAAGTGTTTGAGAGTTTAACAACCAACTATAAGGCTGGAATTTTTGCTCCGGTCGTATAGTTGCGACCGTATAGATACAGACACCTAAAGCAAAACCATCTGAGAGTTTAACGACCAACTATATGGCCGGAATTTTTGGCTCCAGTCGTATAGTTGCGACCGTATAGGCTTAGATAGCAAAAATAATTTCATGAAGATGATACAGAGAGTTTAACGACCAACTATACAGCAGGAGCTTCCTCTCCGGTCGTATAGCTCCGCCCGTATAGTTTGTAAGACCCCTCTAAAACTTCAAAAAATACAAGGAATTCAAAGGCAGAATTTTCAAAAGTAAAACTTGTGAAAACAAATCACCTATTTGGGTAAGAACACTTACCTTGCAGTTACCATTGTTTATTCGGGGATGAAAAGTTCCTCCCACAACAAAGACTTCTTCTCTATCAGAGGAATTGACCTTAATTCATTGAATAATTCTCGTGAATGAAAATCACCAGGACTAAAGTTCCTCTCAATAAGATTGGTGTCTTGCGGGGCAATCATTGACACTTCATCCAACATCTTTATTTCTTGCCTCTGCATAATCTGCAACTCAAATTCTTGAAGTGAAAGAATCCAATGGATCAGTCTTGGCTTATGGTCTTTCCTTTCAAGGAGTTCTTTTAAGCCATCATGACCCGTGTGAACTCTTAACTTTGCATCAACTATATATTAACGAAATTTATCACAAGAGAAAAATATAGCAAAAAGTTCCTTTTCTTCCTTAGGGTATTTCTTTTGAGCACCATTAAGAGTTCTACTAGCATGATGTATAATATTAAATCTACGACCAATTTGTTGTCCTAGAGTCACTCCTACAACATCATCACTAGCTTCACATATTAAATCAAAGGTTGTATCCCAGATAGGTGGTTTAATAATAGGACCACGAGATAAAGCATTTTTGAGTCTATCAAAGTCTTCAAGACACTTATCATCAAAATTAAACCGTATTCCCTTTTGTAGGAGGTTAGTCAACGGTTTAGATATTCCAGAGAAATTTCTAATGAACCTTCTACAAAAACCCACATGACCAAGAAAACTTCTTATACCTTTAATATCCCTAGGTTGTGGCATTCTCTCTATTGCTTCAACCTTTGCTCTATCAACTTCAATTCCCTTACCTAATACCTTGTGTCCAAGGACTATATCTTCTTTGTGTAGGGGTTCCACGTATGAAAACAATAAATTTTTACCCTACGCCCCTGAACCCCTGATGTTGCCAGGACCTATCTATTAGTAATACAGTAACGGGAGGGGCTTTTCGCGAACTTACCCTTGAAGACCAAAAAGCGTTGTTAACGCTCATGAGAGCATGGTTGATGTAGACGAGCCGAAGCCGACCTGTTGGGGATATGATATATGGGTATCCTCATAGCATGTCACCAATCTGCCTAACCCGGGTGGCCCATAGTTGGTAGCAAGGCCTATGGCCTGCTGGGCGACCCAGTTAGACAGATCCTGAAGGGAGGCCCATGCCGGATAAAGTAAGGCTACGCAAGAGTCACCGACATACTTAGAGCCTTGGAATACAAGACACAGAAGACTAGTTCGTGTAGGTATAGGACCTTTCCCTATAAACTCTAGGTCTTGGCGCCTTTATAAGCCGGTCTGCGGGAGCCTTTAGGGCACAACTTCTCTGATTACGGCGTACAACACGCAACACCTCGCGTAGTGAACCTATGTCTATAACTCGGCGTATTGCCATTATAGTGATTTATAGCAGGAGTAGAGTTCCGCCACCGTTGTGGGACTTGAACCTAGGTAAGCTGTGTTACCTCGTACCTGCCAATTCTCTGCCTTACCTCACGTTTCTAAACACACACTGTGAGGACCCCTCCATGGCGTACTCGTCGGCAATACCACGACAATTGGCGCACACCATGGGGCAAGAGGCGCTTCAAGCTCTACACCTGGCGAGGTCCAATCTCTTCGCGGGAATCGGTGACACCGTAGCCATCAGTCGCGTTCTCTTCTCCGGCAACGTCCTAATCATCCCTCCAGATGAGTTCTGGGTGCCGGTGAAGACAAACCCCACGCGCTACTCTGTCATCCCCTTCGGAGACATCCACATCTTCATCGGCGAAACTGACTTGGGTCCTAGCTCCCAGGAAGTCAGAAAATCGTCAAACCCTGCATGGACCGCCTATGAGAAGGATACGTTCACGGAAGGATCTGGGTCATACCTCTCTTTGGAGTATGGCGACTCGGATCAGGAAAATTCAAGGCCCACCCAAACCGCCCCTGTGCAGGATATAAAGGTGGAAGGACCCCGCAAATCCCCTTGGCTTCCCCAAGCGTTAGAGATGCATAGGTCACACTTTGTCGGTGTCGTCACCATCTTCGATCTAGCCATATGCATTCAAAGGGACGGAGAGTCCCCCCGCGAATACCTTGCCAGATGGATGAGGGTGAGGGAAACCCTAGAGGGTGACCGCGCCGACGAGCTTGTGTACCAGTTCGTGGAAGGGCTCACACCTGGAACCCTCCTCCGACATACCCTCCGAAGGCGGTAGGTCGTGGGCCCTCTCACCCTTGGTGATATGGTTTCCATCGTCAACGAATACGCGGACACCAATGAAGAAGCCAAGGCGGCGATCACCATCGAAGTCGTAGGAGGTAACAACAACAACGGCTCGCCTCCATCACCCTCAACATCCGCCATCGCCAACACCGAAGCCAACTCCGACTTCGTCCTTGATGCGCTCTACACCGACATCAACATCGATGCCGGTGGCTCAGACGTCAACTCGGAGGAATACGACACTGCTATGAGGGAGATCAAGTAGGAGATCAAGAAGGAGGAGCGTGCTGAGAAGACCAACACTTCCCACCGGGTGCTAGTCGCCATTGGGAGCGTGATGGAAGAAGACGGATATGAACGGGAACATGAGAGAGCTCCGCCCATGCCAGCGGTCACCAGAGCAGCAGCAGCTAAGAAAGCCACCGGGCCTCCGGCTCTGGCCAAAGCTCTGCCTCCTCCGGCTACCCGCCAGCCAGCAGCGCAGGAACTTACCATGGCCCCTAACACGGCCTGACAATCAAATCAACCGCCAGTGCCACCGTCAACGTCAGCAGCTAGCAACCCACTAGCCACCCCCGCCAAAAAGGAATCTACATCGCACTCCTCGTTGAGCCAATCGCCGTCACCCATATCCGTGGCATTATGGAGCTTGATGAGAAGCATGCGGAAATCTTGGCGGAGGCCAAGTGCATCACGGAGCAAGGCGCTAAGCTGGATGAAGACATGGCTAAGGCACAGCAATCCATCAAGGCGGCAAGAGCTATGGAGGCGGAATATAAGCAATTCTTGTTGAAGCATAAGGCAAAGAAGGTACCAGCTCACGTCGTCCAAGATCCCAGCGTTCGGCGAGGCTTGGGATTTGACGGGTCTAAGCCGACAAAGGCCACCCCTTACATAGATTCAGAGGGGAGGCAAGTCATGCCAACTCCCGCCCTCAACATCGCCGTCGCCAAGACCCTCCTGGAGCAGGACAGGTCGCCAGAAGCAATTGCTCAGGTGTACGACCTCGTCGCTAAGGCATGGAAGCAACAGGAAAAGGCCGCCTCCATAGCTCTTGCCAAGTCAACCCTGAACAGCCGCAGAAGGCCAAAATATCCCCGTGATGAAGGATCACGCACAAGCTCTACAGAGTGAAGATGGAGGGAGGCACGCAATAGGACTAACGCTATCCCCATATCCTCCAGCCATGGAGAAAAGGCTAGTCCGCATCGCTCGCCACCTCCACCACCATCTCGACGTCACGAGGAACCAGCGCCGCGCCACCGCACAAGCATGCCACCTCCAAGGCGGTTAATGCTCGGTATCGTTATACACGATCAGGGCAAACATCCTCGGCATGCCGGAGAGCGCAGCGGCCATGACAGACATAGGAGCAAGTCCCACAAGGAACCTCCATGTCCGACAAGTAACCACGACAGGCGTGAGGAGTCGCATGAGGGGCATATAAAGAGAGCTAACCCATCGTCTCCACCACCACCATCGCCACCTAGCAACCATCATGGTAGAGGTCATGGCGGATCTCACAAATCGCGCCAAAACTCTCCCCCCCCCCATGATGGAAAGGCGAAGCAGCCAGAGCCATATGACACACGATCGTGGCTAGACAAGATCCAAGAAGCTCGGGAGCTCCCATACCTTGGGCCGCGGTGTTTTGGACCAGTCATACGGGCCACAACATACCACTATCAAGCCCTACAACGGCACCGCCAGGCCAGCAATGTGGTTGCAAGACTACAGGGAAGCGATTAACATCGTAGGGGAAACCCCAACGTCGCCGTCAAGTACCTCCCACTCATGCTGACTGGCACTGCCCGACAATGGATCGATGACTTACCGGAGAAATCAATATGCAATTGGTTGGACATGCATGAAGTGTTCACCAAGAACTTCAAGGGTACGTACAAATGTCGATGTACTGTTGGAGACCTAAAGTGGTGTGTGCAAGAGAAGGATGAAACCTCCCGTGCCTACCTCTCTCGCTGGCTGGATATGAAAAATTCCTGCACATGGGTCCACGAATAGACCGCTATGGCCGCCTTCATTGATGGACTAGAGAAGGGTACTTTGCTCCGACATACGTTGAAGAGAAGGCAAGGCAACAATGACCTCGACCTCAACGCAATGATCAAAATGGCTAGCGAATTCACCGCTGCCGATGACGACGCGCGAGGATCATTGCCGGCAATAGCAATCCCTAACCAAACAAGGAAAAATGGCAATAACAAGCAGAAAAATCTGCCCGAAGAGAAGCAAGTAGCCGACATGGTCGCCACAATGTTCACTGGTAGAGGCAATGGCGGGCAGCGTGGACGTGGTTAGGGAGCCAGTAGTGGCCAGCAGAGGAGTGACACTACACCCTCAGCACCCTGCATTCCCTAGACGTACGAAGATTACCGCGATATGCCATGTTTCGTCCATCTCGACGCCAATGGCAAATCCACGCACACCAATCGCCAGTGCAAGTTTGTCAAATATCTCAAAGAGGACCCTGAGTCTGGCTACAAGCAAAGTCGGAAGAACAGACACCGCGGAAAGGGCAAGGGGAAGAAGAAGGAGGAAGAACCCAAGGACTCAAGTGATATGGACGAGGACGTGGACCCAAAATCTTCCGACAAGGGAGAGGATAAAGGGAAAAATCCCTTCGAAAAGAAGGCTCCATGTTACCACACTTTCCTTGGTACACCAACCATCTGGGCCCAGAAAACCTCTCTGAGGATACTGATGGCTACCCTCCCTCTAGTTCCCCAGTATGTCAGGTGGTCAGAAGTTCCAATTACTTGGGATAGGAAGGATCATCTAGAACTTATCCCAACAGAAAACCAATATGCCATGGTCATCAACCCTTTGATTGACGGCACAGAGTTCACCAAGTGCCTCATGGACAGTGGAAGCAGCATCAACATCATGTACCTAGATACACTTCATAAGATGAACTTGACGGATACCCAACTAAGGAAGAGCAACACCGTGTTCCATGGGGTTGTCCCTGGCTGACAAGCAAATTCCCTAGGCTGCATCACACTTCCGGTCGCTTTTGGCGATGTCAACAATTACCGCCAAGAATGCATGACCATTGAATTGGTGCCTTTCAAGAGCGTGTAACACGTCATCTTCGGACGCGACATATTCCACTCCTTCCTCGCAAGGCCATGCTTTGTCTACAAAAAACTCAAGATTCCTGGACCAAATGGCGTCATCACCGTTGACGGAAGCTTCACCAAGGCACGGGAGTGCGAGCTTAGTGAAGCCACCTTTGTCGAAGCAGTCCTCTATGGAGAGGAATTCATGGAGATCCAGAACCAGGTCGATGCCTCTGAGATGCTGGCTTCGAAGAAGCAGATCACTGCTGCCGAACCTGCCTTCAAGGCCGCCATCAAGACCAAGCAGGTGGAGCTTGTTAAAGGTGATTCCTCCAAGACCACCGCCATTGGCATGGACCTAGATCCCAAATAGGAAAGCACGCTCGCCGAGTTCCTCCATGAGAATAGGGACATCTTTGCTTGGCAACCTGCCGACATGAAAGGTGTACCTAGGGAACTTGCCGAGCACAGCTTGAATATTGATCCTAATGCCAAACCGGTGAAACAACCTCTACGACGCTTTGGTGATGAAAGATGAAGGGATATAGGCAAAGAAATAGCTAGGTTTCTTAAAGCTGGCTTTATCTGAGAAGTTATTCACACCCGATGGGTGGCAAATCCTATACTTGTCCCCAAAAAGGGAACCAATGAATTAAGAATGTGCGTTGATTACACCGGCTTGAACAAAGCATGTCCGAAGGATCCATTTGCTTTGCCTCGCATTGACCAAGTCATTGACTCAATGACTGGCTCAGAACTTCTGTGTTTTCTCGATGCCTATCCAGGATACCACCAGATCCGGATGCGAAAGTAGGACCAGTTGGCCACTTCTTTTACCACACCCTACGGCACATATTGCTACATCACGATGCCCTTTAGGTTGAAAAACGCTGGTGCTACGTACCAGGGGATGATGCAACATTGCCTGCACGACCAAATAGGTCGCAACATACACGCTTACATGGACGACATCGCGGTAATGTCAAAGAAATCAAATGATCTTATCGCTGACTTGTAGGAAACCTTCGAAAATCTCCGGAAATACAACATGATGCTGAACCCAAAGAAGTGCGTCTTCGGGGTACCATCCAGCAAACTATTGGGCTTCATCGTTTCGCATCACGGAATCGAGGTGAACTCGGGGAAAATCAAGGCCATCCTCGCCATCAAACGCCCGACTTGCCTGAAGAACATACAAAGGCTCACAGGCTGCATTGCAGCAGTAAGCCGGTTCATCAGCCGACTTGGTAAGAAGGCTATGCCACTCTACAAGTTGCTCAAGAAGGCGGACAAATTTACATGGACGGACGAGGTTGACGCAGCACTTCAGGAGTTGAAGAGAATACTCTCCTCCCCACCTATACTTGCAACACCGGTACCAAGGGAGCCTATGTTAGTCTACATGGCGGGAACCAACCGAGTAATCAACATCGTCATCGTGGTGGAGCGCAAGGAACCAACGCACGAATACGGAGTTCAGCGACCCGTTTACTATGTAAGTGAGGTCTTGACGGAATCCAAGCAGCGTTACCCGCACTACCATAATATAGCTTATGGAGTTTTCCCTGCTTCACGTAAGCTAAGGCATTATTTCTAGGAGCAACCCATCACAGTAGTGAGCAAAGCTCCACTGTCCGACATCATCAACAACAGCGACGCTACAGGGAGAGTGGCAAAGTGGGGCATTGAACTTGCCGCCTTCGACATCACCTACAAGCGACGCGACGCTATCAAATCACAAGCATTGGCGGATTTTCTTGTAGATTGGACATAGCTTCCAGAAGACACTCATGTGCCAGAGCCAGAGTATTGGGTCATGCACTTTGACAGATCCAAGTTACTCAATGGCTCAGGGGCTGGTGTATTATTGCAATCACCAACAAGAGAGAAGTTGCAATATGTCCTGCAGATCCACTTCCATGCTACAAATAACATGGCGAAGTACGAGGCCCCCATTCACGGACTTTGCGTTGCCAAGGATATTGGCATCTAGCACATAGTTAGCTATGGAGATTCCGACTTGGTTGCCCAGCAAGTAGCTGGCACCTGGAACACGCGAAACCCTATGATGGCGGCATATCGAGATGAAGTAGACAAAATAACCAAGTGCTTCGACGGCTAAGAAGTCTAGTACGTCAAAAGGGAGGACAATGAGGTGGCAGATTTGCTGTCAAACCTTGGATTAGCTCGTCGACCAATTCCGCCAGGCGTTTTCCTGGAGCATTTACGGACTCCATCCGTGAAGGGAGTGGACCCCGACAACCCGGATAGAGTGGACTCATTTGTTAATGCAGTAACAGTAACCTCTCCGGCTTGGATGAAACCATTCATGGATTATCTACAAGACAGAACTTTACCCGATGACGAAGTTGAAAGCCGGCAAATAGTACGAAGAGCAAAAGGCTACGTCATCATTAACAGCTAGCTATACAAAAGAAGCCCGATGATGATTACCCGGAGACAGATCGGCCATGGAACATAGCACAGTTACGCCCCTTTTACACTTAGCACATTTATATTATGTAATAAGTTTCTTATATGATCAATGAAACAAAGCATTTGGTTCACTCATATTCTCTGAGTCTTTTACCTCCTTTAGTTGTTCATTTTTGGATCATATAAACCCTTTATACGCAAGGTTGCATTTGCCCTTGTGAAAATTACGACTACGGGCGTTAGCTTAAGTTTTCTGGTTTACACGTTTTTTGAAGTTTTTATGTGGATTCCGGAGTAGTGAATTTTCGGCACTCAAAGCCGGCGATTTTGTTCTTAGGTTCTAGACGGTGCTATTAAGCATCATCGCCTAAGAGCATAGTTCTGTGCTAAGAGTCTTCTGTCTCACGAAAGGTCAAGCATACGAACCAGAATAATGGATAAGCCAGCACTTGCTTAAAAAATATATACATATGCTGGAAATAGATAAGTTGCAGCAGGCTTAATTACAATTTTTCCGCCTTAGACAAACACAAGTTGTTTCCGCATACAAATTCCGCAAAGATACATTTAATACAGATATTGTTTTTCATGGCTCTGCTGCAGGGGGATTCGTAGTGGCATCGTCAGGAGAACCAGGCCGGGAGAGCTCGTCAAACTCTGAAGGAGAGGGGCTAGACTTTGAAGAGGCCATGTCGTCATCCAGGATCTCAGCAGGCACGAAGACATCAGCCTTTACCATCTTGGCAACTCTGGTATCGAAGCTGGCAAGAGAGTTCCAAATAGCATTGATGTCGATCTCTTGTCCTTCCTCGTCCAGCTTGGGCATGCCGGAGGTCACCAAGTTGATATCGGCATTGTCATAGTGATCCTTGACCAAGGACAGCATCATCCTAGCACCATCCCGGACACAGGAGGCTTTCCAGTCTTTGATTTTCTCGGGGGCTCGGCGCAGGATTTCCGTGTACTTGGCCGGTGAGTCTGCCGCCTTGATATTGATGCCCAGAGGCTGAGCTATCTCCTTGGCTTGGGCGATGTAGGTTCCGATGAAGTTGCTGGCAAGAATCATGCGTTCCTTGGGACTTGGAGAACCCTCACCATAGTTGGCTAAGCCAATGGGAGCTGTGGTTTGCACAAGCATACAAAGACCATGAGTACAAACAAGTCAAATGGTTGTCCACCTTACAGAAAAAGACCAAGACAGAGAAAGGTTACCAAAGAAGCTCATTTCCGCTTGCTGGCATGTCTCCGCCAAGACATCGTGCTCCTTCTGGGCTATCTTGAACGCCTCAAGGTTCCTGGCATTCTTCTCTTTGGCAGCTTGGTTTTATTCCTTGAGTAGCGCAACTTCGTCCTTCAGGTGCTGCATCTCGGCGTCAGGAGATTCTTGCATAGCTTTCATCGCTGCATCATGCCCCTTGACGGCCTCGGCCAGGTCCTTCTTCAGAATCTTATTTTCATCATCGAGCTCCTGGATATGCTTGGATTGCTCGACAATGCTCTTGGCCTTGGCAATGGTTTCTGTAAGACGGAAATCACGAAGTGCTATCAGAAGATGGAAGGGACAATGCAATGAGAAAAGCAAAGAGCTATTGTCGGAAACAGACTCTGGCTATTTTTGATCTGTTCCTTCAGGAATTTGGTTTTACCCTGTTCAAGATCCAGCTCCTTCCGAATAGCAGCAAACCTCTCATTGGTGGCTATCCTCCGTTTATTCTCATTTTGCACATGATACAAACATGCTTAGTTTCTCTAGACCATCTAGTCAGAACTATTCAGGTTTCAACTAAACGCTCGGGGGCTACAGTACACAATTTTAAAAGTAAGATAGTTTCTCTAGAGCATCTAGTCGGAAATTTTCAGTTTCAACTAAATGCTCGGGGGCTACATGGACAAGTTCTACGCTTAGTTCTCTGGAGCACTCAGGCCAATAACTTTTGACTTATCCGCCTAAGAGCTTGGGGGGCTACAGTGGGATATACTACACAAGGTAAAGCAAGTGAAGTTCAAAAAACTTACGATGGCAATGATTCTGAGATTGTTGGCCAGATGAGCGTAGGAATCATGAAAGGTCTGAGCATTCTTATAGATTGCGTCGGCCTGCTTGATGAGATCATCTAGGCTCAATGTCGGAGGAGTCGCAGCCAATGGAGAGGTCGAAGCCGGAGGCATGGATGAAGCCCTAGCTGCCTCTTGCACCTTCAAGGCAGTAGATGGCACGGAGGCTCCCGCCTCAGTCACAGCTTCCACATCTTCCTCTTCCACTTCATTCCCTTTCTCAGTGGCATCCTTAGCCAGAGCTTCAGCCACTTTAGAAGAGGTGCTCGCCTCCGTCGCCTGGCCGCTGGGAGCAACGTCGGCCTCGACAGAGCCTGAGACATCAAGGTTTGTATTGATATCTATCTCCATGGCGGAGGTCTCAGGGATGACGGGAGATGACGGACCAGCGGGACCAGCAAAGGGAATAGCGGCAGGAGTAGGGGAGCGGTGGCGGGAGATGGCTTGACGGACGGGCCCTTGGTCAGCATGTCACAAATGTTTTTTGACCCTCCAACATCTTTGAGGATCGCTTCAAAATAACACCGGCTTTCCTCCTAAAACGTACAAGGTATAAGTACAAGAGTTGAGAAAAAGTGCGAGTTGAAATACAAGCCGGAGAATAAAAGTACTTACTCCATGGCAGGAGCCTTAGCGAGGGGAATGCTGGTGGACTTCTTCTTCTTCTCCGCCTCTAGGGCGGAGGTGGATTGTTTGGAGACTCCACTCTCTGTTTTCTTCTTCTTCTTATCCTCGGAAGCAGCGTTAGAGGTAGAGCTCTTCCGCTTTCGTGCTACCGGAGTTCGTTGATCCTTGGAGGCGTCGTCGTCGGACACCACCTGGATATCCTTCAGCTTAGGATCATAGACCTGGGAGGCCATTTGATCTGCCGTCAAGGTCGCTAGCTGGAATACACGGAGATGATTAGATGCACAACTTCAAGTCGGAAAAACCTTAGAGTATATAACAAGCAACAAAGGAAATAGAAGCTACCTCTGGGCACTTGCCCAATCTAACATGGCGAAAGTGATCTTGAAGACACGCTTCTTGTCTCTCACTCTGACGATGTCCTTTAGCCGGAGCTTGATGGAGTCAGTAGAGAAGTTATCCCGCGAAATTCGCATGGGATCCCTCCTGTCTTGGCTATATTTGCACATCAGCTGGGCGCAGTGTTGTAGAGGCTGAATCCGCCTAACGTACCAACACATGGCAAGATCCATGCCCATTATACCTCTGTCTATGAGCCATTCGATCCGCCTTACGGCATGATTGGCTTCGTTGTCGGAGGGAAGAGAGGCTGGGGACAACCATGCAGGCACTTCATTGGCAGCTCCATCGACAAAGTCGGGGTAAGTCTCAAGACGGTCTGGCAGAAGGATATCTGGCCCATAGAAATAGGTGAGCTGCCAGTTCTTGCAAGACTCATGCCCCACGATGTCGGGGAAGCGTTGGTTAGGTCGGAGCTTGAAGCTAATGGTTCTGTAGATCCGCAATTCGTCCTTAGACTCTACGGGCTCTCTCTTGACGGTGAAAAAATATACACACAGATCTAATCTAGGTTTGATTCTTTAGATATCCTTCGCACAAAGCTACAAAGTTGCTAAGGACTAGGATGCTGTTGGGAGAGAGGTTGTGGGGAAGAACCCGGAAGTGTCGAAGGACATCCAGGAAGAAGTCGGAGACTGGCAGGCTTAGGCCACGTACCAGCTGAGATTTGAGGTTCACCTTCTCTCCGCCTTGGGGAGAAGGGACCACCTCGCCGGTCGGCGCCACCCGCCAGATGAACTTCTCCACCGTAGGGAGATAGCCCTCATCGATCAGCTCTTGGAGGTATTCGGCGGAGATATCAGAACCTCTCCACACACCCTTATGAGAGTCACTTTCCTCTTTAGCGGCTTCGGGCGCCGCTCGTTCTTGGTCATTACCAGGGGACTCCATCACGACGGAGAAGGGGACGACCACCCCCTCCGGTGGAACGATAACTCCCTAAAATGGCTCCATTGTAGCCTCGGGAATCGCCGTCATGGAAGGAGCAGAGCTGCTGGAGGCCATTGCGACGAGGAGTGTGTGGAGGAAGAAAAGGCTCTGGTTAGGGTTTTTCGCAGAAGATCTCAAACGGTCACACGGCTAGAGGAAGACAAAGACTGGGAAGCAAATGCGGGTAAAAAGAAACAAATTGACTGCGGTGGAAATATATAAGCCTCGCGTCAAGATTCGTGCAAAAATATCTGATGGTTGGAACGTTGCCGACATGGAAGTGAACGTGCACGGTAATTTCGCCACGTCCTCCGTCTTTTGCCGCTCCACCGTTTTGGATTTCGCGCGCGTGAAAATAGCTAATGATTAATTCTTTGCTTCTATGAGTTTTGAGGTAGCGTAGGCTGTACCATACATCATCCTCCTAACAGTTGTAGTGAAGGGTCACATCTGAAGATTCCATCAAAGACGGAGATCGTCCGACTCTAGAAACAAAGACTCAAGGAATCTCCGCCTACATTGCGAAGCCAGAGACGATTGCAAGGTTCTTTGGGAGACCTTTGAGAAATTTCTTGACAGATTGCCAACATCACTTAGACGGGATATATGGAGATCAACGAGCAAGATGGCGCAAGATTTCAAAGTCCTCCGGGGGCTACTGTTGGGGATATGCTATATGGGTATCCTCATAGCATGTCACCAATCCGCCTAACCCGGGTGGCCCATAGTTGGTAGAAAGGCCTATGGCCTACTGGGTGGCCCAATTAGATGGATCCTGAAGGGAGGCCCATGCCGGATAAAGGAAGGCTACACAGGGGTCACCGACATACTCGTAGCCTTGGAGTACAAGATACGGAAGACTAGTTCGTGTAGGTATAGGACTCTTTACCTTGTCCGGCAAGGACCTTTCCCTGTAAACCCTAGGTCTTGGCACCTTTATAAGCCGGCTTGCGGGAGCCTTTAGGGCACAACTTCTCTGATTACAGCGTACAACACGCAACACCTCGCACAGCGAACCTATCTCTGTAACTCGGCGTATTTCCATTATAGTGATTTATAGCAGGAGTAGAGTTCCACCACCGTTCTGGGACTTGAACCTGGGTAAGCTGTGTTACCTCGTACCCGCCAACTCTCCGCCTTACCCCACGTCTCTAAACACGCACTGTGAGGATCCCTCCATGGCATACTCGTCAGCAATACCACGACACGACCTCAAGGTCGTGATGAAGTCCTTGCGCTCCTGTGGCTCCAACGACTTGAGTGCCTCAAGTGTGACACCTCGCGGGGAGTTACACACATCCGGTGACTGATGATGACTCCCGCTTCCCCGATCCAGCAACAGTTGCGGAAGTAGAGCTCTTGGATCCAAATCCCGCAGCGCGACGGCGCTCCACGGTGAAGATGTCTCTCGTTCGCGCAGTCCGAACTTGGGACCACGGTCACGAGAGAGAGAGAGAGAATATCCATTGGAGGTCTCCGAAAAAGTGAGGAAACCTTTATTGAATATTGTGTGTATTTATCTGGCCAAATACCCCCACTATATATAGGGGGAAGGGGAGGTACTACCTCCCTCAAAGTCCCGGGGTGGGACTAAATTAGAGGGAGAGGGGGCGCTGTCGGCCAGCCCTAGTGGGCCCTGTGCGGGGTGCTTGGCCCACCCGGCCACCCCCTTGCACCTTCTCCCTCTTACCTTTCCCTAATGGGCCCTCTTCCCTCCGGAATTGGCCCATTAAGCCTTTTGACCTTTAAATTGATTTTCTCTTTTATTAAATAATTATGAATAAATGATTAAATCAATATTTAACATTCATTCACATATTATTCACTCTCCGTGGCTATGGAACACCTTCCACCTCCACTCCGGACATCCTCCGGACTTACCGAAACCCTTCCGGTTTTCTCTCTACTCTTCTTTAGCGATTCTATCGATCCTATAAACACTCTCTAATCATCATCAAACCCTTAAGCCTGATACCCCACGGTTCGGGAACACTCCAGACATGGTCGGGACACTCCCGAACCAATGATCGACAGAGGGACCTGGATGGCCATGTGACCCATATGCATTCCACGAAGATATTTCGTCATTTGAACCGAGACAATCGTGTCTTATTCCCTTTGTCTATCGATACTTGCATTGCCCGAGATCTGAACAATGACATCACCATGTCGTGTTCAATCTCGTTATCGAACAATGCTACTTGACTTGTTCGACAAGCGATATCCCTGTGATCAAATCACACGCTGCACAGCTATTGGATATAACTTCTCCGAGTGGGCCCTTAAGTATCTTTCTGTCACGTGGACAGACAAATCCCGCTCCTGACATATATTGCGTCTACGGTTCCTCCGAGTACCTAAACACACCTTTATAATAACTGTATTACCAAGTAACGCTTGATGCTATCTAAGCACTCTCGAGAGACAGTGATTGATATAGCCTCACGGTCTAATGAATAGTCTACGAGGATCCATTCTAATCATCGTAACTTGAACTACGTGACATGATCGGGTCACGATGCTTAGGTTGGGTATTGGTTCATCATCTCATTCTCAGAATGAGTTGACTCCATTTCCAACTGGCATAAATGCCACATGATCAGGAAACCTTGATCATCTGTTGACCAATGAACCAGTGATTGGGAATCCTGGTTGTTTATATATCACATGTGTATTGATGTTTCCTCTCAATATAGTTATAGCATGATATAAAACTTAATCATAAACTTTGTGAAATATGATAATAGTCCTTATTACTATTTGTCTCTAGGGCATATTTCCAACAGTCTCCCACTTCCACTAGAGTACAAATAAACTAGCTGTGTTTGTTCTTAATTATGGGCACCATATTTCCCAGTACCCTGAACATGCTTGCTCATGGAAGAGGTTGAGTCTTGGGACTATACTTTACAGTCCCAAATCCTTTGCCACTTACTAATGTCACCTTGATTAACATTAATACTTTATCATCACATGATAACATCTGTGTGTATGCATCGTCACTATGGCGGCAGAACGAGGCCTGATTCCAGGAGCCTACAATGACTTTAGATCAACCTCGAGGGCTTTCTCATGGGCACTGTGCCCTAGGACACATCATTCTATGTTAAAAGCGAACTAGCCCCGCCATAACATTATACAACACTTTAGATGGTACCCTTATCTATTATTATAAATGTAATCATCGAAACACGAGTACACCCTGTGCAACTTTCGATGTTTTTGTTCACCTCGCTTCCTACTTGACTTTAGTTGGTATTATAGGAGTTTCCAACATATTCCCTTATAACATAACCCTTTATGCTTTAAGATATGTCATCCTGTATGGATTTGGAAAACATGCCTGCAGTTCTCTACCAGACACTACGGACAAACTTAGCTCAACGTTCCGTGATTCAAACTTAATCACTTTTCAAATGTTCCTTATTGGATCATATATTATGTTAAGTTACCATCTTGGTTTTCTAAGATAGAACCTATGTCTCAACATAGTGGATGATGATCATCCTTTCTTTCTTTCAACCATTGATGTTAAACTTAATACTATTCCTAACTTGAGTTATTAAGGACTAGTTCCTTAACTAACTTCTATTCTGAAACCCTTTTTAGAATCTCTTAAGGAATACTACATAATATCATAATACACTTATTATCAACTTCTACCCCTTATAAATCATTATTTATCGGTACTTGCACTTTTATTCTTAACACACTTAAGAATCACTCCTATAAGCTCCCACTCAAAATATGTTCCTAACACATTTGGGTATGAGTCACTACTCTTACTCAAACTATGTTCCTACATATTTGAATTTAAGACTTATATTGCTCCCACTCAAAAATATGTCGTTCACATATTGTTTTAGGAAGACTTTCATAGCTCCCACTCAATTTCATGCAAATTGCATATACACTCACTATTTTGAATGATTTCAAAATCCTTTGATCAAATGTCAAACTTGGAGATTTACTATGAGATACTAGTACTTTTACTAGTTTTAAATGCACTAGACATTTAGCACACTTGAATCAAATTCATTTGAATTGTCCAATACTTGACAAATTGTGCTTTTGTCATTCACCCCCTTTTCCACTATGGTTTCGCAGTCATTTGGGGAAAATTCCAAGTAACTCTTTTACTTGTAAGATTTAGCAACAAATTACTTTCTAATCTCAAGTGAATTTTTACTTCTAGGATTTCTCATAATTCTAGTTTACCATTATTTTCTTAGTAGTTCGTAGGTATGTCATATTCCGGTAATCATGACAAATTATTCACAAATGTTTCCATAAAACATATGGGTTACATTTTGAATCCTACTTTATGTAGTGAAAACACCAGTGGGGAAAACACAATGATCATTATCATTGATTCTTTCCTTTATGAAGAGAATCATTCAGGAACATTTTCTATTGCGCTTCTCAACACTCTGATGTAGGGTTTTGAATCCTCATCGTGTTATTCACTATCTTCCATTTGCTCCATAATCGAGAAATGTCACTGAATGCGAACTTTCTCAAGAATGCACCAAAATCCAAGAAATACAAGTTTTGCTTCTCTTTTGGTTTCAGCTATGGATTTCGTATTCAAGGTTTCCAATGAATACTCTACAAGGACTTATTTGCTATTGTTTTGGTTATATCAAATAACCCCAAAACTCTCATGACGATCCATACTTGATATGGAGCCGATCTCATGAATCCATATGGTTCACTATATATTCTAATTGAGTGCTAACTATTTTTAATTAATGGTCTCTACATCTACACTACAACGATTTATTTGGCGCCATCTATTCACCAATTTTTGATATCAAATATCATATTATGATGCTTTGCATTTTGACACTTCAAGTACATTGCATTTCACAATTTTCTGTTTATGCCATTCTTATAAAGTCGAATTTCATTACTATTGATCAAATCATAGTAATTAGGTTCTCATTTATCTTTAATACCCTTTGTTGATGAAACAATTTGATCATATCAAATAGTTTCATACTCATGTTTCCTTTGGTAAACTTATTTACGCATTTAAACAATCATATAATGATAATTACCATTTTTGTTAAACTACAATACATCTGATATGTATTCTCTTTAACAACTCATCAAACACTTTGTATTCAAGTAATACACGGTATTTAAATTATATTGCCGAACTTAGGCATGATTCATATGTGACAAGAAAACAAGTGTCTTTCACATATTATCAACATAACTTTGAATTTTAACAATGGTTTCATTCATTAATGAACATATCATTAAGTTGGGTATTTTTCAAGACATTTCAATATTTTACAAATGTTCATGTATTATCAATTAGTTTCAAACAATAAGGATAATTCACATATAATCAAACAAGGTATGAACATAAATAGAAATCATTCATAAAAGTGGAATAACTTTTTGTTACAAGCTCATATGAATAACCTCTCACAAAGTGTGAGACACACTAAAGGGGTTCACAATCTTTTGATTACAATAACTATCCAAAACATAAACTAAGTAATAAATGTTGAAGGAGAGTGTCGTTGGCCATCATCATCATGCTCGCCATCAACACGCAACGTCACCTCCTCTCTAGCAAGCACCTCTATGCAGGAGGACCTGTTTTCATTAAAACAGAACAAGTATCAAATATACTTAACACTACAAATGTGTTTGCAAGATTATAACATTTATAAAATTGTATATCAAGTATATACCTTTGTCATTGATGACCTCAGCGACAATGGGTTCAACCATCACATCTCTGAAATGTGATATGAACTCATGGAAATCTTGTGTTTCCGCGTCGCCTCTCATAATACAAGTCCTGACTTGTTCTTGGTAGCTTGGTGGAAGCGACTGCAGCACAACGCCTATTGCAAAAGAGCTTGCGAACCAGTTGTCCAGGAAATATGCAAGACTCATGTATGCATCATATATGCTCAACAAGTGATCGTTTAGTGAGGAGTTCTCCTCCATCTTAATGGAGAGGAAATCCCCCATCAGCTCATACTCCCATATGCGCACTTGTTCCACGAAATGTTATCTCAAATGTGCCATAACCATTCGGGGATTAATACTTCCCACAATCGGCCATAGCCCATCTTCCATCCTGAAGTGCATCGTTACTGATATGAATGTGGCCATCACACGATGACAGCAGCGCAGATCCCGCTGCTCCTGGGTCTCATGAAGATAGGGCGGCTCCAAGTACATCTCGTAGATCATGTAGTCGGCCACTTTGTTCTCGCTAAGGAGATCATGAAGGCGCATGACCCATACAGTGAAGTTGGATCCATCTAACTTGAGCTTTTCTCCTTTTAACCAATTGTCAATAGGGAAGGTAATCTCGGGGAGAACCATTTTCTACATTTATAATTGCAAAAAGGAATTTAGACTAAGTTTATAATTAAATGAGTTAATAATAACTCCACTAAGAAACACCTATCCCCTGAAGGGTTCTAGTGATAACACGACCCCTTTTCCCCACATCTCCCCGATCATCACGGCCATCAATGTGGGTTCTAGGGTGGACGCTAAACGTCGGTCACATCATTCATGCGACTCGTGCTCAATCTTTTGAACATCCGTGTTCCGAGGCCATGTCTGTTACATGCTAGGCTCGCCAACTCAACCTTAGTGTATTCGCTATGCAACATGGCTTACACCCACTTTATGCGAACGTAGATATGTCTGACACCCGATCATCAAGGCCTGCCTCATATCGAAGAACTTTCTTGGTGGTCCACACTAAGGGAGAACACAAGCATTGGTAATTTTTAACAGGGATCATCTTATTAGGCTACCATAGAGTATCTAATACTAGCACACAATAAGATATACAAACAATAACATTGAATGTAAATGTGATGTGATATGATCCTTCACGTCGTGATCTCCATCCGTCGTCACTGGATTCCAATGCCAGGGTTCCGGCGCCGTTGACACCAGGGTACCGGTGTCTTTCCGGCATGGTAGTACGTCACCTCCGTGACTATCTACTACTTCATAACATAAGGTAATCACTTTACCTTTGCCACAACCATATCACAAAGCAACGCCCCCTGCAAAACAAAGTTAGACGCCTCTACTTTATCTTTGCATGTTTTACGTGGCTGAATGGGCTTTCGCACAAGAACCATTCTTACCTACAAACTTTCACCACAACATTGATCAAGTAGTTGTCTATACTACACCCCTTTCGGGGCCCTCCATTGAAAATGGCATACCAACTAATGCGAGAGAGACAAACACCCCCCAAAGCCACTTTATACGGTACAAGCCATATGTCAAGCGTGGACCAGTCTCGCAAATGAACGCGTAAAGTCGGTTGGGGGCCGCTTCATCAAGCATTACTACGGTATACACAAGTACACGTGGGAGGGTAACAACTAAAATATCAACGCCCACATGCTACATCTCGTGTATTCTACCCGTACTAGAATTACTACGCATAGATCTAGCTCTGATACAACTGTAGGGGTTCCGCGTATGAAAACAATAAATTTTTACCCTACGCCCCTAAGCCCCTGATGTTGCCAAGACCTATCTATTAGTAATACATTAACGAGAGGAGATTTTCGCGAACGTACCCTTGAAGACCGAAAAGTGTTGTCAACTCTCAGGAGAGCGTGGTTGATGTAGACAAGCCGAACCGACCTCAAGGTTGTGATGAAGTCCTTGCACTCCTGTTGCTCCAATGACTTGAGTGGCTCAAGTGTGACACCTCGTAGGGAGTTACACACGTCTGATGCCTGACGAGGACTCCCGCTTCCCTGATCCAGCTGCAGTTGTGAAGTAGAGCTCCTGGATCCGAATCCCGCAGCGATGGTGCTCTGCGGTGAAGATGTCTCTCGTTCGCGCAGTCCGAGAGAGAGAGAGAGAGAGAGAGAGAGAGAGAGAGAGAGAGAGAATATTAATTGGAGGTCTCCCCAAAAGTGAGGAAACCTTTATTGAATATTGCGTGTATTTATCTGGCCAAATACCCCCAGGTACTACCTCCCTCAAAGTCCCGGGGTGGGACTAAAGGAGAGGGAGAGGGGGCGCCTCCGGCCAGCCCTAGTGGGCCCCGAGCGGGGGGGATTGGCCCACCCGGCCACCCCCTTGCCCCTTCACCCCTCTTACCTTTCCCTAATGGGCCCTCTTCCCTCAGGAATTGGCCCATTAAGCCTTTTGACCTTTAATTTGATTTTATATTTTATCAAATAATTATGAATAAATGATTAAATCAATATTTAACATTCATTCACATATTATTCAATCTCCATGGCTATGGAACACCTTCCACCTCCACTCCGTCCTCTGGACTTACCGAAACCCTTCCAGTTTTCTCTCTACTCTTCTTCGGCGATTCTACCAATCCTATAAACACTCTCTAAGCATCATCAAACCCTTAAGCGTGATACCCCACAGTTCGGGAACACTCCAGACATGGTCGGGACACTCCCAAACCAATTATCGACAAAGGGACCTGGATGGCCATGTGACCCATATGCATTCCATGAAGATATTTTGTCATTTGAACCGAGACAATCATGTCTTATTCCCTTTGTCTATCGATACTTGCATAACCCGAGATCTGAACAATGACATCACCATGTCATGTTCAATCTCGTTATCGAACAATGCTACTTGACTTGTTTGACAAGCGATATCCATGTGATCAAATCACACGCTGCACAGCTATTGGATATAACTTCTCCGAGTGGGCCCTTAAGTATCTTTCCGTCACGTGGACGGACAAATCCCGCTCCTGACATATATTGCCTCTACGGTTCCTCCGAGTACCTGAACACACCTTTATAATAACTGTATTACCAAGTAACACTTGATGTTATCTAAGCACTCTCGAGAGACAGTGATTGATATAGCCTCACGGTCTAATGAATTGTCTACGAGGATCCATTCTAATCATCGTAACTTGAACTACGTGACATGATAGGGTCATGATGTTTAGGTTGGGTATTGGTTCATCATCTCATTCTCAGAATGAGTTGACTCCATTTCCAACTGGCATAAATGCCACATGATCAGGAAACCTTGATCATCCGTTGACCAATGAACCAGTGACTAGAGTTACACTGGGAACCCATGGTTGTTTATATATCACACGTGTATTGATGTTTCCTCCCAATACAGTTATAGCATGATATAAAACTTAATCATAAACTTTGTGAAATATGATAATAGTCCTTATTACTATTTGTCTCTAGGGCATATTTCCCACAAATCATGCTCTATTTCTACACCTCCTTCACTTCCTAGACCAAAATTCCATGAAAATTTGTGATCACAAATTCTATTAAGTAAAGCCCAAACTTTAGGTATAGGAAGATTCATAAAGGCTCCTTCTGCGAAAGAGTCTAGTTCAATTTTATTAGGTTCAATTAAACCGCCATAAAAGATATATAGTAAATACCATTCAGGCAAATTGTGATGGGGATGTAGTCGTAGTAAATCTTTAAATCTAATATAAGATCTTACCAGTCCTTCATTAGAACGATTCTTCCAAGTCATTATAAGATGCATGATTCCAAAAGATTTTGATAATGGATAATATTTTGATAGAAATTCATAGGCCAGATTATCCCAAGGTGCAGTGGCTTCAGGGGGTAGAGATCTATACTATGAGAGAGTTATACTTGTTAAAGTCCGACTAAAAAGTTTAACCCTTTCCTCATCAGCGGTATATCCCATCAATAGAAAAGTGCTACATATATCTTTAAAACATGCAATATGCTCATATGGATCAGGATCTTCTTCATCTCCAGTAAATTGCTTCTTATGTAGAATACTAAGTAGTAGAGGATTTATTTCAAACCCCCTTGTCTTCTCATTGGAGTTGACTCTTTTATATATATCATAGGGCTTCCCAAAGTGGTTGAGTGGGTTACCACTAGTCATATTCTCAAACTCCATCATGTTGGTGGAAATCTGTAACATAAAACAAAATTTAGCAAGACAAAAATAAATAAGCAAAAACTAAAAGACCTACAGCGCTTAGCTCCCCAGCAATGGCACCGGAAAATAGCTTGATGACTGCAAGTGCACAGATCATTTGTAGCTAGTTTCGAAATAAAGATATCGATCCCACAGGGAGCAGGAGTCTGAAGTCTAATAACTCTTGAAATAAATATTACGATAGAAATGCTAGATAAAGTTCTAAGAGACAAGATAAAATGCGAGTATTGTGTAAAAATGTGTTCTTGGGTTTTGGGTATAAGAGCAAGAATAAAGTAAAGTAAAACAACTGAGTATAGAAAGTAAGTATCGCATATGTAAGAGATTAGAACTATAGTAAGGGAAAAGCGTTCTCAGGGAGTAGCGGATACACCATTAGTATTATAAGGATCTAAGATAAAGATTATCATCATGAACATTCTCAACTATGTATGTGTGGGAGGAACTCCGTATTTGGATGAATAGGCAACAACCGCTGCTCACATCATCCTCATAACCACAGCAGTCAGCAATCGACATCAATTGAATTACTGCGCTATTAAGGGATGTAATCCCGTAGGACATATCCCATGGCATGGATAGTGTTCCATGAGTTTCCTTGATTTCCCAAGTTGATACGTAAGGGGTGCCAACAGCTTTATAGTCACTGTAAGTGCTAGCACACCTTCGTCTACCAACGAGTAGTTTCCTCCATCAAGTCCCACGAGAGGCAAATATTGAGAGGTCGACTTCTCTCAACATCAAGATGTAGAAAATCTAACATATGGTCATAGCGATGAATATCATAATAGACTTTACCTTATTTCAATCTCATACTAGGGTTTCTCCATGTCCCAAGAACTAATACTCAGACATGGAGGCAATCAACATCATGGCAATGGTAGTGGAAACAATCATAGATGAATAGTACTTGTATAAATCCATAACGAGTACAGGAATTACAACAAGATCTAGACAAGGTGTAGATGGGATCGATGGAGATGGTGGTGATGCAGCAGTGGATGATGAAGATCGATGCCTTAGCCTCCCGGATCTGCGCAGGGCGAAGATGGATCATTGGTGGATGACTTCCCCCTCCACATGCCTTCCGGTGGTGAGGTTTCTACGATTTCTGGGTGTTCTGTATTTCGTCTCCTTGAACCAATTGCACGGGGTGAAACTATTTGATGAGGCGGAGGCGGCGCCAACTATACGGCCGGAAAAGTTGCTCCGGTCGTATAGTTGGTCGTTGGACTCTCTGCCTCCCTTGTTCACTTCTAGTTTTCTTCTAGTATTATT
The DNA here is from genome assembly GCA_910589775.1 of Avena eriantha. Taxonomy (NCBI): domain Eukaryota; kingdom Viridiplantae; phylum Streptophyta; class Magnoliopsida; order Poales; family Poaceae; genus Avena; species Avena eriantha. The sequence goes on from OU342742.1 coordinate 504,334,153, forward strand.
AATATTTCCCAAATAAGCGATTTACGTTGTTTTTGACTCCTTTTCTCCATAGTACAACTGCTCCAAGAATTGTATCCATTGGATCCATCATCTGTCTCGATCCTGGTGAAAACAGACATAAAATGTGCGCGCGAGCGCCATAAAGTACCAAGATCCTACATCTACAATGCAAAATAATAATGTAAAACATGATGCAAATATGCACTCATCATGGGTGCAACACTGCAGATCTCCGACTGTGTAGGGCCTCCTGTATGTACCCTTGAAATTCCTAAAGAATGCACTTTGCATATCATACTAGTTGTGGATGGTGTTTTTGGGAGTTCATTGAGCCATGATCGAGTCATCTTGCTCAGCATAAGCGGGAGATACTGAACTGCGACCAAGCCGTTTCCTCCTTTAGTGATGCAGCAAACCTGGATAAATTCCTAGAGCCAAGTGTCTGGTCGAGCCACACTGTCATAGGGTTGAATATGCCTTGAGATAGCAAATCCCTCCGGGAAATCTGTTTGTCGTATGGGAGGCCCGAAGCATTTTGGTCCCACGTATATGTTATCCGACTCGTAGAGCCGCGCCTCTATGTTTTGGGTTGATATGGTGACTGACGTCACTTGTGACAGAGAGCACCGTCTCGGATGTTCCCTGTAGCTACGGTATCGTGGAGCCAGATTTCTGTTTCCACCACCGCCTCCACCATGTTCCCTCCTTGGCCTCCATGTGAGTCGTTATGTGAACTTCTTGGTGGAGAGGGTGGTGTCGGTGGGTTGTTTACTCCATCCGGAGCTTCATGGTGACATCCACCATGCTGGCTTGACCGGTGCGGTGTTCATCGTTCCTTCGTCTGTCATTGCCATCATTATGATGAGGCTCAGTCGAACGGCTTGTGTGTCTAGGAGGGGGAATTTTTTGTCGGTCCTGCTCCCGATGTCGTGCTTCTTCTTATGCCCTGCGGTTATCCGACTCCCGCCGAGGAGGTTGTTGTGGAACCATTGCTGCGATGGCGTCTCGCTCCACAGCTGGGGCGACGTTGCCCTAACTGTGTGCGGCTTTATGCCGCTGTCCTGAAGAGTTGGTTCTTGAATAATTGTCTTCCCTAGGGTCTAGACGATAGTGTCGATCCGGTTCCCGTCGGGGCCTTGTATCTTGCTATCGACCAGTGTCCGTGCAACATTGGTCGGAATTGGAGACCAGTTTTCCGCTGCCGAACATGGCGACCTTCTGTTGATCTAGGCCCTTGGTTAGTAGCTTCACACTTAGCCAGACCTGATCTGGGCTTGGATTATTTGCCAAGATCTCTTGTGCCGCAACAGTATTTTCTACCAGCGTATTATACACCCAGTTTCCCTTGCTATCGAACCGAGGTTTTCCCACGGTTGTATCTCCTTCGAAAATTTTCTTATGAACTTTCGGATTTCTGTTGGCCAGCTCAGGGCCTTTTCAGGTCTTCTGATGATGCAGGCAGTTAAACTTTCCTGCCACTGCAATGCGTTGCTTCTCCTCGATGAGGTTAGTGGCTTTGTCTAAGAGTCTCTATCGATATGCCTCTAGAGCTACGGCTCTTTCCTCCATTTCATCTAAATTAAGATCCGCCATGGTTGGGATTGGCATTGTAAGTGATTATCCGAGGAACTCTCGGGCACCTGGGGTTACCACGTGTCCATTCACCGAAGATGTTTTCTTTGTTTCTTCTGGTATTAGAGCTCCATCTGAATCTTCTTCGTACTCCTTGGCGATTACCTCCTCGGCCAGAGGATCCTTGGCTGGAGTCTTCTTATTTTTCTTATTTTCCTTGTTAGCCTTATTGGCTCCCGTAGCAAAGACGTCTTGAGGTCTGATTCCTAGAGTTAAGCTTCTATCAGTACTATCGGACATCTGGACATCGGGATTATCTCCGAGATCCATATCATCATGTGGTTCGGGAGAGTTTTCTCCGAATCTTTCATCATCATGTAGGGCCTTTGATCCATGGCTTCTCCTTCTTCCACGGGCTTGGAGTTGATCTCCTCTTCAAGTTCTGCTTCAAATTTTCAGAATTCTGCTGACATCATGGAATCCTCAGGGAAGTCGGTATGTCAATGTTTGTTCCATTTGCATCCAGCACCAATTCGTTGTCATCTCCAGTATCGGCAGAGCCGGATCCAGATCCAACGTATCCGACAAAGTGCGATGTGTGTGACTTGAGGTAATTGTGGATTTCTTTGTTAGCTTCCTCGAAACTCTTGATGGTCTAGAGGATAGTGTCCATACTGGCATTACCACACAGCATCATCCGCCTTACTGTGTGCCTCTGAAGCGATTGACCTGCTCCAGCATCGGCAGAGCCGGATCCGGAGTCGTTGTTGTTTTGACCTTCCTGAGATTCGACCTCCTGGGGGAGATCTTCTTCATATCCGATCTTCTCCATGATCTCCGCTTCAGGTGCGAGCTGGGTGGGATTAGGGTTTTCTGAGACTCAGAACTCTGCCGCTTCCACGGATCCAGAAGCTTCTTCTGCCTCTATCATCACTTCTAGGGTGGGTTGGACAGCTTCAGTGAAACCGATATAAACGTCAATCTCGCCAAAAGACAAGATTGTGTAGCTGGTCACAGGTTCCCTAGCCGGAACCCAAGTCTTGTCAAGAAGGACAATAGGGATGGCGTTGGCATAGAGGACCCGGCTAACGATGATTACGTAGCTGATTCCGATTCACGCAGATTCCGCCCGGAACGAAGCTCCGAAAGTCACCTGCCCCATGGTGGGCGCCAACTATTGTCGGATTGAAGACACGTATTCCGTGAGGGGATCCTCGGGGCGTGGAGAAAGATGGAGTGTGAGCTGACAATGTTCCGACACGGTGAGCACACAAGCTTTACCCAGGTTCGAATCCTCCTGCGGTGGACGGATCCTACTCCTGCTAGCAATACAGTAATACGGTAGAGCCGGAAGTACAAATTACAATAGAGGTTTTCCCTGTGCGAGTTGAGGTTGTGATTGTTGATTGACTGTTTCCCTAAAGGCCTATCCCAAGGCCGTCTTATATAGTTGTCCGGTCCTAGGGTTACTGGAGAGTCCTATCCGGCTACGATATAGAGTCAGTTATATAGTACATCTTGGACTACAAGTGACACTACATGCCTAAGTCGGTAAGTCTTATGAGCCTTCCCATAGACGGATGGGCTTCCAACTTTTCTCCCTGACTAGGCCGCCCGTGAAGCATAGCTCTAACCCAAAGTGGGCCACCCTAGTCAGCGGGTCACAGTGGGTATACCTGGAAAGTATATCCCCAATAGCCGTATCAACATATCGATTCCGATCGGCATGGACCTTGTGCCCAAATGGCCCAGGAGAAGAATTAGATTTAAAATTTGAAAAACTTGCCTTACCGTAAAATCCGTGATCTAGTGTTGAAGATCTCGTCATCGATGAACAATTACATGGTGGTGAAGGCCTCTCCTCTGATCTTGTTTCCGGCACATGATCATCCATGAGGTAACGTCCATAGCATCACCCAGGGTTATTGTAGGAGGGTGGACCAGCAGCTTCAGCGGCGGCTTCTCAACAGATGAGCATGCACAGGTTCTCCCCGGTGAGGAAGAAAACCTCTCTGGCAAAGAATCCTGCACACGAAGCTCTTCCGCAGCCCATGCCCTCCATCTTCCCTTCTCCAGCCGGTAGCGCTTCTTTTCCCTGAGAGCATGTTCATGATCCTCCTCAGGGGTGCGGCACAGATACCACAGAGATCTTCCAGCCGACGTCGTCGACGAGGAAGCCTCCCCCTCCAAATCCGATCCCGATACCGATAAGCACCAGAAACGGCCGCTAGCAAAACCACTAGTGGAGTTTCCATCAGCGTCGCCCTAGGCTTCGCCATCGCTCTACCCCTCACTCATGAACTAACTTTTATGATTTCATCAATTTAAAAATTAGTTATTTGTGAACTAAAGAGGTTAAAAGTATCATAATAGTAACCAATTTGCATTTATAACTACATCTGAGCAAAGAGGCACAAACACAGTCGACATATCAAGAAAAGATTGCAGTAGATAAGTAGCTCCCGAATACCATTTATGACCTACATGGCGGACAATCCACACGGCCATATGGGACGGGTAAGGGCATCTCCACCAGGTCGACCCAACACGTCTAAACCCATCCGTGCGGACGTGTGGGATGTGCACGGCCTCCCAGCGGCCCGACCCATCCGGACCAACGCGTCCGGCTCGACCCAACCGTGTACCTAATTTGGGCAACGATTGTGTCAGCCCGGACAGCGTGCGCGGCCTCCCGTGTCCTCCCATCACCTTTGGCAGCCCCTCCCTCTAGTGGCACACAAACCACTCCACTTCGCCCTCCAAAAACCCTCTCCCAAATTTCCACTAGTGGGAGCGGGAGGGAAGGTGATGGATCCCACCGCCATGGCCGATGTCACGCCCTCCGGTGGTGCCATTGCCAAGAAGCGCGGACGGCCGAAGAAGCTGGCCAAGGATATGATGGTAGAGGAGCGGAAAGCTGAGTCAGAGAAGCGCGCTGGCCGGTGGGTAGCGGTGTGATCTCGACTCATTGCAGCCAAGCTCAAGAAGGAGCGCTGGGAGGACAAAGAGCGCTTCCTCGTCGTGCAGAACAGGGTCAACACCAATGAGCTAGCAGTGAATTCTACCAAGCACGTTGTCAACATGATGAAGCAGGAGGCGCTGACCGCCCCTTTCGGCGGCACCGTGGCCTTCGATGGCAGCTTCGTCGCTATTCCTAGCTTGTCCATCGCCGACGCGTCCTCTACCAGCTCCGTCACTTCCATGCCTTGCGGCCAGCCACCAGGTCAGCCCAGGATGCCAAGCCCGCACACAGCTTCGTTTGGAGGCCACACTAGGATCGTGGCCTCGCTCTCCTAGTTCGTCCATCCCCGCATGGTGTCGTCGCATGTGGGAGAGCCTGCCACTGATCTCAACCACTCCAATGACCGAGGGACAACCCTGGAGGTGTCAAAGAAGCGGTGGTCCATCTCTGCCATGGACATGCCGGCCCCAGTCAACTTGTTCGTCCAAATGTCCGATGAGCCGCCGACGGCATGGTACGGTTGTGACATTTCTTTGCCTTTACCAGTGTACTACTCCCTCTTATTTATCATGGCCAAACTGGGTGTAGGATTTCGTGGCCAATGATGCCGAGGACGTCCTGCACGACATGATCAATGAGAGTGGCAACAGCTATGGAAATGATGGAGAGACCCAGTAAGAAACCCAACAAGATGCCTACAACATTGTGTACAAGTCATTGTCTGGAAATGATGGCACTTCCATGGGCGAGGGGCTCACGGCCGCGTCGTTGGCCGCTTCACTTGTGGCGTCACTTGTCGACACCAAGAAGTTGAGTCAATGAACCTCGAGCTACACCACCGATGAGGACAAGATCCTATGCAAGGCATGGATGGAGATTTCACAAGATCCACTATTTGGCGCCAAGCAAAAGGGCTTTGCCTACTAGAAAAAGGTGGGCAAGTGATGGCCCAAGATATCTCGAGCTTGTTGGGGAACCCCAAGAGGAAGGTATGATGAGCACAGCAGCAAGTTTCCCTCAGTTATGAAACCAAGGTTATCGAACCAGTAGGAGCAAGGAAACACCTCCAAGGTGTTGTTGCCAACTTGGAATCCTGCACAACACAACCACAGAACTTTGCCCCAAACTTATAGTGAGGTTGTCAATCTCACCGGTTTTGCTGAAAACAAAGGATTAAACGTATTGTGTGGAAGAAAGTAAAAGCTTGCAGAAAGTAAATAGAAAGCAGTAAACAGTTGTAGATTGATGGTAAAAGAAAGGACCGGGGTCCATAGTTCACTGGTGGTGGTTCTCCTTAAGATAGATGACATGTTGGGTGAACAAATTACAGCGGGGCAATTGACAAACATCGAGAAAGCATACATGCATATACTAATCATCTTGACTCCTATGAGATTTGATTGGGCATTACAACATTATACATATACTGTAATCCAACTACATCTATGACTAATAATCCACCTTCAAGTTATCATCCGAACCCCCTCCAGTATTAAGTTGCAAGCAACAGATAATTGCATTACGCATTGCGTGTAAAGTAAACAATACGATTGTTCTATGAATAAAGGATTGTTGTTTTCTCCCTAGTAGCAACAGCACATCTAGTACCTTAGAGTTTCTATCACATCCCCAGATTACTAGAGGCATGAACCCACTATCGAGCATAAATACTCCCTCTTGGAGTTGCTAGCATCTAGTCGGCCAAGATATCTACTAACAACGGAGAGCATGCAAGATCACAAATAACAAAGACATGATAGAATCAATAATCAATCTGAAATAGAATCTCAATATCCATCAGATCCCCGCAAACATAACATGTAGGATTACAAATAGATGATCTTGATCATGAACGGAGCTCACAAGATCTAAACATGGTAGCGCAAAGGAGAAGAACCAACCATCTAGCTACTACATGGACCTGTAGTCCAAGGATGAATTACTCACGCATCACACCAGAGGCTTGCATGGTGATGAAGAAGGCCTCCAAGGTGAATTCTCCCCTCCGGCAGGGTGCCGGGAAGAGCTTCATATCCCTCCCGATCTAGGGATAGAGATGACGACGGCTACAGACTCTTTCATAGAATTTTGATCAGGTACTTAGGGTTTCTATATCGGAGGCATCTTATAGGCGAAAGGGGAGGCCGAGGGGGTGCCCTAGGAGGCCACACCACCCCCTGGCGCGGGCCAGGCCTGGCCGCGTGGCCAGGTGGTGTGGCGGCCCTCTGGCCCCTCTCCGTCTCGTATTCTAACTCTGTGTCCCCCTCGGTGATAAACTGACTTTGGCTTTTGTCCCGTCCAATTCCGAGAATATTCATTTTTTGACTTTCATGGAACCAAAAACAACAGAAAACAGACAGCTGGCACTGTGGCATCTTGTTAATAGGTTAGTCCAAGAAAGTGTATAAAAATACTCCAAAGTGTGGGCAAAACATAAGAAAGTAGATAAAAACAAAGCATGGAACATCAAAAATTATAGATATGTTTGCAACGTATCAGCAAGTTCTTCCATGAGCATAGAAAATTCGGGAAGGACACCTTCTATAGCGATCGAAATGATCTCTCCCTCTCCAAGCGATGGGGCACCATCCATGCCGAGTGTATCAAGTTCCAAGGCTCCTACGAGATGGTGACGAAAAGGAAGATAAGCGGCATGATGTCGGTTGACATGGTAAAACCTCTTTCTCTCTTTGTCAATGTCTTGCATATGCATTGAGCCACTGTTGGCATCCATATGTGTACGTCATGAAAGCAATGGAGCACTTCAACAAGGTGAATGATAACAAGGACTTCATGTTGTCCCATTGTTGGACGTTGATCAAGGACTGCAAAAATGGGAGGCTAGCTATGCCCTATAGAATGAACTTGACAACAAGAAGAAGGGCAAGAGAAATGCTTCTATGGGCGGTGTCATCCACCTATATGACGGTAATAATGAAGGATTCGCCAACCCTGTAGGTGACGGGATTGCCGCCCGTGCCCGCTAGCCTAGAGCCACAAGGCTACAAAGGCCGACATCACCCACCAGGCTGGTTCCTTGGCATTCCATGAGACCTTGAGGACGATCTTGGAGAATAAGGAAGAGGTCATCGATGAGAAGGAAGAGAGGCAACGCAAAGAGAAAGAGGCCAGCACCAAGAGCTTTGTAGAGCTCCAGACGAGGTCTATTAAGGTGGAGGAGGCCAACACCAAGACCAGGCTAATGGAGATCGAGGCCAAGGCAAATGCGAAGGAGGCCGAAGTCAAGGCCAAGGAGGCCGAGGGTAGGTATAGGGTGGCGGAGGTAGACGCCAAGGACAAGGAGGACGAAGCCAAGATCATGGCCGAGGAGAATGCCATCATGCTCACCGACCTGGACACCATCACCGATCCCGATCGCAGGGCTTGGATTGCGAGGAGGCAGCAGACAATCCAGCCTTGTGATGCTTGAACGGTGATGGTGACGGCGACTGCAACGTTTTGGGCAGAGAAGCTGCCATTTTTTTGGACATTGTCTATGATATTGCCCCTTTTGCACATTTCAGATCCACTAGCCACGTCTGCCATTTTATTTGATAGTCAATTTGTGTGATATTTGTTTGTCAATCTGAGAGCTTATTTGATTCATGGAAATTGCATAGGAATTGTGTAGGATTTGAATCCTATGAGAATTTTTTCTATGTTAATTGTTTGATTCATAGGAACACATCCTATAGGAATCTTGTAGTGCAATTCCTATAGGAAAGAAACATTAGATCAAACCTCATGGAAAATTTTCTTTACTACATCAAACAGAATTCCTCTTCTCGTAGGATTCAAGTTGGCATAACATCTCAATCCTATGTTTTTACTATTCCTATACTTTTCCTATGCTATGAATCAAACAAGTCCTGAGTGTTTAAGCTGATTGGCAAATCCTTGGCCAACGATGACGCCAAAATATGCCAGGACGAACAAATGAGTCGCGCCGCCGGGCACTGTTGGCTGGACAGACCAGACCACGATCCAAAAACGATCGCGGTCCGACCATACGGACAAAAACAAATCGCTTCGGTCATCCGTTTGGATTGGCCCGGTGGAGATGCTAAAGTACCTCCAACCCGCAAGACACAGACGGACAAACCCACCTCCCAAGTGCCCACTCCAGCATGGCTGATTGGCCGTGTTGCCCTTCGGGCTAAGCGGGCAGGAGCAGTATAAGCGGGCTCGATAGATTACGCAAGCAAAACGCTGGAATTCTATCACTCTACCAGGTTCATACAGCATAAACACAGCATCATTCAGAGATGTCAAACACATTCCCATGCAACAGCTCAACGAATAAAAAATGAGCAGTCTCCGGAATAATTCAGCATCATTTCTGCAGTTTGCAACAAGATACCCAAAGGAGATGAGTGCTATTTTTTTACCTGTTCTAAATGATGTTTGGGAGGATAAGCAAATACTCTCTCTGTACCAAAATATATAAGGGATATAAGTTTAGTCAAAATCAACACCTTCTAAGTTTGACTAAACTAATATGCCTTATATTTTGAGACAAATGGGGTATATGAATGGTCACCCAAATGTGATAGGTAGCTAACGTGACAATATGACAGGTCAAAATCTTGGGCTCTTCGATATCCTTCTTTTCCAGCCTTAATCCGCAACATTTTTTGATTGAGCATTCACGTATTGTTTTATCTTCAGGTTACACCTCAGTAGAATATCTGCGACGTGTTAGAGACTACTTGTAAATAAAGACCAACACATGGGTATCTCAATTACCCAAATAACATTGAAGCTGAAACAGATGTAACAATATGCAGAAGAAGGATATTTAAACATAAAATGGTGAAGTTGCACTCAAAAGTACAGCACAGAGAACAAAAAGAAGAAAATACAAAGAAGATTGGAATAGGCCATTGGATCGATCCCAAGAGTCTCAGGAAGAAAGACAGCCGTTGCTGTGAAAAGATACAGATTTTAGGTGCACATTTAGATGACAGTTTCATTTTTTGTAAATATACACCAATCAATCATATTTTCTTTTCAGAAAAATAAAATATCCTGCCAGCAAACAGAGTATTGACAGGATGGAAGAAGTGACATGTTATCCTAAATACAAAAATACTCCATAGATATCTTGATATCATGCACAACTCACATTCTTTGCTATGCCCAGGAAGCCAGGACGATACCATACACAAGTTAATCGAGAAACTAAACAATATCAGGACAAGGAATTACAACAATGTTTAATACTCGTAAATACGCCAACATGCTAGCTGGGATGACTGAGTTCTGTGATCATTCCTGATAACATAATCTACTACAGAAACGTGTTATTCTTCCTAACATTACTTAGCATGTGTCGGATGCAGCATGTACTCTGAAATTTTAGGTTACAGCTGCTAGATAGCCAAAGCATAATGCAAGATTGATGGGCACCAAAACATCCTCACCATCCTCCGCCATACATACATCCACCCACACACGTCAATCCTCACACAAGCACAAGTTCACATTTGGAACAATAAAGCTATGCCCAAATCCTAGAAACTGTGAACGTAAGAGAGAAGATAATCGAGGGGCTGTTCGTAGAGATCAAGTTCCGACTACAGGTAAGATCGGAAAGCTGCCAAAGCCTACTTTTACAGCAAGATCTACAGCCGCAGTCACATAGAAGTGTAGCACGTGACCGGAATATATATTTTTTGAACCAGCGTGTGACCGGAATAAAAGGGAGATAAAACTGGAGAGAGGAAGAGTATAAAAAGAGAAATAAAAGAGACAGCGCAACCGAGATGGAGGGCTAGAAGAGGACAAGTTGGGTAAGAACGGGAAATAGTCATGGTGAGAAGTAGAGCAACAAATAGTCAGTTGTAAAACACGGAGAATGACATGTTTGAGAGACAGAGCATGTCATGACACAAAACATGTTACATAATAAATATCGGCACTTACTTCAGGGATTATCCTGCTCTATGACAATGATCGGATTCCATCCAAGCATCAACCAGATTGCCCAAATCACACACTCAAGAATTCTTCCCACAGAGCTAGAAATCACGATAACTCTATACCAGTTATGTACATCAGTGCAAAGCAAAGTCACCGGAATCAAGGCAGCTAATATATTCAAGCCAAAATTGAGTCGTGTAGGCCCCTACAATAAATCAAAAGAAATTGTTAAGCGAGAGGGAGGGAGGGAGGGAGGGAAGGAGGGAGAGAGAGAGAGAGACCAGTGAGTAGTTCTACCATGTCAATCCTTATGTATATGTTGCATTAAGTTACTAAAAGATTAAGTGTCTCCATAGGTTTAACACTATCTTCTCTGAGTAACTAGGTGTGGTTCCTGGAGGGCTCGAGGTATGGTAATACCTCTTCATAGTTTTAACACTATTGGCCGTCAAATAGAAAATAACATCACATGTCATAAAAGATTTCAATAAAAGGTTTACCAAGTTTTTTCTTACCATTGTGAAAACACGAAATACATACATTACTATCAAGCAGACAAATGCAATCTTCTCAAAATAGAATATGTGCTTGAAATCTGTCGGCTGTAGCTTTGCAGAGTAAAGCAATAACACCCGCGCCACCGATGCAGGAAAGACATGTCAGTAGAAGAACCATGTTACTTACCTATATGCACAACAAACAAAGGTGTATAAAAATGAATCCTGTAAGTACTCCCTTCCTTCCATAACTCTTGTCGTGGTTTCAGTTCAAATTTCAACTAAAACCAAGACAAGTATGCAACGAAGAGATACATCAAAGACATAATCTTGAGTAGCAAGTTAGTATTTCATATTAAGGGTGTCTACCTGATATATCGTCCTTTCTCGATAGCATAAAAATGCAACGAGCAGTAGAAAAATGGAGCAGTAAATTGCATTCGGGGCCCAAATTTGACAGCTCTGATCAGATTTTAACATTATTCCATACACTATCATAGACGTATAGTAATTTACGCTCATCGCCAGTGTGAAATACCACATTCTTACAGGCTCTACTTTGATGAAGAAAAGAAATTTATGAACTTTCCCCTGAACTGGCTGCAAAATGTAAATTGAGTACCTACAAAACAACACAGGCGTAAGATTTTTACACTTTTGAGAAGAAACAGATAAATATCCAACTACCATGTTACAAAATTATCATAAAGAACTGATGTGTGTTATATCCTATATCAAATGTAAAGCAGAAATGTAAATGTAGCAACTTTCAAAAAAAGATTTGGAGGAGAATTACCATGGACCTATGATGCAGACTACTGAAACAATAAGTACAATAATTGCACAGGTTCCTTCCCTGAAAACATAAATAACGAACCATATAACCAACAAATATTTACCATTAAATGGCATGTATGAATCAATCATATAATAAGACAGACCATATTTGAGCCGTCTTTGGTGCAGCACGCTTTGAATGTGTCCAATGCGTTGAAGATATGTCCACTATAGGACATACAATCTCATGAGGTGGGAGTAGAAACTGTATTACATCCGGTTTTGGACAGAAACCTTGTCCAGATCTTTCAGCCCTTGACGAAGACCCAGCCGTAGTGATTAAAGTACAAAACAATACAATCAAAAGTAAATATCTGGTGTGATTCCTTATCCCGGTCACCTGTTGTTTGATCAAGATGTCAATGATGACATAGTTTTGACATGATTTAACTTGAGCCAAGTACCCATACTTTACAGTCAAATACTAGAACTGAAAAGAACATTAAAAATCTAATGGCAAAGCACATACAGGATGTCTATAGGTTTATAATTCAGATCATATATGTATCATCACAGTTTCAGAGAGTTAAGCGCAAGAAAAGTTAGCAAATACACATTACTCATAATAGTTAATATCAAGTATAGGAAATGGCAAAAGGTAGCAAAGAATATCAGTGTAGGCCATGAATTCAATTTTAGGAAGTTAATATTGAGCAAACATGAGAGACATCTTAAAAACAACGATTAGCAAACTTAAAAGACATCTTAAAGGCAACGTGGAAAGACGTTCCCCATGAGATAATATGAAATAAATAAAGGCAAACCTTTAATGCAGTGAACAAGTGAGCCTTAACTTTCTCCTTTTTCTTGTGCTTCTCCCTATTTCCCATCCAAACCTGAGAAGATTTTACATGATGTTAAATAATCTATGTGCTATGGAAAAAATGTAAACTGGACTAAACAAGCAAATATTACCTTAGGGAGTTCATATTCTCCTTTGTCATCCAAATCACAAATAGTGTTCTCTTGATAGGTTTCATGTATGCATTCAGGATTGTAAGTATTTGAATACTTTACAAATCCAAACGGGGTTGTATTCAGTCCAGGACTCTTTTGTGAGACCTGTAGCCAAGAAAATAGACAGTATTGAGGCAAAAGCGAACATGAGAGGTTTCGGTGTTTTTAAATGGACATTACCTCTTCCACACCACCATCATGATTTTCTAAATCCCATTTCATTCCACTTTTTGACTCCCGCAGATCAGTGAACTTGTACCTAAATTGTAATTTTGCAAACTTATTCAGTGATTCCTCAACGAACGTAGAGTTGAAAACATACGATATATAGGTAAAGCACTACTCGCTCCATTTCAAAATATAAGATGTTTTAGCTTTGTGAAGTAAATGTATCTAGATGCCTTTTAGTGTATAATTCGGAGTGAACCTAAACGCTAAAAGAGTTAGATACATTCACTTCATAAAGCTAAAACATCTTATATTTTGAAACGGAGGGACTAATAGAAAGCTATGTATATCATCAAGATAAGGAGTTCCATTGGATCTAGCAACACTGGTTTTTGCGTCTTAGAACAATCAAAATGTAGGTGAAAGTTCAGACAGGTGACTAGTAAATATTTCGTTCATTCAGCTTCATCAACGAGCTACGTGTCTTCTTTTTCTTTGCAGAAAAAAAAGAGTTTTATTAAGGATCTGGCAAAGTACAATTCATTACACGGGCTGGTTCAAGTCCAGCCGGACAGGACCCCAGCTAAACCATGGTCTTATTCTGCCTTCTCCAAAAGCGGCTAATTCATGATTAAACTTGTTCCGCGACCTTTTGCCAGTTTGAAGCACTTAAACTCTATCTTCAGTGAGTAGATTCCTCACTTATTAATGATGCTTTTCTTGACTAACATCTCAGCAAAGAGCAGCATATTAGTACCTAATACTTTTGCGAATCTGTTCCAGGAATAAATAACCTCCAATATGGTAGCAGTCATGTGAATGGGAGCTATTTGTTTCCCTATGATCTACCATACATCTATTTCGGAAAAAAAAAACACCACTGAATAAAAAAGAGAAATAAGGCAGGAACATTGTCCGATATTCATTGAAAATAAACATGAAAAGCAACACAAATTAGACTTATGCATCAAACAATTTTGAAAAAAAAAACAAAGTGGTTATTTTTTATCAAATACATTTGGTGATGAGTTTTATCAAACACAGGTAGATTGATTCTCCTTTCGTGTCTATCAAACTGGGCAACACTACTTTTCACCACAACCAGTAAAGAACCTGTATATAGGATTCATGTGTCTAACTACCAATGGCTTAATTCCTAAGATAGTCGACTAAGAGCATCTACAGCGCCCCCATCAGCCCATTGGGGTCTGGACACAAAACCGCCCCCCAAGCAGCACCACCAGGCCACCCGGACAGGCCCAAAAGGTGTCCAGCAACCCCTCTATGATATATATTAAATTAGCGAAACCAATCTAAGTATCTCTCAGGCCATATTCTTTGTGGTGATTTAAGTTCCACAATAAAGTTGCGCCTAACTGTTGAAATTACATCATATCAAATCCTATGCTGCAATTCGAAATTCATAGTATTGACATGAACAGCTAAAACGCCAAAAAGACAGACTAGGTACAATACTCATTATATCAGTTCCGCTTGATGATTAAAAACATGTTGATTTTTGACTGAAATGTTTTGATTTAGTACTAAGCAACCATCACCTCCAATAAGTATGCACATAATAACATTTGTCCTATTTAAATGAACCATAACATTTAGAAAGAGCTTGGAAAAATAAGGAAATTAAAATTGGGCACTCAAGGACACCTCTCATGCCATCTGCCTTCTACCGTCCGTTTTCACGATCGATCAGACCGTTTCTGGGTGTCCATCATGAGCTCTGGTTCACCTGTGTGAACTAATAGTACACTTCATTTACAGGTGTTTAGGTGTTTGGGGAATTTTAAACTCTTTATTATGGGTTTGTTATATTCTTGGCATGCATGATTAAATGTTTGCAAACATGTAAAAAAATGTTAGCCCGTACTGTACAAATAAACTACAGGCCCCAGCACCACAGCAGAATAGAACCTAGTTCTGTTTTACCGTTAGTTAACTTTTTACTAGACTCATATACCATAGTCAGTCATATCAGTTTACTAGTTAACAGAAACCTAAACGGTCATATAGTATAATAACCCAGTTCTATCCATGTTAAGTTAGCAGAAACCTAGGCTCATATATCGTCAAGCCATCAGAAAACTAGACTCATACATGTTTGGGGAGTATTATACATCACAGTCATTTCAGTTTAATAATCAAAATTCCTGGCATTTGGAACAAGGAAGTTGAAAAGCATTTGAGCAGTTGGTTATGATGATAAGAACTTGTAGCCAGCTCTAGTATGTTTCTTCTCGGGTCAAAAGGAACATGCATACTTGCAGAAGAGTAGTATAGCACTGAAAGCTGACAATAATGAATTAATAATGTCTAACTTCCCCAAGATTACTTGACATTTCTGAAGTGAAACGTTTGAAGATTCAATAATGTCGTTGGGGAAGATTCAAACGTTTCCCCAAGTAGTATAGCACTGAAGACTCATTATGGAAGTTAGACATTCCCCAAGTACTAGTATACTAGCACTGAAGATTCAATAATGAATTAATAGTATAGCACTGTGGAAGCAGCAAATCACCTTTGGACGAGGCACAGTGTATTGGAGTCGTTGGCATTGACGTCGTACAGCGAGTAATGGAACCAGTGGACGGCAACGGACTCGAGCCGCCGCTTGCCCACGCCCAGCTTCATCAAATCAAGCTTCCCAGCCGCGTACGCCATTGGGCAGAATCCGAAGGACAGAACCAGCATGTCTGCGAAGACCGACGGTCGCTGCCCGGCGGCCTCAAGCGCCTCCATGAACGTGCCGAGCACGGTGAGCCCGACCCTGGGCGGGCCACGGGAGCAGGAGTTGAGAATGTGGACGAGACCCGGCCACTGGAGCCCCAGCATGATCATGATGTGGAGAATGTGCCCAAGGCCTTCGCGCTCGAACGCCTCCTGGATGGGCTGTTTCGCCTTAAAGTGGGAGAGCTTGACGATGACGCTGAAAGCCTCGAACGCAGCGGCGGTGCGCGAGTTGACCAGATCGGAGGCCGCTGGGTAGGAGGCATGGGGGAGCGGCGCGTAGAGGCAGATGCCGTGGCAGGAGCTAACGAGGCGAGGAGGCATGGCCTTGGCGAAGTAGGCGGCGACCCTTTGCGTGGAGGTGCGGAAGGTGGTTGCCAGCTTGGTGATTTCCTGCAGCGCGCTCGGTGCCTCGTCGAGGTCGTCGGAGTTCACGGACTCGGCGCACCGCAGAAGGACGAACGTCCGCAGATCCTGGTCGCGCTGCTTCCGCCGCTGCTTCGAGGGCCCTGCTACCGGAAACGAAGGCATCACGTCGGAGAAGTCTCCCGTGGCGGCGTTCACGTCCGAGAAGTCCCCCGTGGCGTGCCACTGCGGCGGCAGGTAGAGGTCGGGAGCCGGGCGCTTGCGTACCAAGTCGACTGCAGCGGCCCCGTGCTCTATCTGCTGCAAGTAGAGTATTACGTGGGATGGATACGGAGAGGGGAGTGGTGGGAGTGGGAGCAAGGCGGAGAGGGAAGCGGAGGCGGCAGCATCGGGGGCGATGGAGGAAGATGAGGGAAAGTGTAGGAGAGAGGAGGGGCCCATCAAGAAACGTCGAGGGGAAGCCGACGCCGCCGATGAGGCGCGCATGGCGATTGGCTAGAGCGTCGCGGGAGAGGGGGTGGTGGTGGCGGCGGAGGAGGCGGCGATGAGGTGCCGCAGGAGTCAGGACTAAAGTGGAATGGAACAAGAGCGTAGCATAAAGCACGGCGGTCATTTTCCACGGAAGAAGAAAAGGGCGATGGTAATTTTCCCCGCAGAAATTACCGATTTCCTCTTGATTTTTTTGTCTGGGTTCTCTTTTTTATCTCTGCTGTCATTCCTTTAGCCTCTCCTGGACATTTCCGGACCGAAATCTTACGCTATTTGTCGCCGGATGGATAAAACTTTCTATTTGTCGCCGGATGGATAAAACTTTCGATCTAAGAAAAGGCAGTTTTCCATTCACGTTTCCAACCAAATCTAGAATCTGACGATATATTTAAAAGTTTTTCTTTCCGCCGGAGAAACTCGCTCAAAGCAATTCGATAGAAACTCACCCAAAATAGTTCCGTGATCGCAGGCAGCTCGGTCTTCAGATTATTAAAAAACATGAAATTCAGAGATCACTCGTCGACGGGGATGGGCTCCTCCGCGGCAGGCGACTCCTCTGCCGTAGGTTCTGCGGCAGAGCTTGGCGACGGGTTCGAAGAGGTAGAGGCGAAGCTCGGCGACACGGTGGTGGCAGACATCGAAGGTACGGAGATCGGCATGCCCGAGGCGGGGATGTCCTCGGCCAGAATGGCACTGCGATGCGCCATGTACCATGCCTTGACCTATGGGCTCATCATCGAGGTGTCTTCGCCGCCCACGAGGAATGTCAGGTCCGTGTTCCTAGGGCTGGGCACTAAAAACCGAAGACCGAAACCGAAACCGAAAAACCGAGACCGAAAACCGAACTAACCGTATATTGGGAGACCGAAATAATTTCGGTCTTAAAAACTAGATGACCGAAATAAGTTCGGTTAATTCGGTCCTTCGCCTCACATGACCAAACTGACCGTATGGACCGAATTATTCTGAAGCCCATCTTTTCTCAATTATTTTGCATGCTCATTAGTGCCACTCTAGTCCGTATAGGTCATAGCCCACGACCTTGTCTTCATTCGTTCTATGGACACCGAGAAGTATCCACACACCGTAGAGTCGCAGACTACGTACGCCCTACGCACGAGGCAAGCCTGCTGGACTGCTCCGTCCAGTTACTCGTGAGAGTGCTTGCATATCTTGTCTTGATTCTTATTCCATCTTGTATCGTGTGCTAATTTTCTTGGGAATAATTTCTTGATTTGCTGTGAATTTTTGTAAATACGGTCTATTTGGTCATGATCGAAGACCGGACCGAAAAGACCGAAGACGAATACAGAAAGACCGAAAAGACCGAATGTAATTCGGATAGCATTTTTAGATGACCGAAATTCTGAATGACCGAAAAGACCGGACCGAACAAACCGAACAGACCGAACGCCCTGGCCTACGTGTTCCTCTTCTTCACGGTGAAGTTGTCCTTGAACAGGTCGAGCTTCTTGTCTTGGTTCAGCAGCATCTGGCTCCACCTCTCTTCAGCCTTCTCCTTTTGTCGGCATGGGCCTTCGAATCGGCAATGCACTTCTCGATCGATGCGTGAAGCCGTTCGACAGGCGGTCCCATGGCCTTCAACGCCTTGGCCTTCTTCTGGCCGAGCTCTGGCCTTCCTTCACCGGCAGTTAAGGGTGGCGTCTCTAGGTTGTATGTAACACCCTCAAATCGGCTATGTGCATGTTTCAGCGATTCTCGCCAAATCTGCATAGAAACAATTAAAGGATGCCCACCAGGAACTTGTGTGCGGTTGGAAAACGAAGTAATATCATTACACAATAGTTCATGATGGAACCCACAGAACATATATATATATACAACAACGACTCAATGAGTCAAGAGTACAGATATACAATATAAAGATCCAAATCACCTTGAAAATGAAATAAACATCCGAGTACGGATAATAAGAAAATTGAGCTAAGAGCCCTAAAGAATAACTAATGGTGTCCATAAGCCTGCCCAGGCCAAGCCGGAAGGGTAACCCTGCTAACGACGTCAAATTTATACCTGTTAAAACAAAAAACAAAAAAAGGTGCCGACAAAGGGCAAAGGAAAAAGGGGAGCGGTCAGTACTGATGCTAGTACACGGCGAGTCTAGAATTCAGCGGCTCTCGCTTACATAGGTATGATGGACTAAAACAGCAGCGAAGCATGTACTAAACAATCTATAGAGACTCGATATAACTGTCAGCAATCAAAGCAGGATAAGAAAGTCATATTTGGAACCTATCTGATACTAACACCAAACATACCCATCCTGGTATTTTCCCCTCGAGACCAAACGAGGAATTCATGACGAGGAAACTCACACAGTTGGTAGTTTTATTTATTCATTACATGGTGGTTATCCAACTTACTAGTCATATTAGATCCACGTCAAATTATAACAGTAATTCTTTAGTTAAAGGTGTCTATGATCGAGAAATTGCGCTTCAAGTCATCCATAACCACGGACACGGTTTTTCAAAAAGATTTAAACCTGTAGGGGTGCATCAAAGTATCCACACGCACTACAACCCTTGTTGTCAGATCCGATATGTGCAAGATCATGAACATACACCCAACGGTATGTTGACGGGGCTTTGGAGGTGTGTTGTGTTGTGTGCTGCACGCTGTGTTGTGTCACCGCGCTGTTGCGCGCTCGTGGAGTGCGTGTGTGCATGTGTGTGCCACTGGCGGCGGGGTGTAGCTAGGGTTAGGGTTAGGATAGAACTAGGTTAGGGTCTGGGGCTAGTTAGGTTTTGGGTCGGGCCTGCCGGGGTGGTAGGTGGCCTAGCCTACGGGCTGGGTTGCCTCCCCGGGTACAAACAAAATAGTTTTTATTTTATTTGTTTATTTAATTTTAAAAGACTTTTGTAAATAGTTTTAGACAAATAAAAGATCCGAACGGACTGAGGGTTTTGATTTGAAATTAAAGAAGGGGACTATTTAAAAAAAGATAGGCTTTTAGCAAAATATTTTAGGCAAACATATGAATGATGATGATGATGATGCTCAAATGCAACATGGCATGATGACATGAGCATTATATCATGATGATGCACAACACAATAAATAACAAGCGGTTTTCTAGTAGTGGTTTTCCCGGGGTGCTACATTGTCGGAATCTCCACAACAAACTATGAGCTTGATGCCAATATCCTTGGCAACACGAAGTCCGTGAATGAGGGCCTCATATTCCGCCATGTTGTTGGTAGCGTTGACCAGCCCCCGAGCCATTGAGTATCTTGGATCCATCAAAATGCATGACCCAAAACTCTGGCTCTGGCACATGAGTGTCTTCTGGCAGTTATGTCGAGTCAGCGATAAAATCTGCCAATGCTTGATATTTGATAGCGCCACGTCTCTCGTAGGTGATTTCAAAGGTGGCAAGTTCAATGCTCCACTTTGCCACCCTTCCTGTAGCGTCGTTGTTGTTGATAATGTCGGACAGCGGAGCCTTTCTCACCACTATGATAGGGTGCTCCTGGAAATAATGCCTTAGCTTACGTGAAGCAAGGAAAACTCCATAGGCTAGCTTCTGGTAGTGTGGGTAACGCTGCTTGGATTCCTTCAAGACCTCACTTACATAGTAAAATGGCCACTGAACTCCGTGCTCGTGCGTTGGCTCCTTGCATTCCACCACGACGATGATGCTGATAACCCAGTTGGTTACCGCCATGTATACTAACATGGGTTCCATTGACTCCAGTGCTGCAAGTATTGGCGCGGAGGAGAGTATTCTCTTCAATTCCTAAAGTGCTGCATCTGCCTCGTCCGTCCATACGAATTTGTCTGCCTTCTTAAGCAACTTGTAGAGCAGCATGGCCTTCTCTCCAAGTCAGCTGATGAACCGGCTTGTTGCTGCGACGTAGCCTGTAAGCATTTGTATATCCTTCAAGCATGTCGGGCATTTGATGTCAAGGATGGCATTGATCTTCTCCGGGTTGACCTCAATTCTGTGATGTGAAACGATGAATCCCAACAATTTGCTAGTTGTACCCCGAAGACACACTTCTTAGGGTTAACCATCATGTTGTACTTCCGAAGATTGTCAAAGGTTTCCTGCAAGTTGGTGATGAGATCATTTGATATCTTTGACATCACCGCAATGTCATCCACATAAGCGTGTATGTTGCGACCTATTTGGTTGTGTAGGCAATGCTGCATCGTCCGCTGGTAGGTAGCGCCAGCATTTTTCAACCCGAAGGGCATCGTGACATAGAAGTATGTGTCGTAAGGTGTGATGAACGAAGCGGCCAATTGGTCTAACTTTTTCATCTTGATTTGGTGGTATCCGGAGTATGCATCGAGAAAACACAAAAGCTTAGAGCCAGCAGTGGATTCAATGACTTGGTCAATGCGAGGCAAAGCAAATGGATCCTTTGGACATGTTTGTTCAAGCCGGTGTAATCAACGCACATTCTTAATTCTTTAGTTCCCTTTTTGGGGAGAAGTATAGGATTGGCCACCCACTGGGTGTGAATAACTTCTCAGATAAAACCAGCCTTAAGTAACCTAGCTAGATCTTTGCCTATAGCCCGTCGTAAAACACATGGTGAAACTTGAACTCGCTCTTGGTGTTGTCCCGGTATATGCCGAGAGCACGGGCTAGTTTCAAGGCAAAGTGTCAGTCAAAAATGATATGAACTCGGTGTTGGAATGGTGAATTCGGTGATGCTCTATTTCCTCTAGAATCCCATGCCATTTGTTGCATAGTTCAGTGTGGGACTGCTCCATGGCTTCCTCTTCGGCTCCATGGTATCCTCTTCGGCTCCCTCCTCTTCGGCTTCCTGGTTGTTGGCGAGTTCCTATGACTCAAGGTCATGTTCAGCGTTGGTGCGGGACTACTCCTACGTGAAGAACGAGTTATCGGTGGCAGTGGAGCTGGACGCGATGATCTTGGCCATGTAGGAGTCGCTCAACATTCCACCGAACATGATGCATGTGTCCGTGTTGCCGAGCTAGATAGACGGCCCGCTGTGTTGGGCGAAAGCAAGTGCCCCACGCTGCAAAGACAGGGATGACCTGGCATACATAGGGGAACCATCGTAGGGCACGTTGATATCGATGTTGAGGCGAGCGGACCGCGAGGTGTAGGGCAGTGGGGGAAGACCACATTGAACTCGGGGGACGCGGAGAACCTCTATTGCGGGGTTGCCTAGATCTCCAGGAACAGCGCATGCGAGATAGGAGAGAAGCCTGTTGGAGATCCGATGCTGGCTTGGCTACCCACGGCAAGCCATACTGCCCAGTGTGGAGAGGTGGGTGGCCCATGGGCGCTCGAGTAGATGTCATGGTGCGCTCAGACACCGACTTTGCCTCCATCAACGACTTCGCCTCCTCCTCTTTGTCAGCTCCCTTCTTCTTCTTCTGCCTTCGCCTCCTCCTCTTTGTCGCCTCCATCAACGCCTTTGTCTTCCCTTTCTGACTGTTTGTTTCAGTTTTCCTCCACTGGAAATCCTCCGCCCACACCGCGTTGGTCCACCATCTGGCCTCGGCATCAGCACCCTCGACTTTGGCTCCGGTGGACCGTCATCAGTGGTGCGGGGATTGGTGAATTTCTTGGGCGGCATGGTGGGCGGGAGCTCGGCGAACTCACGGGATTTGTGGTGGGGAATGGAGAGGAAATGGAGGGAAGCGGATAACAAAGGCTGTAACTCGGACTTCACTCCCCAACAACTCTGGCCCACCCGTTTTTCTCTTCATCCGGCGTTCCCAGGCGATACTCAGCATGCTAGGATCGACATGGGAGCCGCGGATGAAAGTTGGGCCCACTGAATTCTGGGTCTTGGGAACGCGACTAGGCAAAAACTTGCCATCCGGATCAAAAAACGTCATGGGAGGCCCTTCCGAGAATTCTAGTGGGGATGCTCTTATTCATTTCTTTTGTTCTGCTGCATAATTTCAAATAATAATCTTGTAACATGATCTCAAGTAAGGATGGTAATTTTACCCATGGGTATGGGTACTCGCGGGTACCATACCCGCATGGGCAGGGTATGGGTACACTTTTATACCCATGGATAATACGCATACCCTACCCATTAAGTCACCGGTATGGGCATGGGTATAACCTTGTACCTATGGGTATACCCATACCCTACCCGTTTAAACTGACATGTAGACCTTACCTGTAGAGTTTCAACCTATGCAGCCGAGTAGCCCAAGGCCAAATATGAGAATTGGGACTTCTATTTTTTGATAAATGTCATGTACTCATCTACCTATATTATTGATTTGACATAATTGTGTTTTGTTAATATGCTATCAATGAATGTAAATTTTCATAACTTGTGTACAATTTGGTCTACCCATCGGTACCCAATAGGTACGGGTACCCGTCAGGTACAGGTATGGGTAAATTTTTATACCCATGGGTACGGGTATGGGTTAATTTTTTATACCCATTGACTACACATATATAATATGGTATTGCTTTACCCTGCCCATACCCTACCCATTGCCATCCTTAAGCTCGAGTAAGCTCATTTGGAAAGTCTATTTAGAGCGGGGCTGAAAATCGACACAAAATGTATTCTTTCTTCTACCTATTTAATTGACTTAACTTTTGATAGATCGTGGAATATTAATTGTAGTGATATTGCAAGAGGTGATTACGTTGAGAGAGCCTTTGGGATATTATATAGTACTACAAGACTTGGGGACTAAGGATCCTAGTAGAGATAGAATCGTAAAGTACCAAATATAGTAATCCTAGATCTACTGTAATACAAAACCGTGGTATACTCTAGCTCCCCAGCAGTCGGATTGGTAGTGACGCGAACAGCATGAGTGTCATAGACGGTCTGACTAGAGTATAATCCAAAGTCGCGAACTAGAGAGGATGCCTGTGGATGCTAATGTCGATGTAGCCGAGAGTGGGGCGTTGTAGTCATGGTCGCTGGTGATGTAGTCACATTTGATGAAGTCGGTGAGGTTGATGTTGTTGTGGTGTTGTGGTTGATGTCGTCATTGATCCTTGGATAAATTCACCATAGTAATTGAGGAAGATGTAGCTAGAGTTGGAGTAGTCGGGGTAGGCGATACGCCGTGCCGATTTTGCCAAACTTGGGAGCCTGCTGGGAACGAAGGCACGTGTCGATGGTGCCAATACCGGATGTACGAACATAGGGAAAATCACGAGCCATGTCAGCCAAAGTCGGAGGGAGTAGTAAAGGAGGGCTCACTGTACGGTCGGTTGCGCGCCGTATGCGTCGGAGTAGACGAAGTGGGTGCAAGAAAAAATTGAGCACAAGCGGTGCAAAAAAAAATAAAAAAAATTGCGACTCTAGCGGCAAGGTCGTGGTGGACAAAAAATAGGGAGGTGGTTGTCGATGGCGATCAGGCTATAGCAGCAGTAGATGTCGGGGATCCAACCCGTTTTACCCATCCACATGAAGGAGCTTTTGAAGGAGATATGCCCTAGAGGCAAATAATAAATGTTTTGTTTGATATATCTCTTATATGTTTATAATATGTTTCATGCCGTGCTATAACTATGTTAATATGAAACATTAATACCCGTGTGATATGTAAACAAACTGTGTCTCTAGTTACCTCTATAAAACTAGCTCATTAGTCAAATGGATGATCTAGGGTTTGGAGATCATGGACATTTATGCCAATTGACAACGAGTTCATGTCATTGGTTGAATGATGTGATAGAAAAACACCCAACAGTTATATCATAATGAGATCTAGTTACAAACGTTCATCATTAATAATAACAAAGGAAACCTCGCAACCTAATCCTTAGACTGTGAGATAATACAAATCACCATTACTGGAGGGAAATTTGATGGCATCAAGTATCACGTCGTGAAAGGGTGATCAAAAAGGTTCCACTCTGGTTTCCCAAAGGAATGCATATAGGAGTACATATCAAGACCAGGATTTTCCAATCCAACTAACAGATAGATACACGTGGCCATCTCGGTGACGTTGCATTAATGAAACTTGCAAGCGTGTGACTGGGTCATAGAATGCAACAACATGGGAATGAGTAAACAAGTTCATCCATAACGAGATCGAACTAGGTATGTAGATACCAAAGATCAAATCTCGGATGGACTAGGTATTAAGTGGCAAATGGAATAGGACACGACATTGAAGGTTCAAGCGATGAGATTCGTGAAATGCATGGGGTCATCATGGGCATCCAGGTCCCACTGATGATCATTGATACGAGATATGTCTCAATCATGTACGGAGTTTTTCTGAACCCGAAGGGTGATACGCTTAAGGGTGGGGACGCATAGGGATCGATACAGCACTACAGGAGAAATGAGAGAGAGAGAGAGAGAGAAACCAGAATAGTTTTGTGTAACACTCGATGTTGATCGGAGGGGTCCGAGGAAGGAGTTCAGGAGTGATGAATATAATAATATATGTATTTTACATTAATTAGTGAATTAATATTAAAATATATATTTTTATTTTATTTTTATAGGCATCCTTTTTGCTTGGGCAAGGTGCCTAAGGGAGGAGGGCTAGCTGGCCTAGCCCTAGTGGGCTCCTCACGTGGGTCCTACCTAGGGTTGGCGGCTCCCCCTTGGTGGCCGGCAGCTGTGGGGTTTAGTCCCACATTGCCTGCCCCTTGGGTGGTGCCCCTCCCCTCCCACTATATATAGGGGTCACCCCTACCCCTATAAACCATCCCATTCTCTCTTCTCTCTCTCATTCATTTCCTTAGAGGATTTGTCTATAATATTGGAGAGTACCACGGGGGTTTTGAGTTCTCCACCTTCAAACTACCGTCGTGTGATCTTTGGTCCACCATCTTACTTCTTCTGCTGCTCGGCTAGATCGGAGCCCTGGAGACGTTGCCTACACCGGACGTGTGTAGAACTTCGGAGAAGCCACACTTGGGGCGCTTGGAGCTGCTTGTCTTCATCAACATACGCCTTCCTGCGTAAGGCGTTCCTCAGTGTTCAAGGGTATGAATACCATTTTCCTTTGCATTACTTATGCCTACATTGTATATATCTTGGTATTAGTGTTCGTGTAGCTAGATTTTTTTTGTTTTCTACCTCGGAACCCTACAGTGGTAACAGAGAGGGTCTATGGGTAGGTATGTCGTACGGATAGAACACATATCAATATGTGGGCATTGATTATCTAGTTGCTACCCTATTTTGTGTACTTGTTTATATCGTGGTAATGTTTGATGAAGTGGCCCCTAACCGACATTACATGGTGATTCACGAGACTGATCCACAAGCAAGTGGCTTTGGGGGGTGTTTGTCTCTCTGCAATAGTTGATATGGCATTTACATCGGAGGGCCCTAAAAAGGGAAGAAAAAACGGCAATCATTGAATTCATGTCGTGGCTCTACATTCGTAGGTGGGAAGGGGTTCTACCGCGAAAGCCGTAAAGCCGCATAAACTTGCAATAGATAAAGTAGAGGCGTCTAATTTTTTTTGCAAGGGCGTGTGTCGTGACATGGCAATGGTAAGTTTATGAAACGTTTTCACTAGAGATCCCGGTGGCGATCAAGGCACTGCAACCATGTCATGGGACCATACTTTTGAAGTATTCTATTTGCATCTTATTGTGCTTGTGTAATAGGATATACGACGGTAGCATAATAGGATGATCCCTTGCATAATTCCAATTATAGTATTCCCCTCTATGTGTGCACCACCAAGAAAGTTCTCTGTTATGAGGCATGCTGTGACGATTGGGTGTCACCCATATTTGCGTTTGCATATGGTGGATGTAAGCCATGTTGCACTATAACACACACAAGTTATAATTGGCGATCCTAGCATGTATAGACATGTCCTCGGAACACAAGAGACCGAAAGGTCGAGCATGAATCACATGTGATGTGATTGACATTGATAATGTCTACCTTTGAAACTATGCTACCGGTCATGATGATCGAGGGTGGTGTAGCAGATTAGGATCGTGTGATCATGAACGAATTGAGGGATGTTCGTTTGAGTGGGAGTTCCTTTTATTTTAGTTTAACAACATAAATTAAAACTTGAACTCAGTATTATGAACATGGTCTAAATACTTTGCAAATCCATTGTAGATGTCTCGCCCACCCACCTTCAACCTTAGCATGTTCCTAGAGAAGGACAAGCTGAAAACTGATGAGACCAACTTCACCACATGGTACCGCAATATGAGGATCCTCCTAGTCGCCTACAAGTTGACTTATGTTATCGAGGTTGTGCTACCTGCTAAACCTGCAGAAACCACCCCTGAGGACGAAAAGAATGTTTGGCATTCCAAGGCGGATGATTTCTCCCTCATCTAGAGTGGAATGCTCTATGCCATGGAGCCGAAGCTTCAAAAGTGTTTTGAGAAGATGAATTCTTTTGAGATCATTGAAGATATTAAGGTTGTTGACATAGGTATGATTACTCGGATGCTTATGATTCGGTACCCTATACTAGGTAAAAGTCTTACGGCCCATGAAGATTTCAGATGATAGCCCAAGGAAGCAACCGACAAAGACTTTGATTGTATTAGGAAAGAGTCTCCGAACCGACAATGTATTGGTATTGTAATCACGCGTATGTAAAACCTATCCGCATACAGCTTTGAGACCCAGCCTATTATATATAGGACAGGAGAATCCCAAGCGAGGGTATCGAAAACTCCTAGACAACTTGTAATAGTGCGATTTCCCAATAATCAGGAGACTTTGACTCCATTGTTTTCCTAACATCTGACGAAATCCCCAACATTCTCTTTTCCGCGAAACCCTAAGTCCTTCACCATGGACATTGCCGAGGTTACCCCTCATCAATTGGCGCCGTCTGTGGGAAACCTGAACACTGGAACCATGGATTCGGTGGACCGCTCTCCACCAAGCATCAACTCGACAAAAGTAGATCCACACCCGCCCACCCCTATATTGGTACCCGCCGATTTCAACGGCAGATCTGATCTAATCATCGGAAGCTTCCACTTCCAAATAGAAGACCCGCAAGAATCACACCCTTTGGCCCTGATCACATCAGAACCATCGGTGGAAAAACCTACGCCTACGGCGGTACCAGCATCTTCCGTCGGGTCCTCCATGGACGCCAGAGCATATATCGAAGCAGGCGAAGAAAGCGAGCAAATCGAGATAGATCCAGGGGACCTTGATGGTCTTTACGACAATCTCTCCTTCGGATCAGATCCACAGCTAACCCCACCACGCAAAACATGCCCGGCAAATTCAGAACCCGAAGAAAGCAGCGAAAGCATCAACTTCGAAATTCGGATGGCAGAAATCTACCTAGAAGAAAAACTGATGGACTTCACTGGTTAACCCGATAGTGTCACCCTCGGTTTACACGATGACGTCACCAGTCCATACATCACTCAGCATCAAGTATGTGTGATCATAGGAGACACCTCGGCCCATCAAGACTCCAATGGTAACCCAATTTTTAACCCCGATGATATTCTTTCAAACCACAATGCAGGAGATCACGACAACGAAGGAAGCCAAGGAAACGGGGGAGACCCAACACTTCACCGCGTAAATCGAGAAGAAGAAGAACCACGCGGAGGCGAGAGGCAAACTCTTCGGCTACCAGCAGTTGCATGGCAAAAAGCAAGGGAAGCAATTTCGGGACCAGTTCCAATGACAGCGGACGCTTCAAACTAGGATCTATTAGCATACCAATATCTGCTTCATCGCAAGAAGAGAGACATACTCAGGATGTAGAAGCAACTCGACGAAAGGAAAAGGTTAGCCGACAAATCTAGCCTATGATGAGCGTAGTTAAGCTCCACTCGAGGATCAATGAGCGTAATAGGAGGAGCACCGCCAAGGAGAGGAACATCTCGGTTGGAGAATATCCCCCAAGCACAGATGAGCAGACTAATTCGAGATCTTGATCTATCATTCATGTCAATAGACCAGGCGGGAAACATCAAGGCGAAAACAGGCTAGGCAGCCATTGTGGCCGCACAAACATATCTAATTACAACATAGCCCACACCCGACGATCCTCGCGCGGCCCTTCACCGCTCCGCCCTAATGAATCTCGGCATGGTAGGAGCATCTCTCATGCAAGAAGATCAAGGAACCATGCGGCAACTCGACAGATCTCCGTGCCGTCATAGCTGCCCTCGGCAAGGATATCACACCCGACGATCATGATCGCCACATCGGTTCACTTTTTAGAATCAGAGCCGCGAAACGACGCAAGAAACAATATAACATAGCGAAGGACCGACAGATCTAGAGAAGAGTGTAGCACCCGAAGATACTATGACGACAAAAGCGAGGAAGAGTAGGAACTATGCGGAGCCAGTTTCTTTACCCGACGGGTTCGCAAGACTCCGGTACCAAAAGACTTTAAATTACCTCAAGATCCTCAAAAGTACTATGGTCTCCAAGAACCCGAAGCTTGGCTAGCAGATTATCTAGCAACCGTCAAATTACAAGGCAGCTCCAAAGCTACTGTAATGCAAATCTTACAGCTGCACCTAACTGGTGCGGCATGTTCCTAGCTAAGACAACTACCCGAAGACTCTATCAGCAGTTGGAACAATCTTGAGGAAAAATTTATTAGGAATTTCTAGTCCACATTCAAGCGTCCCGCCTCTTTGGAGCAATTGCGTTCTTGCAAGCATAAGCCAGGAGAATCAATACGGGCTTTCGTCCAATGGTGGAACATCATAAAAAATTCGGCTGAAGCCATATCTGATGAAAGAACAATCGACGCCTTCAACGATGGACTTCGTTGGCAGGAGTTTATTGAAGAAATAGGACGAACCAAGCCAAAGACAATTTTGCAGCTGATGGACATAGCCAATCGTTGGGTTGATGGAGAGGATGCAATTCACAACAAAAGAGCCCGTTCACCCGAAGAAGATAGGGACATGCGCAATAATGATCAAAGACGACGAATCAACGATGGGTACAATACACCAAGTTACATTGCAGCCAGTTTCTCTGGAGGGGACAACCGACGAAGCGACGATTACAATAGCGGATACCGTGGTAACAAGGACAACATCAGTGGAGGCCAGTCGCAGCAACAATACCAGCCAACGAATCGAGACCCACCTATGTCAGCAGGACAGATGTTGGAAGGACCCTGCAACTTGCACTACTACGTCGACTCGACAGGGAAAAGGCGACCAAATCACCTCCTAAAGGACTATCGAACATTCTTTAAAATGCAAGAGCTATGCAACACAAGGGCAACCGAAGTAGCAAACCAAGGTTACACTATCGCGCCTGGCACTTTGGCTATCAGCGTGCAACCGCCACCACAGGGGCACCCACTAGTAGGATAGCCGCAAAACACAACACATCAAGACGACGAGTATCCCAGGTCAAAAGGAGCAATGTCAATGATCCAGAAGGTACTGCCCTCCAACAGAACACAGAAGTTGATCACTAGGCAAGTAAACATGGCAGTAACAAATCCAGCTCCTACACCTGACTATCTCCATTGGCCAGAATAGGAAATTACTTTCAGCAGAGCTGATCATCCATTACGGGTCCCTCGACCAGCCCAGTTAGCACTAATAGTAAAAGCACAAATTGGTGGGTTCGACATGAGCAAAGTTTTCTTGGATGCAGGAAGCAGCATCAACCTGATTTACGCCAAAACTCTATAGGCTATGAATTGGTCCATGGAAAATCTAGTATCTACAGACACAACTTTCCACGGGATAGTTCCAGGAGAAACTGAAATTCCATTAGGCAAAGTCCACCTCAACATAGTCTTCGGGTCAAAGAAAAACTTCAGATGCGAAAAGCTAAAGTTCGAAGTCATGGACTGGCCATCTCAGTACCACGCGATCCTGGGACGACCAGCTTTCGCTAGGTTCATGGTAGTGCCTCACTACGCATATCTGATGCTAAAAATGCCAGCCCCCAACAGGGTCATAACAGTAAAAGGAAGCTTCATCGCTCGGACAACTACGATCGGGAATTCAACAAGATATCAGAATCTTTCGGGATGGAAACAAAACTAGAAAGCTGAAAATAGCGGATGAGGAATCACTACACGAAGGGCAAACCCACAAAAAGCAAACATCGGAAGAGTAAGCGCACAACGGTCCCGCAAAATCAACCTATGCGGCCTCCAATATAGGTCCTGCATAGGAAGACCCACTCGTCGAAAAGACGAGAGTGCCACACATACCAACATAGAGCATGATGAAGAACCCCAAGAACAGAAGACAAAGTTTCCTAAAGAAAATCTTCACTTAGACGCACTTTATATTCAATAAAGGCCAACAGCCAGGAGATCACGCCCTCGCAATGTATTTCCATTTATGCTTATCAATGAACAAAGAAAGTATTTCACGAGATACAAATTTCTATGGCACACGAAAGTAGTTATGCAAACGAACATTAGTTCGTCGGGTCCTCAACAAGAGAGTACAACATACAATCAAAATCTCGTATACAAGACCTTTTTGAAAAATATAAGAAAGATCCATACAGTATTTATTCTATGAAGTACAAGGATGCACAAGCATTTTCGAACAATCCTAATGGTGGGTCTGTGAGTAGTGGCGTAATGAGGCACCATATAAACAAGGCCACCATCGGAAGGGGGAGGCAGACCCGAAGATACAACATCCAGGTCTAGCATCGGATGATGCGCATGTACCCAAGAGAGCGCGATCTTGGCACCCGCCACAAGTTGAAGCTTCACGTAATGATGAATCCTTTCACCTTGTCAAAACTTCGCAAGCAAGTCTGCCAGGGTCTGGGGCTGAGGATCCTGAGGAAACATGGCATTATAAACAATGGCCAGTGATATGCGGCAGCACTCGACAAACTGCTCCAACTCTGATAGGCGGTCCTGAAGCAACGCCACAACATAACCATGGCGATGATCAGTCCAAAAATCTATCTCAGAAGTTCGGGAGGCAGACACAAGAGCTTGCATTTGGTTGCACAGACATTGGGTTTCCTCCCTCTCACAAAATCGAATGCCTACAAATCAGGGGGAAAACGTTGACTTCCTGCAAAAAACCAAAAGGAGCAACAGAGAAAAGACGAAGAGGACTTACACAACAGCTTCTCACTTGCCCTAGAAATTTCTTCCAAGAAAAAAGATTCGCGTTCAAGGGCCTGGCGTGTTTTAGATTGGGCAACATCCACCATTGACTAAACAACCCGAAGTTTTTTCCACCATTCGCGGATGCACCGTATGCACAATGGCGGTATTGGTTGCGCCCACTACAAATGAAGATGAAATTGCATCCAACAATTGCGCAGATTTAGAAGGAGCCAAAGATTCATTCAAAATCTGGCAAGACACGAAAGATATGAAACATTCAGCATACAAAAGCAAACTCATACGCATATATTCAACAGTTGCTTTCTTGTAAAAAGGAAGCAAAAGGCAGATGGATAAGTTAAAGGTTCATTACAGTAACAGCAAGGGAGATACAATAAAACTACAAAACAAAGCCTATGAAGCCGTTTTCTCCAAAGACATAGTAGCACTAGCAAAGGGAGCACTAGCTACAGGAGCAGCCGAAGAAGGAGCGTCCGTCGCAGAAGGGGCAGCCAGCTTCTCCGAGCCTGAGCCTAGGACCAAAAGTAGTCGAGAATACTTTCCGGCCCTCTTAACATAAAGCTTCAGGTCAACTGCTTGGCCATTGGGGGTGACTGGGATAGAGGAGCTAACATTCTCCCAATCGACCTTCTCGTCGTGTGCCATCACCAGTGCCATTGAAGTTTCGGCACCACTCTACGACTGCATCAAGCTATAACCAACAAGGGGGCTGGGATCGACACCGAAGACAGTGACAAGATCATTCAAGTTGCTCGGCACCTCCTTGGTTGGTATATTTCAGCATGAAGGCTTTTGAAGGCACAGCGGGAGCGGACAAGAAGGTTGTGCCCACGAACGTTGTTGGCGTCCAAGGTGCTAACAACATCTGACAAAGGATCAACCTTTTTACCTTCGTGCAGCATCAGGTTTTGGCCAGTCAATTCTAAAAATAAAAATAAAAGTAAAAGATTGATGACCAAAGAAAATTAATGAAATGAAGCCATACAAGAAAAAAAACTTACGGGTTTGATAAGCATTAAGGCGCTCTCGAAGATTTTCATCTCGAACAGCAGCTTGCTTGGCCACTACTTTGGCATCAGTTTTTGCCTTCTGCTTGTCCTCCTCCAAAGCCTCCTCAGTAGCCCGAAGTTCGACCTCTAGATTATCGGCACGCTTCATCACCTCGTCCCGAATAACTCCGGATTCCTTGGCGGCATCTGCATGAATAAGTCATGAAAAGTGCAGAAGAAAAATTCACAAATAAATCCCGAAGGTGAACAGGACATACCCTTCAGTGCTTCGGCTTCATCGCAGATTTTTATAAAGCGAGAGGCCATGTCGACCATCTCGCGCATCAAAGGCTGAAGAAAAACATCACAGCAAGGGATATCAGGAAAAATAAAAAGAAGCTACGGGCAGAAAAATTCTGAAGTATAGAGTGACTTACATCCTTCATATCCACATCAATAGGATTTTCAGATATCGCCACACCTTTACCAGCCGTTTTATTCCTTTTTGCGGCGGCGGCCTTGACGAAGTGGTGACATCTTTCTGGATAATCTTCTCCACAGAAGACACGAGCTTTTCCTTCGACTTCGTCGATGGTGGCGGAGATTTCTTTGTAGAACAGGCAAAAGACGTACGAAGAGGAGACGCGGGAGGGTCTTCATCATCATCACTACAAAAGAAAAGAACCAAACAATTGGGAAAAAGCATCAGCAACAGAATTACCCAATAAAGCAGTAAAGAAGCAGCAAAACACTTACGGAGATACATCCCGCGCAAAGCGAAACAAGTTCATCTAGGAAGGAGCAGCCGAAACTGGAGCAGCATCGAAGGGTTTGGAAGGAGTTGATGCATCCGAGTCTTCGCCCTTTTCTACAACATAACAACACTTCCTCTTATCACCAGCACGCTCCACGCGAAAATCTCTAGAGCGAGCCAACGGAAGAGATTGCGATTTTGATGAAGAATTAGAAGCAGAAAAATCCATCTCCTCATTCGCGGTAGTCCCAGTCACAAGGAGATCATCGGATGCGGAAGGATGGATAGGGGGCTCACAGCTTCCAGGGAGAGGAGGAAGTAAGCTCAAGTGATCAAAGTCCTACACAAACAGAAGACATGGAAAAAGCGCCAGTCATTGATAGAGTAAAATTCATCCGCAAATAAAAGGAAGGAAAGAGGAATGCAAACGAAATTTACCTCAAGGAGACAGTTTTTCTTGCCATAAGGCTCCACAAGACAGTTGGAAGGAACCGGGCTTTTCTTGGTAAGGGTGGTGAAGTTTCGAACCCTCTTTTCATACACCTTAAGGGTAAGGTCTTCCGATGAAATCCTCATCGGGTCCTTCTTCCCGGTATACGCCCACATGCTAGAAAGCCGGGCCTAAAATGGTTGGATGTGGATCCGCAAAAAATATGCCAGGATCTGAAGACCCGACAATTCCTTGCCAACTTAATGCCGAAGTTTCGAAATGTGATCAATATAGGGCTGGATTTCCACCATTTCTTCGGCAGAAGGACGTTGATCCCAGGAGTCAAGTTTGTGGCAAATTTTCTTAGGATCACAGGGGGCTAAACCGAAAGACAGGCCTTAAAGTGGTTGATCCTTGATATAAAAGCACTTAGACTTCCAGCCTTGGACAGAATCAGTAATCTTGAAATCAAAATAATCTACGTCGGAGCGAACAGAGAACATAGCGCCACCAACATCATGGACAATGGTGTCAGTGGCGTTACGGCGAACATAAAAGAAATGCTTCCACATGCCCAATGGGGATGAATCCCGAGAAAGCACTCACCGAGAGTGACGAAACAAGCAATATGGAGGATAGAGTTAGGCACGAGCTGATACAGCTGCACACCATAGACAAAAAGAAGACCACGAAGAAATTCGTGGACAGGAAGAGAAAGGCTGCAGAAAATAAAGGAGAGAAACATTACTCTCCAGCCAGGCTTGGGGATGGGAGCAACCTCGTCTCCAGGAAGCTTGAAGGTACCCTCCGCCAGATGGCCAGAGTTCCACGCCTCACGGAGATCCCGCACTGTGCACTTGAAGGAAACCATCTGACGACCCTCTTCCTGGCGGCCTTCGCGGCCATAGTGGAAGTCCTAGCCTTACTTTTTCCCATGACGGTAAAAGAGGAACACAAGCATAGAGCAGGAGTTCGCACGGGGGCAAGAGCGCAAGGAAGATGGAACAAAGGTAGGTGAGGTAAAACAGTAAAACAAATCTCCTTCCCCTTATAAAGAGCAAGGGTATGAAGTCCGGACTGTTCGATGCAAAATCGAACTGATAGAAGATCACACGGTGGTGACACATGTTAAAAGGATTCCGTAAAGGAAAAATCTAAAGAAGTTATTGCCGCGGTAAAAACGGGAGGAAAACGCATGATGCCTCG
The DNA here is from genome assembly GCA_910589775.1 of Avena eriantha. Classification (NCBI taxonomy): domain Eukaryota; kingdom Viridiplantae; phylum Streptophyta; class Magnoliopsida; order Poales; family Poaceae; genus Avena; species Avena eriantha. Next base: position 504,369,059 of record OU342742.1, read on the forward strand.
ATCTTCGCGCTGAGAGGGGACGTGCAGTCAAAAAACTCCGCTGAATATGCTATCACGCGTCATCATTACTGCTGCATGGCCCCACGTTCAAAACGTCCCGTCAGGATGTGTCTTCTGAAAACCAATAGCATAAAATACATCATTGCTGACGTCACAACAGATACATTGCAGAAATTGCGGCTAGCTATAAGAGATATGACCCGAAGGAATTAAAATTGGAGTTGAAGTAAATTGCTCCAGGAGAAGATTTGAGACTACAATCGAATATACAATATTGCGACTGTAGCCTCGGGGGCTACTCCTATCAGGAGCACTGGTCGTGCACCCGACAAAATCTACAAAAACATTGGCGACATAAATCCAAGATTTCGAGCCTATGTTCTGATACATATATCCGAACAAAGCCTCGGGGGATACTCCTATCAGGAGCGCTGGTGCGCACATGATAAAGAAAAACAAGTGAAAAATTCTTCAACAGATACTCCTATCGGGAGTAGTTATAGAAAAACAAAAAGTTCTTGAGCCGCTAAAAAGATAAAAAAGCTCAGATCGCACTCGTGTGACAAAAATCCGAATGCCATGTTCAAAAACATGAAGGTAAGACCCCAGGATTCGTCATGTGTGGCCTGGTAATCGCACAAGAATGTGCTCTGCCAGTAAAATATCTGTATGAACGATACGATGAAAAATTCCGACAGACGCGTTGGGTACCCGATAAAATTGAAATTGGGATTCAGTATTTGATAAGACCTCAGCGGCCTGAACTGAATTATGCTAGTAGTAAATTCCGAGTTCAGGCCTGGGGACTTGAATTTGATGTAGGACAACCTTGTTTTTTCCCAGGAGCAATTAACTTATTCCTAATCCATCGGAAGCATTGAACTATTGTACCAAATCCCTATAAAAAATAAAAATAAAGAAATAAACATAAAGGAAAAGAAGGAAAAAGTAACTTTGAGACTCAACCTGAAACTGCAGTTCAAGTAGAGTCTCGGGGTCTACTGACATAGGTATGATTACTCGGATGCTTATGATTCACTACCCTATACTGGGTAAAAGGCTTACGACCCATGAAGATTTCAGATGATAGCCCAAGGAAGCAACCGATAAAGACTTTGATTATATTAGGAAAGAGTCTCCGAGCTGACAATGTATTGGTATTGTAATCACGCGTATGTAAAACCTATCCGCATACAGCTTTGAGACCCGGACTATTATATATAGGACAGGAGAAGCCCAAGCGGGGGTACCGAAAACTCCCAGACAACTTGTAATAGTGCGATTTCCCAATAATCAGGCTACTTTGACTCTATTGTTTTCCTGACATCTGACAAAATCCCCAGTGTTCTCTTTTCCATGAAACCCTAAGTCCTTCACCATGGACATTACCGAGGTTACCCCTCGTTAGCTGTCTTTGCTCCACAGGCTCGAGCGGAAAGGTATGATGCTTCCGAGCTCTTATTCTCCGCCAAGATGGAAGAATACAACTGTATAAGCGAGCATGTAGTCAAAATGTCTAGCTACGTTAAGCGCTTGAATACCCTGGATTGCAAGCTCCTGGAAGATCTTGTGATTGATAGGGTGCTACACTCGCTGCCCCAAGCTATAAGAGTTTTGTGATGAACTACAACATGCAAGGGATGACTAAGACACTTGCTGAGGTGTTCACCATGCTCAAAACTGCTGAGGTTGAGATCAAGAAGGAACACACGATCACTACAATAAATGTTTCCTTCTGCAACGACTTGGCCTGACATTCGTTGTACAAGGCACGTCTTCCGCGACGAATTTCTCGGTTCGACCGTGGCCGGTGGAAAACTTTTTTTTCCAGTTTCACGGCCCTCTGCTACAACGAAACTGCTAAAAACATGGAGGAAGCTCGTCCAGCGTGTGGTAGAAGGAAGATTTTCGTTTCCTCGCGCGATCTTGACTCGCCGAAGTCCTTTGAGGCCTGTGGGTCCCGGATGTCAATGTCTCTAGCGGACCATACTTTTCAGCTGCGCCTCTCTGATTTGAACTCGATAATGTTGCTCGATGCGTTTGCCAATTAGTCAGCCTGCTGGGTCCCACATGTCAGCATCTCACTAGAAGAATCATGTGTATGATGGAACTTTTTTCCTTCTCTCATGCTACATTATTCTGAACTTGATAGTGTTGCTCGATGCATCTTCTGTTTAATCATGCTGCTAGGTCCCACATGTCATCCTCTCATTAGAAGAGACGTGTGCATGATGGAATTTTTTTCCTTAGCTATTGCCTCCCAAATTTCAACTCGATAAGGTTGCTCGATCTCTATGTTGTTTAGTCACGCTACTGGGTCCCCCATGTCAGCCTCACATTACAAGAATCGTGTGTATGATGAAATTTTTTTCTTCGCTCGCGCTACCCTGTTCTGAACTTGATAGCACTGCTCGGTGCATCTACCGTTTAATCAAACTTTTGGACCCCAAATGCCATCTTGTCATTAGAAGAAAGGTGTGTATTTTTTCCCTCAGTCATGCCTCCATGTTCCGAACTTGATAGCGTTGCTCGCTGCATCTACCGTTTAATCATGCTATAGGGCCCCACATGTCATCCACTCATTAGACGAAATGTGTGTATGATGGAATTTTTCCCTCGGTCGCGCCTCCGTGTTTCGAACTTGATAACGTTGCTCGATGCATCCGCCGTTTTTCTAGGCTGCTGGGTCCCCCATGTGAGCCTCTCATTAGAAGAAACGTGTGCATGCAGGACTTGTTTCTCGCTCGCGCCTCCCCATTCGAACTTGGCAACGTTGCTCGAGGCAGCACCTGTATAAGGCCGCACTACTAGGTCCCACATGTCGGTCTCTCTATAAATGAAACCTGCGTATGATGGACTTTTTTCCGGGCGCGTTCGTTGTTTTGACCTTGGCAACATTGCTCAATGCGGTAATCATGTATGGTCTTGCTACTGAGGCCCCCGTGTTAGTCTCTCTGGTATGTTCTGGCTTGTGGGTCCCCGATGTAGCCTGTATGTTCTGGCAGGTGGGTGCTGATACCTTCGATCCAGATTACATATGTAGTATAGCTTCTTTTTCCCTAGTATAGCTTCTTTTTCCCTAGCAGGTGCATGGTGAAGTTACTTCAATGGACCTTCGTGAGTTTTAGAATTACTTTTGTGTTTTTACTGGACCAAGAGTTTGCGTCTTTTCATTGTTGTCGATGATGGAGAGAGAGGGCCTACGGTGTTCAGTTTCACCTGTAGTTGTGCAAAACATCTGATGAGAATAAAAGATAAAGATAAAGTATGCATGTAATTGTTAGAGCAAGATAAATTATATGTGGGCAATACATCCATAATTTCTATTGCCTCCTCAACCGCTTATAGCAATAACCTACTAGTCTCATCCATAGAAGAAACAGAACTAATGATATGCATAGTGACATCACTGTTAATCCCAAGTAAATCCCTCACATACAGCCGTACTACCCCTTCTATCACTGGGTTCCCAACTAGCAGATTAGTCATTACTCATACTCCCTATATCTGGCTCAATCCTCAGGGTCTTGGGTACCTGGCAAGTCCTTAGATTGAGGCAAGAGAGGATACAATAATCATCATGTCATACAAACTAATACATGACCCCATCTATGATAAATAACATGCATAAAAGCTACATGGCTAGGCCAAAGCCTTTAGCCCAAGGAGAATTACTCACACATAGAGATGAGATCAACAATCACAAACATTGTAATTGAAATCATGAGATTGATAGCAAATAGTCTTACAATGTCGCCAATCAAAGATGAGATATACTATTACAAGTGGTGGGATATGGCTATGGTGGTGGAGAAGGGCTTTGGAGATTAGATCTAAGTCTATTCTTCTGGCGGCTCTTCGGTGTGGTGGATGGAGATATGGAGGCGGCTGATGATCTGGGGCAAGGACTCTTGAGGCCCTTTTCTTGTTGCCCAAGGCTTCTTTATATAGGGGTCCCTTCACGAAAGTTGTTCTGTTTGACCTAGCGGCGTTGATGGCAACTATACGACCGGAACTATACGGCCATAATTGTCTTCTAGTCATATAGTTAGCCGTTAAAGCTTCTTGCTTCGACTCTCGACTCCTGGTTTCTTCTAGTTGTTGGAGATCTCGTATCTTTGACTTTAATGTAGTGATTCCCATCATCAAACATCATTATCTATGCAGGGGAAAATGGAAACAAAGGATTGCATACCCCTTTGATCATTAGGCATTAGTGGTAGGGTTTAGAGAGATATTTCATCAAAAATGTGTATAATATCCGGTTTAAATGTGGACGTAGATGGCTATATTTTAGAGCCATCAACCTCCCCAAGCTTAAACTTGATCGCCCTCGAGCAAGAAAACCAAAATCAAAAAGGAACTTAGCTTTCAAACTAAAATAACGAGATGACGATCTTACTCATGATTGGTAGTCTCATGTTTCCTCCACTTCATAAATCTTAAAAACTTCAGCATAGATAGAGTAATGGCAAGGATATCATACGGGTTTTTGTGCATCCTTATAGCGCAGCAAAATTATTGTTAACATGGATGATTCAAATGAGTAAACTTGATTCCATGCCATGTAATCAACTCATAGGCTTGCCTTTGAACAATAAAGTATAATCATGTAAACTGAGAGTGTGAGAGTTGTCATGAAAAGCATATACACTACAGTATCTCAATTATCCCACATCAATAAATCAAGACATTTCAAGCACTACTTTTATATTCATTGTCCTTCAAGAATTTCAGTTCTTGAGTAATTGAGAGCATGCCAGAAAAATTATTAGTTTATCGGGCTGTGATGGACACTCGTGGCATCACTAAGGTTTTTGTTCCTTTTGCATAATGATTACCATAATAGCCAGAGGAGTGATTCCATCATGAACATAGCTACCCAGGAGTACCAAGAATCTTACCCACTATAGCATTGTTGCTACATGTGTTTAATCAACTCATAGCCGAAATCTAGGAGTTTCCTCCATGAAGATCATTCGTAGACCAGCGGAGTTGTTGGCATCCCATGAAGTTTGATACGCATAAATCTATATCATTCTTATGATTAACAAGTCAAACTTTGGCATGCTCACAAAAACCACCAAACATTAATTCAATCAAACAAATCCTTTTAAAGAGAGCTATCAAGTCAATCAACATTTTCAGTGGTGTTGAATGTCTCTAGAAATAAGCCTTCAAGACTAAACACTACAACACCAAAGCCTTCAATTATGAGACTTTTTCTTATTACAATTGGTTAGCAAATTTTTAGGCAAGACTTGGTTAACTACGAGACCTGGGACAAAACATACTCAACTAAATACCCATGCGAACAAAAATCTTACTACAATACAAAGACTCACTTCGCCAATATAACATCTCAACATTTACTACTAACTAGCATGGCTTTCTCAAACTTCAAAAGCTAGGAGTCATAAGGCATACCTCTCATGTTTGGTTCCACTTTTCTCTTCCTTTTTTATTTGTTTCTTGGAAACTCGAAGTTGATCACTCTCCTGCAAATACACGAGAACCTCGAGGCAGAAAGAAAATAAAGAAAAATGGAGAAATCTTTTTGTTGTTTTTAAGAGAGGTAATTTAAAGAATAGAAAATTGGTGGCTAAGCTCAGCTAGAAAATCTCGAAAGCAAATAGAAATAACTAAAGATAAAGTGTTGGGGAAACCAACATGAGTGCTTATAAACTCGAATTAAAAACATCACCTCGAAATAAATAAAAGCAAATGAATGCCAAATAAAGATACACGAGGAAACTTTCCCAAGATTAGGGTTTTGCAAGCCCTTCAAATCATTGTGGTGGCGAAAAAAATTCGTTACTCCAGTTCGCAAATTGAGTTAATAAATTACTAGTTATTGCTCGGAGGTTCAAAGAGAGGCTATGCATCCTATCCACAGTCCTTCCAAGTTCTTGGAAGTCTTGGTATGTGGCGAACCGGGTTTGTGGCTGCTCCTCTTGATAAGGAACTTCTTGCTCCTCTTCTTGGTCCTCATCCTCATCCGGAATCTCCTCCTCAGGTTGGTGTTGCTCAACCTGCAAGTCATATAGCAAGCGTCCTTCCTCGATAGAGAAAAGACCATTAAGCATAGGAGCGGGGTAAAGACACCCAACTCCAGCAATATTCAAGTAATAAATACCACCTCTCCTAGTGAGAATTCCACAAGCTTTTATAGTAGAGAAACCAACACGTCGCTCACCTAGCACAAGTTGCAACTCACCTAGGACAATGCCCAGGGTATTGGCAAGCACCGTGATGACGCCTCCACCTATGATTGGTCCTTGGCTTTGGGAGGATTGGTGCTCCAAGTAGCGCACAAGGATTGCACCCAAATTGAGTGACAAGTCACGATTGGTGTAAGAAACTTTTGCGAGGACTAAGATGTCCTCCTCATTGAGTCTTGTGAACTTGTTTCTTGCCTGCAAGGTGTTAGCAATAACATAGAACAAATAGGGAATTACAGGATGTTGAATATTCTTCCCCTTGCTTACTCTAGTAGTGAAACTTATTCCATTATAATATTGTGTAGGGGAAGGGTCTCAGCCAGTAAAGGATGCACGTAAGGCATTAACATCATTGTTTGGGAAATTAAAAGATGTGCACCATTCATCTACTGTTAAAGTGTAGTTGTTGTTCATAAGTCGGAAACGAATCGTATCCTCTCCTTGCCATAGTTTAACGGTGCTTTGCAAAGAACTTAGAAATTAAATAGTTAACCGGTGATAAGTAGGCACATCATTGTACACAAAGTTTTGCAGGCCAGATCTATTGCAAAGTAAATTGAATTCATCAGAAATACTGAGTTGGTTCAATATAATGGGGTAAGCCCACTTGGTTGCCTTGACTTCTCGGTTCTTGATCCTATCGAAGCGATCATGTTGGAGCTCATTCCTGAACCGTATCCCCATGTGTTCTTGAGTGACAGCCCGAGAAGCGCTAGCGGTGGCACGAGCACGAGTTTGGCTCCTTGTGTTCATCATCCAAAACAATAAAGCAAGACAAAAATAAAACTTTTTCATCCAACAACAATAAGTATAACATATTCCTCATCATATCACACTAAAGAATCCCCTCAACATAGTAATCTAGGCAAGAGAATCATGGCAATTAGTTCATAGTAGGTCTCACCCTAGATTGATAATGATAATAGATCAAAGATGAATTTACAAAAAGTAATTGGAGGATCGGAGGAGAAACATACCGTAGGTCACTTGTGTGCGAGGAAATCAAACGAAATAGGGTAGAGATGAAGATCTCTTGAGGTTTCGAGAGAGTTTAGAGGTAGAAGAGAGAGAAAGGATTGATGTTTTCGGGTTAGAGGTACCTCCCGTGGCGTTTTTCTGGTTTGACACAACTATACGGGCAGAACTGTATGGCTGGAACATTGTGTTCCCGCCGTATAGTTAGCCTTCTGTCAAAATTTTAGGGTTTCCACCTGGAGGCGTAGTTATACGGCCGGAACTTGATGGCTCTTGGTTGATGTAGAGCTCGTTGGGAACCCCAAGAGGGAGGTATGATGAGGACAACAACAAGTTTCCCTCAGTTATGAAACCTAGGTTTAATCGAACCAGTAGGAGCAAGGAAACACCCCAAAGGTGTTGCTAGCTGAGCTTTGGCAGGGCGCACTACCGGTGCTAGTAGCAATGTGGAGACCTGCACAATACAACCACAGAACTTTGTCCCCAACTTGCGATGAGGTTGTCAATCTCACCGTGTTTTGCTGAAAACAAAGGATTAAACGTATCGAATGGAAAGAAGTAATAGTTTGCAGAAAGTAAACACAAAGCAGTAAATAGTTTGTAGATTGTATATAAAGAAAGGACCGGGATCCATAGTTCACTAGAGGTGGCTCTCCTTAGATAGATAACATGTTGGGTGAACAAATTACAGTGGGGCAATTGGCAAACATCGAGAAAGCAATACATGCATATACTAATCATCTTGACTCCTTTGGAACTTGATTGGGCATTACAACACTATACATAGACCGCCATCCAACTGCATCTATGACTAATAATCCACCTTCAGGTTATCATCCGAACCCCCTCCAGTATTAAGTTGCAAGCAACAGATTATTGCTTTACGAACTGCATCTAAAGTAAACAATACGATTGTTCTATGAACAAAGGATTGTTGTTTTCTCCCTAGTAGTAACAACACATCTAGTACCTTAGATATTTCTGTCACTTCCCTAGATTACTAGAGGCATGAACCCACTATCGAGCATAAATACTAACTCTTGGAGTTGCTAGCATCTACTTGGCCAAGATAGCTACTAACAACGGAAAGCATACAAGATCACAAAAAACAAAGACATGATAGAATCAATAATCAATCTAAAATAGCATCTCAATATCCATCGGATCCGCGCAAACACAACATGCAGAATTACAAATAGATGATCTTGATCATGAATGGAGCTTACAAGATCTAGACAAGAAAGCACAAAGGAGGAGAACCAGCCATCTAGCTACTACATGGATCCTTAGTCCAAGGATGAACTACTCACGCATCACACCGGAGGCTTTCATGGTGATGAAGAAGGCCTCCAGGGTGAATTCCCCTCTCCGGCAGGGTGCCGGGAAGAGCTTCAGATCCCTCCCGATCTAGGGATGGAGATGACTGCAGCTACAGACTCTTTCGTGGATTTTTGATCGGGTACTTAGGGTTTTCGTCCCGAGGGCATCTTATAGGCGGAAGGAGAGGCCGAGGGGGTGCCTGGGCTGGCCACACCACCCCCTGGCGCAGGCCAAGCCTGGCCGCGCTGCCAGGTGGTGTGGCCGCCCTCTGGCCCTTCTCTGTCTCGTATTCTGGCATCTGATGACTTCCGAAAAAATAGGCACTTTGGCTTTTGTCCCGTCCAATTCCGAGAATATTCATTTTCTGACTTTCCTGGAACCAAAAACAGCAGAAAGCAGGCAGCTGGCTCTGTGGCTCTTGTTAATAGGTTAGTCCAAGAAATCATATGAAAAGTACTCCAAAGTGTGGGCAAAACACAAGAAAGTGGATAAAACCAAGCATGGAACATCAAAAATTATAGATACATTTGCAATGTATCAACATCCCCAAGCTTAACTCCTGCTCGTCCTCGAGTAGGTAAGTGATAAAAAGAAAGAATAATTTTTGAGGTGACATGCACCATGAAAGACTTGATCAAAGTATTTGTAAAACATTCAAAGCTGGGATCATAGTACTTCAATCATAACATGAAATACAAAGTTCTAGCAATAAGACAAAGAAACTATGATGCAACATGAAAAGGCACAAACAAAAGATTCATGAATAACAATGCTTTGCAAGATATTTGTTTGTTTCACATAAAGAAAACATAGCATAATAGTATTCAGCTTGTCCCTCATAGAGTAGCAAATATAAATGCATAGGACACCTTCAAAGTTCATAAGAGTGACTAGATACAAATAGTTTAAAATAAGCAGTATCAAGTTATGCATCAATCAACTAGTCTTGGGACAATGCACATAGAACTAAGAATGGCCACTATGCTCTCAAAGTAAGTGCTTAAAGATAGAAGGTGGAGACTCAATATATAATGGTGGAAGAAAGGCCTTCATAAAAGGAAGTAGGGATTCAAGTCTCATAAAGAGCTTCCAAAAATTATGGTACTTATAGCTTTCAGCTCTCATTGCCCCTATCATAAGCATCTTGAAGTGATTAAGGTTAAAGTGAAAAAACTATGGTGTACATGCTTGATGAAGTATAAGTTAGAAATCTCATGTCCCTTGTATACGAGGGCCGCTCCTCATGCTACTCAAGTTTAGTCACCGGTAATTCCTTGTCATCGTAAGTACATGTGTATCATAGAGAACCGCCAACATGGTACCCCTTGCCCGATGATACGGAAGAATCCCCATATCAAAATGACAAGGCAAGCAGACAACGAGCATCTCAAAAATCTTCTTATTTACCATGGGAATATGGTGCTTTTTTATCTCTTTCCTCTTTTCATAATCTCTTTTTTTCTTTTTCTCTTTTTTTTCTCAATATAGGACTCTTTTTTTATAAGAAGAATGCTTCATAGACAGCTCATTATGATTACGCTGCAGGTTTCCACCATGTCAGCATGGATTAGACCAGCGGCCCATACGTTTCTCTAACACATATACATAACTCCATGGACTTACAAGCTCCCCTTTTATTTCACACTGACGACATCCATATACAAACGAGCATGATATCAACTAGGTACAAGTACCAAGTGTAATGTTGAAAGCATTCCCCATGAAAGCATGGTTCTTCTAATCCCCAACAAATAAGTGCAAGAATATACAACATAGACGACACAATGGTTCAAGTTTATTAAGGGCAAGAAAAGTAAAGTGTGCCATCAAGTTTGTGAGAGCTTTACTCACTAGTTTTCTCATAACAAGTTTAATTTGGAAGGTAAAAAAAGCATGAATATACTTGGAATAGCATAAGCTAGTAGGCAGGTATGGTGGACTCTTTGGAATAACTTGGTTTAAGTAGTTGGATGCATGAGTGGAACTCATACTTGGTTGTGGAGGCTAGCAAAAGACCGGGAGCGACAAACTAAGAGAGCAATAATAGCCATAATCATGCAGAGCGACAAAACATCATTGATCAAAGCATAAAGTGATACTACGAGTTGAAAACTAAAGGATCATAAAGGCTTTGGTGACTTTGGATAGTCATAACATGGTGTGAGCATGCGCCAAGTCAACCCAAATAAAGCATCAAAGGAGAATACCACTATACTATGCTTTAATATGCTAAAACAATGCATGATTCATCCAAGGCACATTAAGCAATCTCAATTGTTTATAACAAGTCATGCTACAGCAAAGAATACTAAGCATAAAGCCAAAACAATATCAAGCATGGCATGACAGAGCATAGGCCACAGTAAAAAACAAGCTTTTTTCACCACATAAGCATGAACTTTCCTACTCTTTTCCAATCCAAACCAAACTATTTGCAAACCAATGTATGAAAGAGGGGGTCCAACCAATTTATTCAGAAAACTAAGAAAATAAAAGCAAACGAAAAACCAAAATGAAAACAAAAAAAAGACGCTCCAAGAACAACACAACTGTGCATGAAACAATAAAAATGATGCGTTTGGAAGAAACCTGGGATTTTTATTGATGAAGAAGGGGATGCCTTGGGCATCCCCAAGCTTTGACGCTTGTACTTCTTGGATATTTCTTGGGGTGACATGCGTGGCATCCACAAGCTTGAGCTTTAGTCCATCCTTCATCTCATTACTCATTCCTTCCATACACCTGAAATTTTTTCCTTGATACAAAACTTCACACAATCTTTATTAGCAACATTAGTGCACTCAAGATAAATAAGTCTTAAGGTTCAGTTCTAACACCAAATAAACTTCCATTAGAACACTAGATACTATAGCACTTCCCTCAAAAAGCTCAATTCCCCAAAAGAACTCAGAAAGGAACCAACAAGAAGCAAATGCAGAAAATGGCAGAAATCTGTCAAAATAGACCAGTAGGTAAAGACGAATTTTTTCGAAGACCTTCTGTTACTCAAATCAAAAAGTGTTGAACTAACGAAAGTTAGATAACAACCTGGAGCAGAAGCACAAACATTCACGCCTCAAAAAGACGTACAGAGATTTTACACGAATTTTTACGGTGAAACATAGAAATCTGTTTCGAGACAGCTACTTTCCCAATCATTACTTCTCTCTCATTAGAGGTTACTCTTGGCACAAAAATCAAATAAAAAGGATAGGAGCGGTTATTACTGAAGTAATAAATTCCAAGACTCATCTAAATTTTTTGGTTTATCTCCCAATAAGTACTTTCTTTAACGCCTTTAAGTTAGGCATAAGAAGCAAGAAAGAATCAAGTGTTCTCAAATGAAGAAGCATTAAAACCAAATTTCTTGCCCTTACCTCTCTTACTTTTATTCTTAACCTTGGGGAAAATATGATTGTTTGGTGGAGAAGAAAGGTGCATGGTCCCCTTTCCCATATCTATTATTGCTCCAATGAGTTCTAATAGGGACCTTCCAAGTGTAATTTGTCCTTTTCCTGCACATTAAATAACAAGATAATCAGTAGAAATCATTTTCCCAAGGATCTTTATAAACACTCCTTCAGCTATTCTAATAGGTAATATGGTAGCATTATTAGCAAGAGATATTCCTTTTCCTCCTTCACCAAGCCTCCAAAGATTCAAAGATTCATAAATATCTTTGGGCATAAGACAAAATTCAGACATGATATCACAGCGAGCTTGAAAAGTTTCAGTGTTTATCTCAATCTTTACTGTAGGGAGCCACTTTGATGGTTCAAAATTTATTGGGACATAATTGTGATGCTCCCTAAGCGTATTATAGCAATCTTTTAAGCTATTAGTGCTATTCTCAAGAGTGTTCAATCTAGCAAATATTCTTGCGAAAGAAATATCAGTTTGGCTAGGCAAGTTGTAAGTGAGGATCAATTTATTTATAGCATTTATAGCATCATCCTCATTACATTAGAGGAAATCTCCTCCCACAATAGCATCTAAAGCATATCTATAGCAAAGAGCAATTCCAATGTAAAAACTGCTAAGGAACAAGCTTTGAGTCATTTTAGGCTCAGTTTTTTCATGTAGATCAGAGATTCTAGACCAAGCTTCCTTAAAACTTTCCTCAATTCCTTGTTTAAAAGTGAAAATCATTTCCTTGGGTTACATAGTAATTGGAGCAAGGCTAGACATAGTGGAAACTTAAGATAGGAACTAATTTTTTTGTGTTTTCCAATAAGAAAGCAAACTTGTAAAACTATTTTTTTTGTTTTTGATAAAGAAACAAGCAAACAAAACAAAGGAAACTAAGCAAAATAAAAATAACAAAGAAAAGAGATTGGTTATGAGGGACTCTCCTTGTGAAGATGTCCTTGACTCCCCGGCAACGGTGCCAGAAAAATGCTTGATGGCTCGTGGTTGATGTAGAGCTCGTTGGGAACCCCAAGAGGAAGGTATGATGAGCACAACAACAAGATTCCCTCAGTTATGAAACCAAGGTTTAATCGAACCAGTAGGAGCAAGGAAACACCCCAAAGGTGTTGCTAGCTGAGCTTTGGCAGGGCGCACTACCGGTGCTACTAGCAACGTGGAGACCTACACAACACAACCACAGAACTTTGTCCCCAACTTGCAATGAGGTTGTCAATCTCACCATGTTTTGCTGAAAACAAAGGATTAAACGTATCGAATGGAAAGAAGTAATAGTGCAGAAAGTAAACACAAAGCAGTAAACAGTTTGTAGATTGTATGTAAAGAAAGGACCGGGATCCATAGTTCACTAGAGGTGGCTCCCCTTAGATAGAGAACATGCTGGGTGAACAAATTACAGCGGGGCAATTGACAAACATCGAGAAAGCAATACATGCATATACTAATCATCTTGACTCCTTTGGAACTTGATTGGGCATTACAACATTATACATAGACCACCATCCAACTACATCTATGACTAATAATCCACCTTCAGGTTATCATCCGAACCCCCTCCAGTATTAAGTTGCAAGCAACAGATTATTGCTTTACGAACTGCGTGTAAAGTAAACAATACGATTGTTCTATGAACAAAGGTCTGTTGTTTTCTCCCTAGTAGCAACAACACATCTAGTACCTTAGAGATATCTGTCACTTCCCAAGATTACCAGAGGCATGAACCCACTATCGAGCATAAATACTAACTCTTGGAGTTGCTAGCATCTACTTGGCCAAGATAGCTACTAACAACGAAAAGCATGCAAGATCACAAATAACAAAGACATGATAGAATCAATAATCAATCTGAAATAGAATCTCAATATCCATCGGATCCTCGCAAACACAACATGCAGAATTACAAATAGATGATCTTGATCATGAACGGAGCTTACAAGATCTAGACAAGGAAGCACAAAGGAGGAGAACCAGCCATCTAGCTACTACATGGATCCGTAGTCCAAGGATGAACTACTCACGCATCACACCGGAGGCTTTCATGGTGATGAAGAAGGCCTCCAGGGTGAATTCCCCTCTCCGGCAGGGTGCCGGGAAGAGCTTCAGATCCCTCCCGATCTAGGGATGGAGATGACTGCAGCTACAGACTCTTTCGTGGATTTTTGATCGGGTACTTAGGGTTTTCGTCCCGAGGGCATCTTATAGGCGGAAGGAGAGGCCGAGGGGGGTGCCTGGGCTGGCCACACCACCCCCTAGCGCGAGCCAAGCCTGGCCGCGCGGCCAGGTGGTGTGGCCGCCCTCTGGCCCTTCTTCGTCTTGTATTCTGACATCTGATGACTTCCGGAAAAATAGGCACTTTGGCTGTTGTCCCGTCCAATTCCGAGATTATTCATTTTCTTACTTTCCTGGAACCAAAAATAGCAAAAAATAGGCAGCTGGCACTGTGGCTCTTGTTAATAGGTTAGTCCAAGAAATCATATGAAAAGTACTCCAAAGTGTGGGCAAAACAGAAGAAAGTGAATAAAACCAAGCATGGAACATCAAAAATTATAGATACATTTGCAATGTATCAGAACTATACGACCGGAACTATATGTTCTCGCCGTATAGTTGGTCGTCAAACCGTCTGTACCTGGAAAATAATTTATATGAAAGCATCAATATCTATATGACCGGAACTATACAGCCGGAATTTTTATTCCCACCATATAGTTGGTTGTTAAACCATCAGTACATATGAAAGAAGAATTGTCGATGGCAAAAATATCTAAACGACCAGAACTGTATTGCTGGAGTTTTTATTCCCGCCGTATAGTTGGTCGTTAAACCTTCTAGATGCATCAAAAAATTATGTTTCTTCGAAAATTATTTCCTGTAACTTAGTGAAATACCTTGTTTTTGGCAGAAAAATGACAGTAAATATTGTCGACCAACAACAACATGTATAAAGCAGGATTTTTAGTACTACCGAACTTCTTCTCCTTAATTGGAGTTTTCTAGCACTCTTTATTAAACATAAACTTAAAACTTAACTCAAACCTTTATTTCACATGGGTTGCCTCCCATGAAGTGCTCTTTTATGGTCAATAGCTTGACCTCAATGTTGCTCACTTAGGCTAGATGAGTGGAACACCCACTCTGAAATAGTTGGCCTTCAAAGTGATGGCCTCCTTTTCATCATGCTTGGGTTTCTTCGTCTTGGGGAAATGAATAACAAAAGTATCCCACGAAGGCAATTGAAGCTTCACGTCCCTTCATGTAGATTAATCAAAGCCTTAATAGTTCTTAAGAAAGGACGACCTAATATAATAGGAGTAGTAGCATCTTCAGGCATGTCAACAATAACAAAATCAATAAGAGCAGGACATCCTTCAATGTATACTAAAGTATTCTCCTTAATTCCTACAGCTTGTTTGTAGGTAGAATCTGCTAGATGCAATTTTAACTCGATGATCTCAAAAGAGCCAAGATTTAACTTATTAAAAAGACTTTTTGGAATCGTTGAGATGCTTGCACCTAGATCATAAAGTGTATCTATCTCATTGGTCCCAATCTTAATCTTAATAGTAGGATCAAATATGTCATCAAGCTTTACAGGTGATTTTTCAGCTATTTGCTTATATTCTTCCTAAAGCTCACGTACCTTTATTGCTATCTGATTAATGAAGTGTTGGTACATAGCTTCCTCATTTCCTTCACTTACCGGAATCTTAACGTTGATCCTTTTCACAAGATCTTCAACGGTGTAACTTGGTGAAGGAGCATTACTATAATCAAGTTCTTCAGCCTCCTCCCTTTGGATTCTCATCATCTTGAGGTCTTCAACAGGATTGGGCTCAACTTTACCTACAAATTTAGCTAAAATGAGAGTTTGACTCTCGGTTATCTTACCTAGTTGTGCCTCAACGATCCTCGTTCTTTCTTGGAGGGCTTGCAAATCATTCCTCAAATTTATAGCTTGGTTTGATAATTTACCAAGCATAGCATCATGGTTCTCCGTTATTTTAACAAGAATATTGTTTTGTTCATTTTGTGAGTCTATAAAAGACTTTAGTGTTTCTTGAAGACTACCATTACTAGTTCCCATATTATTATTAGAGTTACCTGCAGGATTAGAATAGTGTTTCTAAAAATTATGATTATAATTCTTCTTCCAAGCAGGGTTATAATCATTACGAGCTATGAAGTCTATTTCTTCAATATTTGTTTCTGGGATAGCTCTTACTTGGGTTTCCTTACCTTTTACGGCTAATATGAGCTCATCCAATTTAGCATTGAGTTCTTCATTTTCTTGTGGTGAGATGGAGTTCACCTTCTTCATGTTTGATCTATCCACATGCCATTGGGCATGGTTATCTTGCATATTGTCTAGCAGCTACTTTGCTTCGGTAATATGTTTACCCATAAATGTTCCTCTAGTTGTAGTATTAAGCATAGACTTAGACACAAGGTTAAGAGCATTATAAAATAAATGGAGAATTAACCAATCTTCCATCCCATGACTAGGACAATTTCTCATGCATTCTTTCATCCTCTCCCATGCAAGCGCTAGTGGCTCATGCTCTTCCTGTCTAAAACCAGTAATATTAGATCTAAGTTGCATAGTCTTTGCAGGTGGGAAAATTATAGTCATAAATAATGAAGTGCATTCCACCCATGATCTATCCACCCATGATTCTAGGCAAAGATAGCAACCATTCTTTTGCTCTTCCTCTAAGAGAGAAAGGAAATAAACGCAATTTGACCACATCGGGGTCAACATCTTTTATGCCCATCATATCACATATTTCAGTGAAAGTATTCAAGTGCATACCTGCATCATCAACAACAGAGCCTCCAAATTGTTTCTGTTGAACCAAACTTAAATAAGGGGGCTTAATTTCATAGTCATCAGCAGCAATTGCTGGCTGAGTAATAGGAGTAGTCAAATAATCATTGTTGGGAGTAGCAAACTCCC
Source organism: Avena eriantha (assembly GCA_910589775.1). Classification (NCBI taxonomy): domain Eukaryota; kingdom Viridiplantae; phylum Streptophyta; class Magnoliopsida; order Poales; family Poaceae; genus Avena; species Avena eriantha. Next base: position 504,385,955 of record OU342742.1, read on the forward strand.
CAAGCTTCTTTTCAGCCATATTTCCTATGTTTTGGGGTTTTCTTAAACAGAAACTTATAATAGTAAAAGCAAGAATTTAAAGACTAACTAATTTTTATGGTTTTTCAAATAAAGACTCAAAGCAAACTAAGAAAATCAAAAAAAAGAATTAAAACTAGCAAGGTTCCTACTAACCTCAACAGGGTAGCTATTGCTTCCCCGACAACGGCATCATAAAAAGGGTTGATACCTTCAATCCGGATTACAGATATAGTATAGCTTCTTTTTCCCTAGTAGACCTATGTTTATCGAATCCTCGGGAAGCAGATGCGTAGTGAAGTTACTTTAATAGACCTTCGGGAGTTTTAGAATTCCTTTTGTGTTTTTACCGGACAAAGAGTTTGCGTCTTTTTGTTGTTGTCGATGATGGAGAGAGAGGGCCTAGGGCGTTTGGTTTCACCTGTAGCTGTGCAAAACATCTGATGGGAATAAAAGATAAAGATAAAGTATACATGTAACTATTAGAGCAAGATAAATTATATGTGGGAAGTGTAACCATAATTACTATTGCCTCCGCAACCGCTTATAGCAATAACGTACTAGTATCATCCATAGAAGAAATAGAACTAATGATATGCATAGTGATGTCACCGTTAATCCCAAGTAAATCCCTCACATACAGCCGTACTACCCCTTCTATCACTAGGGTTCCCAACCCGCAGATTAGTCATTACTCATACTCCCTATACCTAGATCAATCCTCGGGGTCTTGGGTACCTGATAAGTCCTTATATTTAGGCAAGAGAGGATACAATAATCATCATGTAATACAAACTAATACACGATCCCATCTATGATAAATAACATGCACAAAAGCTACATGGCTAGGCCGAAGCCCTTAGCCCAAGGAGAATTACTCACACATAGAGATGAGATCAACAATCACAAACATTGTAATGGAAATCATGAGATTGATAGGAAATCGTCTTACAATGTCACCAATCAAAGATGAGATCTACTATTACAAGTGCTGGAATATGGCTATGGTGGTAGAGAAGGGATTTGGAGATTAGATCTAAGTCTATTCTTCCGGCGGCTCTTCGGTGTGGTGGATGGAGATATGGAGGTGGCTGATGATCTGGGGCAGGGACTCTCGAGGCCCTTTTCTCGTCGCCCAAGGCTTCTTTATATAGGGGCCCCTTCACGAAAGTTGTTCTGTTTGACCTAGCCATGTCGATGGCAACTATACTACCGGAACTATACGGCCGGAATTTTGTTCCGGTCGTATAGTTGGTCATTAAAGCTTCTGCTTCTGACTCTCGACTCCTGGTTTCTTCTGGTTGTTGGAAATCTCATATCTTTGACTTTAATGTGGTGACTCCCATCATCAAACGTCATTATCTGCACAGGGAAAAATGGAAACAAAGGATTGCATACCCCTTTGATCATTAGGCATTAGTGGCAGGGTTAGAGAGATATTTCATAAAAAATATGAATAATATCCAGTTTAAATGTGGACGTAGATGGCTATATTTCAGAGCCATCAGGTCCTAGATGCCAGCCTTGTTGTACAAGTATTTAACTTTTTTTTCAAACCTGACCACTAAACTCGAGGGATGCTACAGGCTAATGGTTCCGCCATGTCAGCCTCTCTGTAATGCAATATTAAAATGTAAACCCTTTCTCAAAAAAAGTAAACCCAAGATATATATAAATATCTACACACATGGGATTCGAACTAAAGACCTTCAAATCAAATAAAATGGACGTAAACTGAGTGTTTAGCCACTACACCAAAGATATTTATAGAAATTGAATCATAAAACATGTATTAGTACTAAAACTTATGAATCCGTCTTCAAAAAAATATTTTGTGTGTCCATGTTATCTCTCTTAAAATAAAAGGGCTGTGCTACTAGAACCTCAGTTTATAAAAATCCACATAATAGATTAGTTTCTTAAAAACATGGGTAGGCAGAGTTTTTTTAGAGGTGGGGGCAATGCCAAAAAGGACAAATTAAAAAGTTTTTGGGCTATGGTCAATGGGCTCCTATCTCAAATTTCACTAGAATGTGGCTCGCCAGATTCAAACACATACCTCATCGAGGGAGGAAAAAACCGATAATTCCTTTGACAGATATTCATGTAAAAAATATCTAATGAACACACACCACGTGGGCCAAAACAGGGCTGGTATCCAATGACTTCACTTGGTGAAATCACACTGTATATATTTACCCTCTCATCTCTGTCCAAAACACATCCAACGGTTCTGATGACACAAAGGCAAAACCTCTAGAGCAAGCAGCCAGCAGCAATGACAAAACTTTTGACAAATTCAATACCATTTGAAAGATTAAGGAGTACATAATAATAAGACATAAAAAATCAATAGATTCCTAGTTCATGTTCAGAAGCACTTTACCAATTCATAAGCATTTCAAAGTGACTGATTCAGCAATACAAACACTAAAATTTAATAGTATTACAGAGAGAGATAGTTCTGGTTTCAGCACTAAAAACCATGCCACGCAATCAGTTTGCCCTTTTCTCCAAACACACTCGATCACTGGAACACAATCATTGTCATAATATTTGGGTATATAGGGAACCATCATATAGATGCAAATATACCATAACAGTACCCACTAGTCATAGCTCCAATCCAGCAAAAGGTTATCACAGCTTTACCACCCATATATGATCAGTGGAGGTAAGACAACCACATAATTAATTACAATAGCATGCGGCCAAAGAGCTAGATAGCTAGGAAGTTCATGAACAACATGCGGCATTCAGGGCAGCCATATACATTGACCTTGACCATTCTTCCAATTGTAAGTTTGGTTGCTTTCCGGTACTTGATCCACCTAGAAGTAGCCGCCAAGCGCCCATCAGTCGAGCTAATGGCGTAGTGTCCCTCGATTTGCACTCCTTCGGTCTGCATCATGAAGACTATTGTGCCCTTTCGTCTGGCCTAGAGTTGCTTTGTGGCACTCTTAGGCAATTTCGGAGTCAAAGCAAGAGATATACGCATAATTACTAAGAGCAATGCATTGAATCATGTGAAACTTGAGAAGACATTCAGAGCAGTTTATCTGCCGCCATATACTCACAAACATAATCTGGTGCGACCTTGTGATGAGACAAGTGTAGGATATGGTCTGATAAGGTACTGTCCGGGGTAATGAAGGAGCTTGTGTCGGTGCCTGTGCTGGGGCTGGTGCGGTAGCTGGTGCTGGTGCAGAGATGGTGCCATAAATTGTAGAGGGGCTGGTGCAGGATCCAGAAGGTCCAGAACCGGTGCCGGCACCAGTAGCTTGATGCTAGATTCCTTCTGAGGGGTAGCTAAGCTGACTGCAGGGATGGTAGAGGCAGATGAGAAGTGTACACGCAAAATGATCTCTTATACAATATTTACTCACAAGACAGTGATCAGAGGATATGACGAGTAACAAGCAAATTAAGTTACTACCTCCATTCTTTATCCTTTGGTCAACTGGTGTTGGAGCAGGAACTAGGGCCAGTGCCGTTGTGGGTGCCAGCAACTTGATGTTGGTTACCTTCTTGGGGGTGGGTAAGGGGACTACAGGAGTGGTCAGAGAGGCACATGAGATGTGTACAAGCAAAATGGTTTCTTATACAATAGTAACTCCTAGACAGAGATGAGAGTATACAAGCGAATAAAGTTACTACCTCTATTCTTTCTCCTACTGAGGTCAATAGGTGCCATTGCAGGAACTGGGGCCGGTGCCGGTGCCAACAGCTTGATGCTGGCACCCTTCTGGGTGGTACATAAGGGGAAGCGGACTTCAGAAGTGGTCAGGATCATATGATGAGTAAATACAATGGTGCAGAACAGTTAGTAGCAAGAAAATCATTAGAGGTTGTGATGAGTATAGAAGCAAATTAATTAGTACTACCTCTGTTCTTGGTCCTTAGGTCAACAGGTGTACGATGGTGTGCAAGTATCTGCTAGGCTTGCTAAAATCGAATGTTACCTCATCCCCTTGCTTCAAACCATTCTCACGGACATACTTGGACCAACCACGGCCACCCAAATAGGTGGTGGCCATCGTCTGGGAGACATCCACATCATATAGTTGCCGCATGCCTTTACGGCCCTTGCTATATAGAGTTAGAAACTTGTCGTTTCCGAACATATTGTTTATAATGGGGCGAGCGACACAAGGGACAACCTTCATGAGAAAATTGGTAGAGAAGTAAGGTGACAACAAAAAAAGTGAGATACAAGATCTTACATCAAGTCGGTCTAAACCACTTGGAATCCATACCTGATACCATGGGTACCCTTTGCGAAGGGTGGCCATGCACCATTTTTCTTCCTCTGCCTTTGGAAGGGATACAGGGCCCCCCTTTCAATCCACAAGCTTGACGAGAGGAGGGTAGCAGAAAGGGCTGAGCAGCTAGTGCGTGCTACAGATTGAAATTAAGTGGAAAGGTTAAATTATGTAAATAGCAAGTAAATCTAATAATATAAGACAAAACCATTGCCTGTAAAGCAAACATATTTGATTTTTTTTGAACTTCCGATGAGCGTAAACATATAGTGCTAGCTGATAACAATAACATGGAAAATCATAACATGTGAAATTGTGGATTTCCAAATTATACCCACTTCTTAGAGAGGTCACTGCCCACCTGGGTACTATGTTGGCGCTTCCTCGTTGTGTAGAGGATGTCCTCTTTTGGTGCGGGCATCAACAATCTACTAGCCTCTACATCAGCCTCAGCCTCCGCATCAGCACCTTCAATCTGCATAAATAGCAATTGAGCTCAATTGTTCAATACTATGTAAGTTTGACCAAGTTTTTAGAAAAAAATATTAATATTTATAATATGAAATATATATCCTTGGATACATCATGAAATATATATTCATGTCGTATGTATATAATATCATAGTTCTTGATAGTTTTTTCAAAAAGATTGGTCAAATTTTCTGTAGCTTGACTTTTCAAAAAAATATATGCCTTAAGCCTTGGGACAGAAGGAGTATAGTAGATAGTAGTCATATACTGATTTTATGAGACAGTCAGATAGATCCAGATTTGGATTCACATAAACACAAGGCCAGAATTAATAAAATCACACATATGTTTCTGAATATCTGATAAGCATGCATGACACCAAGCTGGTAATGATTAAATCTGACTGCACCATGGTAATAAGGGTATTAAGAACAAATACCTTTCTCTTTAAGCTGGGCCCTCCCAGCTGGTCAGTGTCCTTGCGCTTGTTTGCTGAGTGGTGGTAATGGCCGGATCCTGCGGCATGTGGGGGTACCATCCTGTTTACCGCACCTAGAGCACCACACGTTCGCAAGTATGTACCACCGTGCTACAGTAAATGAAGAAGATATGGTGTCACAAAGGCTTCAACAAAAACAGAATGCAGACAGAGACAACTTTTAGCACAGGGATACATCTAGGTTGTAGCCAACCACTTTCACCATTGGAAAGAATGGAAGAACACAACGAATATACTACTACATTACCTTTTTAGGCAACTTTTAAGAGAACTGACGGGACCATCAGTATCCGTAGTGGCCGTGCACGCCACTGACCCTTAGTTCTCCATACAAAATCTGACGCAAAATCCATTGCACATTACGAGTAGCAACTAAAGGTTACAGAAGTTAAGAACACCGAAATCGAACCCGGCCAAATGCCCTAATCAGAACAGCGGTGACCATGCCCTGATCCTGAATCCATACGAAATCAGTACCACCTCCCCCACCCCCAACCCCCACCCCCACCCCACCCAAATGACCCATCGGTCAGAGCAGAGGAAAAATATCCTAATTAGGTGATTTCGACGTGAGCAATAACCAGGAACTCCACAATGAAAGTATACCGAATACTACTACTCCTAGTACTAATAGTACCTCCAATGGCCCAATCAGAAGCAAATTAAGCAAAGCCGGATTTCGAGGTGAGCAAATACACCCACCTATTTTAGCAAGAACTCCCTAATTGGAGGTTGCACCAGTTTCAACGATTGCTTGCTGGATGAGAGCTAGCTAGTGGTGGTTTCTTGTCTTGTCGTTGGTAGAAACGCATGGGTAGGGGAGTAGTAGTACTAGTAGTAGGGCTGGGCAGTACACTTTTTCTATAGTAAGTATTTTTAAGTGTCAGTGGTGGGAACATGTTGCCGAGAGAGAATGCCGAATTTTTTATCCCAGCAATCACGTGGTGGCCTACAGCTGTTTCAAGTGGGACCAATGTCAGGGTGATTTAAAGTGGGTCCCACATCAAGTGGGTGAGATAATTGACCGAGCCAACCTCCTCCTTCCCTTGGTACTAGTACTAGTTCTCCCGAGTTCCTGTCCAAGGACAGAGAAAATCTCCCCTCTTCGAATCAAATTAATCTCAGCTTATATATCCTTTTGTTGATTCGTCTCATGGAGCATTGAGGGAGGGGAAGGGCTAGCAGAGGACAAGACGGTGGTACTTGCAGCATAGGGCACCAACACTGGGGCCTCAAAAACTGTTTAGGAACCTATAAAAGCATAAACTCGGATTTTAGACTAGAAACACACAGAAGCCACATATATATAGTACTAATATATGGAATAGTTTCCAATTACAATTCTGCTAACAAAGGCCTAGAAATCATAAGGTAGCTCCATATTACAGAACCAAACGGCAACAAAAGTACGCACCTGATGATCAGTAGCCCTGCATCAAATCCATCCAGAAGTAGTGTACCGAATCCACAGCCTCAGGTGTAGGCTCATCAATGAACGGGTCATCGTCATTACCATCAAAGTCCTCTTCGGTCGTTTGCTTCTGCGATTAGTAGATTAACATATACGTTTATAGAGAAATATCAAAGACACACAACCTGAACATTTGTCATTCTACAGATATACCTTGTCATCTGGCATAGCGGTAGTACCAGAAATGAAACCTGTTTCATGTAGCTTGTGCTTTTTCTCTCCTCCCCCTTCTCCAAGTTGATATAGATGCTTAGGAGCTGCCTTTATCAGTTGATCTAGTTGATCAACATCTGCTTCCCCTACTTGATCTTGATGATAAAGATGTGTTTCCCCCGGTTCATATGGAGGATCATATGGTTCACCATGAAATACCCATCTAACATATGTGCTTAGCATCCCAAATGTAAAAATATGGTCTTCCACTATACTTTGAGGCAACACCCTATTATTCACACACAACCAGCAGGGGCAATGTACTTTTGAGTTGTCATAATGAGCTCTAACAAACCCCATAAATCGTAGAACACCAAGGATATGTTTAGCGTTGCCTAATGGAGAAATATCTATCCAAAATCTTCCCGTTTGTTTATATTATGACATACAAGGTTGGTTATTATTAAAAGAAAAGCAGGAAACATATACACGGAGTACAAAAACTATATATGCCTATGCATTTTAGCAAACATATTGATAGAAATCGCCGAAGGTATTTAGGAACACATATCAAGTGTAGAATAAACTATGACCATGCAAATTAAGGACAAATTAAACTACGTATTTGAGGAGGCAGATCGGGTGAAAGGGCAATAAAATGCCACCCAGATTGAGCTAGAGATAGAAGGACTACCGTGGGATCGACATGCCCGCCGGTGCATCTCAAGAAGACTGACATGTAGGGAAAGCTTCTTCGCACATGGTAGTGATGAGGAGCGGCTGTGAGCGCGTCTGTTTTGTGGACAAGGGGGTGAGGGCCTAGGCGAAGGAGGGTGGAAGTTAATACACAACGTGAAGGGATGGGGAGGGATAACTTTGGAATTCTGACCTACCCTGCTTTGGGCACCACCATATACGTGGCCCACCTGCCAGTCACCATAGATTAAAATTGATCCAAAACTTGTCAAAATACAAGCTTATGTTTTACCATGGAAACTAATGCACATAGCATTGCACTTTGCGATGAATGGCATTATTTCAACATATATTTAATTTCGTCCCTAATATTTTCAAAACGGGGCCAAATTTGGAAATTCGAAAGTAAACTTCAAATTTGGAACCAGACATATTGATTGATTTGCCAATATGCCCCGATATACCAAATGCATACACGTCATCATAAATTATGGCCATGGCCTTGGTCACCTTTTTTTGGACGATGGTCATCTTTTTGAAAGCCTTGAATTGTTCGATAATTTTAGCAAATTCATAAAACTCATTTAAATGTTGGAAAGCAACTCTCATTGGTATACGGGTCTAGAGTGTAACAGCGAATCTGAGTGGCCCCACTTTGTAGAAGCGTATGTTTGAAGCTTCGACCTCAAAATTTTGGTACTGCGCCCAAACATCGCACACATCCATTCGAATATCCCGCGCATCCATTCAGACATACTTTATATATTTTTAGAATGCCTAATTCCTCTTCTATCCCTGCTCCTCTTGTTTGAAAGCCTTGAATTAATGTTCATTAATTTCGGAAGATGTCTATAAACTCATTAAATGCTAGAACGCATACATGCCCGTGGGTCTATCTGATGGGGACATCATCGCAAGTGAGAGTAGCGTACCTTAGAAGCTTCAACTTCAAAATTTCGGCAGAGCGCTGAAATATCCCGCCCACCCATTCAAACATCCCGCCCATCCATTCAAACATCCATCCCCAAAAATTATTTTATTGCACAAATTTAGCCTGGTAGCTTGAAAGGGCGTTATACATTATGTGAAAAAGGGGGGTGGTGGCATTTTGAGCCATCATCTTTGTAGTTACTTCACAACAAAACACATTGTTGTTAATTGGAAATTTGAAAACAAACTTCAAATTTGTAACCTGACATATTGGTTGATTTGCAAAGATACACCGATCTACCAAATACGAACACGTCATCATAAACTATTTCCATGACCTTGGTCACATTTTTTTTGGATGATGGTCATCTTATTGAAAGCCTTAAATTGTTCGAAAATTTCAGAAAATGCCTAAAAACTCGTTTAAATACTGGGAAGCAACTCTTGTTGGCGTGTGGGTCTAGACGGTGCCAGCACGTATGAGAGGCCCCATGCCAGAGTAGCGTATGCTAGAATCTTTGACCTTAAAATTTTGGTACGGTGCACAAACATCGCACCCATCCATTAAAATATCCCGCACATCCATTCAAACATGCTTCACCTCTTTCTAGAATATCCCTGCTCCGGAAACAAGAATCCGAGGGAGCACTGCAATAACAGAGGGATATAGGTGGTACATTTGCGTTCTCCCAAGTGCATCATCCCATCGACGTTTCCCAGCCCTTCTTCCATATTTACCTGCCCGCCCACTCCAACGTACACTGACTTTTTGGACCCACCATCCAAGTGACCCACATTTTAGTGAGCCAGAATTACGGGAAGTAGAGATTCCTAGCTAAACCCCTAAAACTCAAACCCTAAACCCCTATACCCCAAAACCTGACCAAGCACGTAGCATGCACTTATAGATCAAAATTTGAGATACTTTCGTTAAATTGGGTAACACCATTCTATTTGACGAATATAAGAATAAATCCTGAGAATTATCGAAAATTCCCTAAACCCTATACCTAAAACCCTCAGCCCAAAAACCCTAACCAAGCAGGTGTCATGCACTCATAGATCACAATTTGAGATACTTTGATTAAATCAGGTAACGCCATTCTATTAGACGAATATAAGCATAATTCCTAAGCATTACCGAAAATTTGCTAAACCCTAAATCAGAAACAACCCATAAAACTAAATCATAAAACCCCCTCGACCAATAAACCCTAACCAAGCATGTACCATGCACTTATATATCAAAATTTGAGATACTTTCATTAAATTGCGGTAATGCCATTCTATTCCACGAATATAAGAATAAGATTGAACATTATTTAAAATTCCTGAAACCTAAAACCCCTAAAACCCCAACACTAAACCCTAAACCCTTACCAAACACATAGCATGCACTTATAGATCAAATTTTGATATACTTTCATTAAATTGGTAACGCCATTCTATTCGACGAATATAAGCATAAATCTTGAGCATTATCAAAATTTCCCTAAACCCTAAACAACCCCTAAAACGAGAATATCATTTTGCGGCCCGAAAGTTGGGGTGTCCAGCAACGCGGTACCCGAGTTCCCTAAAATCATCTGCGATGACTACAGTTGGTGTGCCAAATACTTAGAGGGTCTTTTTCGGCACAAATTCAACTTTACATTTCAATACAAAAAATCAGGCTAACGGCCGTCAAGTTGGGCCCCTCTTGTCAGTTCTCGCCGTTATGTCGCTCCTGTCACTCCCGTCGCTTACGTGTCAATTAGGCTTGCAGCATTGGCGCCTGCATCCATTACATGTCTTCTTCTTCCTCGGAGCGGCAATCTATGGGGCGTCGTAGCCATGGCGTGGAGCTGGGACATGGACGAACCTGCTCGGCCTAGCTCTCCTCCTATAGGCTTGCAGCATTGGCGCTTGCATCCATTACGCGTCTTCTTCCCTGGAGCGGCAATCTATGGTCGCGGCCATGGCGCAGAGCTGGGAAGTGACGAAGCTGCTCGGCCCCGCTCTCCTCCCCATCCCGAGTCGGAGCTCGCCCTCACCATGGACGCACCCATGGCACGGTCGGGCACGAGAATTGGTTCCCGGTGAGATCTATCACCTTGTCGACCATGCTCGGTTTTGTTTTCGTCCTCTAGAATCCAAGCTCGATGTCGCCGTGGTTGCACCCGCACCAATTCTGCCACCTCTGCCGAGGTCTCTATGGTAGCTTAAGTTCTGTGGCTCTCCAAGTTCTGCCATGTTGGGCCTGTAAGTGTTGTTGTATGTTAAACTAGCAAATCTCTTTTGTTCAAATCTCTTGGGATGTACCAACTTCATTGTGTTTAATTATGAAAGACAAAATATAAATGACTTCTCTCAATTTGTCGCATAGAAAAATGCACAGCTAATTTCATATCCTCGTAGGAACTGGCCCCACTTGTTGAACGGCGGCACTGCCACGATCTCCACGTAACCATGGTGAGCTCTCGAACCGAGAGTTGTAGTTACCACGTTTCTTCTGCAGTCATTCCTCTTCCTCAGTCATTCCTCTGCAGTTTTTCCTGTGCGCTTCTTCTTCCTCTATTCTGGAACCGTCGGTTCATCTTCTTCTTCCTCTCGAGGCATTTCCTTTCACCCATTTCCTTGCAGGCATGGATGATGGGAAACGCACAACAGAGACCCACTTGGTCCCTTCCCATGGCACCACGACTCTGATAGTGGTGTACACAAATGATGAAGCGACTGTGGAGACAACTCTCGCCAGGTTTGAGCAATTGCTTGAGAAAGAGAAGCACAAGTTTGTGGGGCTAGACTTGGAGTACACCCGTGCAAATAAGCGAAAAAATCCTCCACAAGAGATCGCTGTCGTGCAAATCGCCATACATGAGGAGGTCCTCGTTTACCACTTCTGCAGGTATGTGAAATTTAAATTTGAGATCACCACTTCTGCATCCCTTGTTCCCTTACATCCCTAGAACCATCTAAGTGCAGGAGTAAACCAACTGAGATGCGTTGTCCGGCTCTGGTCGAGTTCTTGTGTAGGAAAGGGATAACTTTCACTAGCATGGATATCACAAATGACACAATTATGCTTTCTCGTGCGTTCATAAAAATCCCAGAGGGGCACCACATCGACATCCAAAATCTGTACAAGATCAAATCATACCCAGCGAAGGATGGCATGGGTGATCTGGCAGCGGAAATCATCGATAAATCCTATGAAAAACTGAAGAAATTGAAGCGACTCGATCATGACTACTAGGAGTGGAAGCCGATGAGCCAGGTGCGCCTCGAGTATGCAGCCAGAGATGCCTACATGGCATACGAGTTGTACAATAAGCTCATTACCATGAAAGATGGGATGGTTAAGGCGGGGTTTTTCGCGAGAGAGTTATGCCCTGGTTGCAAGCTAGCCCAGGAGAAGATGCGCGAGGAGGACAGAAAGCGGTTTCAGGATGAGCAGGGATGTTGTGACGGTGGTGACATCAAGCGGCTGAAGGGGAAGCAAGTCAAGGACGACAACAAGTGGTGGTGATACATTATGTGTTTGAACTAGATTTTAGTTTCTAGTTTATTATGTGTGTGACACATTTAGTTACTTCAATACAAAATTTCGACCAATTTAACTTGTTGATGTATTTCTTGACAATTATAATATAATCGAGCACTAGAAATATTTTGTAGTGTGCATGAGCATGATCAGTAAATATAATTGAACACTAGAAACTTTAAGGCACTCCATATAAAGGAGTAGATTAATATAGAAGGTTCACCAGAGACACCACGGATATATTGTCTTACATGCCACACACAGGTAATAATTAACTAGAACAAAATAAAAGCAGGGTCTGCAGCAGGAGGCCGGGACACGGAGACGCCTAGCAGGGCAGGGGTTTATCAGCAGGAGGCAGCGATAGCCTAGTCGATGGGATACAGGCCAGTCCTGACATACTCCCAGAGGAATTTGCCGTAGGCTGTGTGCCGTGCCAAGGTAATCGGCCTATGGCTTCTGCCTCCGCCTCTACCAATGCCCTCCGTGTGCTGGATCATGCTGTTGAGGTCCACTTGATTGCTCTGCCACAGAATGGGAAAAACAGTCTCCCCCTACGGTGGAAACGGATTAGCCCACACCGTAATCGCCTCAGCACGTAGAGGCTCTTGTTGTCCCTGGATACCTTGCTATCGTCCACTTCATCATCATCCTCCTATTGATTTTTAAGAACATAACTTAGAACTCATACATATGATTGAATTGTATTACAACTCAAGAATTGAAAACATGTATATGTAAGACAATATATCCGTGAATATCAAAGATAAAGCATCACAACAATTGTTTGATCGGTTCATATATCATTTCATCTCAACACAATGACAAATAATTGCATCAGAGTGAATGTAGGATAAAGAATGCGGCCTCATAAGTTTCTTCAGGGATGGAGCCAGCGAACCAAGTAACAATTGCACAACCTGTAATGTTGTTGTACATCGCCCCAGGTTCACTAACTCATCCCTAAAAAAATCTGACACCAATGTGTCTGCCTCTCTTTTGGGACAAATTTGAATCATTGGCCACAGTAAGAAATTCAAATGTAATCATACAAAACATTATTCAGGGATATACATAGTCAGGTACAAAAACAAGCCTCAATATTGTAATTAAAAATAAAAAACCAAACAATTAATCTTCAGGTGCATGTTAAAAATACTTATGATCAAAACCATTCATATACATATGCATCATACCAATCATTAAAAGATCAGAAACAATTCAAGGATCATATATGTAGTTCCATATGAGAATAAATCTAGCGCCTCAATGTTTCAGAGATGGAGTTGGAGAACCAAAGTACCAACAACACAACCTATATTGTTTGTGTGCATTGTTGTCTTAGGTTCACCAACCCATCCCTAACACAAGACATACGTGTCTCCCCTTGAACTCTTTTGGGGCAAATTTCAATCATTGGCCTCGGTGAAAAACTAAAATGTAATTCTTATACACTGAATGCATGGAATAGATAATTCGAATATCATAGTTCTATGAATGTAGAATAAAGATTAAGGCCTCATAAGTTTCTACAGGGACGGCATAAGTGAACCAAGTAACAATTGCACAGCCTATATTGTTCTTGTACATCGCCCCAGGTTCACTAACTCGTCCCTGAAAAATCTAACACCAATGTGTCTGCCTCTCTTTTGGGGGCAAATTTGAATCATTAGCCATAATAAGAAATTGAAATGTAATCGTACAAAACATTATTCAGGGATATACATAGTCAGGTACAAAAACAAACCAAATATTGTAATTATAAATAAAAAACCAAACAATTAATCTTCAGGTACATGTTAAAAATACTTATGATCAAATCCATTCATATATATGCATCATACCAATCATTAAAAGATCATAAACAATTCAAGGATCATATATGTAGTTCCATATGAGAATAAATCAAGGGCCTCATAATTTGTTTCAGAGATGGAGTTGGGGAACCAAAGTACCAATAGCACAACCTATATTGTTTGTGTGCATTGTTGCCTTAGGTTCACAAACCCATCCCTAAAACACGACACCATCATACGTGTCTCCCCTTGAACTCTTTTGGGGCAAATTTCAATCATCAGCCTCGGTGACAAACTAAAATGTAATTCTTATACACTATGAATGCATGGAATAGATAATTCAAATATCATAGTTCTATGAATGTAGAATAAAGATTGCAGCCTCATAAGTTTCTACAGAGATGGCGTAAGAGAACCAAGTAACAATTGCACAGCTTATATTGATCTTGTACATGGCCCTAGGTTCGCTCACTCATCCCTGTAAAAATTTGTCACCAATGTGTCTGCCTCTCTTTGGGCAAATTTGAATCATTGGCCACAATAAGAAATTGAAATGTAATCGTACAAAACAATATTCAGGGATATACAAATGCATCATACAATGCATTCATAGATCAGAAACAATACAAATATTATATATTTAGGTTCCATATGAGAGAAAAAATTAGGGCCTCATTTTTTTCAGCGATGGAGTCGGAGAACCAAAATACCAACATCACAACCTATATTGTTTATGTGCATTGCTGCCTCAGGGCCACTAATCATCTCTAAGAAAACGAGACCATCAGATGCCCTTGCACTATTTTGGGGCAAAATTGAATCATTGGGCTCAGTAAGGAATAGAAATGTAATGTTATAGGCCTGCTGTGTATTGAAATCAACACTCAACTAGCAAACTCAACTAGATGGGAGATGAGCAGATTGGGGTTTTGTGACTAGACGGATTGGGGTTTTGTGACTAGATGGCAGATGCATCAATCAACCGATCGAATCATATATATACTACCCTACTTCAAGAGAAAAAGAATCTTTACACGATTGAGCAAATCCTATGTATGAACAGTGAAAACTGCGGCTGTGACTAGAGAAGCTAGCAATGTAGTACCTCAGACTCCTCATCAGGGACCTCCTCCCCGAACTCATCATTCTCCGCGATTGCATCGAAGATTTCTTGAACGGCAATGGGCTCGTCGATGTAGATCACCGGATTGCCTCCGCCTGCCGCCTATCCCCATCCAGATCTGCCGCTGGCACCACGACGTTGTCGGCCACCTGCTGCTCGGCGGCGACGGCTACTACCTGCTGCTCGGCGGTGATGGCTACCACCTGCTGCTCGGCGGCGACGGCTACCAACTGCTGCTCGGCAACGACGGCTACCACCTGCTGCTCGGTGGCGACGGCTACTGGCTGGACGAATGAGTTCGCACCCTCGACGGCGCAGCGACAAGCGGCGTTTGTGCCCGGAGAAGACGCCTCCACCTGCTTGGCGACGACCGAGCCATCTGCTACTGCGCCTTCAACTGGCTTCACCTCCGGATCGTCTCCATGCGTACGCTTCATGGCGCACCAAGGGAAGGAGGTAGTGCAAATGAGGGAGCTTCGGCGCGCGCAGCAGGTGTAGATTGGGGTCTTGGGACTAGATAGACTGGGGGAAATGACACGAGCTCATGGAAGAAGAAGGTCGAGGGGGGTTATAAACACCGGACCGTTTGTAGTCCTCGAGTGGACACGTGTGGTGGCCGGGGGGGGGGGGCTACCACGATCTCCACCCTTTTTTTCGGTTCCCTTTTTTTTGAAACAGCCACAGTCTCGACTTTAGAGCTGCATTGAAAACACGCCCATGACAGACCTCGATTCCACTGCATGCAAGTGGCGCGGAAATAATTTCTAGCAACGTTAGATCTACTCGAGGGGGGCCCTTGACTCATGGAATTTACTAGCGGTAGGGCCCAATTGGAAGTGAGATTGAGAGCGTTGCGTAAAAATGGGATATGTCTAATTAAAATCAAGTGGCAATAAATTGCAGCGTCCCGTTGACAACCGTGCACTTGATGACCCCGTTGCCCTGTGCATGAGTTGTAGTAGCAGTAGTAGGCTTTTCAGACTTGATTAAACTTAACATGACCGCTCGACGACTTTTTCCATGGACGGCATCGTGTTCCTTCCTGTAGAAGTCTCGCGGAGGGAGACGTCCGTGCTGTCTCACGCTGTACTCTGAAGGGCATGACATGTGCAACGATCATCGTTGGATCGCACAGAATCAACGGTTGGTGCGCACGATCCACGTGACAACTATGACAACCAATCAGGGAGTAGTAGACATGGTGAGCACATGTTTGGTCTTCTACGAAAGATAGAGAGGGGAGGCAAAACTAAGTAGTACCACATAAAACCAAGGGCAAAATTGAGTAGTATAAAAATGGAAAGTGTCTTGTACAATGAAATACATCGTGGAATACATCAAATTATGCCAAGATAGATCCACTAGAATTTATTGGATGTGTGTTCTTCTCATAAACCACACATGGATCCACCAGTGTCATTGCGTGTGTGTTCTTCTAAACAAACCACATAAGGATCCACTAGTGTCATTGGATGTGTGTTCTTCCCATGAACCACACATGGATCCACCAGTGTCATTGCATGTCTATTCTTTTCATGAATCACAGCTAGAGTCATTGCATGTCTGTTACTTCCGTAAACCACATATGGATCCACCTAGTGTGATTGCATGTCTGTTCCTCTAAAAAAACCACATAAGGATCCACCAGTGTCACTGGATGTGTGTTCTTCTAATGAACCACACATGGATCCACTGGTGTCATTGCATGTTTGTTCCTCTAAACAAACCACATAAGGATCCACCAGTGGCATTGCATGTATGTTCTTTTCATGAAACACATATAAGGATCCACCAGTGTCATTGCATGTCTGTTCTTTTCAGGAGCCACACCCAGTGTCATTGCATGTGTGTTCTTTTCATGAACCACAGCTGGAGTCATTGGATGTCTATTCTTTTCATGAACCACACCCAGTGTCATTGCATGTATGTTCTTATCATGAACCACACCCGGTGTCACTTCATGTCTATTCTTTTCATGAACCACATAAGGATCTACCAGTGTCATTGGGTGTTCTTCTTCTCATGAACCACGCGTGGACCCACCGATGTCATTGCAAGTATGTTCCTCTAAACAAACCACATAAGGATCCACCAGTGTCATTGCATGTGTGTTATTTTCATGAACCACATAAGGATCCACCAGTGTCATTGCATGTCTGTTCTTTTCATGAACCACATAAGGATCCACCAGTGTCATTGCATGTCTGTTCTTTTCATGAAGCACACCCAGTGTCATTGCATGTTTGGTCTTTTCATGAAACACACCTGGTGTCACTGCATGTCTGTTCTTTTCATGAACCACATAAGGATCTACCAATGTCATTGCATGTGTGTTCTTCTCATGAAAAACACGTGGATCCACCGGTGTCATTGCATGTATGTTACTCTAAACAAATAACATAAGGATCCACTAGTGTCATTGCATGTCTGTTCTTTTCATGAACCACACCCAGTGTCATTGCATGTGTGTTTTTCTAAACAAACCACATAAGGATCCAACAGTGTCATTGCATGTCTGTTCTTTTCATGAACCACACATAAGGATCCACCAGTGTCATTGCATGTCTGTTCTTTTCATGAACCACACCCAATGTCATTGCATGTGTGTTCTTCTAAACAAACAACATAAGGATCCACCAGTGTCATTGCATGTCTGTTCTTTTCATGAAACACACCCGGTGTCACTGCACGTCTATTCTTTTCATGAACCACATAAGGATCTACCCGTGTTATTGGATGTGTGTTCTTCTCATGAACCACACGTGGATCCACCGGTGTCATTGCATGTGTGTTCCTCTAAACAAACCACATAAGGATCCACCAATGTCATTGCATGTCTGTTCTTTTCATGAACCACAACCAGTGTCATTGCATGTGTGTTCTTCTAAACAAACCACATAAGGATCCACCAGTGTCATTGCATGTCTGTTCTTTTCATGAACCACATAAGGATCCACCAGTGTCATTGCATGTCTGTTCTTTTCATGAACCACACCCAGTGTCATTGCATGTCTATTCTTTTCATGAACCACACCCAGTGTCAGTGCATGTCTGTTCTTTTCATGAACCACACCAAGTGTCACTGCATGTCTGTTCTTTTCATGAACCACATAAGGATCTACTAGTGTCATTGGATGTGTGTTCTTCTCATGAACCACACGTGGATCCACCGGTGTCATTGCATGTCTATTCTTTTCATGAACCACGACCATTGTCACTACATGTCAGTTCTTTTCATGAACCACATAAGGATCCACCAAGTGTCATTGGATGTGTGTTCTTCACATGAACCACACGTGGATCCACCAGTGTTATTGCATGTTTGTTCCTCTAAACAAATAACAAAAGGATCCACCAGTGTAATTGCATGCCTGTTCTTTTCATGAACCACACCAAGTGTTATTGCATGTGTGTTCTTCTAAACAAACCACATAAGGATCCAACAGTGTCATTGTATGTCTGTTCTTTTCATGAACCACACATAAGGATCCACCAGTGTCATTGCATGTCTGTTCTTTTCATGAACCACACCCAATGTCATTGCAGGTGTGTTCTTCTAAACAAACAACATAAGGATCCACCAATGTCATTGCATGTCTGTTCTTTTCATGAACCACACCCAATCTAATTGCATGTGTGTTCTTCTAAACATACCACATAAGGATCCACCAGTGTCATTGCATGTATATTCTTTTCATGAACCATACCCAGTGTCAGTGCATGTCTGTTCTTTTCATGAACCACACCTAGTGTCACTGCATGTTAGTTCTTTTCATGAACCACATAAGGATCTACCAGTGGCATTGGATGTGTGTTCTTCTCATGAACCACACGTGGATCCACCGGTGTCATTGCATGTTTGTTCCTCTAAACAAACCACATAAGGATCTACCAGTGTCATTAGATGTGTGTTCTTTTCATGAACCACACCCAGTGTCATTGCATGTGTGTTCTTCTAAACAAACCACATAAGGATCCACCAGTGTCATTGCATGTCTGTTCTTTTCATGAACCACAACTAGAGTTCACCAGTGTCATTGGATGTGTGTTCTTCCCATGAACGACACATGGATCCACCAGTGTCATTGCATGTCTGTTCTTTTCATGAACCACACCCAGTGTTAGTGCATGTCTGTTCTTTTCATGAACCACACCCACTGTCACTGCATGTCTGTTCTTTTTATGAACCACATAAGGATCTACCAGTGTCATTGGATGTGTGTTCTTCTCATGAACCACACGTGGATCCACCGGTGGCATTGCATGTCTGTTCTTTTCGTGAACCACACCCAGTGTCACTGCATGTCAGTTCATTTCATAAACCACATCAGGATCCACCCAGTGTCATTGGATGTGTGTTCTTCTCACAAACCACACGTGGATCCACCGGCTTCATTGCATGTTTGTTCCTCTAAACAAACCACATAAGGATCCACAGTGTCATTGCATGTCTGTTCTTTTCATGAACCACACATAAGTATCCACTAGTGTCATTGCATGTCTGTTCTTTTCATGAGCAACACCCAGTGTCATTGCATGTGTGCTCTTTTCATGAACCACAGCTAGAGTCATTGGATGTCTATTCTTTTCATGAACCACACCCAGTGTCATTGCATGTCTGTTCTTTTCATGAACCACACTCGGTGTCACTGCATGTCTGTTCTTTTGATGAACCACATAAGGATCTACCGGTGTCATTGCATGTGTGTTCTTCTCATGAACCACACGTGGATCCACCGGTTTCATTGCATGTATGTTCCTCTAAAAAAACCACATAAGGATCCACCAGTGTCATTGGATGTGTGTTCTTTTCATGAACCACATAAGGATCCACCAGTGTCATTGCATGTCTGTTCTTTTCATGAACCACATAAGGATCCACCAGTGTCATCGCATGTCTGTTCTTTTCATGGACCACATAAGGATCCGCCAGTGTCATTGCATGTCTGTTCTTTTCATGAACCACACCCAGTGTCATTGCATGTCTGTTATTTTCATGAAACACACCCAGTGTCACTGTATATCTGTTCTTTTCATGAACCACATAAGGATCTACCAGTGTCATTAGATGTGTGTTCTTCTCATGAACCACACGTGGATCCACCGGTGTCATTGCATGTCTGTTCCTCTAAACAAACCACATAAGGATCCACAAGTGTCATTGCATGTCCGTTCTTTTCATGAACCACACCTAGTGTCATTGCATGTGTGTTCTTCTAAACAAACCACATAAGGATCCACCATTGTCATTGCATGTCTGTTCTTTTCATGAACCATACCCAGTGTTAGTGCATGTCTGTTCTTTTCATGAACCACACCTAGTGTCACTGCATGTCAGTTCTTTTCATGAACCAGATAAGGATCTACTAGTGTCATTGGATGTGTGTTCTTCTCATGGACCACACGTGGATCCACCGGTGTCATTGCATGTCTGTTCCTCTAAACAAACCACATAAGGATTCACCAGTGTCATTGGATGTGTGTTCTTTTCATGAACCACGCCCAGTGTCATTGCATGTGTGTTCTTCTAAATAAACCACATAAGGATCCACCAGTGTCATTGCATGTCTGTTCTTTTCATGAACCACGGCTAGAGTCCACCAGTGTCATTGGATGTGTGTTCTTCCCATGAACCGCACATGGATCCACCCGTGTCATTGCATGTCTGTTCGTTTCATGAATCACAGCTAGAGTCATTGCATGTCTGTTACTTCCATAAACCACATATGGATCCACCTAGTGTGATTGCATGTCTGTTCCTCTAAACAAACCACATAAGGATCCACCGGCGTCATTGGATGTGTATTCTTCTCATGAACCACACATGGATCCACAAGTGTCATTGCATGTTTGTTCCCCTAAACAAACCACATAAGGATCCACCAGTGTCATTGCATGTATGTTCTTTTCATGAACCACACATAAGTATCCACCAGTGTCATTGCATGTCTGTTCTTTTCATGAGCCACACCCAGTGTCATTGCATGTGTGCTCTTTTCATGAACCACAGCTAGAGTCATTGGATGTCTATTATTTTCATGAACCACACCCAGTGTCATTGCATGTCTGTTCTTTTCATGAACCACACCCGGTGTCACTGCATGTCTGTTCTTTTCATGAACCACATAAGGATCTACCGGTGTCATTGCATGTGTGTTCTTCTCATGAACCACACGTGGATCCACCGGTGTCCTTGCATGTATGTTCCTCTAAACAAACCACATAAGGATCCACCAGTGTCATCGGATGTGTGTTCTTTTCATGAACCACATAAGGATCCACCAGTGTCATTGCATGTCTGTTCTTTTCATGAACCACACCCGGTGTCACTGCATGTCTGTTCTTTTCATGAACCACATAAGGATCTACCGGTGTCATTGCATGTGTGTTCTTCTCATGAACCACACGTTGATCCACCGGTGTCATTGCATGTATGTTCCTCTAAACAAACCACATAAGGATCCACCAGTGTCATCGGATGTGTGTTCTTTTCATGAACCACATAAGGATCCACCAGTGTCATTGCATGTCTGTTCTTTTCATGAACCACACCCAGTGTCATTGCATGTCTGTTCTTTTCATGAAACACACCCGGTGTCACTGTATATCTGTTCTTTTCATGAACCACATAAGGATCTATCAGTGTCATTAGATGTGTGTTCTTCTCATAAACCACACGTGGATCCACCGGTGTCATAGCATGTCTGTTCCTCTAAACAAACCACACAAGGATCCACAAGTGTCATTGCATGTCTGTTCTTTTCATGAACTACACGCAATGTCATTGCATGTGTGTTCTTCTAAACATACCACATAAGGATCCACCAGTGTCATTGCATGTCTGTTCTTTTCATGAACCATACCCAGTGTCAGTGCATGTCTGTTCTTTTCATGAACCACACCTAGTGTCACTGCATGTTAGTTCTTTTCATGAACCACATAAGGATCTACCAGTGTCATTGGATGTGTGTTCTTCTCATGAACCACACGTGGATCCACCGGTGTCATTGCATGTATGTTCCTCTAAACAAACCACATAAGGATCCACTAGTGTCATTAGATGTGTGTTCTTTTCATGAACCACGCCTAGTGTCATTGCATGTGTGTTCTTCTAAACAAACCACATAAGGATCCACCAGTGTCATTGCATGTCTGTTCTTTTCATGAACCACAGCTAGAGTCCACCAGTGTCATTGGATGTGTGTTCTTCCCATGAATGACACATGGATCCACTAGTGTCATTGCATATCTGTTCTTTTCATGAATCACAGCTAGAGTCATTGCATGTCTGTTACTTCCATAAACCACATATGGATCCACCTAGTGTGATTGCATGTCTGTTCCTCTAAACAAACCACATAAGGATCCACCGGTGTCATTGGATGTGTGTTCTTCTCATGAACCACACATGGATCCACCAGTGTCATTGCATGTTTGTTCCTCTAAACAAACCACATAAGGATCCACCAGTGTCATTGCATGTATTTTCTTTTCATCAACAACACATAAGTATCCACCAGTGTCATTGCATGTCTGTTCTTTTCATGAGCCACACCCAGTGTCATTGCATGTGTGCTCTTTTCATGAACCACAGCTAGAGTCATTGGATGTCTATTCTTTTCATGAACCACACCCAGTGTCATTGCATGTCTGTTCTTTTCATGAACCACACCCTGTGTCACTTCATGTATGTTCTTTTCATGAACCACATAATGATCTACCGGTGTCATTGCATGTGTGTTTTTCTCATGAACCACACGTGGATCCGCTGGTGTCATTGCATGTCTGTTCCTCTAAACAAACCACATAAGGATCCACCAGTGTCATTGGATGTGTGTTGTTTTCATGAACCACATAAGGATCCACCAGTGTCATTACATGTCTGTTCTTTTCATGAACCACATAAGGATCCACCAGTGTCATTGCATGTATGTTCTTTTCATGAACCACATAAGGATCCACCAGTGTCATTGCATGTCTGTTCTTTTCATGAACCACACCCAGTGTCATTGCATGTCTGTTCTTTTCATGAAACACACCCGGTGTCACTGTATATCTGTTCTTTTCATGAACCACATAAGGATCTACCAGTGTCATTAGATGTGTGTTCTTCTCATGAACCACACGTGGATCAGCCGGTGTCATTGCATGTCTGTTCCTCTAAACAAACCACATGAGGATCCACAAGTGTCATTGCATGTCTGTTCTTTTCACGAACCACACCCAATGTCATTGTATGTGTGTTCTAAAAAAACCACATAAGGATCCACCAGTGTCATTGCATGTCTGTTCTTTTCATGAAGCACACCCAGTGTCAGTGCATGTCAGTTCTTTTCATGAACCACATAAGGATCTACCAATGTCATTGGATGTGTGTTCTTCTAATGAACCACACGTGGATCCACCTGTGTCATTGCATGTCTGTTCCTCTAAACAAACCACATAAGGATCCACCAGTGTCATTGGATGTGTGTTCTTTTCATGAACCACGCCCAGTGTCATTGCATGTGTGTTCTTCTAAACAAACCACATAAGGATCCACCAGTGTCATTGCATGTCTGTTCTTTTCATGAACCACATAAGGAAGGGCCCACCAGTGTCATTGCATGTCTGTTCTTTTCATGAACCACACCCAGTGTTAGTGCATGTCTGTTTTTTCCATGAACCATACCTAGTGTCACTGCATGTCTGTTCTTTTCATGAACCACATAAGGATATACCAGTGTCATTGGATGTGTGTGCTTCTCATGAACCACACGTGGATCCACCAGTGTCATTGCATGTCTGTTCCTCTAAACAAACCACATAAGGATCTACCAGTGTCATTGCGTGTCTATTCTTTTCATGAACCACACCCAGTGTTATTGCATGCGTGTTCTTTTCATTAACCATAGTTAGAGTCATTGCATGTATGTTACTTCCATAAACCACACATGGATCCACCGATGTCATTGCATGTCTGTTCTTTTCATGAACCACACCCAGTGTCACTGCATGTCATTTTTTTCATGAATCACAACTAGAGTCATTGCATGTCTGTTACTTCCATAAACCACATATGGATCCACCTAGTGTGATTGCATGTCTGTTCTTTTCACAAACCACACATGGATACACCAGTGTCATTGCATGGGTAGCCGTTAGACCGAGTCTTCTATAAGGAACGCCCTAACACAGTTGTTCTGCTTGATGATTGTTACATACCATTCGATTGGGGCGCTTGGACGATTGGGATGGTCTTCGTGAGAGCGATCCGCGAGTAGGCTATTCTGTGGCATGATTGACCATGCTTGCTCTGGACAAACTGGAAACACCGGGCGCTCCCCTGTTGCGAGTGTCACGTCTCACGAGTTCAGTGGGCCACATCCCAGTGTCACGTCCCCATTACTTCTCTTCCTCCCCGTACTTCTCTTCCTTACCCTCGAAGCCACTTTCCCCACTTCACTCCCATCCTGCCGTAGCCGCAAGATGACGACGCCTCCATCCCAATCCCCTCTCCGGCAGCCACCCCCCTCCCCTCTCGCCATGGGTTCAAGGGGAGACGGCGAGGAAACGTGTCGTGACGACAGGGACGGTGATTTCGATGTGAGTTGTCTCATCTCTATTTCTATCATCTGTGGCCAATTATCTATTTTTTGAGCTAGATCTAATCTATCTACTCATGTGAGTATGATGTGTTACGCCAACCAGACGATGTATGCCTCCGACTATCAAGGTTTAGAGGATGAAGACAGTCCTCTGGTATGTAAACATGGATATGTGCCCGCTAAATTTGTAGCCTTCGAAGGACGAAACGCAGGCATGAGGTTTCTACGGTGTCAAGGACATCGTGCAATGATGCAAGGCGGAAGTTGCGGTGTTGTCAAATGGGTAGATCCAGAGTGGCCCAAATCGATGCAGAAAACGCTGGACAAACAATGGGAAATGACTGTCAAGTTGAAAGAATCCGTATTCAGCTCACTTCTTGACAGTGTTGAGACGAAGCTATGGGAACCAGTTGACACGACCAAGCATAAGCGAGATCTCAGGTGGGTGCAAGACAAGGTTATTAAAGTCGAGAAGGAGAGGGACACGGCGTTGGCCCTGAAGGCTAAAGCAGAGCAAGAACTGACTCAAGCAAGGAATGATATCCACCAGGCCAAAGTCCTGCAGTACACAACTATGAGTATTGACAAGTGCATGAGGAAAAATGCAGAGACACAATTGAAGCTGTGCAAGGAAGATGCTAAAAGGAAGGAGCAGACAACTCGATCCTTGCTCTCCCAGGAAGATGGGCATCGGGCCAAGATTAGGAAGATCAAGGAGATGTGTGATAACTAGTTCTATTTAGCAATTGAAGTTGCCCCGGTACGCGCCGGCCAGCCCGTACTGGCCGACGCTATTCAAGAAGGAGCGGAAGGCCAAGATTGGCAACCGCATCGTTGACGGGCGCGTGGTGCACCGGGATTTCCACAACCGAGAAGGGCGGGAGAGGTTCTGGTCCGTCCCTGGACGGACCAACTACACCGTCATCGCCGCCGCTCGACGCGAAGAGGTGCTCCGTCTCGCGAACAATGCGGACATCGTGGAGGTTCCGTCCGACAGCGACGAGGAAGCCGGCGGCTCGGAGGACAGTGGCAGCGGAAGTGAAATTGTTGGCTAGTGGTTGAATTAATGTAGGATGTGAAATCACACCTTTGTTTAGAAGAATTTGTGGTTGAAGTAATGAAATGCCTCGATTTAGATCTTTGTCTCGATTAATTTGTGGAAGAATTTGTGATTTAGATCAATTTCTGCCTCGATTTTGATCTCTGTCCCAGATTGGGAACGTGACCGTGGACCAAACACACCTTTTCTACTAGTGTATTCTGACATTGGTGGTTTGTTTAAACGTAATCTACGTGGATTGTGTCGCATGTAAATGGCACAACCACAATTTATAAAGTGGAAGCACGTACACCCGGTTACTGGAGATCCGGGAGCTTCGCCAGATGCAGGGGATGCATGAGCAGAGAGGTGGTGAGATAGATGGGCTCAAGATTAGGCCAGAAAGTGGTACCCATTTCCTCCTCATCTGGGCATTATCGGTGAGAACATTGATGTTTATGTTGCCACGTCGTTGTGCAACATCTGAAATAAGTTGCTGCTTCGTGGAGTGTGGCAACTTAAATAATTTATTTATGTGCCACTTACATTCCGTTGTATTTGGACTCCTCCTGCCCCTCAGCAATCGTGGAAACGGTGGATCCTTGTTTTCAGATAGCAGTGGCACAATCACAATTTCGGATTCTACTACTGACTCGGGCGTTTCCAAACCCTAAGTCGCGGTACATTTTACTCAGAGAACGTGGGTAGATTGTTTCGCCCAGCAACGTGCCACACACAGAGCGATCAGAATTACATATATAGGTTCAAGTTCAACACATTATTATGTATCTTCATTGCCAACAGCCTTCTTCTAGCCTGGGTGTCAAGCCTTCACGTCCAATGGCTTCTTCATTTCCTACCTTCTTCCTCTTCCTCGGTGCCAATTTTCTTAGCTTCACGTACTCTGCATCGCCGGGACAATGGGCACCAGAATCGTGTCCAACATCATCTTTCCACTCGTTTTACTTTCTTTGGGCAGCAAAATGACATCTTTCCACTCGTTTTTAATTTCTTCGGGAAGCAAAATGACTGACCCGGCTGTCATGTTTCTAACCTTGCAGCACTTCCTGTCAAAGAAACAAGACTGTTGCATAACGGCCCAATATCTACAGAGTAAATAAAACAAAAATTACAATTCAGCACAAACATGCGAACCCTAAGAGACATTTGCTTACTAGGAGCTAATTGGGTTCGAGCAACCACCCTGTCCAAGAATAGAAGGGCGACTCCCAGTTGCAGCAACTTCCACATCCAGTACATCATATTTCAGCTCAAACATGGTAGCCGAAGCATACCTTTTCATCAACCCAATTAGCTGACTGTCACACGTTATAGGAACCATGATGCCACATTCATCCATGAAGCTGAACTTTGCAGTCTGCTTTGGCCATAATTCAACATGATTACGCAGATATAGTGCAGATCTGCGCATGCGCTTCTTCCATCGTGAAACAATGGTGTCCATACATCTTGCCCTTAGAGTCGTACCTATAGAGGACTACCGTAACCAGGTAAGGGGGGTCTGCGCAGATCCCACTTGACAGAAAACTGTGGACAAAATATGTTTGTTAGCGTTGGGCTAACAAACAATTTGAGGTTCAGTAGCCAGCTAGCAGTTGTAACTAGTGCGAATAGGAAAGAATCCACTTAGCTGCTCGATTTGCCTAAGAGGTTGCCGCGTTGGCGTCCGCGTCACGGACAATGACCAACATGATGGTCCCAACCGTCTACTTCACGGGGCAATTTAACGGAATGTTTGAATTTGGCAGGGGTGAGATGAGTTTGCCTCGATATGGCCCCTCTCAGTAGTTGGCGGCCCAACTTTTCAAAACGCGGTAATTTCAGGCAACTTAGGTACCGCCATGCGCTGGCCTACCAACTTTGGTACCATAGACGAACAAGCCCCCCTAAAACCCCAAACCCTCAACCCATAAACCCTAACCAAGAAGGTATCATGCACTTATAGATCAAAACTTGAGACACTTTCAATGAATTAGGTAACGCCATTCTATTCGACAAATATAAGCATAAAGCTTGAGCATTATTAAAAATTTGCTAAACCCCCTAAACCCTATTCAATCCATAAAACCTAAACCGTGAAACCTGAAAACCCTAAACCCTAACCAAGCAGGTACCATTAAATTATAGGTCAAAATATGAGATTCTTTCATTAAATTGCGGGAACGCTATTCTATTCCACAAATATAACCATAAAGTTTGAACATTATTGAAAATGCCCTAAACCCTAAAACCCTAAACCCTCAACCCCGCCTAAACGACCTTGGAAAATGAGGTATCATGCACTTGTAGATCAAAATTTCAGATATACTTGCCTCAAATTATGCTAACGCCATTCCATTCCACGAATATAAGCATATATAAAGCAGCTTGAACATTATCGAAAATTCCCAAAAAACCTAAACCTTAAACCCCTAAACCCCCAAAACCATAAACCCTAAACCCTCATCCCCTCAACCCCTTACCACGCAGGTATCATGCACTTATAGATCAAAATCCGAGATACTTCCATTAAATTGCAATAACACCAGTCTATTCTACGAATATATATAAGTATATATATAAAGCTTGAACATTATTATTGAAAATTCATAAACCCTAAATCCTAGAAAACCCTAAACCCTAAATACCAACCTTAAACTCCTAAACACTAAAATCCTAAATCATATACCATAAACCCTAAACCCCTAAACCCTCAACCCAAAAAACACGAATCCTAAATCCCAGGCTACATATATGTTGTGTGGAAACTAGGGCCATGGGATTTTGAGCCATACTTATTTGTAGTTTCTTCACATCAAAAGCCACTGTCGTCGCTTGAAAAATTGAAAATAACTTCAAATTCAAAAGCTTCCTTTGTAAATAATATTTTAAATGCCAATAATACAGACCAATCTACCAAATACAGACATGCTGTTATAAACTATAGCAAAGATATGTCCATGACCTTGGTCATCTGGTTTGAAAGCCATGCATATTCATACATGGTACGCCATATATCGTATGACAAAGTTAAAACCATTATTATCGATTGGGGTTTTTAAAATAACTTCAAATATGGAAGCTCTTTTTGTAAAGAATGTTGAAATGCCAATATGCACCAATCTACCAAACATGGTTACATTATCATAAAGTATGGTAACACATATGGCCTTGACATTGGTCATCTAGTCTTTGAAAGCCATGAATGTTCAAACATGGTACGCCATATTGTGAAACGAGTTTTTCAAGAGTTGTCAAATTTTATATATTTTTCAAGGAAATTAGCTAATGCACACAGTGAGACACCAATAGAGAAACGAATGGTTGTATTTCGTTTTATATTTTGTTTATTTATTTATTTTAAAGGCCCAAATTTGGTGTCATTACCATTCATATAAAAAATGAAATCTTGCAAAACTCTCTGTGTTTCTCCAATATTTCCTTTAATCTATTTTTAAAAAGTCAAGAGAAAGCTATATCACACACTTTCTAGTTCGTAATTAGACATACTTACTTTAAATTGTAAAAAAGTCATTTTATTGCACATCTTCAGCTAGGAATCTTGGAAACTCATGAAAGTAGGGCATTATGCATCAAATCTAAAATCTACTTTGTAAACAATTGCTTGAAATGCCAAGATGCACTGATCTACCAAATATGGACACATTTGTAAGCTTCGTTGGCGAAGATGCTTCAATGTACAAAGTTGTACAAAACATAAAAAAGGTACAGAAACCATGGATGTGACCTTGGTCATCTTGTTTGAAAGCCATGAATTAATGTTCATTAATTTTGGCAGAGGTCTATAAACTCATTAAATGCTAAAAAGCATACATGCTTGTGGGTCTATCTGACGGGGATAACATTGCAAGTGGGAGCAGCGTACCTTAGAAGCTTCAACTTCAAAATTTCGGCAGAGCGCAGAAATATCCCGCCCACCCATTCAAAAATCCCGCCCAACCATTCAAACATCCAACCCCAAAAATTATTTTATTGCACAAATTTAGCCTGGAAGCTTGAAAAGGCGTTATACATTGTTTGAAAAAAGGGGGTTGTGGCATTTTGAGCCATCATCTTTGTAGTTGCTTCACAACAAAACACATTGTTGTTACTTGGAAATTCGAAAACAGACTTCAAATTTGGAACCAGACATATTGGTTGATTTGCAAACATGCACCGATCTACCAAATACGGACACGTCATCATCAACTATTTCCATGACCTTGGTCACCTTTTTTTGGACGATGGTCATCTTCTTGAAAGCCTTAAATTGTTCAAAAATTTCAGCAAATGCCTAGAAACTCGTTTAAATGATGGGAAGCAACTCTCGATGGCATGTGGGTCTAGACGGTGACAGCGCTTGTAAGAGGCCCCACGCTAGAGTAGTGTATGCTAGAATCTTCGACCTCAAAATTTTGGTACGGCGCCCAAACATCGCATCCATCCATTAAAATATCCTGCACATCCATTCAAACATGCTTCACCTCTTTCTAGAATGCAAAATTTCTCTTTTATCCCTGCTTTGGAAACAAGAATCTGAGGGAGCACTGCAATAACAGAGGGATATAGGTGATACATTTGCATTCTCCCAAGTGCATCACCCCATCGATGTTTCCCAGCCCTCCTTCAATATTTACCCGCCCGCCTACTTCGACCTACACTGACTTTTTGGACCCACCATGCAAGTGACCCACATGTCATTGAGCCAGAATTACATGAAGTAGAGATTCCCATCGCTTGTTGTTCAAAATTCGAACATTTTTCACTAAACCAAGATAAAATGCTAAAAATCATCGAACATGGCTCAGAAGCTTGAAAATTTATGAACCTTGGGCATTATTCGTCAAAAAAATTATGCTCTGTGAGAAAATTGGTGTGGTGAGATTTTGAACCACATATAATCTTTGTAGTTGCTTCACAAAGGAAGCCATTGTTGTCACTTGGACAATTTAAAATAACTTCGATTTGGATGCACCATTTTTTGTAAACATTGTTTGAAATGCCAATATACAGTTATGCACCGATCTACCAAACATGGACATGTTATCATAAACTATGGCACACATATTGCCATGACCTTGGTCATCTTGTTTGAAAGCCAACGGGTTTCCTCGAAAGTTGTCAAATTGTAGCATACTTTTCATGGAAACTAGGCAGTTCACGTAACAAAATACTCTGAGAAAGAAATACATTGCTTCAATTTATATACTTTTTATTTGGATTTTCTTTCAAAAGGTCCCAAATTAGGCTGCATTATTAGCATTCATATCAATTAGTTGAAGGGTTGTTTGGTTAAGCTTATCTATCGCTTTTAGCTTTACTTTATAAGCCACTTTAGATTTTTGCTTTTGGCTTATACCATCATCCAACTATGTCAGAGTAAAAGCTAAAAAAATCAAAGCCAAAAACATGTTCTTGGCTTTATAAGCCAAAAATCAAAAGCTAGAATTAGAGCCCAACCAAATAGCGCCTAATTCTCACGGAACCCTTGGTGTTTCTCCCTTGTTTTAGTACTTGGGTACCTTCAATTGTATTTAACAAAAAATATGACCAAGCAGGGTATCATTGACTTGTAGATTAATTTTTGAGATACTTTCATTAAATTGCAATAACACCAATATATTCCATGAATATATATAACCATAAAGTTTGAACATGTTATTAAGAATTCACAGAATCCTAGACCATAAAATCTAAACACCTAAACCCTGACCAAGCAGGTATCGTGCACTTATAGATCAAAATTTGAGATACTTTCATTAAATTGGGAAACACCATTCTATTCCATGAATATAAGCATAAAGCTTGAACATTATTGAAAATTCCCGAAACCCTAAACCCCTAAAACCCAAATCATAAACCCCTAAACCCTATAACCCTAAACCCTATACCCTAAACCCTAACCAAGCACGTAGCATGCACTTATAGATCAAAATTTAGGATAATTTCATTAAATTGGGTAACACCATTCTATTTTACAAATATAAGCATAAATCCTGAGAAATATTAAAAATTCCCTAAACCATAAACCCTAAACAACCCCTAAAACCTAAACCCTAAAGCCCTAGACCGCCAGCCATAAACCCTAACCAAGCAGGTGCCATGCACTCATTGATCAAAATTTGAGATACTTTCATTAAATCAACTAACACCATTCTATTTTACGAATATAAGCATAAATCTTGAGCATTATTGAAAATTCGCTAAACCCTAAACCCTAGACAGCCCATAAAACTAAATCGTAAAACCCTAAACCCTCGACCGATAACCCTAACCAAAGCAGGTATCGTGCACTTATAGATCAAATATTGAGATACTTTCAATAAATTGATGTAATCCCATTTGATTCCATGAATATAAGCCTAAAGGAACTTGAACATCATTGAAAATTCCTGAAACCCCAAATCCTAAACCCCTAAAACCCCAAACCCTAAACCCTTACCAAGCACGTAGCATGCACTTATAGATCAAATTTTGATATACTTTCGTTTAATTGGTAACGCCATTTTATTCGTCGAATATAAGCATAAATCTTGAGCATGATTGAAAATTCGCTAAACCCTAAACCCTAAACAACCTAAACCCTAAAACCCCAAACCCTCAACCCATAAACACTAACCAAGTAGGTATCATGCACTTCAAAGATCAAAATTTGAGATACTTTCAATAAATTAGGTACATTCTATTCGACGAATATAAGCATAAAGCTTGAGCATTATTGAAAATTAGCTAAACCTAAACCCTATAAACCATAAAACCTAAACTGTAAAACCCTAAAACCCAAAAACCTCGACCCATAAACCCTAACCAAGCAGGTATCATGCACTTATAGATCAAAATTTGAGATACTTTCATTAAAGCAGGTAACGCCATTCTATTCGATGAATATAAGCATAAATCTTTGAGAATTATTGAAAATCGCTAATCCCTAAACCATAAACAACCCGTAAAACCCTAAATCCTCGACCCATAAACCCTAAACCAAGCAGGTACTATGCACCTATAGATCAAAATTTGAGACACTTGCATTAAATTGCGGTAGCGCCATTCTATTCCATGAATATAAGCATAAAGCTTGAACAATATTGAAAATCAAAAACCCTTAACCCTAAACCCTAATAACCTCCTAACCCTAGAACCCCAACCTCCTAACCCTAGAACCCTAAACCCTTACGAAGCAGGTATAATGCACTTATGAATCAAAATTTGAGATACTTTTATTAAATAGCGATAACGCCATTCTATTCCATGAATATAACCATATATATAAAGCTTGAACATTATTATTGAAAATTTCCTAAACCCTAAAACCTAAACAATCATAAACCCTAAAACCCTGAACAACCCTAAACTCTAAATCATGAACCCTAAACCCTAAAATCCTAAACCTTAAAATCCTAAACCATAAACCATGAACCCTTAAATCCTCAACCCAAAATAAACCCCAAACCCTAAACTTAACCCTAGGCTATATATACTTTGTGTGAAAACTGGGGCAGTAGGATTTGAGCCATATTTTGTAGTTGCTTCATGAAAAAAGCCATTGTTGTGCCTTAGAAAATTGAAATAACTTCAAATTCAGAAGCTTCCTTTGTAAATTACATTTTAAATGCCAATAAGCACCAACTAGAAAATATGGATAGGTTATTATAAACTATAGAAAAGATATGGCCATGACCTTGGTCATCTGGTTTGAAAGCCATGCATATTCTTACATAGTACTCCATATATTGTGATACAATTTTTATTCAAAAGTTATCAAAATTTAAGATTACATTTTTCCATGGAAACTAGCTAGTGCACATAGTGAGACACAAAGAGAGAAAAGAATGGATGTATTTCATTTTATATTTTGTTTCTTTGTATTTTTAAAAAATGGCCGAAATTAGGTGTCATTACCATTCATATCAAAAAGTTGAATTTTGTGAAACTCTCGGTGGTTCTCCAATATTTGACTACTTGGTATATTTGAATTATTTTTAAAAGTCAAGAGAAAGGTATATCACACACTTTGTAGTTCAAAATTAGACTTACTTACTTCAGATTGTCAAAAAGTCATTTTATTGCATAGATTTAGATAGGAAGTTTAGAAATTCATGAAAGTTGGGCATTGTCCATCAAATCTAGAATCTTCTTTTGAAATGCTAAGATGCAGCGATCTACCAGATATGGACTCGCTGTCATAAACTATAACAGAGATATGGCCGTGACCTTGGTCATCTTGTATGAAAGCCTTCAAAATATATTGTTTATCAATTTCGACAAATGTATGGAAACTCATTTATATGTTGGTAAGCATACTATCGCCGGTGTGTGGGTCTAGACAGGCCAACACGTGAGAGCGGACACGTCGGAGTAGTGTACGTCAGAAGCTTCAACCTCAAAATTTCCGCAAGGCGCCAAAACATCCCACGCACATCTATTCAAATACCCCGCGCATCTATTCAAATATCCCACCCCACTTTTTGCAAATGCAAAACTCCTCTTCTATCCATACTCCGGAAACAAGGACCATGAGAGTACTACAATAATAGAGGGGTATTGGTGGTAAATGCGCGTCATCCCACCTATATCCCCCATCACCTCTTACCCGCCCACACCCCTCCAACCTCGACCTTCCTCCAGCTGCTTCACCACCGACCCTCTCTTCCACATCGGAGCTCCTTCACTGCCAGCACTCTTCACCAGAACTATTTCACCGACTCCCTCGCTACACCGGATCTGCTTCTCCAACACCGTCGTCTACCTTATGGGGTCCACTTCACTGAATCACTCGTTGCTGACCCCAACATGTCGAGCCGCCGGCCTCCTGCCCGTCCCCCCATCCTCACCGCGTAGCGGTAATTTCTCTTGCCTGTTTGCTATATTTTTGGTACTCGTAAGCTACAAAATCATTAGGATATTGCTCAATATCCTGGATGCTATTGCCATTTCGTTTGCACCACACATCTGGTGGGTCCTATCCACGTCATTAGCTTCTCGCTTTTATTCCCTTTCTTACATTCTCAAGCTATCGGTTTAATCCTCCAACACCAACTCATAGATGCTATTCTTTCTGAGCGCTCGGACGGGTCATGCAAATAGCTCATATAGGATCCAACACTGACAATCTGACGCCCAGCAAGGCTGAAGGGTGAGGTTTCCATGTGTTACTTAGGCCAGTTTCTTGTCATGTTTATAAGTTGTATAACCTGCATTCCTAATAAGTTAATAAGTCATTCTACCTAAGACCTTGCCATGACATTTGCATTCATGTTGTATTGTGTTTCTATCCGCGAATGCTTAATTTAGAAAATGTCCATCTAGTTTGAATCATATATCTGGTCATTTTAATGCTATATTTTGGTGTTTTCACTTGCTTTCATCCTTCCAAACCAACTATCTAGTTGAATCTTACATCTGGTAATTTTTAATGCTATGTTTTTGGTGTTTTTCAAGATTTTTCATCCTTCCAAACCAGCTAACTTGGTTTTAAATGTCACGCCTTAATGCAGAGAAATGACAATGGAGTACAAGGACCAGAGTTCTAACTGCTCAGCTAAGATTCTTCTGGCAATGGACCAAGAGTAGTACCTTCTTGAGAAGGAGCTACTGTTAGCCTAAACATGCTACTGTAAGTTCATACTTACTTTAAATGATCTCTACTTTATATAATACTATGTGTTTCCCTTATTCTTTGTTTTAACCTCTTTCACCATATTTTAGCAGGCTACAGTTAAAACCCAGCAGGAGTCCTTGGAAGGCAGCACTGAAAGTTGTGATCCCTCTTCCCATTCATCCTCACATTGCATTTCCGAAGAAAACAACTTACTTAACAGTCCACCTAGAACAACTCCTACAAGTGATAAATATATAAAGGTTGTATTGCATGCAGAACGAAAGGGTGTTGCCGCTCTTAGATATGTAGCTGAAATGTTGAAGAATAGGACAGGTGATACATTGAAGCGAATCGCCATTTGCCGATCTCTTATTGATGATACTGACACATTGTAATCTTTCAAAATTTCGATCTTGTTGTATAACCTATTGTAGCAAACTTGTATTGTTGTGTAATAAGTAGTTTTAATTTGTGCGTGTTTATTAATTGATATCTTGATATTCCTCTATTCTGCAAAAAAGTAGGCGATAGCAAAAAATGCCAAAACAGTAACAGGCCAGAGCAGTAACATGCCGAACATTGAAACAACATGCGCATGGATGACCCAAAACGACCAGAACAGTAAAAGGCCAAAATGGTAGAAGGCCAAAATGGTAGAAGACTAGAACAGTAAAAATCTAGAACAATAAAAGGTCAGAATGCTAAAAGGGCAGAATTCTAAAAGGACAGAACTCTAAAAGGCCAGAATAGTAAAAGGCCAGAACTATAAAAGGCTAGAGCAGTAAAAGGCTAGAACAGTAAAAGGCCAGAACTGTAAAAGGCCAGAACAGTAAAAGGCCAGAACAGTAAAAGGCCAGAACTGTAAAAGGCCAGAACAGTGGAAGGCTAGAGTAGAGAAACACCGGAATAGTGAAAGGCCGGAACCGTGAATGGTATCAACAGTAAATGGCCAGAACAGTAAACAGCCAGAATAGTAAAATGCTAGTACGATGGCAGGCCAGTAGAGCAAAAGGCTAGTACAGTGGTAGGCAGTACAGTAACAGGCTGAACAATGCCGACCTGAATAGGCAAAATGCCAAACTCTAAAGGGCCTAAACAGTAACGAGGCAAAATTCCTAAAAGGCTAGAACAGCAACATGACTGAACAGTAAAATGCTAGACTGGCAATAGGCTTGAACAGTGCCAGGCCGTCTTGGTGTAGGCCTCAAGTGATAGCACAATGTTGGTCTAACCTGGGCCTTATATAGGCCGAAACAGTGTTAGGCCCGAAAGTGTACAGGCCACTTCTGGCTATAGTACTAGGCCGATTCAAGATAGTGCAGGACAAAACAGTAAAGGGCCATGTTCCTATTGGGCTCTCCACATGGGTCGACCCATTTAATTATTAGCAGGCCTTGGCTGGGCCTGGCTTCCACCATGGTTTATATGACCGTTAACAGCGGTAACCAGATGTTAATGGCGGCTACCACGTGGCATGTTGCGTGACGTCAGCAGTCAGTGCGGCTGACGAACAGATCTACGACGGAACAAGATTTCGTGGCCGAAGGGTGCGATCCGCCACGGTCGAAAAAAAATTGTAGTTGATTCATTTGTGATGGGGCTTTTACCACGAAGGCCATCCGTCACAGAAGACTTTTTAGCCACAAAAAAAGGGCCTTCAACCATGAAAATCGTCCGTTGTAAAAGCCAACTTTTCCTGTAATGGGTGTTGATGGTCAGTAAGACCACCAACTTTATGAAGCCGGGGCATAAGGGCAAGGGCAAGAAGCCTAAGAAGGATGGCAAACATGTTGCAAACACCTCTAAGGCTCCCAAGACGGGTCCTAAGCCCGGTGTCACGTGCTTCTACTGCAAAGGGGACGAACACTAGAAGCGCAATTGCCCCAAGTACCTTGAGGACAAGAAATATGGCAAGATAGCCACCAAAGACAAAGGTATATTGGATATACAAGTTATAGATGTATTCCTTACTAGGGCCAGGAGTAACACCTGGGTATTTGATACCGGTTCTGTTACTCACATTTGTAACTCTCAGCATGAGCTGTAGAGTAAGAGGCGCCTAAGTAAGGACGAGGTGACAATGCACGTCGACAATGGCTGGAAGGTCGACATGGTGGCCATCGGCACTTTACCTCTACATGTGCCATCAGGATTGATTTTAATTTTGAATAAATGCTACTATGTACCCGCACTAAGTATGAATATTGTGAGTGGATCTTGCTTGTTGCAAGATCGTTATTCGTTTAAATCCAGAACAAGTGGTTATTCTATTTCGATGAATGATGTTTTCTATGTTCATGCACCTGTGTGTAATACTTTATTCTTGCTGGATCTTGATAGCAATACTCACATTCATAATGTTGATGCTAAACATTGTAAACACAATGATGATAATAGCATGTATGTATGGCATTGCCATCTTGGTCATATTGGCGTAAAGCGCATGAATAAGCTCCAATCAGATGGACTCTTAGAATCATTGGATTTTGAATCCCTTTATACGTGCGGGCCTTGCCTCATGGGCAAGATGTCTAGGACACCCTTCTCCCGCACGATGGAGTGGGCAGTGGACCTATTGGGAATCATACATACAGATGTGTGTGGTACAATGAGCGTCTCAACACGCAACATCAACTTGATTAAAAACAAATCTAAAACCTTTGAAAAGTTCAAGGAATTTCAGAAGGAAGTAGAGAACCAACGTAACAAGAAAATCAAGCATCTATGATCCAATCGTGGAGGCAAGTATTTGAGTTATGAGTTTGGCATGCACTTGAGGGACTGTGGCATCGTACCACAACTTACGCCATCCAGAATGCCTCAGTGTAACAGTGTGTCAGAATGACGTAACCACACTCTATTAGATAGTGTATGGTCCATGTTGTCTTTAACTGATTTGTCCGTATTGTTTTGGGGATATGCATTAGAAACTGCCACTTTTATTTAAAATAGAGGACCATCCAAATCCATGGAGACAACCCCTATGGAACAACAAGAAGACAAAGTTGTCGTTCTTGAAAGTTTGGGGATGTGAGGCTTATGTCAAGAAACTGCGGCCTGGCAAACTTGAACCCAAGGCAGAAAAGTGTATCTTTGTAAGTTACCCAAGGGAAACCATTGGGTATACCTTCTACAACAAGGCCGAAGGAAAAACGTTCATAGCAAACACTGACACCTTTCTTGAGAAAGAGTTTCTCGCTAAAGGAGTTAGTGGAAGGAAGATTGAGCTAGATGAGGTTGTTGATCCTTCTCTCCAAATATCGAGTAGTGCAACGGAAGCTGTTCCGGGACCACCCTCCATTGTGGTGGAAGAATCAAATGATAATCATCAAAGCAACCACGTTGAAGCACCTGAAGTATGTAAGGCTACAAGAGTACATATCGTTCCTGATTGGTATAGTAGTCTTGTGATGAATGTCATCTTGAATGTTAAAGAGGAACATGGAAACCACAAAGAAGCAATGGAAACTGCTGACTCCAAGAAATGGCTAGAAGCCATGAAATACAAAATAGGATCCATGTACAAAAACCAAGTTTGGACCTTGGTGGATCTTCTACAAGGCCAAAAGGCCGTGGAAAATAAATGGATCTTTAATAGAAAGACAGATGCAAATGGTAATGTGACCATCCACAAGGCTCGACTTGTCACAAAGGGTTTTCGACAAATCAAGGAGTTGACTACAATGACCCCTTCTCTCCTATAGCGATGTTGAAATCTGTCCAGATTCTACTAGCAATTGCTGCACATTTCTGTTATGAAATATGGCAAATGGATGTCAAGACCAAGTTCCTCGATGGACACATTGATGAAGAGTTGTATATGATGCAACCAGAAGGTTTTGTTGATGCTAAGGATGCTGGAAAAGTATACAAACTTCAGCTATCATTTTATGGACTGAAGCAAGCATCTCGGAGCCTAAGCCAATGTTTTGATCAAGTGATCAAGAGTATTGGATTTTTCCAAAATCAAGAAGAGTTATGTGTTTATGAGAGAGTGAGTGGAAATTCAGTGGTATTCCTGGTAGTATATGTGGATGATATGTTACTAATTGGGAATAGTGTAGAACTTCTGGAGAGCGTAAAAGAATATTTTAATAGTCAGTTTTCTATGAAGGACTTAGGTGAAGCTGCATACATATTGGGCATCAAGATCTATAGAGATAGGTCAAGACGCCTAATTGCATTGAGTCAGAGTACTTACATTGAGAAGATTTTGAAGCGGTTCAAAATGGAAGAGGCCAAAAGAGGTTTTGTGCCTATTGTGAGAGGTAGCACACTGAATTTGACTCAGTGTACATCAATGGATGCTGATAGAGAAAGGATGTCTAACGTCCCCTATGCCTCAGCCATAGGCTCTATCATGTATGCAATGCTGAGTACTCGACCTGATGTGTCATTAACTCTTAGTTTGACGAGCCGATTCCAATGTAATCCATGTGTGGATCATTGGACATCTGTGAAAAATATCCTAAAGTATCTCAAGAGAACAAATGATATGTTCCTAGTCTATGGAGGTAGTGATGAAGTTCTAAGCGTAACTGGTTACGTGGATGGGATGTGGAACATGAATCCTGATGACTCAAAGTCTCAGATAGGATATGTATTTTTGGTGAATGGTGGGGCGGTAAGCTAGAAGAGAAGGAAGCAACCAGTAGTAGCACAATCTACAATTGAATCAGAATACATGGCAGCTGCTGAAGCGGTGAATGAAGTTGTTTGGCTAAGGAATTTCGTCATCAAACTAGGGGTTATTCCAAGTGTGCAAGACCTATTGTGACAACACGGGTACCATTACAAACACAAAGGAACCAATAACTCATTCCATGGCTAAACATATCAAGCTACGTTTTCATGCCATCCGTCAAAACATTGATGAAGGTGAAATCAACATTTACAAAGTACACATGGATCTGAATGTTGCAGATCCTTTGACTAAAGGTCTTCTACAAACCAAGCATGAATAACACCGGGATTTCATTGGTGTCAGTTATTGCCTAATGTAAACTAGATTAATTTGTACTCTAGTGCAAGTGGGAGACCGAAGGAGATATGCCCTAGAAGCAAATAATAAAGTGTTTTGTTTGATATATATCTTGTATGTTTATAATACGTTTCATTCTGTGCTACAACAATGTTAATATGAAACGTTAATACCCTTGTGGTATGTAAACAAACCGTGTCTCTAGTTACCTCTAGCACACTAGCTCATTGGTCAAATGGATGATCTAGGGTTTCGAGATCATGGGCATTGATGCCAAATGACAATGAGGTCATGTCATTGCTTAAGTGATGTGATAGAAAAACACCCAATAGTTATATCATAATGAGATCTAGTTACAAACGTTCATCATTAATGATAACAAAGGAAACATCGCAACCTGATCCTTAGATTGTGAGATAATACAAATCACCATTACTGGAGGGAGCTTTGATGGCATCAAGTATCAAGATATGAAAGGGTGATAAAAAAGGTGCTACTCAGGTTTCCCAAAGGAACACTTAGAGGAGTACATATTAACGAAGCTTGCAAGCATGTGACTAGGTCACATAATGCAATGGCATGGGAACGAGTAAACAAGTTTATTGGTAATGAGATCGAACTAGGTATGGAGATACCAAAGATTAAATCTCGGATGAACTAGGTATCAAGTGGCAAAGGGAATAGGACGCGACGTTGAAGGTTCAAGCGATGAGATTTATGAAATGCACGGGGGTCATCATGGGCATCCAGGTCTAGCTGATGAGCATTGATACGAGAGATGTCTCGATCATGTCCGGAGTGTTGCCGAACCTAAAGGGTGACACACTTAAGGGTGGGGATGCATAGTGATCGATACGACACCGCAAGAGAAATGAGAGAGAGAAACCGAAATAGTTCCGTGTAACACCCGATGTTGATCGGAGGGGTCCGAAAGGAGTTCTAGAGTGATGAATATAAAATAATGTTGTATTTTATATTAATTAGTTGAATTATTATTAAAATATATTTATTTTTATAGGCAACCCTTTTGCTAATGGGCCTCACGTGGAGGGGAGGCCCAAGATGGCAAGGCCCCTAAGGGTGGAGGCTAGCCGGCCTAGCCCTAGTGGGCTCCCCATGTGGGGCCCACCTAGGGCCGGCGGCTCCCCCTTGGTGGCCAGTGGTTGTGGGGTTTAGTCCCACACCGCATTCCCCTTGGGTGGTGCCCCTCCCCTCCCACTATATATAGGGGTCACCCCCTCCCCTTGGAAACCATCCCATTCTCTCTTCTCTCTCTCATTTACTTTGAGGATTTCGCTGTAATATTGGAGAGGACCTCGGGGGTTTTGAGTTCTCCATATTCACACTACCGTCGTGTGATCTTCGGTCCGCCATCTTTCTTCGGCCCTCGGGGGTTTGGAGCAGCTCAGCTTCATCAACATAAACCTTCATGTGTATGGCGTTCCTCGGTTTTCAAGGGTATGAATACCATTTTCCTTTTAGTTTACTTATGACTACATAGTATAGATCTTGATATTAGTGTTCACGTATCTAGATTTTTTTTGTTTACTACCTCAGAACCCTACTACTTTTTCACATTGTTGAAGGCGAGGTAGTAGATATTGGGGATCAAACCCGTTTTATTCATCTACATGCTAGAGCGTGGCAACATAAAAACTGTTGGCATGGACAAAGACCTTGAGCGGTGGTGGTGGTGACAATGTGGTATGTGTAATGTGGTTGTTGGTATATATGGTTCTCGGCGATGATGACCACTGATGATGAAGGTGCGGCCCTTGTTGATGGCGAGGCGCGTAATCGGAGACATGTGTCCCAGTTGATGTTGTTGAAGATGACCCAGCATGGAGGCGATGTGCGGATGGATAAGCCAGCGACAACGCTTGAAGGCGTCACTTAGGGCGTCACGCGAAACCTCCTTGGCCCATTCGTTGACGATCATTTGCCAGAGATGAGTCGATGCCAAGGTTGGAGTAGAGGCGCGTGATGACTGAAGGAGATATGCCCTAGAGGCAAATAATAAATAGGTTTTTACTGGAATATCTCAATTAGTTCATAATAGTTTCATACGGTGCCATAATTGTATTAATACGAAACGTCAATACACGTGTGGTATGTAAAAAAACCAAGTCTCTAGTTAGCTCTAGCGAACTAGTTCATTGGTCATGAGGATGATCTAGGGTTTCGAGATCATGGGCATTTATGCCAATTGACAATGAGGTCACATCATTAGTTGAATGATGTGATAGAAAAACAACCATACCAGTTGTGTCTTAATGAGATCTAGTTACAAAGTTCACCATTAATGATAAACTAAGGAAACCTCGCAACCTGATCCTTAGGCTGTGAGATAATTCAAATCACCATTCTGTAGGGAGCTTAGATGGTTCTCAAGTATCATACCGTGACTAGGTGATCGAAAAGGTGCCACTCAGGTTTCCCAAAGGGGCGCATAGAGGAGTACATATCAAGACCAGGATTTGCCCATCCATGTAACAGATAGATACATATGTGGCCATCTCGGTGGCGTTGCATTAACGAAGCTTGCAAGCGTGTGACTGGGTCACGGAATGCATCAACATGGAAATGAGAAAACAAGTTCATCGGTAACGAGATCAAACAAAGGTATGGGGATAACACAGGTCAAATCTCGGGTGAACTAGGTATCAAGTGGCAAAGGGAATGGGAAATGACTATTTACGATTCAAGCAACATTATCATCGTGGAATGCGAGGGGTCATTATGGGCATCACGGTCCCGCTATTGATCATTGATGGAAATCATGTATGTGCCATTCCCGAGCAATGGGGAAATACACTTAAGGGTACGATGAGCTAGAGATCCTGTATAATTTGGAATCACCATATGAAAGAGAAAAGGAAACCGAAAAAGTTCTGTGAGAGAACCGGAATCGTTCGGAGAAAGTTCCGAAGTCGTTCGGAGGAAATCGAAAGGGAACCGAAAGGTGTTTCAGGTCAAATCGGATTTTCTAATATGTATTTACATATTAATTAATGTAATTAATATTAAATAAAATATTAAAATCTAATTTGAAGGGGTATTCCACTAATGGGCCAAACTTCCTAGGGAAAAAGGGCCCATGAGGGAAAACCGCAAGAGGGAAGGGCCAAAGGGCCAAGGCCTAGCTGCCTCAAGGGGGCCCACCCGGCCGGCCTAGGGTTGTGCATGGGGTGGGGCCCACCTCTGGATGGCCAGACCATGAGGCCCATGGCGCCTCCCCCTTCTCACTTGATTAGTCCCACATGGGAAACCCAAAGGGGAGGGTGCACCTCCCTCCCCCTATATAAAGGGATCACCATGGGTGGGATTATACACACAATTTGAGATGTTCTCTAAGGCATTTTCCTTCGAGAATTCCTCCCTCTCTCTCTCTACATAGTCATCTCCACGCGTTGGCACGGTCCCAATAAAGGACTGTTCGTGCAAGAGATGACGCACCTATAGCACGTTGTTGCGCTGCTTGGATTCCAAGCCGAAGATCTACTTCCACACTCCCGGCAGGGATCAAGGAGCC
The DNA here is from genome assembly GCA_910589775.1 of Avena eriantha. Classification (NCBI taxonomy): domain Eukaryota; kingdom Viridiplantae; phylum Streptophyta; class Magnoliopsida; order Poales; family Poaceae; genus Avena; species Avena eriantha. The sequence continues at coordinate 504,429,634 of OU342742.1, forward strand.
GGAGGTCATCATCGTACACCGTATGTGTACGAAACCACGAGGGGACTCACTTGAGGCACCTTGGATGTCGTGAGCTGGAGCTGCTGCATAATGAAGAAGCAGCAAGGGGTGACCTGCGAGGAACTTCATGACCTTGAGGTTGGCTATGATTTTGACTACTACAACCACGTTACCCTCAGAATGTTAACCGCATAGGTCTACAAGGGTATGTATTCTATGCGCTCGACCTTTACCCCATTATTACATAGATAGATCTTGGGCGTATTAGAGTTCCAACAAAGGATTTATTTGTTTTCTGCTGTGGAACCCTATAGTGGTATTAGAGCCGATCTATGCGTAGGAGTGTTGTACGACCAGTACGCACAAGTTTTGTGCATGCATTGATCCCTCATTGTTACCCTCTAACATGTACTTGTTTATATTATGGTATTGTTTGATGAAGCGGCCCAGACCGACCTTACACGTATTCGTACGCGAGACTGGTTCCATGATCGACATACGGCTTGTTCCGTATAAGTGTCTAGCAGGTGTCTGTCTCTCTTTCAATAGTTGATATAGAATTTACAATGGAGGGCCCCTAAAGGGGTGTAGTAGAGACAACTGTTGGATTCATGTTGTGGTTGGAAAGTTTGTAGACTAGAAACCGTTCTATTGCGAAAGCCCTAACAACCACGTAAAACTTGCAAAGATGAAGTAGAGATGTCTAACTTTGTTTTGCAGAAGTACTTGTGTTATGATATGGTTTTGGTCATTACAAAGGTAAATTAGTTTACTTTTATGTTACTAAGTAGTATAGTAATAGCCATCGTTCCGATGGAGAACCTGCTGGTGATGTCGTGGATTTGGCATCAAACCAGGGGAAAGATGGAGATCATGACGGAGCGCTCGATGGAGATCAAGGCACAAGAAGAAGGACCATATCATATCACAATATACATGTGATATTGATACCTGTTTTACATCTTATTATATGATAGTATAAGATACTCAATGGTAGCAAATAATATAATCCCTATATAATTCCAATGATAGTGTTCCCCTTGTGTCTGCACCAGCAAGAAAGTTTGTCGTTATGAAGCCGACCGTGACGATCGGGGCTAGACATATCTACATTCACATACAGCGGGTGTAAGCCATGTTGCACAGCAAATACACACAAGTTAGATTTGGCGAGCCTAGCATGTGTGGACATGGCCTCAGAACACAAGAGACCGAAAGGTCAAGCATGAGTCACATGGTTGATGTGATTGAGATTGGGGAATGTCTACCTTTGATGCTGCACTGATGGCCGTGACAATCGGGGGAGGTGCAGAGGATTGGGATCATGTGATCACTAAAATCGTCCACGGGATGACAATTTTAGTGGGAGCTCAATTAGGATTGAACTCATATTATGAACTTAGTCTAGATGTCTGTTTCCAAATATCTTAGTAGATCATGGCCTATCCCATTGAGGTCCTTTGCGACCATGGGAAATTTATTGCTTGATATGGAACTTAGCAAAAGGGTCCAACTTCATAGATTAATACCCACGCCTGAGGGGTATCCTCGTAAAAGGTAATCTTCTCTTCTTGATACAATGACCATTAGGAGATAGTACAATGACTCCGCAATGTTTGTGTGTTCTCCATAATCATCCAACAAGCCATTCCCCATTTGATGGAGAGTTGGATTATAATCTTGTATTCTGCAAGATCAGGCACATAAAGTATGAGCCGTTGGATGAGTTTTTTTCCATGATGGATGAAAAAAAGAATATTTGGAGAAACACTTAGCAATCTTGCATTAGAGTTATGAACTCTCAGAAGGTCTTGATTGCAATGGAGGTCATGCATGAAAAAGGGTATATGTGAGATATACAAAGTTATAAATGTAATTGTTGCAAAACTCATTGTATTAAGTATTGGATACTTGTCCCATTTTGTGAAAACAGGATGGTCTGCTTGAGAATTGCTGGAATTGAGGTAATGTGGCATGATGACGGCAAGCAAAATAGTTTATGACCAACATCACCCTTTCCTCAAAGATTATCATTTGGATTAGTGGACTTGAATATAATTTTGTAATTCTTGTTTGCGTGTCTTGCTTTTAGCAAGACGATTGTTCATATGAATAAGTTACAAGCAAGTTGTACTGTTCTTATGAATAATACATTTATGCTCACATTACAATTATAAATGAGTTATTCTCATCACTATGTTAATGATAATAGTTTAAGCATTTATAAAGGATTAGAATGCTAAAAGATATCCAAAGTTTAATATTGATATGGCACTATAGTTTAAGTCATTTTGGTTATTGCATGTTCTTCATTACAAATCAAGATCGGGGTCTTAGATTCTTAATCTAGATAATTTGCAAAACCATGCCTCGTTGGGCAGAATGACTAAAACTCCGCATTCTGGTAAAACGGTGATATGCGAAGAACTGTTGAACTTTATACATAATGATGTATCGTATTTTCAAGAAGATTGTGGAAATCATTATTTATACTTAATGTTGAATCTTATACATAGTGATGTATCATATTTTCACCAAATAGTGGAAATCATTATTTCATACTTCATTGTGGATTTAAGTGAATATGAATATTTACTTAATGAAACATAAGTTTGAAACTGTTTTGAATTGTTCAAAAGATTTCAAAGTGAAGGAGCATATTGAATTAACAAGAATATAAAAGTCTCTTCGATTTGATCGACATGACTAAAGTATTTAAGTTAATTTTGGCATAAAAGGACATGTAAAAGAGGTTTCACAAATTATGATAATAGGGCAAATTCAAAGTGTATTGAAATGTCTAAATATCATAATCATTATGAATTAGATACATATGGTATAATATTATCTCTTATCAGGGTTATAGTTGTCGTTTAGAGTTAGAGATCTAAATGAGCAAACACTTGGATGAAAGACAAAGGAACATCTAAAGATTCGTGGAAACAACACCATAAGAGTTATGGCATGTTCGAGTTTCTAGAGGTTTCAATAATTTGAAATCGTGGCGAATAAACAAGTCTTTTTAGCGTATTCTTAGGCAACTATGAATACATGTTCCACAAGGGGAAAACCTACTATTGTCCAAAGTTGATGTGTCTTGATGAAGATACAGGTGAAAGAAAGTAAAAGATCAAAACAAGGTATTTAACCTTACCTCCTGATTGTTGAGTAGCGCAGCGAAATTTGTTTCGTGAAACCGAACTCCGCAAGTAGAGGAGAAACTAATGATAATGATCATTAAGTTTCAGTAAACACTTTTACTAAAGAAAGTAGGACTCAACAATATATTCTGCAAGTTTACGGAATTATATTATTGATTCACTTGTCATGTTTATGGGCAAGACATACCTACAAATTACAAATAAGCGTGATGGACCTAAGTGCAAGAAATGACCAGGAGTCATAAAATCCTGTATTAAGTTACATTTAATATTGCAAAGTAATATGTTACTTGATCTTATTAAGTAAAGAAGTTTACTCGATATTTCTGAATGACTTCAAAGTCATAAGATAGAAATGAAACTTAATGGAGACGTAAAAGCTCGATTTGTTACAAAGTATGGACAAGAGTTGACTACAAATGTAGTGATGCTTGAGTCTATTGGATTTACACCTGGAATATAGGGATATTGGAATCTCGTAACTGGAATTCTTGATTTGATGGTGATCAAATTTTTTTGGAATGTCCAAGATTCTCGAGAGGACTTGCATTTGAGTGGGAGCTAATTAGCTTGGCCAAATCTTAATATGTAAGAGACATATTTTGAGTGGGAGCTAAGTAGCTTGGCCACATCTTAATATGTAGTAGACAAATTTTGAGTGGGAGCTAAATTAAATCCCTAGATCACATATATGGATGCCATATTTGAGTGGGAGCGTGAAATCATTCTAAGATATGTGGACAACATGTATGGATGATGTGATTGGTATTGATAACATTTAAGTTAGTAAATATGGATCAAGTTGAACAAGTTATTAAACAATGAGATCTATCGAGATAGATGGTAAGTTTAATAAACATCATAGTCGAATGCTTCCTGGACGTGATTATGAAGATGTTTAGAATATCCTAGATAAGATTCTGAAGTAGTTCAGAATGGAACAAGGAAAAGAAAGAGGTTCTCATTTGTATGAAGCATTGAGTTAGTCTTAGTATTACAACAATGGTTCAAAGGTAGAGATGTGTTGCATAGGTTCTTCCATACAACCATATTGTATACTCGACGTAATGTGACCCGAGGCTCTGGTTGGAAGGACAAGCTCTTAACTGTAAGAACATGTCTTGAAGTGATTCCTGAGTTGATCACTGAACCAGAATTAAGTTTGTACTTAAATGACAAGAAGCAAAGTAAGTGGCATAGTTGCATTTCATGCATTAGGATCTACATAGATATAGAAGTATAAAGGCTCCATCTAATGTGATGTATATTGTTATGGCAGGACTAGTTCGTCTTTAATGTAGAATGATGTGTCCCAAGGCATAGTGCCCATGAGAAAGCCCCTGAGGTTGATCTAAAGTCACTGTAGGCTCCTGGAATCTGGCCTCGTTCTGCTGCCATAACTGCCGTACAGACATAAAGGATTGCAAAGTGTGTTTTGAAGTTTAGATGACAACAGTGAAAACAACCGTCATTATAACCACTAGAAACAAAGTCTCACTTTGTTGCCAAACGAATACTTCGACCCATTATGAGATAATGGTATGAATGTCAAAGTTAGGAAGACATTAACGATTTGAAAAGACATAATGATCTGGTAAAACAGGACATGGACATGAAGTTTTCCATAAGCATGCATGATCAATATACTCATATGTGATATGGTTTATGATGAGTAAAATGTGAGCTAGATTATTTGTACTCTAGTGTAAGTGGGAGACTGAAGGAGATATATCCTAGAGGCAAATAATAAATAGGTTTTTATTGTCATATCTCAATTAGTTCATAATAGTTTCATATTGTGCTATAACTATATTGATACGAAACGTTAATACACATGTGGTATAAAAACAAACCAAGTCTCTAGTTACCTCTAGCGAACTAGTTCATTAGTCATGAGGATGATCTAGGGTTTTGAGATCATAGGCATTTATACCAATTGATAATGAGGTCACATCATTAGTTGAATGATGTGATAGACAAACAACCCAACCAATTGTATCTTAATGAGATCTAGTTACAAAGTTCACGATTAATGATAAACTAAGGAAACCTCTCAACCTGATCCTTAGACTGTGAGATAATGATAAACTAAGGAAACTCGTATCTTAATGAGATATAGTTACAAAGTTCACCATTAATGATAAACTAAGGAAACCTCGGAACCTGATCCTTAGACTGTGAGATAATGCAAATCACCGATCTGGAGGGAGCTTAGATGGTTATCAAGTATTATACTGTGACTGGGTGATCGAAAAGGTGCCACTCAGGTTTCCCAAAGGGGCGCGTAGAGGAGTACATATCAAGACCAAGATTTGCCAATCAATGTAATGGATAGATACATATGTGGCCATCTCAGTGGCGTTGCATTAATGAAGCTTGCAAGCTTGTGACTGGGTCACGAAATGCAACAACATGGAAACAAGAAAACAAGTTCATTGGTAACGAGATCGAACGAAGGTATGGGGATACCATAGATCAAATCTTGGGTGAACTAGGTATCAAGTGGCAATGGGAATATGAAACAACTATTTACGGTTCAAGCGACATTATCATCGTCGAATGCACAAGGGTCATTATGGTCATCCCGGTCCCGCTATTGATCATTGATGGAGATCATGTATGTGCCATTCCCGAGCCATGGGGAAATACACTTAATGGTACAATGAGCTAGAGATCCTCTATAAGTTGGAATTACCATATGAAAGAGAAAAGGAAACTGGAAAAGTTCCATGAGAGAACCGGAATCATTCCAGGAAAGTTCTGAAGTCGTTCGGAGGAAATCGAAAGGGAACCAAAAGGTGTTTCGGGTCAAATCGGATTTTGTAATATGTATTTACATATTAATTAATGTAATTAAAATTAAATATAATATTAAAATCTAATTTGAAGGGGTATTCCACTAATGGGCCAAACTTCCTAGGGAAAAAGGGCCCATGAGGGAAAACCGCAAGAGGGAAGGGCCAAAGGGCCAAGGCCTAGCTGCCTCAAGGGGGCCCACCCGGCCAGCCTAGGGCTATGCACGGGGTGGGGCCCACCCCTGGCAGGCCGGCCCATGAGGCCCATGGCGCCTCCCCCCTTCTCCCTTGATTAGTCCCACATGGGAAACCCAAAGGGGAGGGCACACCTCCCTCCCCCTATATAAAGGGGTTCCCATGGGTGGGATTAGACACACAATTTGAGATGTTGCCTAAGGCATTTTCCTTAGTGAATTCCTTCCTCTCTCTACATAGTCGTCTCCACGCGTTGGCATGATCTCAAGAAAGGACTGTTCGCGCAAGAGATGATGCAGATGCAGCACGCCGTTGCGCTGCAGGGATTCCAAGCCGGAGATCTACTTCCACACTCCCAACAGGGATGAAGGAGCCGGAGGTCGTCATCATACACCATATGTGTACGAAACCATGAGGGGCCTCACTTGAGGCACCTTGGATGTCATGAGTCGGAGCTGCTGCACAATGAAGAAGGAGCAAGGGGTGACCTACGAGGAGCTTTGCGACCTTGAGGTCAGCTACGAGTTCGACTACTTCAACCATGTTCCCCTCAGAACGTTAACCACGTATGGTCTACAAGGGTATGTATTCTATATGTCGGACATTACACCATTACTACATAGATAGATCTTGGACGTATTAGAGTTCCAACATAGGAAAAAATTGTTTTCTTGTGCGGAACCCTTTCAATGACGACATGCGGCGACGGTCAGCAGGCAACGCAATCTGATATATGATCGACGAAAGAAAATGAAACACCGGTAAAATTGTTGGTGATTTTTTTGACGAAATACATTGGATCTAATCTATGAGTTATGCAGCCCCTCGGTAAGATCGATCTCCCCGAGGGCTGTGGGACGGAAGCGGTGGGCTAAACCCTAGTCGAGAAACGAAAGGTTTTATTACCATGATAGATTGCGGAATATTGATTGTATTGATATTGCAAGAGGTGATTACATTGAGAGAGCCTTTGGGTTGTATATATACTACTAGAAGACTTGGGGACTAAGAACTCTAGTAGAGATAGAATCCTAAACTATAAAATATAGTAATTCTTGATCTACTGTAACACAAAACCGTGGTATACTCTATCAACTTTGTCTATATAGTATTGTATTTAGACATTAGTCCATTTGTTCTGTAATATGTAGTATGTTATGACTCCATTGCAATAAGTATTTGACTTAGTTGCAGTATTAGGGTCTCTTAATAATTTTTGTACACTCTTTTGTTTTTGCAAAATATTTCTAGGTGCTATGAATTGGTCAAACGGTTCTCGTAACAAATATACTACTTTGGGATCATTAGCTGGCCCAAGATTATTCTCAAACCTAAGAAAATAGTAAATTATAGGTGACGAGGGGTTAACTCATCAATGCCCATCGCCGATGGACTTAGGTTTGAGGAAGTGGGGAGCGCTGGAGGCATCGATCGGCTAGCAAACAAGAACGCAGGGATGCAAGGTTTACCTAGGTTCAGGCCTCGTAGAGAACCCTACTCCTGCTTGTCTGCTCTTGGAATTATCGAGGGAATCAAAAGTTACAGGGGCGCACAAATGCAATCTGGCGATGGTCTGGAAACTAGGGTTGTGATTGTCCTCCTCGCTGCCCCCTCCTAGCCTTTATATAGATAGCCTAGGTCTCGGGATAGCAGGCCGAGTCGGTTACAAGTTAGGGTTTTCCCTTTGAACTTTCTGTCTTGAGCTCGCCGTGTGCTGCAAGCAGTCAGAGTCTCCTTTGGCCACCTGAATCTTTGATTGGGACCTGGTAACGTCGTGGGCTTCTGCTAGATTGGACCGTATATGCCAAACTCGAGTACGTGTAAGGTATGCCCATGTCAGTAGCACCCGAGTGTCCAGTTGAATCGCAGATAGGAGTGGAGACTTATGAAGCCTTCGAGTGCACAGTTGAGCGGGTCTTTTTGAGTGCTCTAGTATGTTTCATAGGGATTGTTGATATACGTGCCTGATTCATCCGATGTATTGGGATCAGTTAACTGCCTTAAGGAAAAACAACGAAATCTACTCAAACTCGAGTCCTTGGACTGGAATTCGGAGAAGTGCTGGCGTAATTCGACTCATGCCACGGAGGTGTTATAGAGTCGAATTCTAGTGTATAAGTGTTAGCACTCGACACGTCCGTCAAGGCTTATTTTATCGTGTCTGTAGGTACAAATTATTTCTGATAGAGCGCAGCAGGTGCGTTGCCAGGCCTTTTTCAGGTCTTATCTTCACGCTACAAGCGTGGCATCCGAATTCTTGTCATCACAGAGATGATTTGGCTGACCCAGGAGACGCAGTCTCTTTGTAGGGAAAATATGAGGCGGAGTCGCCAAAGCTTTCGAGTGTGGACTTAGTCAGCACACAGTTATGTATAAGAAAAAAATCATAGCCCCGACTGCCTATTCGAGTCATAGACTTGAGTGGGGACTATAATTATTTTGCGACTTCTTCCATGTTTTGCTTGTTCCAATCGAATGTGCTTTCAGCGCTCCCTATGGGAGTAACCCAGAGTCCACAGTCGAATCGTTGATTCGAGTGAAGGGTTTTTGAGAGAAAATACAATGTCATAATGCTTGGATGTCTTACAAAGTTCCTCGGATGCACGGCCAGTGCTCCTGTTAGGAGTAGCCCCCGAGTGCTTGGTCGAGTCGAAGACTCGAGTAAGGACTAGAGTAGTAAAAAGGTGCTCCTACTGGAGTTAGTGACGTCAGTGCTGACAATGAGATGATCTCAGTTGCCTGCGTGAGTGGTTTTGATGGGACGTGATGAAAAGTGGGTCCCATTTTCTGACTTGGACTTGACCAGACATGCATAATCTTTGTTTTAACTGTGCCTCCTCAATTCTTGCACGTAATGGGAGGAGTGGAGCGACGGTTCATGGTTTACTCTGCCATGCATCGACATTGATATGTGCCACGCGTCTGGTTGATTTCTTCCTGGCCGTTGGATGGCATCTTCGATGAGGTTAAGTAGAGATCTTGTTGTGCGGTAAATACTCTACAACGCATCTTCTTCCTCGCGCATTACCTCCATTACCGCTCCTCGCTGCTCCATTGCTCTCACCCTCTTTGCGGCGCTGGATGGTCTTCGCACCTTTCCCAGTTACTTTCTGTGCTCCCATCGCAAGCGCCAGATGGGACAGAAGAAGGGAACCTCCGTCGCTGGATCTGCGGCTACCATTGCTGCGACCAAGAAGAAGGGAGCCGCCACCGGGGGCACCAGCACTGCCGCCAGAGCTGTAAAGAAGAAGGGTCCGGGCACGCGCGTCACGAATGGGTCGTGGCGGCCATCCACCATCAAGCCCTCAGAGCTCTTCACCCAGTGCTAAGATGGTGCGATCCCCGCTGAGGAAGAGGACTACCGAATCCCCGGCAATGAGGTAATCCCTAGTCCCCCCGCCGGGTTTCGGGTGATGTTCCTCATGTTCATTATTCGCGGTCTGTCTCTCCCCCTTCACAAATTTGTGAGGGGGTTGCTTCATTTCTACGGGCTCCAGCTGCACCAGCTGACCCTGAAATCCATCCTCCATATTGCTTGTTTCATTACTCTCTGCGAGTGCTGGCTCAGAATCGAGCCACACTTTGGCCTCTTTAAAAAACTCTTCAAACTCAAACGCTAGTCGGGCTCTGGATCGGTAGTCTATGATATAGGAGGCTGTGTGATCCACGTCGACTCCAATGTCATGTATTTTGCCATCAAACTCACCGCGTCTGTCCAAGGATGGAGGGAGAAGTGGTTCTACATTCGCGACCAGAAGGTTGACAAAGAACACTATGGACTCGCACCCATTGATTTGGTGGTAGCTTACAAGAGGAGGAGGTCGTGGAAGAATACTGTGATGCCCGGCAAAGCCGAGGAAACAGAAACTCTTAACCAGCGTGTCTGTGACCTCGAACACCGCGTAGGCAAGGAAGTAGGAGGCACAGACCTTATTCGCACTTGGATGCGCCACTAAGTGCAGCCGCTATAGGCCAGGGCGCATCCAATGTGCTGATGGATTGGTACTGGTGATGTGACTCGCATCTCCTCGGAGGGCATTTCTTCGGGAGAAATAGACAGGAGGTTTCGACTGCTGACCAAGTACACCTCCAAGGAGGATCTAACGGGTGACTCAGTCGTGCCTCCCTTCTGTGCAAGCCATCCTCCACCTGAGGTGGATTTCTTTTAAAAGTTCTTCTTATTTTTTGATTGCTTGCTGGGTGACTTTTATACTGATGCTTGGTGCTGGTTTTAGGACTGGAATGTGACCACCATGCTACCTCCTCAGCCCGAGGGAATAATTGCGTGTGAATTAGAAGAGGAGGATGAGTTGGGCTCCACCATCCCTGTTGGGGAGGAGCAGGAAGCCCCCGAGTCCAGCGGGCATGGAAATCGCAAGCACTCCCGAAGCAAGGACTCGGATGCCTCATCGGCGACGATGCTGGAGGGTCCTCCTACTATAGTAGAGGAGCCAATCCCTGTCGTGCCTATGCGCTCTATGGCTCCTCCTTCGCGAAGGAAGTTGAGGCTGCCGAAGGAGTCGTCTGGGGATTCCTTCGACCTCGACAATTTTGACGGGTATGTTTCTATATTCTTGCGACCTCATACTGTCCTCCCAAAATTTGTTCATCTGAAGTAGTTCTGGATATTTTTATAGTCAAACGGCGTTGTCATCTTCTGACGACTATCTATTTGTCAAGGAGACTAGAGTCGCAGACTCCAAAGTCAAGGAGATGGCGGCACGATATCCTTCTCCTCCGGTGGTGGCCCACTATGGTGCCAATTCCTCGAGTTCCCCCCACACTGGGGGGCACCAGATGGTTGCTCGGATGTCAACTCAGAAGGAAACTTCGGAGTCCCTGGAGGAACATGTAAGTGTTTCTTGTCGTGGGCAGTCGAATTTTAGTTGATGCTCACACTTGTTCTTTTTTGTAGCATGTCTTGAAGGAATCTGCTCGCCTCACCGAACAGATCATGTCCTTGGGTCACCAGCATGCTTCGCTGGAAACCCATTACCGTGCCTTTGAAGGTGAATTTACATTTTGTCCTCATTTTTCTTGTGCAAGAGTTGGTGAGGTCAAATTTTGCCATTTAATCCTTTGCAGGTGATCATAACGATCTTCTTCATCACATCGTCTCCCTCCATAAGGGACTTGCCGCGATGGAGAAGAAACGCGACGAGGCACTCGAGGCTCTTGAAGAGTCAAAAAAACACGAGGAAGATTTGCGTTCCTCCGCTGCTGAGAGGGAAAAGGTGTTCATAGAATAACTCTTCTCTGTCGCGAAAGCGCTCTTAGGTATGATACTGCCTGATTTGTAGTTGCCATGGACTTTGCCTATGTTTTTCTGTACTCATATGTATATTCTGCAGATGCTGCCGGCGTGGACTTTGACGCCCAGGCTTTGACACGCTCTGATGCTTTGGTCGGTGTCGTGGCCACAGTCGAGGACCGCAGTGTCTCCATCAAGGACTCGCTTGAGAAGGACAAGGGTGTGCTTGGGCGTCTTCGCGAGGAGATGGTCCCCAAGGCCAAGCTGATCAAGGATCTCAATGGCTTGGTGGAGTCCTTGGCGGAAGGCGTGCCTATGGACTTCAAGAACACACAGCGGGGGGTTGGAGTGACCATGGGACTCGCAATGGCGCAAGCTCATGGTGTGGAATTGCACCCCAGCGAAGTTTCCTCAGCGATGCCGGTCACATCGGATGACCAGCAGGTAGTGTTTGCTCCTTTCGCCACTAGTTACAGTAAATATGGGCCTCGGCTCATTGAGACACTCGCCAAGTATTCGACGGAGCTGCAGCGGTTGAAGACGGCAAAGGCTACGATGTTCGAGGCTATACCTGGGAAAACCGTGGCATCAGAGACTGCTATAGGTTCGAGGAAGCCCCCGAGTGCCAAAACAAAGCCATGGAACATTGCTTTAGCTGCCTTTTGTAATAGTCTAGCTTTCCTTGTTGAATTGTGCTTTGTGGGAGTATCCCTTCCGAGACTCGTTGAACCTGGATGCGTTCATCATATTTATTGATGAATGGTTGGTCTTATTTGCCTTTTTCCCTGGTTGTAATAGGGTCCTTCGAGTGGTCCGCCTGACTCCCCTCCCACCGATGAAACTGTGGCGCGACCATGTTAAAAGGTGGAGGAGCTGTCACTCCTCTCGCGACTGTGTGACTGCATAAAGCATTTGGAGCGAGAGGTGCCCATGATCCGCGGTAACGCGTACGTGTGGAAGTCGAAAGCTGAAAAAGCCGGCACGCGTGATAAGTACCTTCTAGGAGAGGTGGCTCAATTGAATGAGCAATTCAAGTGTTAGTTCTCTAGCTTCTTATCCTTTCTTTAGCCATTCACGGCAGCACTTTGTCTTTATGCTTTGCACTGCTTCTTGTAGTTGTTAGCGCTCGTCACCCGCAGGATGAGAGGGATCGAGTTGCCATTCGACTGAATGACTTGACCCAGGAGCAGCTGGAAGCTAGTGGATATTTCTGGGTGGATCAAGATTGTGCAGTCGCGCTGGCGATGCTGCAGGATCGTGCATCGCGGGTGTTGCAGTGCTTGAAGAAGTTGTAGTCGTGCCTCAAGCATATTTTTCAGGCGATGTTCCCCCTAGATGTGATGCCTTCAAGCTTGCTAGATTTGCTGACGAAGGGATATCAGCACGGTCCGCGAGTGCGTGCGTCAGCAGTTGGTCGCGGGTGCCAAGGCTGCATTGGCGCTTGTTCGCCTACACCGGCCAGATATGGATGTCACAGCACTTGCCTCTGGACCACCACCCCTGCTAGAAGGGATGACATGGAACATGGTGCCACATTACCAGGCGGTTGATCAGCCAGCTGAAGATATCGTCGATTTCTTCAAAGAGCACACAAAAGTTCTCCTTTTGTGGAAGTAGTGTAGTATGGACCTGCACATGAATGCATAGGTGTTCTAAAGTTCATATAATTGTGTCGGGCGTTTTTTATACCTGTTAGTATGTAAAGAGCTTGCTAGCTTGTATGTTTTTCGAGTATGTTGTAATCTACAGTTCCTTTTCATTAGCCTGACGTATATTCATCTCAGCACCTTGTCAACCTGTCAGGTGCGTTGCAGCTGGGATGATTTTACCAAGGGTTCGATTGATAGTGCGTCAGCTACTCAGGATACTGCGTTGTAACGAGGTACAGAGGGTGGCGCAGCCCCCGAGTGATATAATTGCAAGTAAAATAGTAAACACAAAGTTGGGGGCACTTAGCTTTATTTATTCGCAGAATATCACGAGGTACAATGTATGGCTAAGTAGCATGGCTGAATATCCTTATTCGAAAGTAAAAACATCTAAGTGTAGAAACAACACAGCTGCACGACGTTCCAGGGATTGGAGTAGGCGAATCTGCTTTCTAGATCTTTAAGGCGATAAGCGCCACCTGGGATTACTTCGGTAATCACATGAGGTCCTTCCCAAGGGGAATCGAGCTTGAGGTGCCCTTGTTGTTTTAGTCACAGGACCATGTCTCCTTCGATGAAGGATCTAGGGTGTAGCCTTTTGTTGTGGTAATTGCGGAGGTTCTACTGGTAGATCATGGATCTCTCCGCTGTAATCTCGCGTGCTTCATCGAGGAGGTCGATGGAGTCTTCGACTGTGAGGGTTGATTTTGCCTCGCTGTTGGGGGGATACCCCCGTGTAGGGTAACACCGGGGTATAAAGGCCGAGTTAGTCGAGGAACGGCGCGGTCAAAGCAAGTGTTGGCCGAGTCACCTCAAGGCAGGCCGAACCACGGAGTAACCTGGCCCGGGAAGCATCTCTTTAGCCTTAGCCCGGCCGGCATGAAACATATGCTGGCCATGTTTGTCTTTCTATTATGCAGGTACCCTCAAAGCCGGGTTAGCCACGTACTAGCCGGACTATCATATGGCTTCCAAGAGAAGGAAGGAATCTCCCACTGTTCAAAAGGTGGCTTTGTTAGCTGTAGCATGAGCAAAGCAAATCAGAGAGGACGACCAGCAGGTTAGGGATGACCAAGATGGCACGGGCAATGTCGGCTCACGTAGCCCGTGTCTGGTGACGCTTAAAGGCAAGGATTACATTGGGGGTTACGTCCAAAGCCTGGACGAGCCATTAAAGGGAATAAAGAAGCATCTAGCTTTAACCAAGGGGCATATTCGGAGAATATGCTGCCACGTGTGCCCTAACTTTGTAACCTCGGCTCCCCTATATAAGGAGCACCGGGTCCTCCATAGAAGGGGATCGATCATTTTCTCTATCTAAGTTAGAACTCAAGGGCTAGGTTGTGGGGAGTAAGGGACATAGTCTCCTTCTTACGAATAGCTCGAGGAGCACTTTTAACCATCATTGATAGAGGAAAGACACGAACATGTGTGCATGGAATCACCATGTTTTCCCTCCCTGGATTCCCCTAGCACACATTGGCCCCATCTTTAGCCTATCCATGGCATCTGCCGTGCCACCACCATGACAGTTGGAGCCCACCATGGGGCTAGCGGTGCTAGAAGGGGTGAAAATCCAGACGGGAAGCATCTCTAACACTGGCGAGCGCATCGTCTCCGGCCTGGTTCAGCATTTTGGTGCGCTGGCCTACGTCAGCGACAACGTAAGGAGCTTCAGCAAGCATCCTCCTCCATGCAACATCGTCTTCATCAAACTTGGCACGCACAGAATATACGTCGGCGTGGACGAGTCATGCGTTCATCTGCGGCACATCGTCGAGGGAGGCGAACCACCTCTCAGCGCAGCTCGTGGTGTGCTTATCACTCGCCCCACTAGCAGCGTTGAGGTCCTGATGACCGCGCCAGACGCAGGAGCAAGCAAGGGCCTAGCGCTAGAGCCAGAAGTCACGCCGAAGCGGACCAGGTCTAGGTCCCCCCCACTAGAGAGGCTAGAGAATGTGCTCCAGCAGGCAATAGATAGCCTAGCAACGCCGATAGCACCTGTGGTAGATCCGGCTCAGGCGCAAGATGAGTTAGAAGATACTAGGAAGAAAATGTTAGTTGGGGCAAAGAAAGTAGCAGAGTTACAGCAGTCATTGAACATCACTCTAAGAGAATATGCAAAGGCGAACCGCATAGATGGAGTAAAAATCCGAGGTAGAAACCTGATTACTGATATTGACAAGGAATACGAGCCTAAGCCGGGTCAGACAACCAAGATAGTAACAGGAGGGCTGGAGAGGTATAGTACCCCGGCAAAGAACCTCAGGGTGGCAAATGCGGCTGCGTCCAAGTTAGAAGGTCTAACCGGAGAGGCCCGGCAAAGGCAACAAGAGAGGGTGAACCACTTGCTGAGGGTCACTTGCCAGCAAAATGAAGAAATGAACAAAGCAAACCCGACGCCACCAGGTGCGTCGCACGTGGTTCATTCGGCTAGAAATAACCCGGCAAGATCCGTCGGAGCCGCATCATCTCCAGGTCACCACCCCAGGAGAGAAGAGGTGGTAAACTCCGAGAGAAGAGACAAGCAGATGGTCTCCTATGACCCGGTGAGTGCTAGAAACGGCAAAGTTGTGGAAGTAGATGAAGATCGTCACAGCACCAGCCGAGGTGAAGCTGGCCGAGGTAACCGCGACCAAGGCAATGCTGGTCAAAGGAACACTGCCAACAGCAATGCCGGGCAGCGTGATCCGGTGGGAACATGACAAAATGTACCTCAGCAGCAGCAACAGCGCACACCTCGGCAGGAGAGAAGTGCAAGTCAAGTAGCACAATAGCAAAATGCTTGTCCGGATCAGGAAAGATACAATGATGGTTATTCAGCTATGATCAATGTACCCTAGACCGGAGCACCATGTAATTGGGTCAAGGCTGGGAAGCAGAAACTTGCAGCCAGATGATGCGAGGCTGAAACTGGATAGAATTTATAGGTCGGAGTTAACTGAGGTACAAGGTCCTCCTGGTCTGGCGTGCTTGGGGCCCCGAATCATGAAGGAGCCACCAGTGCCGAACTTTCAGTTGGCTAGAGGAACAAGGACTTACGATGGTAGTACCATACCAGAGTATTGGCTGATTTATTACGCAACGGCGGTCAAGATTGCAACTGGAAATTTGAGATGGGAAGTGAGGTATGTGCCTCAAATGTTGGAAGGACCAGCGAGAGTTTGGCTAAACAATTTGCCACCAGGAAGTGTTAACTGCTGGCTGGACTTTGAGGAGTTATTCGCTAGAAACTTCTCAAGCACTTATAAGAGGCTCAACAGGCCGCAGGCGCTGGCGTTATGCCGGGAGAGACCGAATGAGCCAGACCGAGATTTCTTGACTCGGTGGTGCAACGTGCGTAACTCATGTGAGGGGGTAATTGAATCAGAAGCAATTGCGTGGTTCGCCCAGGGCTGCAGATATGGAAGTATGTTGTGGCAAAGGCTGCAACGAGATATGCCAACCACTTTGGCTGAGACGATCCGGATCATAGATTCATAAGCTTTGGGAGATCCAACCCAACCTCGGCTAATGTCAAGCGAGGCAAACGAGGAATATTATAACCGAGATAGCTCTGGGTCATCAAGGAGAAATGATTTCTGAGGAAAGAGAAGGGACGAGCGTCTGGATTATAGATATAACTCGCAGGAGGTGGCAGCGGTGGACCGGGATCAACCCAATGTCGGCGCCAGCCAGCGCTAGAAAACTGGAGGGCATAACTAGCAATAGAAAAATGGAGGGAAGAAGCCTTGGACCCTGGAGCATAAAAAGCAATGGCAAGAGCAAAAATATCGACCGGGGTATACGTTCGAGTCTATGCTGGATCAACCTTGCAAGTTTCATACGCTAAGTCCAAATAGTTCAGCGAATCATACAACCCGACAGTGTGAATGGATGAGGAAATTAGAACAGGGCAGTTCGGGGAATGCTCACGCACCTCGGAGCGAAGCAACTCGGAGTGAGGCGCCACGGCAGCCATTACTAACAGGGAAAATGGACAGCAACTAATGTTGCCTCCACCCTCGCCGAGGTATGAAAATCAGGAAAGGAGGGATGTTCTGCATCAAGTGAATAACAACCAACAACAAGATCAAGGTTACCATGCAAACGAGGGACGAAACGAATACAGGGAGCATCATTAAAGCTACTGTGTGTTTACCATGGAAGAAACTGACCGGAAAAGCTTGCAGCGCCGACATATTGAGGTAAATGCAGTAATGCCAGCAGTGGTGAGATATATGTCGTGGTCAGACCAGGAGATTACGTGGAGTATCAAGGATCACCCAAAGATCATGCCTTGTCTAGGGACCTGTGCACTAGTCCTCGATCCGACGTTCATCGGGCTGAATCTCAATGTGAGGTTTTCCAAAGTGCTAATTGACAACAGCAGTGGCATCAATATCATGTACAAGGATACTATGCACAAGTTGGGAATATCAGAGAACATGCTACAAGCAACAAGGACCACCTTAAATGGCATTGTGCCGGGTATTTACTGTGAGCCAATTGGTAAGGTTCGAGTTGATGTCTTATTCGGTACAAGGGATAATTGCTGGAATGAGAATTTGGAGTTCGAAGTAGTGAATCTGGAGAGTGCCTATCACGCGTTAGTCGGCAGGCCCGCGCTGAACAAGTTCATGGCAAGTACTCACATCAGCTACTTAAAGATGAAACTGCCCGGACCTAGGGGAGTGATAACTATATCCGGGGACTTCAGGCGTTTGATCGAGTGCACCTCAGCAGGATCTAACTTAGCCGAATCACTCATGATAGGTCAGGAAAAAAGAAAGATAATGGAAGTGGCGGAATTGGCTCAACCCGCGCAGCAGCATATGTCGGCTCTAACCAACCTGCATGGAAGTGTGTCATTCCAAGCCACAAAGGATACGAAGAAAGTGCCTATCGATGATCAATTCCCAGAGCGCACCGTAACCATTGGTGCCAGGTTAAGCAGCCAATAGGAAAGCGAGCTCGTAAACTTCCTCCGTGAGAATGGGATATCTTTGCTTGGTCCACACAGGATCTGCAAGGTGTGCCAAGGGAGTTGGCCGAGCACTCTTTGAACGTAAGACCCGGTGCTAAGCCGGTGAAGCAACCTCTCCGGTGTTTTGCTGAGGATAGAAGAAAAGTCATTGGGGATGAGATAGCTAGGCTTCTTCTAGCCGGGTTTATCATGGAAGTACTCTATCCCGATTGGCTCTCTAATCCGGTGCTTGTGGAAAAGAAGAAGGATGATCCGAACGTGGCCGTAGTATGGCACATGTGCATTGATTACATGCACCTAAATAAGGCATGTCCTAAAGATCCATTCCCACTCCCTAGAATAGGTCAAGTCATAGACTCAACTGCCGGATGTGAGCTATTATCATTCATTGATGCGTATTCTGGTTTCCACCAGATACCCCTAAACCCGGATGATCAAATAAAGACTGCGTTTATTACACCATACGGGGCTTATTGCTATCGCACTATGCCGTTTGGATTACGTAATGCTGGAGCAACGTACCAGCGATGCATGCAAAAATGTTTACATAACCAAATAGGTCGAAACATGCAAGTTTATGTGGACAATGTGGTCATAAAAACTAAGGAAAGCAATACGCTCCCTGATGACATTCGGCAGACATTCGTGAACTTGAGGCGGTTCCGAATGAAGCTTAACCCAGAAAAATGCACCTTTGGTGTGCTTGTAGGAAAGTTACTCAGTTTTCTAGTGTCTAGCCAAGATATCAAAGCTAACCCGACGAAAATCCGGGCCATAGAGAGAATGGAACTGCCAAAATGTCTTAACGATGTGTAGAAGTTTACTGGTTGCCTGGCATTGTTAAGCCGGTTCGTATGTCGGCTGGGAGAGAAGGCCTTGCCCCTGTAACAGTTAATGAAAAAGGCAGACAAATTCACATGGACGCCATAGGCGGATATCGCATTTCGAGAATTGAAAAAGATGTTGTCTACTGCACCAATCCTAGCCACACCACTACCCAAGGAGCCTATGTTGCTCTACGTAGCCATGACCAACCGAGTCGTAAGTGCAGTAATTGTAGTGGAACGCGAAGAAGAAGGAAAATCTGTGCAAAGGCCAGTGTACTATCTGAGCGAGGTATTATCTGCTTCAATACAGAATTACCCACACTATCAAAAGATGGCGTATGGTGTGTATATGTCGGCCAAGAAACTCAAACACTATTTTGAGGAACATCCCATCAAAGTGACATGTGAGGCACCCATATCAGATATTATGAGTAACAAAGATGCAAGTGGCCGGATAGCGAAATGGGAAATTGAGCTAGCCAAGTATGCACCGCAGTTTGACAGAAGAGATGCAATCAAATCGCAAGCCATGGTAGATTTCTTTGTGGACTGGGCCAAGATACAATACGAGCCACCTCTGTCGGACTCCAATTATTGGCGAATGCACTTCGATGGATCAAAACTAAAAGAAGGGCTAGGCGTCGGAGTAGTGCTTACCTCGCCCAAGAAGGATCAATTGAAATATTCCCTTCAAATCCACTTCAGTGCCTCAAATAATGTCGCGGAATATGAAGCACTGGTGCATGGCCTCAAGGTACCAAAAGAAGTGGGGATATGTCGGATACAATACTTTGGAGATTCGGATTTGGTGGTGCAGCAAGTATCTGGCAACTGGGACGCCTTGGATGCAAATATGGCCCTCTACAGATTTCATGTGCAAAAGATAAGCGAGTTTTTCGAAGGATGTGAATTCCACCACATAACTCGGATTGAAAACAAGGCGGCCGACATACTGTCCAAGTTGGGCTCATCCCGCAAACCAATCCTGCCAAATGTTGCCTTGGAACACTTAAGAAAACCATCTATTACTCCATCGCCCGAATCCGAATCAATTTATATCCTGGCATTCTCGGATCAGAAGCTACACCAATGGAAATAGATTGGGGAGGTACCTCAGCAAACCCGGGGACTGCTTCGGCAAACCCGGGGACTGCCTCAGCAAACCCGGGGACTGGACAGCCAGACCCGGCGGGAGTTATGTCGGTGGATGCGATGGAAATTGACGAGGAACCTTTCTCAGTCCGAATTATACCCACTTGGGCCAAGCCAATATATGACTTCCTCAAAGAGGGAATCTTGCCGGATGATGAGATACTCTCAAGGCAGATCTAGAGAAGTGCAAAGGCCTATACCATTATCATTGCCGAACTATACAAGAGGAGTGTAACCACCGTACTACAACAGTGCATCGATCTGGAGGAAGGACTTGACATACTTCAGGATATCCACCAAGGAGAATGTGGTCAGCATGCATCTTCAAGAGCATTAGTGGGAAAAGCTTTTCGGCATGGATTTTATGGGCCAAGTGCTTTAGAGCAAGCAGAAGATTTGGTTAGAAAATGCAATGGTTGTCAGAGATACGCCACGAAAACTCATCTACCAATGTCGGAACTCAAAACTATCCCAATTACTTGGCCATTTGCTGTATGGTGCCTAGACATGGTAGGACCATTTATGCCGGCTAAAGGAGGAATGACCCATATCCTAGTTATGGTCGACAAGTTCACCAAATGGATCGAAGTGAAGCCAATTAGGAAATGTGATGGGCCAATAGCGGTGAAATTTCGCAAGGATATAATCCTGAGATATGGCTACCCCCACAGTATCATAACTGATAATGGCACAAATTTCGCTAAAGGAGCATTTGTGAGGTTCTACCGAGAAAAGAAAATCTGGCTAGATCTAGCTTCAGTGGCCTACCCCGCATCGAACGGGCAAGTGGAAAGATCCAACGGACTAGTATTGTCCGGGATAAAACCCCAGCTCATAGATCCGCTGCAAAGACCAGCAGGGTGCTAGATAGAAGAACTACCAGCAGTACTGTGGAGTTTAAGAATAACTCTGAATCGATCAACAGGCTATACGCCATTCTTTCTGGCATATGGGGCAGAAGCTGTATTACTAGGCGGGATAGAGCATGATTCGCCAAGAGTCACCCAATACACTGAAGCCGAAGTGCGTGAAGCCCAGCAAAATGATGTTGATCTGCTGGAATAAGTGAGAGAACTGGCCTTGTCCAGATCCGCCATATACCAGCAAAATCTCTAACACTAACATAGCCAGAAAATAAACCCCCGAGTCTTCCGGGAAGGTGATCTAGTACTCCTGTTGGTGCAGCGCACTGCTGGCGTACATAAGTTGTCCCCTCCATGGGAAGGACCTTTCATTGTAAGCAAAGCTTTGCACAATGATTCCTACTATCTTATTGATGCATAGCCACGGGAAAAGAACAAGGCGGACATGTCCGGAGAGGAATCTAAGCGATCGTGGAATGTAGCACTACTTCGTTCTTTTTGCACCTGAGAAAGAGGTGAATGTATCCGAGCTACTCATATGTCGGTATGTATGTCGACAATGAGCTTATTAATGAAACTTTGGCACCCCAAGCAGAAACTCAGGGACTGCCATAATAATTGTTCTTCTTGTTTTCGTATTTTTATATGTTGGCTGAAGTCGCTTATATCTTAGCCAGATTAGTAATGTGTTAGCACCAAAAAACCCATCTCTTCGACTTTATGTTGTCCAACAGGAATTGGCTTCATGGCAAGCAAGAGAACAAGTTTGGAATGGCAAAGCACATGAAAAACGACTAAGGAAAGCAACTTAAGCGAGCCGACATTTGTTATTCGGACTAACCCTGTGTTTACTTTATTCATCCAACGCCGGATTATTTTGAGCTAATCTCAAAGTTTCAAGTATTGTTAAGTCAATTTTTTGAACCTCGGACTCGTAAGTCAAAAAAAGAATCAAGGTAGATGCGGGCCAAGTCAAAAATTGGGAGAACAAGAAAACGAAACTCGGGGACTTCGCCCATGATAATCCAACATTAAAAACTTAGTTCCAAACAGTATAAATTGTAGCAAAATCAAACCAAGATACTTAGATACATTTTCACCCGGCATTCCGAGGATCTGACGAATACGGTCAAGTGTTTTTTAAGGAGCTGGGGGAGCAGCCGAGTAATCGGCCGAAGGAGGAAATACTTCGGAATTTGGGGGAGGGGCGCTAGCCTCGGCCTCATCCTCGGGGTTGGCCTCGCCATCCTCCGGGTCTTCAGCCTCTTCGCCGAGTTCAGAGGCCTCACCCTCACTCCCCTCATCTTCTTCGCCTTCAGAGGCAACTTCATTATTGAAAACGTCAAGGTAGCTCGGCCCTTCGTTCCAAGCATGGCAGAAGGAATACTGGATAAGTTTGTTATCACTGGCTTTGTGACGCGCAACCCATGCCGGATCTTCGGTCCACTTGGATCCGGTGCGCATGCAGGTAAGCAGCCCCTGATCTATTCCTTCGTACCACGAGAGGACGAACTGCAGGGCAATGTCAGCCCCAGCTCGCGCAGCCAACTCATGCCACAGATTCAGATGATGCTCGCACTCCATTAGTTTGGCGATCAGCGCCGCATTACCTTTGGGAGTAGGCTCAGTGGGCCAGAGGGAGTTGAACATCCGCATTGCCGTCGGCATAATGTCTGCACCGTAGTTCTTCACTAGCTCCATACGAGTGAAGAGGCTCGCCAGCAGATCCTCCATATCATACGGGATTTGCTCAGCATCAGGGCCTGTGGGGATACCACATTGTTCACGGGACCGGGTTACAGTAGTAGCAGCAAGAGTATCACCTTCTAGAAATTTGCCTAAGATTAGAGCAAAGGAAATAGTGAGAAAAATCACCAAATCCGGAGAAATGAAAGTTGAGCAAGGGCAAAGAACTCACGGGCAATCTGGAAGAGGAGTCGCTGAAGCTCGGCATGGACATTGGCGCTGCGGGACTGGAGTTTCTCGTATTCAGAGTTCACCGACGTAAGTTTGACGTCGGCTTCCTGCACTAAGCTCTGGTCCTTGGAAATTTGCGTGGTTAAATGCTCTTTTTCCTTGGTAAACTCCTGGTCAGCTTTCTCCAGTTCAGACTTATGGAGGTCCTTGAGCCTCTGAATTTCGGCATTCAGCCAAGTAATTTCTGAGTCCTGGAGCCGCAGCCGAGCAATCTCATCGTCCTTCTTCTTTAGTTCCGCCTCATGTTTCCCTATTTGTTCGAGGAAATGGGTCATCATATCAGGCATAGGAACAATGTCTTCAAGAGCAACTACAACAGTGGGTTAATCCGGTGATGCCGGAGTATAAATATCCACCGGGTAAAGAAAAGAGCACACAAAGATTGTGTGAACGAGATAAGATACCTTTGATTTCAGCTAGATTTTTCCGCATGATGATATTCTCAGCTTCAACCTCGGCTACATGGTTCGGATAACAAGTTAATACGGATCACAGATAACTCGAACGAACGAAAGTGGAAGAAGGAAAAGTCTTAAGTAAGAAAAATTACCCTTCTTCTAGTGCTCCTCTAGGAGTTTGCCATAACGCGCGTGAACGTATTTGTAGGAGTCCAGCAGGCGCTATAACTCAGTAGATCGGTGGTTAGTGGTAATCTGAAAAAAGCAAGACGATGTCAACTTCAAAGTCAAAGTGAAAATAATTCGAAGTCTACAAGATCTGGGCTAAGTGGAACTTAACCCGGCTCTAGGTCTGTGGATATTCAAAGTCTACAAGATCCAGGCCAAGTGGAATTTAACCCGGCTCTAGGAGTGTGGATATTCGAAGTCTACAAGATCTGGGTCAAGTGGAACTTAACCCAGCTCTAGGTGTGTGGATATTCGAATTCTACAAGATCCGAGCCAAGTGGAACTTAACCCGGCTCTAGGTGTGTGGATATTCGAAGTCTACAAGTTTTGGGCCAAGTGGAACTTAACCCGGCTCTAGGTGTGTGGATATTCGAAGTCTACAAGATCCGGGCCAAGTTGAACTTAACCCGGCTCTAGGTGTGTGGATATTCGAAGTTTAGAAGATCCGAGCCAAGTGGAACTTAACCTGGCTATAGGTGTGTGGATATTTGAAGTGTACAAGATCTAGACCAAGGGAACTTAACCCGGCTCTAACTTCATTACTATTTGAAATTGCTAAGGACGAAAACTAAATTCTCTAGGAGCATCCAACCGAGTAACAAGTTACTCCCTTGAAGGCTTAGGGACTAGGGGATATATCTACAAGTGCTCATGCATACAAAGTACCACAGCAGAGGAAAAGTGTTACCTCCATCATCTGGCCAGCCAAAGAGATGGCCTTGGTGGTGGAGTTCATCTGGGCACTGAACTCGACTGGGCCGAACTTCTCCGACAGATCATCCTTGGGGTCGATGAACTCAACGGTATTCCAGCTGCCGCCTACCCTCTGATCCGGCAGCAGGAGACCCAAAGCTAATGCCCTTGGCTGATCCGGCGGCTTTCTTGAGCTTGCCGGATGATGGAGGACGCGGCGGAAGATCCAAGGCCACTGATCTGGATGGAGCTTGGGAAGCTGGCGGGAAAATGTCCGCAATAGACGTCGTTGATCTGGAGGCGGCCGACGGAGCCTTCCTTTTTGGGGCCTTGGTGGAGGTTGTTGCTATTGAGGCTGTTGCTGTTGCTGCTGCTAGTGCCACTGCTGGTGCTGCTGTTGGTACTGATGCTGTTGATGTTGTTGATGCTGATGGGGCTGGTGGTGCTGGTGCTGGTGGAGCTGGTGTTGTTCGTGCTGGAGACGCTGGTGCTAGTGGTTCTGAATAAACTTGAACTAGAGAAGAACTTGATTGGGGTGGTGCTGATGAAACTGGCACCTCAACACTAGGTGCTGGCGCCGAAGAGGAACTGGGAAGATACGGCATGGCCGTATCCTGAGCCGCCCACTACCCCCCACTCTGACTTTGCCCCCCTGACGACGAGGTGGGCTCTGGTCAGGCGCAGCCGTGGAGCCCTCTTGAATAGGGCTGCGCAGGCGAGTGTCGTAATCGCGGGGTGGGGGAGGGGAGAAGGACTGCTCCGGATTGGAGAGGCAATGCCAGAGCCGCTCTGGGGAATAACCCTAGGAGCTTTGGAAAATAAAAAGCACCAAGTCAAGAAGAGAAAGATAATACATATAAGAAGCAAAGGTGAAAACAAAAAGGAAAAAACCCCAAGTGCAAATGCAAAGAGACTTACTCATCCGAGGTTGGGGGTACCCGAGGTTTGGGCGCCCTCTGGACCATGCTCTTGGCGGCCACCTTAGTCGAGGCTTTCACCCCGGACTTCTTCTGCCTCTTCTTGGGTGGCGGCGCCTCCGAAGCTGTGGCCGAGGTTGCCACATGCTTTTGGGAGGGAGCAGGGACCGGACCACCCGTGGCGAGGGGGGAAACCTCGTGGACCTGAATGACCGGGTTAGCTGAAGATTCGAACATAACCAGATATGCGTAAGAGATGGGAACCAAGTCAAGTACCTCCAAAAACTCGACATCCAAGTCATCGTCATCCGACCAATCCCTTAAAGAAGAGGCCTACCAGAGTTGTGTTTGATGATGTCTGGAGTGGGCAGGAAGGTCTCCGGATCAGGCTCCACGTCCGGTACCCACTTTCTCGCCAGCACCTCGCCATCTTCCAGTGGCAGCTGGAGAAATCACTGAGAATAAAACAACAATGGTTAAGCTAAGAAAGTTGTCCGGCATATCGAGAAGACCTGGAAAAGCTGTAAGTACGAAGTTTAACTTTGGAGGAGGGTTGTCCTGGGTGTATGGAGCTAGCCCCCATTCCCAAGCCTTGGAGAATTGCTTATCCATGTTGAAGATGGCCTTAACCCGGTGGTAAACCGCCGAGTTATCGAGCTCAAAAGATGAAGTCCGGTGGGGGTCGAGGGGGCCGATCAAGTATGAGATCTTGTGGGCGCGCTTTTGAAGGGGGAGACCCGGCTGCGGACAAAGGTGATCATAATGTCCTCCCCTCGAAGCTTCTCCTTGAGCAGCTCCTTGATCCGGCGATCAACTAGATTCGCCAGAGCTGTGGGCCGCTTCGGGATACTCTCCCAAAGAGAGTTGTCCAGAGGACCAAGCTTGAAGGGGAGGAGCCGGATCAAGTCCTCGGAAGTTGTGTTCTGGACATAGAAAAAAATCTGGGCCTAGCCTTTGAAAGACTCGAGCCCAGTGACCCAGGAAAATGCGGAGTTCTTGTGGGGAGATATGGAGGCTCCGCCGCACTGAGTCAGGTGCTTCTCCGCCGGAGTAAGCTCCTTAGCCGGAACAACATTCTTCCGGAGACCGAAGAATTTAATCCACATCTCCTTAGACGGCCAGAGGCCGATATACCCCTCTATGCTGGAGGCGAAAGAGGATAGAGAGGTGATGGCATTGGTAGGGAGATAGTGTGGTTGTAACTGGTATGTGGAGATGAAATCGTGGAAGAAGTCAGAGACAGCAAGGCCGAAGCCGCGTTGGAAGTGAGAAATAAAGACAACATACTCCCTAGGATTGGGAGAGGGGACATCTCGTCGGCAGTGAGGCGGCAGACGACACCGGCGGGAATGCGGCGCGTGGCACGGAACCAATCCAGGTGTCCTCGTAGATGAACATGCCGTCCCAGCAGCCGCGCTGGCGGCCCTCTTCTTCCTCCTCCTGTTGAGTGACCACGACATCTTCTTCCTCTTTCATGGCAAAATCGAGGTCCTCGAGGACAAGATCAAAGTAGAAGTAACCGGTGGCGGGGAGCCTGGAAGCGCAGGGCCCCGTGGTGAAGACCTTGGCTGGAAGCGGCGGCGCGGGCGTGAGAAGCTGCTAAAGCACGGTCGCGGCGGCACAGCAATGGCGAAGTAGCAGCGATGGCGGTGGAGTTGCAGTGAGAGAGAAAGGAGGATGGGAGCGTGAGAGAAATGAGGAACTTCCCCAAAGATTGCCCCAGGCCCCCTACTTAACCGCGCGAGAGGGCGTGTAGTGGGATCCTTTGCGGTTGCCACGCCACATGCAACGGGCGTGTACGCAGCCGAGTCAGCCAATCAGAGCATGGCCAGAGCAAGGGCCACACGGAGCAGCAGATCCCATGACGCGACGTGGTGTTACAGTTATCGAGGCGCTGCATTGAAGGGACGCGTGCAGCAGTTATTCCTGATGTCGTCGGTTTGAGGACAAGTACGCCATGAGGGGGTCCTCAAGGCGTGCGGGAGAGAGGGGCGTGAGACGTACGGTGTTCCGGGACGGTGAGCACACAAGTTTACCAGGTTCGAATCCGCCGGCTTTGGACGGACCCTACTCCGTCTAGCAATCCAGTAATACGGCAGAGACGAAATATGGGTTACAAGGGTTTCGCCTGTGCGAGTTGAGATTGTAGACTATTGAGGTGTTATCTAGTCTGCCCTAAAGGCTCTCCCTAGGACGGCTTATATAGATATCCGGCCTAGGGTTTACATGAGAGATCAATCCGGCTACGACTAAGAGTTGGTTACAGAGTACATCTTGAACTACAAGTAACATTATGGGCCTAAGTCGGTAAGTCTTCTGGGCCTTCCCGTAGTCGGATTGGACTCCGTCTTCTCTCCCTAACTGGGCTGCCCGTGAAGCAAAGCTCTAACCCGAAGTGGGCCACCCTGGTCAGTGAGGATCTGTGAGGATACCCGGAAAGTATATCCCCAACAGTAGCCCCCGGAGGCCTCCAAGATCCAAAGTCGGATTTTATCATCGTCCAGCTTGATCTTCGGCTTGCAGAATCTTGAAGGGTTCCTGAAACTTCACAACAAAAAATACGATCTGGGTCTTAAAAGTAAGTCGGACCTTTCAATTAGTTACTCGGATTTTCAAGCTCGCTTTTAAACTAAGCCGGAACTTGGTCTCTAATGCCACCTAACACAAGCATGGTCAAGTCAAATCATCTGACAGCCGTTCCGTCAGCACGCCCGTTGGTGGGTCCGCGGTTTGCGGAACCGAGGCGCCGTTTCAATGTGTGCGTGGAGATCGAGGCGACGCAATCATCACGCGGGCCCTTCCCAGTTCTTTCCACGACGCGTGGCAATTACACTGTAGAGTTTGCATGAATCTTGGCGCAGGTAGGTGGATATAAGGGGTTTAGATTCCTTCTTCTCCTCTCCACCAGTCCTTCGCCGTTTCTTTCTTCCCAATCCTCCAGCGCGCCCAGAGCCTTTTCGTCCTCCTTCCACAGAGCTCCTAGCGCTGCCACTTTAAGGTCACCTTTTCCACCGGAGAGAAAAATGGCTTCATCCTCTTCTTCTTTGGCGG
Organism: Avena eriantha; assembly: GCA_910589775.1. Lineage (NCBI taxonomy): Eukaryota > Viridiplantae > Streptophyta > Magnoliopsida > Poales > Poaceae > Avena > Avena eriantha. The sequence continues at coordinate 504,457,757 of OU342742.1, forward strand.
CGGCGGCGGCGTCAGCGGAAGCAACTGCGGAGAAAGAGAGCTTCCGGGGAATCTGGATCCCCTGCACCCTCGACGACGACGGCCTCAAAAACATGGAGAAGGAGGGGCTTCTCGCCGCCGGCAACTAGCGGAGCGGTTCCGGCGAAACTGTCCCCAATCCGCGCGAGGGCGAACGCGTCCACTTCGGCACCCATCTGGACCGAGGTTTGTCCTTTCCTCCCTCGGAGTTCTTCTCCGAGGTGATTGACCACTATGGAGTTCAACTCCATAATCTTCCTCCCAATTCTCTTCTAGAGATGAGCGTATATGCTGCGCTTTGCAAGGGTTTTCTTGGCATTAGGCCGAGTTTGCTTCTCTTCCGGTACTAGTTCCATGTCTGGAGAAATTCCTTTACTGCCGGTGTTCCTTATATCACCGGTACTATTAGTTTTTCTGTTAGACGAGACCGGGTATATCCCAAAATTTCTGCCAGTGACTCGGTCAAACAATGGCCAGCCACTTTTTTCTATCATAGGGATATTCCGGCTCCCGGAAAAGCTACTGCTTTGCCGGCTTTTGTCGACGGAGCCACCACATCCCAGCCTTCCTGCGATGAGGTTGCTCCGGCTCTCACCGACGATCTGATCCTTGCTAAGAGGCGGATCGAATATCTTATCAAGCACAAGGGTCTGAAGGGCTCCGACTTAGTCCAGTGCTGGGTCTCACGTCGGATCCAGCCACTTCAGTACCACGGGGATAGACTGATGCACTCCATCATGCCTTCCAAAAAAGACTCTCTCCGCATCAGCCCCAAAGCCTACACCATCCAAGGTTACATAAGCCAGATCAAGTGGCTGATCAAGGAGCGGATCGAGAGGAAAATTCCAGAGATTTCTCTGGATATGCACACGGCGGAAAACCCCGTGGTAGTGGTAAGCTTCCATCAGCACACCTTTTACGTGTTTCAATTTTTAAGTTATATACTGCAATGCTGATATGTTTTCTTGTTTTCAGCTTGCTGATCTCCCCGAGTCGGAGCTTGCTCCACTCGAAGGATATCCTCCTGAGTTTTCTCAGGAGACTGAAGTGGTCCCACTGCCGGACCTTGCGCTCAAGAAGCGCAAAGCCCCGATAGTGGTTGTTGGCACAAAGGAAGTGCCCGTTGTGAAGAGGTAACTTTCATTCACAATTTCCGCCTTTGTACCTTTCTCGAATTTCTTTCTAAGATGTAATGTTTCTGACTTTACTACATTCTCAAAGCAAAGCCTCTCATCAAGGGTAAGGGGAAGGGGATTCCTGCGAAGCCCCTGCGACAGACGAAGCTTACCATAGCTTCCCCTGCCATGGCTCCTCCAACTCCTGCCCCTCAACCTTCTATAACACTGGCGATTATTCCGTCTCTGATTGTTGCAGAAGATCCGGCTCCTCCAACGGTGCCTGTGATCCTTGGATCGCACACTAACGTCACCGTGGGTGCGTCAGCTCAAGATAAGGGTGAACCCTCTTTGGGTAATGATCCCTCGGCTGAAGTCTTCACCGACAACCTCCTCAGCAACCCCGTACTTGCCATGTTTGGCTTATCCCGGAAGTCCGCAGAGGAGATCCAGCGGCTGGCTAGGCAAGTCCTGGACAAAAGCCATCTTTCCCCCGAAGAGGAAGCGCAAGAAGCAGAGGACGTCAAGTTCTCTAACCTTCTCGCCCAAGTCCGCCTTCGCGACGAGAGGATCAGGACTGGCGAGCTTCCAACAGCTCCAGTAATTCCTCTTACCCTCGCCGAGAAGGTGGCAGCTGAAGTGAACACGGGGTAAGACAAACTCATCCGCGAGCAATATGTAAGTCGGAATTCCAACTCTTGTTTTTTACCTTATGTTATATCATATCCTCTAGCCCCCAAGCATGAAGTAGGATATAGAAATCCGGGTTTATACTTTCATTAGGATACCAAAGAATGAACTAGTGTAGCCCCCAAGGCTCGTGCTGATATTTAGCAAAAAATATTAGCCTGAGCCTTAAGTAGCTTTCTGACTTTGGGTATTCTGACTCACAGAAAGTATGTTCCTATAACCAGGAATTGTTAAAAAATGTTTGTGATAAGCGGAGAGAGATCAAAGCTCTCTGGCTTAAAAATGCTGAGCTCAAGGTAGCCAAGGATGAAGCCGAAGGTAAACATTTCGAGATTCAAACCTTGTCTTTTGCTTTTTTCAACGTCGAATTTTTCTGAACTGTTGTTCTTTTTGACTTACAGCGTTGGTGAAACAATCCATCGCTATGATTGAAGAGGCCGAGAAACTCAAAACCTTAGTGGTGGAGAACAAGGGACTTCGCCAAGAGCTGGATAAGCTCAAGGCGGATCATGAAAGGAGCATAGCTCAAGTCCTCGAATCCTCCTCCATGGCCACTGAAGAGCGCGATCTCAAGATTGCCGCTCAAGATAAGGTTATCTCGGACCTCAAGAATGAGGTTGGCAGAGAAAAGGATATCTCCCAGGCGCTCCGGGCTGAGCTCCAGAGTCTCCGGGAGGAGAAAGCCAAGATTGACGACGTCATTCTTGGTATGTTCCATCTATCTGACTTATCATTTCTTCGACTTTCATTAATGTCGGTTTTTTCTTATCTTTGTTTTGTGTATAGGTCCTCTGAACTTGATGGACTCCTCCTCGTCCGAGCCCCACACTCACCGGCTTACCCAAGTCGGTGATCTTCTTCATGACTACCGACAGTCTCTTGAGGACATTGGCGAGTCTCTCAGGATTCCGGACATGCCAAGCATGTCGGACTTCTAGGTGCGGGAGAAGGCCAAGGAAATGCCGCAGCTCGTTCGGGACTGGAACATGTCCTATGCGCGAACTGCTGCGCAAAACGCTCTCACCATGGTCATGAGCCACCATGGGAACATGGAGATATGGCAAGTGACCAGAGGGTACTGCAAAGTAGACGAAGACGGCCAGGAGCAGGACCTTCAAGCTATCATGCACTCCTGCACCGGATATGCGTGCCACGTAGCTGACCTGACCAGCTACGAGGTGCCCTTCTTCACCCGCGTGGATACTCCGCCACCTCCTCCAGAAGATGCCGAAGAAGTTTCCGACGATGAACGGACCACCTCGGATCCGGACATCTCAGCATGATATCAAGGCGGAGTAACCAGCGATCCGACAGTTCCTTCATCTCCTCCTGCATCATAGATCAGAAAACTATGTATTATTCTGGAAAGACATGATGTGCTTTTTGTAAATATTAAGTACTATGACTTTTGCTAGTGCTAAGTTTTTTATCTATTCAGCACTTTTGTCTTAGACTATTTGCGTGCCTGAAATGTTTTCATAAGCACTTAGAATTTTCCGCCTCTACTTATTGTTTATCTGGCTTTCCGCCTCATCCCTTTCGTGAGCCGGCTAAACCTTCAGCCGGAAACTTTCCCAAGCAACGGAGCTCAATTGCTAAACCAGTTTAAACTCGAAAACAAAGCCGGCTTCCAGTACCAACAATTCACTACTCGAAAGATACCCGCATCCAGCAATCAGACAAATAACCCAAGTAAAGACTAGAGTTTTTTAGAGTTATACTCGAAGGTAGCAGTTTTAGAATCGGAAATCTAAACCAGAACGAACATGAGCATAAAGTACTTTCAAGCATTCTGGGATTTTCGACTATGACATGATCATTAGGAAATAAGATGGTAAAAACTTCTCAGGAAAACTTTGAGGTAACCAAAACTTTTATTTCTCACAGAACATGTACATATGTATGATTACAAAGAAAGATAAAACAAAGAATAAAAGAGACGTAGCTGATCAATATTCCATGGTCTCTCTAATTCATCCGGATTTGTACTGCCTCCAGCTCTCTTTCTCTTCTTAGTAGCAGGTCTTTCTTTGACTGGCCTCATGTCAGTTAAGTAGTACGACCCATTGTGCAATACTCGACTAACTAAAAAGGGCCCTTCCCATATTGGGGAAAATTTGTGCTTTCCTTGTTGCACAAGTCGGAGAACCAAATCACCTTTATTGAAAGATCTAGTTCGGACTCTCTGGCTATGATACTTGCGTAACTTCTGCTGATAGGCTGTAGATCTCATTTCAGCAACGACGCGAACTTCTTCGACTAAGTCGAGATCATTTTGTCAAGAAATCTCGGAATCCTCTTCGATATACGTGGCCACTCTAGGAGAAGTATGAATCAAATCACTAGGAAGAACTGCTTCTGCGTCATAGACTAAGAAGAAAGGTGTATATCCTGTTGACCTGTTCGGAGTTGTTCGCAAACTCCAAATTACAGAGGGTAGTTCCTCTGCCCAAGCCCCCGCAGCACGTCTAAGTGGTGCTTTGAGTCTTGGTTTCAAGCCTTGTAGAATTAAACCATTTGCTCTTTCGACTTGTCTATTAGCTTGTGGATATGCGACTGACGCAATGTCAAGCCGGATATTTTGCTTGTCGCAGAATTCAGCCAACTCTCCCATGGAAAAGTTACTCCTGTTGTCCGTGATAATGCTATGCGGATAACCATACCGGATTATAACATCCTCGACAAATCTTTTGGTTGTTGCTCCATCACACTAGTGACAGGTTTAGCCTCGATCCATTTCGTGAATTTATCCACCATCACTAAGAGGTGAGTAAATCCACTTGGAGCTCGTTTAAAAGGTCCTACCATATCAAGCCCCTAGACCGCAAAAGGCCATGTTATAGATATTGTTCGCAGCTGATCAGCCGGAACATGAGCTTGCTTGGCGTACTTTTGGCAGCCCTTGCATGCCTTGACTAATCGTTCGGCATCTGCCTGAGCTGTAAGCCAGAAAAACCATGTCGAAACGCTTTTGCCACTAAAGATTTGGCTGTAGTGTGATGACCACACTCGCCTTTATGGATTTCTCTTAAGATTTCCACTCCTTCTTCCGGAGATACACAGCGCTGAAAACCCCCAGAAACACTCCGTTTATGGAGCTCACCTTTAACAATAGTATATTCTTTTGCTCGTCGGATAATCTGCCGGCTCAGCACCTCGTCTTCGGGTAATTTGCCATCTACTCAGTAATCAAGGTAGGGTTGAGTCCAGCTGGGAATTACCGCCAAACTGCTATTAAAGGTGAGTCGGATTTGGTCGGATATTCCTCATCTACTCCCTTTATCGAGGGAACTTTGAGGTGCTCTAAAAATGCGCCATCCGGAACCTCTTTCCACGTAGAGCCTATTCGAGATAGTGCATCTGCTTCTTCATTTTCTGCTCGAGGGATGTGTTGAACTTCAAACCTCTCGAACGATTTAGATAGATCATCCATGACAGCCTTATATGCTGCCATGTGCTTATTTGCATTACAAATATCCGAGACTTGCTGAGCAGCAAGATCCGAATCTCCGTAACCCATCAAACGTCGGATGCCAATATCCTTAGCAATCCGGATTCCATGCAGCAGTGCTTCATACTCGGCAATGTTATTTGTCGCTGTGAAGTGGATCTGCAACACGTATAAAAGTTTATCTCCTCGGGGTGATTTGAGCATGATCCCAGCCCCCGAGCCCCCTCGAGCCTTGGACCCATCGAAAAAGAGGGTCCAATATTCCGACTCAGGGAGGACCATGTTCTCCTTGGTTTCTGTCCAATCAGCGACAAAGTCGGCAAGGATCTGGGATTTGATTGATGTCTGGGGTTTGTTCTCAATGTCGAAAGCTGCAAGCTCTATACCCCATTTAGCGACGCGTCCTGGGGCATCGCTATTGTTGATTATATCTCTCATGGGAGCTTTGCTCACCACGGTAATTGGATGCTCCTGAAAATAGTGTCGTAACTTACGAGATGCTAGAAAAACACCGTAAGCCAACTTTTGATAGTGTGGATATCGCGGTTTTGATTCTGTCAGGACCTCGCTGACAAAGTATGTCGGACGCTGCACCAGGTGCTCCTAATTTTCTTCTGGTCTCTCCACCACCATAACTATACTGACAACCCTATTTCTCGCAGCAATGTAAAGCAACATCGGTTCCTGAGGTTCCGGCGCTGCCAGTATAGGAGCAGATGAGAGTACTTTCTTCAGGTCTTGTGGTGTAGCTTTAGCTTCGTCAGTCCAGAACAAATCCTTGGTCTTCTTCAGGAGTTTGTATAATGGTGCGGCTCTTTCACCAAGCCGGCTTACAAATCGACAGACCGCAGCAATGCAACCAGTTAATCTTTGTACATCCTTCAGGCGAGTTGGCCTGGAAATATTCAGAATAGCCTTGATCTTGTCACGGTTCACCTCTATGCCTCGTTGAGACACGATAAAACCTAACAATTTTCCGGCTGGTATTCCAAAGAAGCATTTCTTCGGGTTAAGCATGATGTTGTATTTTTGTAAATTGGCGAACGTCTCCTCTAAGTCGGAAATCAATGTTTCCTTCTTTTTGGACATGACCGCGATATCATCCACGTATGCATGTACATTGCGTCCGAGTTGATCATGGAGGCAACGCTACATCGTGCGCTGGTACGTAGCTCCTGCGTTCTTCAGCCCAAAGGGCATCGTAACATAATAGAAGGTTCCGAAAGGGGTTATGAATGAAGTCTTGATTTTGTCAGATTCCTTCATCTGGATTTGGTGATAACCGGAATATGCGTCGAGAAAACAGAGGAGTTCCGAGCCTGCCGTAGAATCGATAACTTGATCAATTCTAGGCAGAGCGAACGGATCTTCTAGACAAGCCTTGTTCAAGGCAGTATAATCAACACACATCCTTAAATCAGTGGTGTCCTTTTTAGGGACCATTACAGGGTTGGCCGACTAATCAGTATGGATGACCTCTTCTATGAATCCGGCTAACTCGAGCCGCGCTAGTTCCTTAGCTATTGCCTTACGCTTTTCATCACCAAACCGTCGTAAGGACTGTATGACGGGTTTAGCGTTTGGGTTTACATTTAGAGAGTGCTCGGCAAGTTCCCTAGGTACTCCGGTCATGTTAGATGGCTGCCATGCGAAGATATCTTGATTTGCTCGGAGGAACTTGACGAGCGTGCTTTCCTATGCGCTACTTAGGCCTGCGCCTATCTGGGTCACCTTGGAGGGGTCATCATCCTTCAATGGCGTCGTCTTCGTCTCTTCTGATGCCTTGAACTCCGGATTTGGCTTTGTCACCTCCTTCTTCGTCGCGGGCATCTCGGATGGATCTATGCTCTTCTTGATCTCCTGGTACTCCTGGGCGTGCAGCACGGCTTCGGCAAAGGCGGCATTTCCATCCTCGCACTCTCACGCTTTCTTCGGGTCTCCCCTGATGGTGATCACGCCGTTGGGACCTGGAATTTTCATCATATTGTAAATGTAACACGGACGAGCCATAAAAGCCCAGTAAGCCAGATGCCCGAATATAGCGTGGTATGCGCTCTTGAACAGGACCACTTCGAAGGAAAGTGCCTCCGTTCGATAATTTTTTGGTGTTCCAAAAGTAACATCCAAAGTGATCTCTCCTAGGGAGTTAGCTTGTCTTCCTGGGACAACTCCGTGAAAAATCACAGAGCGATGGTTAAGCTGTGTTTCCGAGATCTTCATCCGGCATAGCGTTTCTACATGGAGAATATTGATGCTGCTACCACCATCCATGAGGGTCTTGGAGAAACCATAACCGTCAATAAGTGGATTGACAATTAAGGCGTATTTTCCTCGCCTGTGTAGTTTAGGCGGATGATCAGCGCGGTCAAACGTTATTCCCACTTCCGACTAGTCCAGATACTGAGGGACAGCCGGAACTGTTGCGTTGAGCTCGTGGAGAACTGCTTTCTTGACCTTTGCTGGTTGAGATCCGAGGAAGGTGACGTAAGTGTCCTTCTTGGTAGGAAAACTATTCTTCCCTTCCGACTTGGAATTTGAAGCATCGGCTTCCTCCATGTCGGAATCTTCCTTGGTCTCTTTGTCTTTTTCGGGATTTTTCTTTCCCTTCTTCCGCTTAGCTTTGTAGCCCGCGGTATCATCTCTCTTGATGTCGTCGTTAAAACGACATTCAGCGTTGGTGTGGGACGAGCCCCCATTGGCGGCCAAGTGATGCACACATGGGTTATTGGCGATGTCGGCCCAAGTGTAGGTTTTGCCTGGTTGTTGCTCTCCTCTACCTTGGACCCTTGATGCCCCATGGCCACGCCCGCGGCCTCCGCCACGTCCTCCTTGTCCTCCAGACCCGGAAACAACAGTGACTACTGTCGTCTCCGCGTTGGGTTTTTCTTCCGAGGTGTTTTTGCGCTTCTGAGCCTGTTGCTTTGTCTTTGCTGATTGAGGTACGGCCAGGACGTTGAGTAATCCCTCTACGTCGTCGTCAACATCTGGATACTTGCTCGCTGTTTCTATCATCTCTCCCAGATCAGTAACCTTGTCACACTTCAAGCGATGGCGCAGTAAACCAATTGGGAGACCTGCAATGAAAGCTTCAATCGTAGTTTGATCATTTACTCCCTCACAGGAGTTCTTGGTGTCAATCCATCGTCCGACATAATCTCGGCAAGTTTCTCCGGCTTTTTGGGTGCAACGATGTAGGTCTCCAACCATACAGGGCCTCCGATATGTGCCTTCGAAATTCCGAAAGAACACACTTTGTAAATCATACCAGTTGTGGAAGGTGTTCACCGGAAGTTCATTGAGCCATGATCGTGCCGTCTTCTGCAACATAAGTGGGAGATATCGGGTTGCGACCAGGCTGTTTCCTCCTTTGGCGATGCAAAAAGTTTGGAAGAAGTCCTGTAACCAGGTGTCTGGCCGAGCAATGCCGTCGTAGGCTTGAATATGTCTTGAGATAGCAAATACTTTCGGGAATTTTGTAGCTCTGATGCGTGGTCCGAAGCACTTTGGGCCCACGTACACGTCATCGTTTTCGTAGCGCCAAGCCTCTATGTTGGAGTTGATCATGTGCCTTGCGTCGTTCGGGGGTAGGGATCGTCCCGAATATCGGCTGTGGTTACGGTGCCTTGGAGCCGGACTTCGGCTTCTGCCAACACCTCCTCCGCCATGTCGTCCTCCTTGACCTCCTTGGGTTCCGTTGTGATAACTGTGCTGTGGAGAGGGTGGTGTTGCTGGGTTGTTTCCGACTGATCGCCGGCCTCCGTCCGGAGCATCATTATTCCGGTTCCGGGGAGGTTCTTGACTATGACGAGCCCCCTGCCGGTTTTGCCAGCGTGGTTTCCGTCGTTCCTTCGTCCATCGTTCCCACCGTGGTGAGGCTCAGCCGGACGATTTTCATGTCTAGGAGGTGGCATTTTCTGACGATCCTCCTCCCGACGTTTCTCTTAATCTTCTCCTTTTTGAGGAGGATTCCTCGGAATCAGTGCAGCGATCACATCTTTCTCGGCTGCTGGAGCGACGTTGCTCCAGTTGTGTGTAGTTCTGCGGTGCTGTCCTGACGATCCGGTTCTTAAATAATTGTCTTCCCTGCGTTCGGGGTGACGATGATGCGCCTGTTCGTAGTGAGATCTTACGTCAGCCCATGCCGGATCTGTGCGACTTTGGGAGGGAATCCGAGACCAGCTTTTGACTTCCCGACAGGGCGACCTTTTGCTGTTCCAGTCCCTTATTGAGTAGCTTGATACCCAAACGTATCTCCTCTGGTCCTGGATTAGCCGATAGAATTTCGCGAGCTGCCACGGTATTTTGCACCGGTGTTGGGTAAACCCAATCTCCATTGCTGTCCTTCCGTGGCTTTCCCATCTCATCTCCAAAAAGGACGGCACGGACACGTGGGAATTGGTTGTCATCTATGTGACGCTTCAGTGTCTTCTGATGTAGACGGGACATATACTCCTTGTTTGACATGCGCTTCTTCTCCACCTCGATGTTTTTGGCTTCATCAAGGAGTTGTTGATGATGCGCTTCTAGGGCTTGGGCCCTTTCGTCCAGCTCATCTGCAGTAAGTTCTGCAGCTGTAGGGATAGGGGTGGTTAATGTGGCATCGATGAGTTTACGTGCACCTTCAGTGATCACGTGTCCATCCACCGATGATTCTTTTTTCGGCTCGTTTGGGATAAGTGCTCCATCCGAGTCTTCCTTGTATTCCTCGGCAATCACCTCCTCTGTCAGAGGGTCTTTTGTCGGGGTCTTGTTCTTCTTGTTCTTCTTCTTTGCCTTCTTGGCAGTGCCGGTAGCAAAGACGGCTTTGGGTCCGTTTCCCAGAGTCAAGCTCTGATCGGTACTTTCGGACATCTGGAGTTCGGGATTGTCTCCGACTTCCATATCATCCTCCGCTTTGGGAGAGTGTTCCCCGGATCCTTCATCCATGGCTTCTCCATCTTCTGCAGCTTTGGAGTTGTACTCCTCGTCATATTCCGCGGAGAACTTTTGGAAATCTGCCGACGTCATGGACTCATTTGAGGATATGGGAGTGTTAGCGTTTGTTCCAATTGCCTCCAGCACCGAGTCGGTATTTTCTCCAGCATCGGCAGAGTCGGATCCAGATCCAACATATCCGACGAAGTGCGATGCGTGCTTCCTGAGGTACCTGCGGCTTTCGCGATCAGCCATATCGAAACTTTTAATGGTTTCGAGGATTGCTTCTGCGCTAGCGCCTTGCAGTATCATACATCTTAGTGTGTACCTGAGAAAAGGCCTGTCTGTCCTGACATCGTTAGAGTCGGAATCAGTGTCGCTGATGTGCTCCTCCTGGATTTCGACTTCCACGGGTGGGTCGATCTGGGATCCGGCTTCTCCAGGGAGATCCACTCCAGATTCGACTTGGACCGTGAGGTCTTCTTCAGGCTCGGATTTCTCCGCCATCTCCGCAACTGGTGCGGGCTGGGTGGGATTAGGGTTTTCTGAGATCCGGAACTCTGTCGCCTCTGCGGACAAAGGGGACATAGAAGATTCTTCTACCTCTATCATCACCGCTAGGGTGGGTTGGGCAGGTTCAGTGAAACCGATGTAAACATCGATCTCGCCAAAAAACATGATATTATAGGCAGTCACGGCCTCCCTAGCCGGAATCCAAGTCTCGTTGAGAACGATGAGAGGGACGTCGCTGGCGTAGAGGATGCGACCGACGGCGATGGTCTCGCCGATTCCGATTCTTGCAGATTCCGCTCGTAACGCAGATCCGAAGCTCACTTGCCCCACGGTGGGCGCCAACTGTCGTCGGTTTGAGGACAAGTACGCCATGAGGGGGTCCTCGAGGCGTGCGGGAGAGAGGGGCGTGAGATGTATGGTGTTCCGGGACGGTGAGCACACAAGTTTACCCAGGTTCGAATCCGCCGGCTTTGGACGGACCCTACTCCTGCTAGCAATCCAGTAATACGGCAGAGCCGGAATATGGGTTACAAGGGTTTCGCCTGTGCGGGTTGAGATTGTAGACTATTGAGGTGTTATCTGGTCTGCCCTAAAGGCTCTCCCTAGGACGACTTATATAGATATCTGGCCTAGGGTTTACAGGAGAGATCAATCCGGCTACGACTAAGAGTTGGTTACAGAGTACATCTTGAACTACAAGTAACATTATGGGCCTAAGTCGGTAAGTCTTCTAGGCCTTCCCGTAGTCGGATTGGACTCTGTCTTCTCTCCCTAACTGGGCCGCCCATGAAGCAAAGCTCTAACCCGAAGTGGGCCACCCTGGTCAGTGAGGATCTGTGAGGATACCCGGAAAGTATATCCCCAACACCTGACATTGCAACAGTAACTGGCGCATTAAATGCGCGTGGCCCTTAAAATGAGGCAAAATGATGATTATCCTCCACGTAGGATGTGGGGAAGCATACGAGAGAAGGAAAAGGTAACCCGGATAAGCGAGCAAAAGACCTGGCCAGCGAGGAATAACTTAGAATGAGCCAAGGGGTCGCCGGAGGAAAAACTCCGGGTTACGGGATAACTTGGCCAAAGAGTCATGGATCCAGATATGGGAACCTGCTGTGGCCTTAACAACTAAAGTTGCTAAGACCGCACCAGCTTCGGGGACTAATGTTGGGGGGATACCCCCGGGTAGGGTAACACCGGGGTATAAAGGCCGAGTTAGCCGAGGTACGGCGCGATCAAAGCAAGTGCTAGCCAGGTCACCTCAAGGCAGGCCAAACCACGGAGTAACCCGGCCCGGGGAGCATCTCTTTAGCATTAGCCCGGCCGGCATGAAACGTATGCCGGCCATGTTTGTCTGTCTATTATGCAGGTACCCTCATAGCCAGGCTAGCCACATGCTAGCCAGACTATCATATGGCTTCCAAGAGAAGGAAGGAATCTCCCGCTGGTCAAAAGGTGGCTTTGTTAGCTGTAGCATGAGCAAAGCAAAGCAGAGAGGAGGACCAGCGGGTCAGGGGCGACCAAGATGACGCGGGCAATGTCGGCTGACGTAGCCCGTGTCTGGTGACACTTAAAGGCAAGGATTACATTGTGGGTTCTGTCCAAAGCCCGGACGAGCCGTTAAAGGGAATAAAGAAGCATCTAGCTTTAAACAAGGGGCATATTTGGAGAATATGCTGCCACGTGTGCCCTAACTTTGTAACCCGGGCTCCCCTATATAAGGAGCACCGGGGCCTCCATAGAAGGGGATCAATCATTTTCTCTGTCTAAGTTAGAACTCAAGGGCTAGGTTATGGGGAGTAAGAGACATAGTCTCCTTCATACAAACAGCTCGAGGAGCACTTGTAACCATCATTGATAGAGGAAATACACGAACATATGTGCGTGGAATGACCATGTTTTCCCTCCCTGGCTTCCCCTAGCACACATTGGCCCCATCTTTAGCCTATCCATGGCATCTGCCATGCCACCACCACGACACTCGTTGTACGCTACTACCCGTGGGGCTTTATAGAGTACCTCTGCGGGTAGTACTGCCTTGGCGTTGTGTACCGTGAAGAATAGAGTATAGCCTCTAGCGCTGTTTGGAGTTGTGTGTAGGCTCTATAGTACCGGTTGCAGCTCCTCGGGCAAGCACCCGGCAGCTCTTTCGAGTGGCCGGAGGAGCCTTTTCTTGATCCCGCCGCAGACGAGACCGTTGGACTTTTCGACTTGACCGTTGGTCTGGGGGTGCACCACTGAGGCATAGCTGATGTTGATTCCCAGTTTTTCACAGAAGCCCTAGAATTTGTTCGAGGTCAAAGTTTGTTCTGTTGTCTGTGATGATGCTATGTTGCACTCCGAACCGGAAGCCGATGGAATCGAAGAATTTAACGGCGCTGGTCCTGATTGGTTTTTCACCGGCATGGCCTCAATCCACTTGGCGAACTTGTCGACTGTGACGAGGAGGTAGACATATCCTCCAGGTGAAGATTTCTCGAGCTTGCCGACCATGTCGAGTCCCCATTGTGCGAAGGGCCAGGCCACAGCTATTGGCCTCAGCTCTACGTTAGGTGCGTGTGGCTTCTCCGTGAATCGCTGGCAGGCATTGCAGCATTGGACAATGTCCTTGGCGTCACGCATTGCCGTAGGCCAGTAGGATCCAGCTCATAGAGCTTTGGCGACAAGGGCACGACTGCCGGCATGGTGGCCGCAAGTGCCTTCATGAATCTCGAGGAGGATGGCTCTTCCGTCTTTGTTGGAGACGCAATGCTGAAGGACTCCTGTGATGCTGCGTTTGTACAGCTCGCCATTAATAAGGGCGAAAGCCTTGGATCATCGTGCTATGTGACGCGCATTTGTCGGGTCATCTGGCAACCTTTTGCTAAGAAAGTACGTGATGTATGGTTGCGTCCAGGATGGCTCTATCATCATGAACTCCATGGGGCCTTCAAGTCCTGTATCTGGATCCATGTCGTCGAGTGCCGTTGGCTCATTGGGTGGCATATCCCCCGAGTCCTTTGACGTGCTGGTTTTATGCTCTGGAGTTTTAGGCTTGATGGAGAGCTGGCAGATGCGCTCTAGAAATACTCTGGGTGGCACTGGGGCACAAGTTGAGCCAATGTTGGCGAGTATGTCTGCTTCTTCGTTGCTCTCACGGCCAATGTGTCATAGCTCGTAGTCGTTGAAGTCCCCCTCGAGTGTGTCGTAAAGGTCAGGGTAGGCGATCATGTTTTCACTCAGAGCATCGCACTCGTTTATTGTTTGGTTGACCACCAGTTTGGAGTCGTCGTAGATGACGAGTCGCTTTGCGCCACAAGCTTTTGCCATCCGCATCCCATGGAGTCAAGCTTCATACTCAGCTTCATTGTTGGAGGCGGTGAACTACATTCGCAGAACATACCTCATCTTGTCACCTTGCGGGGACGTTAGGATGACATTGACGCCAGCTCCCTCCTTGTGCTTGGACCCATCGAAGCGCATTGTCCATAGATAGGACATGTCTGGCTTGTTGGGGAGCTGGTTTTCCATCTAGTGTACGAGGAAGTCCGGGAGAACTTGCGACTTTATCGTGTCTTGCTTCTCGTATGTGATGTCTCGTGGAGATAGTTCTATCCCTAGAGTACGACTCGTCCAGTGGCGTCGGGGTTGTTGAGTATGTGCCCTAGCGGGGCGTCGTTCATCACAATAATTGGGTTCTCCTGGAAGTAATGGCGCAGTCATCTGGCTGTCATGAATACGCCATACGCCAGCTTCTGATAATGTGGGTACCGCTGTTTTTTGGTGTGGGCATCTCTCAAAGGTAGTATACTGGGCGTTGCGCCCCGTGGACTTTATTTTGTTTGTCTCGCTCTACTACGAGCACAGTGCTAACCACCTGGTTAGTGGCGGAGATGTATAGCAACATCGGCTCCTTTTCGCGAGGTGTTACCAACACCGGCGAGGTGGACATTAGACTCTTGAGGTATTCGAATGCTTCTTGTAATTTGTCTGTCCACTCGAATTTATATACCTTGCGGAGAAATTGGTAGAAAGGCAGTGCCTTTTCGCCCATCCGACTGATGAACCGACTGAGCACCACGATTTGCCCAGCCAACTGCTGGACGCCTTTTATGTTCTTTGGCTTCTCCATAGCTAGTATGGATTTTATTTTCTTCAGGTTGGCCTCGATACCTCTCGTGGAGATGAGGTACCGAGCAATTTCCCATATGGTACGCGAAGGCGCATTTGTCCGGATTCATCTTGATCCGGTAGCGGTCGAGATTATCGAAGGTCTCGCGGAGATCGTCGAGTAACGAGGCTTCCTCCTTGGTTTTGACGATGATGTTATTGAAGTAGACTTGGATGTTACGACCAAGCTAGTTCTTGAGACAGGCCTTCATACACCACTGACAGGTGGCTCCAGCGTTTTTCAGCCCGAAGGGCATCGTTGTGTAGCAGAAGACACCAAAGTGATGAACGTTGTTTTCTCCTGGTCCTCCTCCTTCATTTGAATCTGGTGATAGCCTGAGTAGGTGTCAAGGAAGTAGATGCGTTTGCATACTGCGGTGGAGTCGATTATCTGATCGATCTGTGGCAACGGGAAGTGGTCCTTCGGGAGTTCTTGTTCAAGGAGGTGAAGTCCATGCACATCCGTAGGATATCCGTGTCTTTTTTACGGACAAGCACGGGGTTTTCTACCCAGGTGATTTCCTTGATCTCGTGTATGAAGTTAGCGTTGAGGCGTCTGTTGACTACCATATCGACCGCTTTTGCCCTTGGTTCAGATAGTCGTCGTATTGTTTGTTTGACTGTCCTTGTTAGTGGCGGAGATGTATAGCAACATCGGCTCCTTTTCGCGAGGTGTTACCAACACCGACGAGGTGGACAGTAGATGCTTGAGGTATTCGAATGCTTCTTGTGCTTCGTCTATCCACTCGAATTTGTCCACCTTGAGGAGAAGTTGGTAGAAAGGCAGTGCCTTTTCACCCATCCGACTGATGAATCGACTGAGCGCCACGATTTTCCCAGCCAACTGCTAGATGCCTTTTACATTCTTTGGCTTCTCCATAGCTAGTATGGCTTTTATTTTCTTCAGGTTGGCCTCGATCCCTCTCATGGAGATGAGGTACCGAGCAATTTCCTAGATGGTACGCGAAGGCGCATTTGTCCGGATTCAGCTTGATCCGGTAGTGGTCAAGATTATCAAAGGTCTCACGGACATCATTGAGTAACGAGGCTTCCTCCTTGGTTTTGACGACGATGTCGTTGACGTAGACTTGGATGTTACGACCAAGCTGGTTCTTGAGGCAGGCCTTCATACACCACTGGTAGGTGGCTCTTGCGTTTTTCAGCCCAAAGGGCATCGTTGTGTAGCAGAAGACACCAAAGTGATGAACGTTGTTTTCTCCTGGTCCTCCTCCTTCATTTGAATCTGGTGATAGCCTGAGTAGGCGTCGAGGAAGTAGATGCGTTCGCATACCGCGGTGGAATCGATTATCTGATTGATCCGTGGCAACGGGAAGTGGTCCTTCGGGCAGTGCTTGTTCAAGGAGGTGAAGTCCACGCACATCCGTAGGATATCCGTGTCTTTTTTACGGACAAGAACGGGTTTGCTACCCAGGTGATTTCCTTGATCTCGCGTATGAATTTAGCGTCAAGGTGTCTGTTGACTTCCATACCGACCGCTTTTGCCCTTAGTTCAGATAGTCGTCGTATTGTTTGTTTTACTGGCCTTGCTTCAGGATTCACGTTGAGTGAGTGCTCGACTAATTCCCTGGGAACTCCTGGCATGTCCACTGGACACCTGGCGAAGATTTCCCAGTGCTCATAGAGGAATTCGACGAGCGCGAGTTCCTATGCGGGACTCAAGTTGTTGGCGATGAGGGCCGTCTTGGTCAGGTTCGTTGGGTTGAGCTGGACCGGCTTGGTGTGGACCGATGTGTCAAAGGATTGGTCAGGTGAGCTTGGCTTGCTCAGAGGAGGTAGACTGTTGTCTGTCGACTCCTTCCACCTCGCCAGTTCCTCCTGCATGCCGAAAGACTAGGAGATTCTGTTGAATTCCCTATCGCAGCTGTTGGACCTCTCGAAGCTTCCGTTGACTGTGATAATGTCGTTTGGGCCCGGCATCTTCATCTGCAGGTAGGCATAGTGCGGTACTGCCATGAACCTCGAGAACGCGACACGTCCGAGGATGAAGTGGTATTGCGAGGGCCAGTCGACAACTTCGAATTCGATGTGCTCTCGTCGAAAATTTCCCGGCGTTCCAAATATGAAGTCGAGGCTGATCTTGCCTAGGGGGTATACGCCCTTCCGTGGGACGATTCCGTGGAAACTTGTGTCTGAAGCTTCCACACATGACAGAGGAATTCGCATTGCGCGCAAGGTACTTGCGAACATGAGGTTAATGTCGCTTCCGCCGTCCATGAAGACGTGACTCATCTCGAAGCCTCCAATCTATGCCTCGAGCACCAGGGGACAGTGGCCTGGGCGAGGTACTTGGCACGGATGATCGCGCTTGTCAAAGGTGATGCAGGACTCGCTTCCACTAAGGTACTCAGTGGTGGAGGGCGGAGAGTTCATCGCTAGATTGACTTGGCGAGTGATTGATTTTTGCACTCGATTTGAGGGGCGTCCTTTTTGGATCATCCCCATGTTTCCCAGCGCTCGCAGGTATGGCTCGACTCCATGGTTCTGGATTGGCGCAGCCGCAGGTGGTGGTGGCCCGGGTGGTGGTGGTGGTGCTCCATGAGCCACAACGCCTGGGGCAGCCCCATAGCCCTGGTTTATCATGTCGCGATTCATCTAGGCCAGGCCTTTGTGGAGTTTGAGTAACTCGCGGCAATCCTTTAGAAGGTGGCTGGACTTTTTCTTGTCGTCGTGCTTGTCTATGTAGAAGTGTACGTTGCACAGTCCGGACAGTTTGTCCTGGATAGATATCCCAGGTGCCTCATCGCGAGTGCGGTGTTGTCACACTTGCGTGGTTTTTCCGCTGTTGCGGTTATTGTCATCACGTTTGTCGGCGTAGCCAGCCGTGACCATGACGACCTCCTCGCGGTCTTGGTAACCACGCATTCGACGTTTTCCTCAGCGATCACGTCTGCGGTCGAGGTCGTCGTCATCATCGGAGTGAACATGATTTTTTACCGAGTCCTCTCCATCAGCCCACCTATTCGTGATCTCCATCAGGTGGTCGATTGTCTTGGGCTTCGAGCGGCCCAACTCCTCCCTTAGATCTTTGCGGTGCACGCCGCCATTGAACGCATCGATTGCGTGATCCTCGGAGATGTCCTCTATAGAGTTTTTGATGATGGACCGTCTCTAGATGTATGAGCGCAGTGACTCGCCAGTCTTCTGGTAGCAGCCTCTTAATTGTTCGATTGATGCGGGTCTTTTGTAACTGCCCTTGAAATTGCACACGAAGCTGTAGACTAGCTCTTCCTAGCTGCGAATTGATCCGCGCGAGAGGTTGTTGAGCCACACACGTGCGGCACCTTGCAGCTATAGCTAGAGGCATTGCATTGCCGTGCTCGTGGTTCTACCGTGCAGCCTGATGGAGGAAATGTGATCCTGTAGCCAGATCTTTGGGTCCTACAGGCCGTCGAATTTCGGGTTCTCCGATGGGAGTTTGAACCCCTTTGGCATTCGCTTATGCCGTATGGCCCTGCTGAAGCCGTGCCGCAGAGCTCTATTCGGTCGTCTTTCAAGTCAGTCGAACGGGCACGCCTCACGCGCATCTTGTCGACATTGCGTTGTGTGATGTCATCACGCGTGTCGTAGTCGTAGTCGTGCCGCCGTGAGCGGCATCGTCGTGACAAGTCATGGTTGTCATCACTAGAGGAGGGTGAAGAGTAGCGTTTGGCCATAACCTTGTTTTTCTTCGGCTCCGATGCTGGATCCTTGATGAGGGTAGCTTCGACTAGCCCTAGGCCCGCGATCGTAGATCGGTACATGGCGGCCTACGGGTCCCCAGCTAGTGGCTGACTGTTGAGGAGATACATGGTGGCCGCTGTTACCGCTGCGTGCGGTGTTTTTGGGACCACATTGCCCCGTGTATCCACCATCATGGATGAGAAGTCGAGTACTCGCACAACCTCTTCTCGCTCTTGATCGGTGAGGTGAGCCAGTCGAGAACGTCTCTTGGCAGCTATATGATCATTGCCCTTAGAGGAGGATCCTCCCATGGAAGAGAGCTGAGCTCGCCGAAGGCTCGACTCGTCCGCCGCCTTCCTGCGCGCATCGAGCTGGGCGATTACTTGTTGCTGGCGCTTGAATTCTTCCTTGAGCAGCCAGTGGTAACCCATCAACATGTCTTGCGATGAGTTTGGCGGCAGGGGATTGCCTCGCAAGGCTTCTCGACAGCGAGCCCACTCGATGTCATTGAGCTTGATCAACACGCACTCTTGGGTATGCTCATTCACAGTGAGATGTGGATGGCCTTCTATCCTGTTGTTGGTGGGTGCTCCATTGGGGGGACCATCATTCGCGACTGGGATACCACCGCCGTTACCGGTGTTATCCCGAGTGCCGCCATTCTCGCTTGTGTTGACAACAGCGCACATGTAGTGTTTGGGGAAACTGTTGCTTCCGCAGCTTTCAGATTGCCCAGATCGGATTCGCGACTGCTGTCGCTGTCCGTATTCCCGAGTACTATCGGGCGTTGAGTTCGCTCAGGGTGTCGATCGGCGGTGGAAACCACGATGCTGGAGCAATCGAGGGAACCTTCGGCTAGTCAGGGAGGCGAAGTGTGCCCAGCTGACCAACTTGGAAGTGTAAGCTCCCGATCGCCAGGCCGATCCCATCGCCCATGGACTCGAAATCCGGGTGAGTGGCTGGCGTGTGCACGGTGAAATCGAAGGCACCGAGGAGGAGGCGAATCTCCACTGTTGTAGAGTTGTAGATCGCAGTTGATGGGGCCGAGGAAGCCGCAACATCAGCACTCCCTTTTCTCACAGACGATGCCAATTGACGAGGGGTTAACTCATCAATGCCCATCGCAGATGTACTTAGGTCTGAGGAAGTGGGAAGCGCCGGAGGCATCGATCGGCTAGAAAACAAGCACACAAGGACGCAAGGTTTACCTAGGTTCGGGCCTCGTAGAGGACCCTACTCCTGCTTGTCTGCTCTTGGAATTATCGAGGGAGTCGAAAGTTACAGGGGCGTGCATATGCAATCTGGCAATGGTGTGGAAACTAGGGCTATGATTTTCCTCCTTGCCGCCCCTTTCTAGCCTTTATATAGATAGGCTAGGTCTCAGGATAGCAGGTCGAGTCGGTTACAAGTTAGGGATTTCCCTTTGAACTTTCTACCTTGAGCTCGTCGTGTGCCGCAAGCAGTCGGAGTCTCCTTTGGCCACCCGAGTGGGCTTCTGCTAGACTGGACCGTATATGCCAAACTCGAGTACCTGTAAGGTATGCCCATGTCAATAGACATGCAATTTCTATCAAATATGCACTGAAATCTACTATGCTAGTCGGCCGAAAGCCTGGGCAGCAGGGATGTTGGGTCCGCCAGTTTTCAGGGTCCAACATAAGGTTGCATTAATCTTGCAACTTTATACTCTCGTGGAAGTTATGTATGTAGGGTAGGTGTTAGGGTTGCGATGATGGGGCAACGTTGTACGTCACTATACTTCTTGGAGGGCATCAGTGACGGTTACGCTGAGCTCTTAGGAAAACCTCAGGTTTGGCCTGCCTGAATGGACAATGGCAGCGAGTGGCATTGTCTGCCTTTTGGGGGGCATTGTTTTGGAGCTCATATCCGTCAGAGAGATCTCAAAGGCATGGAAACGTCAAGCCACCGTGTAGGCTTGGCATGAAGGGTCATTGTCTCGGAGAAAACTCTAGATCTGGGTCTCCTGGATCATACAATGGCGGTGTATGGCGTTCCTCTCCTTCCTATCGACGTTGTTTTTGGAGCATGTGTCGACTAGAGGGCTTCTACCACGTTGACGGTGGGGGTCCTCGGCGGCATGGCACATGCCGATGTGCGCACACAGGGAAGTGGCATTGTGTAGCGTCGTGGCGACGCTGAAAAGAGGTCTGGCGAGAGTCTTTGCTCCGATCACTCTAGAAATAGGTTGATGGAAGATGGCGGAGACGACTTTCGGAGCTTGCAAGTGAGGACTTCTCTTGTGTTTTGGCTGGTGAGCTGATGTTGTGTCGGAACAATTAGGCGCATGTCCACTATACTATCATGGTGTTAGTTGGTGGTGCGTTGTCACCTTGTTTGACCGCTTCGATTGTATGTTTGTTTTAATGTTTTGTCGGTCTTTATTGGGTAAACAAATGTCGTACGAATAATTTCCATAGGCACAATGTATGCAATATTGTACAATGCTCATTTTATGTACGTGTACACCGGATATCTCCTTTCTTATCAATTTTGTTGAAGACGATGTAGTTGTTCCCATTACACTAAGGAAAAGGATGCTGCTCCGAGGGGATCGAACAAAATGATCCCACGGGTCCGTTGCGAGCGAGGAAGACGGGAGAGCCCACCACACGTTCCTCTTATAGCTTTCTTTCTCGTTCAGTAGCCCGCCGTTTCCTCCGCTGTAGACGTGCCACGCGCGCCCTCCCCTGCAGATTCGGTCGCTGCGCCCTAGCTCCGGCCGCCGGGCTGCCGCGCCAGCCCCAGATCTGATCGCCACGCCGCCCTTTAGCTCTGGTCGCTGCCCACGCCTACAACTCCGACCACCGGGCTGCCCCTGTAGCTCCGACCGTCTCGCCACGACCCGCCCCTGCATATCCAGCTGCCGCGCCGTGCCGCCCTTGCAGCTCCGGCTGCCGCGCTGCGACCCGTCCCTGCATCTCCGGCTGCCGCACCGCCCATGGATGCATCATGAAGTAGCAAAACACTCATCTGCTCTGAATCGTGTTGCCGCGACCCCGAGGGCTCCTACCGCCGCAGCCTAGGCTCCCACCGCCGCCAACTCCTCCAGGGAGATGAGCCCATGACACGTGCTCCGACGCTGCTACGGTGACATTTTTTCTTAGCTACATATTTTTTTGTTTTTGCTAAACTAGTACAAGTGTTTGCTACTTCGTCTCCGACGAAATTTCCAGCGAAGTCGTGTTTTGCTACAGATGCTGAACGTTTTTGCTACATCGGTTTTCTGGGTCTGCTAGAAATAATAGCGCAAAATTTCTGCTACAATGTCTTCGGCGAAGTCTCCTAGCGAAAATCTTCCACGGCGTCTTCGGCGAACTCCTTTTTTTGCTACAAGTGCTGAACTTTTTTGCTATCTCTGTTTCTAGTTTTGCTACAATAGCACAAAGTTTCTGCTACAATGTCTCCGACGAGGTCCCATGGCAAAAGTCTCCGGCGAAGTCAGCTTTTGCTACATTAGACCAAACTTTTTGCTTCAAAGTGTCCGGTGAGTTCTCCGACGAAACTCCGGCGAGATCTATCTTTTTATTTTATCTCGTGAGCGAACCGTTTTTTGCTACGTGTAGTAGAAACGGAATGATTTGTAGTAAAAAGGTGAGTTCTGTAAAAAACGGGATTGAGGTCTTTTTAGGGACACGTGTCAGAAACTTTTATCCCGGAGAAACGCGTAAGAATTTCCTTACACTAAGTAGAAAAAAGTTATGTTCACATGTGAGCCTATGGAGGAATCGTGTGGAAGTTGATTTCCACGGAAAGGACCTGACTGTCTCGTCTCTACCGAGACCGATATCCTACTTTTTCTTTTGAAAGATCCGATATCGTACTTGAGAATCGTGCCTATCTATATATTTTATTTCTAGCTTTCGACCGGATGACCAATCCCTCATTCCGCAACTCTCGCAAACTTTCGCCAAGCAAAAAGCGCAAAGCCTGCTTGCCCCTGGCGCGCCGCGCGCGGAGTCGCGCCAGCTGGACCATCCGTGAAAGCTTCTGATCGTGACCACACTACTATATCCCAGTCCTGACTTCAATGGACCCCAGGCGACCACGGAACCACGGAGGTTATAAAATATGAGTTAGATACACAACGAGTCCCAACCGTTGTCTACTAGTGCATTTTAGTCTGGCTAGTTATACAATGGGTAGACTACTACCAATAGTTGTACATTACGTGTAAAAGTAGTCCTAATCGATTCTAGCGCGACATGTGGAAGCCACGCTGGCGGATAATATGCAAATAGCCTCCCACTTTATACATCGTCTTCCAACTCAAACTCATTGTCAGGTTCATTATGATCTATAACCTTTTTTTCAACATTATCAGCAAACAAATCATTATCTCCTTCCACATCATAGTCACTATCTGTAAAGCTAGAATCAACATCACTATCACTTTCCGCCCAAACGAAGCACCATATATTGTTGAACTACTAGCTGCACCTAGATCAGATTTTCCTTCATCTGCATGCTCTACTTCTTCTCCGGTTTCTTCTACTGCTGCTGAACTGCTAGCTGCACCAACATTCTTGCTCACTTTCTTCTATACTACTTCAGGCCTTAGTGTCCCCAAGAAATTATTGTGATCCAATAGTAGGTACAATGTTTTCTCCTCTTTTGTAGCCTTAATCATGTCTAATATGTCCATGTCACACTTAATGCTCTGCAGTCCATCTACTAGGGCTTCTGCCAATATACATGTAGCTCACCAATCTCATATGCTAGTTGCCTCAGAAAATCTTCAATCCATTGCAGGAAAAATGTTTCACAGCTACAATTGTCAAAGAAATCTACCGTTCCACTTACGTTCTGCAAATCACCACTCGGTCCACAGAAAAAGCAACCATGATATAGCCTAATTGTAAACAAGTCTTTATTTCCCCTGCAGTACAAATACATGTTTAAATAATATTAGTTTAGTGCACACAAACTACTTAACACTAGAAACATGAAACAATTCAGGCATTATATGTTATTGGTTTGCTCATATGCTGCATGTTCCTATACTACTACATACTATTGTAAAAACTTGGTTCTTATCCTGCTGCAAATACAGACATCATAAACATTCAGTGCTACAGTAGGTATGTCTCGTAGAATTTGTACTGCAGCCATTTTATGGGGAATGCTTTGTTCTTACAGCTACATCTGGATAAAGAATAAGTTTATATGTCTTGTGTCGACCTAGATCATACACACATGCATGACATAACTTCTCCACAACAATACAAAAGGCAACAATACGTATGTCTCGCAGGATTTGTCTTCAGATTTCAGAGTGGCACTTATGTTCCAGGATATCTTGCATCATATCTTGGTTAAATACACGGATATAGAGCATAGTATTAAACTAGTTAATCAGTACACCGACCGGGACGTGGCATTTTTGCTCCCAGGTGCATATGCACCCTTTATTTGAATTTGATTTTTGTCAAAATTTAAAATGCCAAAAAAAATCAAAAAAGTATGTGCACGTAGAACTTCAAGTTTTAGGCGCGCGTAAGTCATTCAACGAAAAATGAACATTTTTTGTGGCTTGTGGAGACAAAATTTGGTGCCAAAGTAACGTGTTCCACGATGAAATTTTTTATCTTTTTTAAACAACACACAAAACATATCGGTTTTCAGTGAAATGGCTTCATGTGCACCTCAAACATGAAGCTACACATGATCATATTTTTTTTCAAAATTTCCAACTTTCTAAGATATGTTTTTTTATACCGGATGCATATGCACCCGGGTGTAGAAAGGGTTTCCGACTCAAAGATCATACTTGTACCCACAATTGACATACACATGCTTGATCACCCCAACGAAGAACCTTACAAGAACCTTACATGAACCCGGATGGCTCTGATACCAACTTGTCAACACCCGGATTTTTAATCCCAGATGCCTGTTATGCCATACCTCGCAATCCCAGGATTACCATTTTTGTGAGAGATAACAGATTGGATATCACAGTACATCATCTATTACAAACCATAAATAAGGTCTTACACAAATAAAGGATCTCATGATCCAGTCTTAGTACAATCAAGTAGCGGAATAAATAGCGTAGCGGTGGGGTCCATCTTCAGAGTCACAGGCAATGATGACGATGGAAGATAGTTCTAGTTATCATAGCCGTCGTGTTGTCCTTCATCTTGATAATCTCCTTCATAGTCTGGCCACGGGAATAGCCAGGGACAAAAGCCATGAGTACTCTTTAAGTACTCGCAAACTATCACTAACAAATAAGATAGTACTAGTAGGAATGCTATACTCTAAGTTTAACTATAAAGTTAAGTTTGAAACCTAAGCTGAGTTCAGAAACAAAGAAAGATAAAAGAAGTTTGAAAACACCTAAGTGGGAACTTAATCATCATAGCCACAACTCTGTTGTGTTCAAGTCATGTCACAATTCATTTCATAAGTTATTTTAAAAACATCTGACAATGGAACGGTATGGCCACTCCAACCGTCCATAACCGCAGATGCGGCTATTCGAATAGTTTGACACTCTGCAGAGGTTGTATACTTTCACCACAAGATTCGATACATCTATCAGGGATAACCTTGAATCATCATACTTAGTATGCAGATAATCAAACATAACCTTTCCTTTACACACCCTACTATAAGCACCTCTCCTATGAGCATGGCCTCCCAACCATGACCATCTGTCATCTTGGGCACTACATAGGTGGACTACATTGAGAGCTAGCCTCAGCTCAAACCTCTCCCGCGAGGGAACTAATACTAAGGCATATAAACTTCCGGCTAAGCCTTACCCAATTCAGGTATTGTGGTTGCATGGTAAAATTGGAATGGTATCGCATCAGAACCCAACCATCAGTTTTGTAAAAAGGGGTGAGGCTCATGCCTCAACATTTTCAACATCATAAACCATTTGTGTTTCTCAACACACGTCAAAACATCTCAATAGAATGACTCATCATTCTAAGGTTTTCATAAATCATTTTCACCAAGTATTCCCATCTAAAGTGATCTAGTTTTGGTTTTTGCTCTAAACTACTAAGTTAAGAGTGTTCACTAATGGGGGATGATAGTCTCAATCTCATGCCATAGAATGACATCTAAATATAACTAGATAGGTCAAATTTTATACTCTTTATGCCACCTTTAAAACAAGTAAAGGACTTTGGTAAAGCAAAGAAAAGTAAAGCTTGGAATTAAAACTTGGAATAGGTATAAGTCCAAAATGGTATAACCAAAGCATGCCTAATGCCTTTTCTTAGGTTATCTAGCTTGCAAGAGTTAGCTTGCATTGTTAATGATGGCCTGCCTTGTGCAGTGTAGTGGTTGAAGTTTTCTTCTTCCTCCTCTTGGTAGAACTCCTCGTCCTCCTCATGAGCTTGGTTGGTACTATCGTCTATAAATACATACGGAGTACACAATCACCAAACAATACTTAACTAGTCTACTTAGCACACTAAGGCACACATTTGATGATCTAATATCATCACAGGCATCACAAGGTTTAATGAACTAGTTTTATTTATTTTATTTGAGAAAAGTAATTTCTACTCATTGAAATTAACTAAGATTTAATATTCTCCAATAAAATATGGGATCATATGGACACATGTCATCACCACATATTCTAACATATGGGAATGTGATTTAAAGGTTGGATCACATTTTAATAAGTTTAAGTTTAATATTTAATGATTTAACGTGACTAGAAATACCTATATAGCACTATTTTGGTACTAGTGCAAAGTCACTGTATGTAAACCTTAATATTATTACATATTCAGATAGGTATGGTTAAATGTGATTTTTGAGAGTTGGAATCAACTCAAAGCTATTATGGTTGATTTTATAAAAATGTTTGAATGTGCAAATGCTTCTGTCTTGTTATTTTTACTAGGAGAGATCTCTAACTCTAAATGAATTAAATCCAACGGGCTTGGATAGATCTTTTCAGAAGCTTTCCAACAAAATTGGAATCACTCAATTTAGTTCAGTAAATCTTCCTGAATTGATTTTTGAACTAAGTGACAGAATTGAGTTTAAACCTAAATAGAAAAATCCTAATTTGAATTGATGGGTCAGCGCGGGAAAACTAACGGGCCGGCTCAGTGACGCTCAATGGCGCAGAGGGCGACTGACAAGGGGGGTCCGCCTGTCAGCGAGACTTAAAACCCGAAACGGTATTGAGTGATCTGGGCCACACGATTAGAACGCGGATCAACGGCTCACAGTCGTCGTCGACGACGGACTCGTCGCCGGCGAGACAGAACCCTAAACGGCCGGTGGGTGTCTACTGGGGACGTACCAGGGCTCCAGCTAGTGCGGAGAGGCGGGTGATCAAACTGGACAGCGACGGCGGACTCAGGCGAGGTCGAAACAGGGGTTGAGGTGGACGGAATCGACGGCAGCATCTACTCCTCTGCAGCGGCCTCCTCCGGTGCAATTCCGGCGAACGGCGGCTCGAGTGGCTCCGACGAGGAAGGGGAAATGTTCAGGAGAGAGAGGGGAGTGGAATGGTGTGAGGAAATGGTGCTGGGGAGGCCTGCTTAAATAGGCGCGACAGTGAGACCGAAAGGCATGGGCGCGGCTTGTCGGTGACGGCGAAATAGAGGGGCTACCGCCGTGGCGAGGTAGGCGGATGGTGGGTGGTCTACTGGTGGTGCTCTACGGCTTCATGGCGATGCTAGGGGTGGTGGATTCTGGTCGGGAGCGTCTCGCGCTCTAGGGACAGAGGCGGTGCTCAACAGCGAGCATGGCGACTGTGGGTCACGCGGCGGTGCACAACCATGTTTGGTGGGGTGCTGGGGTCGAGGCGGAGCGGGGTGCGCGATATGGCATCAAGGCGCGGTCTTCTGCATGCTGGCGGCGATCACGCTCTGGCGCGTTCTGGCTGCATGTAGAGAGAAAGGGCGGCGCGGTGCTGAGGTGGTCCAGGGGCTAGGGTTGATCGAGGGGTGGACCGTGGGTGGTGGTAGGGTGGCGCCTAACTTCCTGGAGCGGCGGAGAGGGGCTGGCGGTCTCCTGCTCCTTGTGCACACTTGGCCGGCGAGTATGGCGTCGGGGCGGCATGGCACTAGCGCCAGGGGCTAGAGATAGGGTTGGGTTTCGTCTGGTTGGACTTGGGGGCGACAAGCATGATCAATGCACCCCAATTGGCTCTACAAGATTAGCTCCAAAACAGTAATATTTAGGCCATAATGATTCTGCTAAAAAGGTGTTCGATCAAATGGCCGCATGAACAAAATATTTGAATTTTGAGCTGATTTTTGGGGGAGTGATGTAACTTATGCTTAACCATCTAGGTATGCTTGGGATTTAAAAATGGAGTTCATTTGAGTGGTTTTTGAATAAGGGTGATCTATACATATGAACTACATTCAATTTTCAAATGTCAATTAAATTTAGTGTTTGAAAGTTTTTGGGCTACAACAAAGTGGGCCTTGGCACATCACTACTTGTACTAGCAAGGAGTGCAAGGAACCATAATTGTTTCTATTAAGATTTGAGTTCTAGGAATAGCCAAAGTAGGCTAGTTAGTTAAAATGGTACAAATGACCATTTCCTTATTTTATTCTTTTTGATTTCTTTTTATTTGGGATTTGTTTGGGAATAATCTAGATGATGTTTAATTCACCTTAGAATCATTTTATAATCAATGGATCACTCAAACATGGCAATTCAAACAACTCCTATTTTATATGCACACACATATGAAGGCTTAAAGATTTTTAAATAGAAAAAGGTTTTGTTAACCCTAAATTGGGTAGATTTGATCTTGATTAACTTTGGATTAAGTTTTGGGATGTTACAAACCTTCCCCCATTAAACAAAATCTCGTCCTGAGATTTAAGAAAGAATACTAGGAACTAAAGAGATCTGGGAACTCAGTCCTAATGTAATCTTCTCGCTCCCAAGTGGCTTCCTCTTCGGCATGATTGCTCCATTGGATCTTGAGAAACTTGATACTCCTAGTCCTAGTGGCTCTATAGGCTTCCTCCAAGATATGGATGGGCACTTCATGATACGTCAGGTCCTTGTTGATATCAACAGCTCCGTGATCGATGTTCTTGAAAACTTCGGTCTTCTCCGACACTTCTAAGAATTTGCAAAGTAACAAGATATGGAACACATTGTGGATGGCAGACATCTCTTCAGGAAGTTCCAGTTGATAAGATACTTCTCCTCGGCGATTCAGAATATTGAAAGGCCCGATATATCTGGGGGCTAACTTTCCTTTCAGACTAAAACATTGGGTTCCTTTTAATGGCGAAACCTTGAGATATACAAAATCTCCGACATTGAAAGTTAGGTCTCTCCTTCTCTTGTCAGCATAGCTCTTCTGTCTAGATTGGGCGGTCTTGAGGTGCTCACGGACTTTGTGAACTTTCTCTTCGGCTTCTCGGAGAATGTCGGGTCCAAAGATCTGACTCTCTCCTACTTGCGACCAATTCAAAGGGGTGCGACACTTTCTTCCGTATAGGAACTCAAATGGTGCCATTTGCAAACTGGCTTGATAACTGTTGTTATATGAGAATTCTGCGAAAGGCAGACAGTCTTCCCAATTTGATCCATACTCCAACACACAAGCTCTCAACATATCCTCTAGAATTTGGTTGACTCTCTCAGTCTGTCCATCAGTTTGCGGGTGATAAGCGGTGCTGAAGTTCAACTTGGTTCCTAATACTTCCTGGGCTTTCTGCCAAAATCTCGAGGTGAATTGGGTTCCTCGATCTGATACTATGGTCTTGGGGGTTCCATGCAGACTAACAATTCTAGCAATATACAGCTTTGCTAGCTTCGAACTCTAGTAAGTTGTTTTGACAGGTATAAAGTGAGCTACCTTGGACAATCTATCAACAATGGCCCAGATTGAGTCATTTCCCCTACTCGAAGTAGGCAATCCGGTGATAAAGTCCATTCCGACGGAATCCTATTTCCATTCCGGAATCTGCGATGGTTGCAACAGTCATGCGGGCCTCTGATGTTCCGCTTTGACTCGTTGACAGGTATCACACTTGGCGATGTAGCTTCCGATTTCTCTCTTCATGTTGTGCCACCAAAATTGCTCTTTCAAATCTTGATACATCTTCGTTCCTCCGGGGTGGATAGAATAAAGAGTATCATGAGCTTCTTGCATGATAACTTGCTTCAGCTCCGAATCTGCTGGCACACAGATACAACCTTTGTACCACAGAACTCCTTCTTCATCTTCGGTGAATCCAGGTACCTTTCCTGTACCAATATGACGTTTGATTCCGTCGATACTTTCATTTCCCTTCTGGGCTTCCTTGATTTGGCTAATCAAAGTGGGTTGAAGTTCAATGCTAGCTAGGAATCCTTTGCTAACAAGCTCAGTTCTAAACTGCTCCAACTCCTCATACAAACTTGGTTGCTTCTCCTTGATCATGGTGTTTAGCCTGCACGGCAATCTGCTAAGAGCATCCGCTACCACATTGGCTTTGCTCGGGTGATAGTGAATGTCAAGGTCATAATCCTTGATTAACTCTATCCATCTCCTTTGCCTCATATTTTGCTCCTTCCGAGTGAAAATATACTTCAAGCTTTTGTGATTTGAGTAAATCTCACAGCGATTACCCATAAGATAATGACGCCATGTCTTCAATGCCAAAACTACGGCTGCTAACTCCAGATCATGGGTCGGGTAGTTCTTCTCATGCTGCTTCAGTTGTCGAGACAGATAAGCGATGACTTTGCCTTCTTGCATCAACACACATCTGAGACCAATCTTGGATGCATCACAATACACATCAAACGGCTTCTTGATATCTGGCATGATCA
Source organism: Avena eriantha (assembly GCA_910589775.1). NCBI lineage: Eukaryota > Viridiplantae > Streptophyta > Magnoliopsida > Poales > Poaceae > Avena > Avena eriantha. Next base: position 504,488,081 of record OU342742.1, read on the forward strand.
ATATTGGGGCTGAAATCAATCTCTTCTTCAGTTCTTGGAAACTGGCTTCACATTTGTCGGTCCATTCAAACTTCTTGTCCTTCTTCAAGAATTGGGTCATGGGTCTGGCGATGCTAGAGAATCCTTCTATGAACTTGCGGTAATATCCCGCTAATCCGAGAAATGCACGGACTTGGGTTTGAGTGGTTGGGGCTTCCCATTCTTCGACATCTTTGATCTTGGCGGGATCAACAGAGACTCCTCCGGCAGACACAATATGTCCTAGGAATCCTACTTCTTTCAGCCAGAACACACACTTGCTGAACTTGGCATACAACCGATGCTCTATAAGGGTTTCAAGGATGATTCTCAGATGTTGCTCATTCTCTTCTTCTGACTTGGAGTAGATAACGATATCGTCGATAAACACCATGGCAAACTTATCCAGGAAATTCATAAAGATCTTATTCATGAGATTCATGAAATAAGCAGGGGCATTGGTTAATCCAAAAGACATAACTGTATACTCATATAAACCATAGCGAGTAGTAAAGGCGGTCTTCGGAATATCTGTTGCACGAATCTTAAGTTGGTGATAACCAGTCCTAAGATCAATGTTTGAGAATACCTGGGCACCAGTCAACTGATCAAATAGATCTTCTATCTTTGGCAAAGGGTACTTGTTTTTGATGGTGACATCATTAAGCTTTCTGTAATCGGTGCACAAACAGTTGCCTCCATCTTTCTTGTCGACGAAGAACACTGGTGATCTCCATGGTGATGCGCTTGGTTGAATCAAGCCGGTTGCTAACATCGCATCCAACTGCTTCTTCAGTTCCACTAACTCTGAGGGGTTCATGCTATAGGGTCTCTAGGCTATGGGTCTGGTTCTGGGGATTAGTTCAATAATGAACTCAATATCCCTATTGGGGGCATACCGAGCAATTCGTCTGGGAATACGTCGGGGTATTCACAGACTACTCTGACTTGGTCAATGGTGGGTAGGGATAGACTTTTGTTACACTTGAATTGACGGGGTAAGGTTTCAGATACATGCTCTACTGTGACTCCAGAGCTATTGGTCATGGTGATGGCTTTCTTAGCAAAGTCTATTAGTCCTTTATGCTTTGACATCCAATCCATTCATATTACTACTTCCAAACCTTTGGTTCCAAGTACTATGAGATTAGCATAAAAATCTATTCCATGTATTCTGATAGGTACAACTTTGCAAAATTTTCTAGCTTTTGTAGTTGAACCGGGAATTTGAACTATCATGACATGCTTCAAGTTGGTTGGGTGAATCTTACTAGTGCATGCAAATTCTTCGGTGACAAATGAGTGCGATGCTCCAGAATCAAACAACACTCTTGCTAAAACTGAGTTGACAGAAAACATACCCAACACTACATCTGGCGCTTCTTGGGCTTCTTCGGTGTTCATGTGGAAGAGACGGTCGTTGCGGTTGTGAGGGTTCCCTAGGGCGAATATTCTTCTTGGTTGAACACGACGCTGCTGTTGAGCTAGGGCATTCACATTGGCAGTGGCGGCAATCTTCTTGGGGCACTCATTGGAATAGTGACCCTTCACTCCACACTCGAAACAAGTGATCTGAGACTTGTCTTTCGCTGCCACGGGCACATCATTGCTTCCAGTTCTGGGTGCAGTGTTGTTATTGTTGTTGTTGCTCTTGGGAGGTGCACGGTTGAAATTGCTGGTGTTGCCGGGGTGATTGTTGTTTCCTCCGGACTTCACATTTCCTCCGCTACGGTCGGGGTAGCTGGGGCGAGAGATTTGGGGTCGGTTGTTCCTCGGTGCATATCCCGCAGAAGGGTTGGGACAGTACTTCTGGTGACTGTTGGATCCAGCTTGGTGCATCATACAGCGTTTGCTGTTATCATTTGCCTGATTAATCTTCCCTTCCATCTGAATGGCAGAGTCGACTAGGTCTTCGAGATCCTGGAAACGGATGTTGACGAGGAAAATTTACATCTCATCATGCAGTCTGTTTAGGAATCTCTCCTTCTTCTTGCCCTCCGTGTTGATCTCATCAGGTGCATATCTAGCAAGGGACAGGAATCTGTCACGGTACTCCACTATAGTCATTCTGCCTTGCTTCAACTCTCGGAATTCATCCCTCATTCTGGTGACTAAGCCCTGCGACGCGTGAGTGCAGCTGAACTTGATTTTGAAGGCTTCCCATGTCATCACTTGATCATGGTTGATTGTGCGGCTACTGTTCCACCATGCTCTTGAATCTCCTACCAAATAGTGGGTGGCAAAGAGAACTTTCTCATTGTCATCAACTCTGGCTACTTCCAAATTGTTCTCCATTGTCTGCAACCAGTCATCAACATCCAATGGGTTCTCCGAGGTGCTAAAGATTGGGGGATTGGTATTCTGGAAGTTTTTCAGCTTGCATCCTAATTTCCATGCCCTTGGTTGTTTTGGGCCATATGGGCGATCTACTGCAGTGTGCTAAGTTGGCTTTGCACTCTGCCCCTACTTGCTTCACGGTCTGCAACTAGCATTTGCATAATCTACAGCATTGGGTCTTGCGATGAACTGCTCCCTCTGGGGTTTCCACGAGTCATCTGAAGATTGAGATGGATAAAGGGGTAAGAGGGAAAGTTCTATGGTTTATGGTTTTGATTTGAAGGCTAAAACTTTGAGTTTGACTCAGGTTTTGCAACTAACTTATTTTCATTCATTCAAGCAAAGCACACGATACAAACAGACACAACAACATCAAAGGAAAACATATGGTTTTAAGAACCATTCTGTAAGCTACGATACAATGGGACCGACACATCTCATGCTATGACAGTGCTCTAGTGCATCTACTCATCATCGATGAAGGCGGAATCATCATCGATGAAGGCGGAGTCATCATCGTCGGTGTAGAAGTCCATGACATATTCCTCCAGAAAGTCATCATCATTGCTGAGGTAGGAGTCAATATCCCCTTGGATATCTTCACCTTCCTCTTCTTATTCCTTTATGGCAAGCTGAGCTTCTTGCTCCTTGATGGTCTTCTCGAGGTCAGCCACCTTCTTGCGAAGACGGTCGATGGTGCGATCCTTCTTGGTGCGTTGACGGCATAGAGACTGACAATCCTGGACTAGCAGTGAGAAAGTCTGGGCCTTCTGGGCAGCAATAGCAAGGTTGTGGTTGGCGAGCTCTCTTGCATTCTCCAACTCCTTCAGGCGGTCGTACAGCAGGAAGTTGAGGTTCTCCACTTGGCTTTTCAGTATTGGGTGACTTGGCATCTCTAGCGGCATTCCCATGGAATCACGCCTTGCATAGTGAATAAAGCCGGTTCCCTGGATTAGGTTGACACTGAGGGCACATAGACGTGCGAGAGCTTCATGCATTGCCTTGGCTAATCCATCTAGCCAGTTGTTCTCTCTCACGGAGAACTGAATCCTCACAGATACTGGTGCTTCTATCTTGCCTCGAAGATCAGCAGTCACTAGCCATTGTAAATCACCTCCTAGTGGACCCGGGAGTTGAGCTCCAAGGAATTCCGGATGAGGACGCTCCAAGAACTCGCACAGTGCATCCAAATCCCTCTCGAAGATCAGTTGGCCTCCGTTGCCCAACTGGTAGAACTTGCTGTATTGAGCTTCCATCTATAAGAATTTAGGATGAGGAAGTTAGTGAAGTGATCAAGTGTGTCAAATTTTTATGTAGTAATGTCAGAATTTGGAGGAACATGACTTTTTTTGAGAGAAAGAATTTCCAAGGGTAAGAGAGGAAATAATTTTCATAAATACTCACTTTGGTTTTTGAAACAACATTATTGTTCGGACGTCCATTCTAACTAGGGTCTCCTATGGTCAGGATGGCTCTGATACCAACTTGTCAACACCCAGATTTTTAATCCCAGATGCCTATTATGCCATACCTCGCAATCCCAGGATTACCATTTTTGTGAGACATAACAGATTGGATATCACAGTACATCATCCATTACAAACCATAAACAAGGTCTTACACAAATAAAGGATCTCATGATCCAGTCTTAGTACAATCAAGTAGCAGAATGGATAGCGTAGCGGTGGGGTCCATCTTCAGAATCACAGGCAATGCTGACGATGGAAGATAGTCCTAGTTATCATAGTCATCCTACTGTCCTTCATCTTGGTAATCTCCTTCATAGTCTGGCCACGAGAATAGCCAGGGACAAAAGCCATGAGTACTCTTTAAGTACTCGCAAACTATCACTAACAAATAAGATAGTTCTAGTAGGAATGCTAAACTCTAAGTTTAACTATAAAGTTAAGTTTGAAACCTAAGCTAAGTTCAGAAACAAAGAAAGATAAAACAAGTTTGAAAACACCTAAGTGGGAACTTAATCATCATAGTCACAACTCTGTTGTGTTCAAGTCATGTCACAATTCATTTCATAAGTTATTTTGAAAACATCTAACAACGGAACAGTATGGCCACTCCAACTGTCCATAACCACGGACGCGGCTATTCGAATAGTTTGACACTCTGCAGAGGTTGTACACTTTCACCAAAAGATTCGATACATCTGTCAGGGATAACCCTGAATCATCATACTTAGTATGCAGATAATCAAACATAACCTTTCCTTTACACACCCTAGTATAAGCACCTCTCCTATGAGCATGGCCTCCCAACCATGACTATTTGTCATCTTGGGCACTGCATAGGTGGACAACATTGAGAGGTAGCCTCTGCTCAAACCTCTCCCGCGAGGGAACTAATACTAAGGTATATAAACTTCCGGCTAAGCCTTACCCAATTCAGGTATTGTGGTTGTACGGTAAAATTGGAATGGTATCGCATCCGAACCCAACCATCAGTTTTGTAAAAAGGGGTAAGGCTCATGCCTCAACATTTTCATCATCATAAACCATTTGTGTTTCTCAACACATGTCAAAACATCTCAATGGAATGACTCATCATTCCAAGGTTTTCACAAATCATTTTCACCAAGTATTCCCATCTAAAGTGATATAGTTTTGGTTTTTGCTCTAAACTACTAAGTTAAGAGTGTTCATTAATGGGGGATGATAGTCTAAATCTCATGCCATATAATGACATCTAAATATAACTAGATAGGTCAAGTTTTATACTCTTCATGCTACCTTTAAAACAAGTAAAGGACTTTGGTAAAGCAAAGAAAAGTAAAGCTTGGAATTAAAACTTGGAATAGGTATAAGTCCAAAATGGTATAACCAAAGCATGCCTAATGCCTTTGCTTAGGTTATCTAGCTTCCAAGGGTTAGCTTGCATTGTTAATGATGGCATGCCTTGTGAAGTGCAGTGGTTGAAGTTTTCTTCTTCCTCCTCTTTGTAGAACTCCTCCTCCTCGTAAGCTTGGTCGGTACTATTGTCTATAAATACATACGGAGTACACAATCACCAAACAATACTTAACTAGTCTACTAGCACACTAAGGCACATAATTGATGATCTAATATCATCACAAGCATCACAAGGTTTAATGAACTAGTTTTATTTATTTTATTTGAGAAACGTAATTTCTACTCATTGAAATTAACCAAGGTTTAATATTCTCCAATTAAAATATGGGATCATATGGACACATGTCATCACCACATATTCTAACATATGAGAATGTGATTTAAAGGTTGGATCACATTTTAATAAGTTTAAGTTTAATATTTAATGATTTAAAGTGACTAGAAATGCCTATATAGCACTATTTTGGTACCAGTCCAAAGTCACTGCATGTAAACCTTAATATTATTACATATCCATATAGGTATGGTTAAATGTGATTTTTGAGAGTTGGAATCGACTCAAAAGCTATTATGGTTGATTTTATAAAAATGTTTGAATGTGCAAATGCTTCTGTCTTGTTATTTTACTAGGAGAGATCTCTAACTCTAAATGAATTAAATCCAACGGGCTTGGATAGATCTTTTCAGAAGCTTTCCATCAAAATTGGAATCACTCAATTTGGCTTAGTAAATCTTCCTGAATTGATTTTTGAACTAAGTGACAGAATTGAGTTTAAACCTAAATAGAAAAATCCTAATTTGAATTAATGGGTCAGCGCTGGAAAACTAATGGGCCGGCCCAGTGACGCTCAGCGGCGCAGAGGGCGACTGACAAGGGGGGTCTGCCTGTCAGCGAGACTTAAAACCCGAAACAATATCGAGCGATCTGGGCCACACGATTATAACGCGGATCAACGGCTCACAGCCGTCGTCGACGACGGACTCGTCGCCGACGATACCAAACCCTAAACGGCCGGTGTGGGTCTACTGGGGACGTACCAGGGCTCCAGCTAGTGCGGCGAGGCGGGCGATCAAACTAGATGTCGACAACAGACTCAGGCGAGGTCGAGGCAGGGGTTGAGGTGGACAGAATTGACGACAACGTCTACTCCTCTATAGCGGCCTCCTCCGGTGCAATTCCGGCGAACGGCGGCTCGAGCGGCTCCGGCGAGAGAGGGGAAATGTTCAGGGGAGAGAGGAGAGTGGAATGGTGTGAGGAAATGGTACTCGGGAGGCCTGCTTATATAGGTGCGACGGTGAGACCGAAAGGCATGGGCGCGGCTCGTTGTTGAGGGCGAAACAGAGGGGCTACCGGCGTGGCGAGGTAGGAGGACGGTGGGTGGTCTACTGGCGGTTCTCTATGGCTTAATGGCGATGCTAGGGGCGGTGGATTCTGGTCGTGAGCATCTCGCGCTCTGGGGACAGAGGCGGTGCTCGACGGCAAGCATGGCGACTGTGGGTCACGCGGCGGTGCACGACCGTGTCTGGCAGGGTCCTGGGGTCAAGGCGGAGCGGCGTGCGTGATATGGCGTCAAGGCGCGGTCTTCTGCGTGCTGGCGGCGATCATGCTCTGGCGTGCTCTGGCTGCGTGTAGAGAGAAAGGGCGGCACAGTGCTGAGGTGGCACAGGGGCTGGGTTTGATCGGCGGGTGGACCGTGGGCGGCGGTAGGGTGGCGCCTAACTTCCTGGAGCGGTGGAGAGGGGCTGGCGGTCTCCTGTGCCTTGTGCACACTTGGCCGGCGAGCATGGCGTCAGGGCGGCATGGCACTGGCGCCAGGGGCTAGAGATAGGGTTGGTTTTGGTCTGGTTGGACTTGGGAGAGACAAGGATGATCAATGCACCCCAATTGGCTCGACAAGATTAGCTCCAAAACAGTAATAGTTAGGCCATAATTATTCTGCTAACAAGGTGTTCGATCAAATGGCCGCATGAACAAAATATTTGAATTTTGAGCTGATTTTTGGTGGAGTAATGTAACTTATGCTTAAGCATCTAGGTTTGCTTGGGATTTAAAAATGGAGTTTATTTGAGTGGTTTTTGAATAAGGGTGATCTATACATATGAACTACAGTCAATTTTCAAATGTGAATTAAATTTAGTGTTTGAAAGTTTTTGGGCTGAAACAAAGTGGGCCTTGGCACATCACTACTTGTACTAGCAAGGGGTGCGAGGAACCATAATTGTTTCTTTTAAGATTTGAGTTCTAGGAATAGCCAAAATAGGCTAGTTAGTTAAAATGGTACAAATGACCATTTCCTTATTTTATTCTTTTTGATTTCTTTTTCTTTGGGATTTGTTTGCGAATGATCTAGATGATGTTTAATTCACCTTAGAATCATTTTACAATCAATACATCACTCAATCATGGCAATTCAAACAACTCCTATTTTATATGCACACACATATGAAGGCGTAAAGATTTTTAAATAGAAATTTCATTTGTTAACCCTAAATTGGGTAGATTTGATCTTGATTAACTTTGGATTAAGTTTTGGGATGTTACAACTTGGCTGCCACGTGTCATGCTCGGATCGATTGGGACTAATTTTGCACCTAATGGACAACTATTAGGAGTAGCCTACCCATTGTACAACTAGTGGGACTAAAATGCACCTAGTAGACAATTATTGGGGCTTTTTTTAGAGAAACACACGTATTTCATTAATAGAAAATCAAGTTACATGACACAACATATGTGGAAATTAAAAGACAGACCGGGATAAACTAATTATCCTCAATATGTAGATAAGATCTTAAGAAATCGAGAAATACAAAACGATCTCTAGAATTTCCTGCAACCACCATAGCCAGTGGCTGCTGTCCAACTCCAGCGCCACCAAGGAGGACGCCAGGAGAGACACCGAACCTTCACCATTGCAAGATCCAAAACCTCACCATCGCCAACAAGGCTTTGTTAGTAGATGAACAGGCCTGCTGCACGCAGCGAGGCACATGTCGCTGTGGCACGTCGACCAGGGGACATCCCCGTGCTGTCTTGGACCAAGATCCGTCGCCTCCCATCGACGAAGTCGGAGAAGAACGACAAATCCACCACCTCCGAACCAACATCCTCACACCAGAAGAACCAGCTCGCCCCAGCCGGCAGCGCTGTCGTAGATAAGAACAAACATTGGCGACATACCGAGAAACTGTTCTCGCCAGATCTAAAGAACAGCGAGAAGACCAAGCTGTCAATCTAAAGGAACGATCAGCACATGTTGCCATCAACTCCGAGGCGCCGCCTCAAGTGTCGTCACCGGTGTGCGAGTACAGTTGAGGCAAATTTATTTGCCTGGGCGCTGTTCCCACCACCCCAACGGCGCACCAAAGAAGACAAAACCTAACCCTAACTATTAGGCCAGAACGGAGGAACGAGGCCCCCTCCCTCCTACCACCACCGGAGAGGCAGGTGGAGGGAGAGGGGACCAAGGCCAAAGCTCTGGCCAGATGAGATCGAGAGGATTTTTTACGCCATCGCCGCTGCCCGCTCGTGAGAGCAAAACACGAAACGGTTTCTAATGTATTTACCTTCTAGGTTGGACTAGTGGTGTATTTAGCTCTTAAAATATAGAAGAAGTTGGGACCCATGGCTATTTTCGTTTGAAGAGGCCGCTGTAGTAGCTACCAAACAGTTTTTCAGCCTTCATTGACCAATGCCCTCCATTACCCAAGCGCTGCTAAAAAAATTCCAGACAACCGGGGCATGCAGTTGCTCGACTGAGAAGATTCTAGGGCTCCCATCTATACGCGCGCTACCAGCTTTCAGCCTCTTCCGAGTCGTTGGATTGAAAAGCGACGGCCAAAAAATTGCTTAGAGCATATTCGCACATGCAACCTTGGTTTTGACTAAAATAAATCTGCACTCCACCTAAGTTTTTTTGAAATTCCACCAATCTTAATTATCAATCAACACCAGTAGAAATAGTCCTAAATGTAATAAAAAATATAAATATATCATTGGACCACCTAGCGATGACTACAAACACTACTTTTAGATTTCAGTTCACTAAGTTTTGCATAGAGTTTCTTGACATTTAGGGGCGTGTTTGGTTGGCCTGATCTTCGTTTCTCGCACCGGGCCGGAAGAAATAAACCCGTTTGATGTCTCGTGGCGTGCCAGGGATTTGGCCCGCACGGGTCTTAAAGCAGCTCTCATCATGGCTCCGGGGGAACGACAAAATCGAGCGTTTCCACTAGGACAGGCCCTAGCGAGCGCAAGGGGACGAACTGCGTGGACGGGGAGGCAGGGGGAGATGGCGAGAGTTGAAAGAATCGTAGCACCGTATGGTGCGAAAAGTAGGCTCACTGTGAACACCCAGATTTTTAAGTCTAGATGCCTGTTATGCCGTACATCACAATCCCAACATTACCATTTTTGCGAGACATAACAGAGTTGGTAGCATAGTACATCATCCATTACAAACCATAATAGTCTTACAAATAGTTGATCTCATGATTAAGTCTGAATACACATCAAAGTAGTAGAAATAAATATAGTAGACTCCATCTTCATTGTCACAGGCAATGCTAACGATGGGAGATGATCCTAGTTATCATAGGCCTCCTGTTGTCCGTCCTCCGGATAGTCCTCTTCATAGTCTGGCCATGGGAATAGCGAGGGGCATAGCCATGAGTACTTTTAAAGTACTCGAAAACTATCACTAATGTAAGTAATACAAATCTAGGAGGAATCCTAAGCTCTAGGTGTGTTTGCAATAAGCCAATTTTATTTCAGGAGTCCTTAGTAGTAAAGACCTATTTTAGTTCTCTTGATTACTCAAGTGGGAACCTAGTTTCATGTCCACAACTCTGTTGTGGTCAAGTGAAAGTCATAGTTCAAGTCACAAGTCATTTTCAGAACATCTGACAACATAACAGTATGGCCACTCCAACTGTCCATAACCGCGGACGTAGCTATTCAAATAGTTTGACTCTCTGCAGAGGTGGTACACTTTTCACCACAAAATTCTATACATCCGTCAGGGATAACCCTGAATCATCATACTTGGTATGCAGATAATCAATCCTAACCTTTCAATTACACACCCTAGTATAGGCACCCTCCTATGAGTTTGGCCTCCCAACCATGGCCATCCGCCATCCCGGGAACTGCATAGGTGGACATTCATATTCACGAGGCAGCCTCAGCTTAACCTCTTTCTGTGAGGGAACACATACTAAGACATATAAACTTCCAGTTAAGCCCTACCCAACTCAGGTATTGTGGTTGTACGGTAAAGTTGGAATGGTATCGCATCCGAACCCAACCATCAGTTTTTATCAAAATCAAGGCACATGTTTCATTCAGTATCATCTTCAAATCATTGTGTTTCATAACACTTGTCAAAACTTTTCAATAGGATGACTCATCATCCGAAGGTTTTCATAGTCATTTTCTCTTAGTGTTCCCATCTAAAGTGATCAATATTAGTTTAGCATTAGCAACTACTAATGAGGGTATCACTATTAATAGGGTGCTAATCAAGTGTAACTACCCAAGCTTAGTTCTATGCTCTTGATGGCATCTAGCCTATTCTTCCACTAATCACAATTAATTAACTATTCAAGAAACTTTGGTAAAGGTAGAAGAATAAAGCTTGCAAGTAAAACTTGGATTGGTATAATCAAGGTTGCATAACCAAGCATGCATAGTGAATCTTGCATGTATAGCTTGCATTGTGAGGCTCGCCTTGGTTGGTACAGTTGTTGAAATTCTCTTCTTCTTCTTCGTAGTACTTCTCCTCCTCGTAGCCCAGGTCGGTACTAGCGTCTATAAGTGAATACGAGGTACACAATCACCAAACAATACTTAGCTACTTCTATTTAGCACACAAAGGCTCACACTAGATGATCTAGCATCATCTCAATCATCACAAGAAATATTGGCATATTCTTATTTATCTTATTTTGGAAAAGTAATTTCTACTCATTGAAAAATACTTAAGATTTAATATTCTCCAATTAAATTATGGGATCATGTTGACACATGTCATCACCACATATTATAATACTTGGGAATGTGATTTAAAGTGGTTGGCATACATTACAAAGTTGAATATCACTATTTAATATAATTAAAAATGACTATAAGATGATTATATAACATTCTTTTAATACTAGTCCAAGATTAATTAATGTAAAACTAAATATTTTTACCAATTCAGATAGAGCATGGCAAATGTAATTTTTGAGAGTTGGAATCAATTCCAGAGCTTTTATGGTTGATTTTAGAAAAATGTTTGAAGTTGGAAATGTCTCTGCTTGTTATTTTTACTATGGATGATCCATATATTCAAATGGTTTGAATCCAACGGGAGTGGTTAGCTATTTTCATTACCTTTCTAAAAATATTTGAATCATGCATTTTGGGTTAGTAAATCTCCTTGAATTCAATTTTGAACACAACTACAGAATAGGGTTTTGAAGAAAAAGGAAAATCCATATTTGAATCACTGGGCGTGCGCGGAAATGATAATGGGCCGGCCCAGCTACGCGGCGCATGCACAGCGGGCTGCACTCGGGCTGGTCCCACGCGTCAGTGGTTGTGTCTAAGCGAAACGGTATGGGGGAATTTCAGCCGCACGATTAGAATACGATCAACGACTCAACGTCGTTGTCTCCGTCGCACGACGTGCTATGGATTTTAAACCTAACTCGACGACGGGGGTCGTCAGGGGATTACGAGGGCTCCAGCCAGGTCCAGCGAGGGGGGCGAAAGAGCTTGTAGACGATGGCGGTTCGAGGGGTGGTCGCGGCGGCTCCTGGGGCGTCTCCAATCGATGACTCCTTTCCTTCACAGCAGCGGCAGGCTCCAGCGAAATTCCGGCGATGCAGTGCTCGCCTTGCTACGGGGAAGGGTCAGTGAGGTTTCTGGGGGAGAGGTGAGTCGAGTGGTGTGCATTTGGAGGCAGGGGAGGGGTATATTTATACCCCCCAGCGAGGGAGCATTGTGGCATGGCTCGGACTCATCGACAACATCTCTACAGGGCGCTATCGGCATGGCTGCGGGCGTAGGGCAACGCGGTGTTTCCTGGAGGTCGTCATGCGCATAGTGGCAGAGCGAGGCGGGGTCTTAATCGGACGGGAGACGTCCATGCTCTGCTCAGGTACTTCTGTGTTCGTCATGCCGTACGATGGTCACGGGGCACGCGGCGTTGAACTGTCATGTCTAGGAGGTTGCTGGTTACGCAGCGAATGCATTTACGCAAGGAGAGAGCGAGGCGCGGTGTGGCTGCACGGAGCGGCTCGGTGCTCTGGCGTGCGCGTCGGCATGGCGAACAGAGAAGAGGGGTGCGACTGTGATGGCTTCTCCGCTGCTTGCCGTTGGTCGAGGCGGGTACTGGAGGGTGCGGTGAGGTCATGCCTAGCTGCTAGACATCGTGGGAGAGGGCGCGAGGCTCGTGGTGTCATGTCCATGCTTGATCGACATGGCACACTCGGGTACGGGCTGGCACTGGTGATTTGGTCAAGTGAGCGGTGCTAGCTGCACGGGCTGGTACTGGGGGTGATATTGGGTGAGTGAGAGAGGCTCAAACGAGTACAATGGTGATCACTAGATTGATTCAAACAGTAGATAGTTGATAGACTTATACTGTACCTGCTAAGTGTTTGATTAAATGGCCGCATGAACTAAACATTTGAATTTTTAAATTCTTTTTGGTGGATGTGTTGTTCATATGCTTGAGTGTCTCTGGTTGCTAGGATTGGTCAAGTGGAGATGGTTTGAGTGGTTTTTGAAAATGGTGATCTAGATGCATACACTTTATTCCATTTTGGAAATTCCCTCAAATGGATTTGAAAATGTTTCTGTAAGTTTTGAAAGTTCACTTGGGTTCATTTTTACTTGGTCTAGCATGGGGAGAAAAGAAATAGAATTTTTTTGTTGGAAATCATTTAATAGAGATGCCCAAAGTGGTTAGGTGTTAACTTTGGCCAAAATGACCATTAGGTCATATGCTTCATATATTGATTTTATTTTGATTTGTTTTTGTTTGGATTTGACCTAGTTGATCTTGCTTTGATCCTTAAACTAATCCTCATCATATATAACAAACAAACATGGCATAGCAAGCATTCATACATCATTACCAAACACACATGCATTCATATAGAGTTTAAGATTAAAAGTTTTTGTTAACCCTTATTTTGGTTAATTAGAAAATGATATTCTCTTTTAATATTTTTGAGGTGTTACAATCCTTCCCCCCTTAAAAAGAATCTCGTCCCGAGATTCAAGAAAACTAGGAACTAAAGAGATTGGGAAACTCAGTCCTAATATAATATTCTTGCTCCCAAGTGGCTTCTTCTTCAGTATGATTGCTCCACTGGATCTTTAGAAACTTGATACTTCTGGTTCGGGTGGTTCTGAAGGCTTCTTCCAAAATACGAATGGGTACTTCACGATAGGTTAAGTATTTGTTGATATGCTTGAAAACTTCGGTGTTCTCCGGAACTTCTAGGCATTTCCTAAGTAACGAGATATGAAACACATCATGAACGGATGACATCTCTTCAGGCAGTTCTAGCTGATAGGACACTTCTCCTCGGCGACTTAAAATCTTGAAGGGTCCAATATATCTAGGGGCAAGCTTCCCTTTGAGTTGAAAACGCTGCATTCCTTTTAAGGGTGATACTTTGAGATACACAAAATCTCCGACATTGAAGGTCAGGTCTCGACGTCATTTGTCAGCGTAACTCTTCTGTCTAGATTGAGCGGTCTTGAAGTGTTCACGGACCTTGTGAACCTTCTCTTCGGCTTCTTGTAGGATGTCTGGTCAGAATATCTGACTCTCTCCTACTTGCGACCAGTTCAGCAGGGTACGGCACTTCCTTCCATAAAAAAACTCAAATGAGGCCTTTTGCAAACTGGCTTGATAACTATTGTTGTATGAGAATTTTGCGAAAGGCAGACAATCTTCCCATTTAGATCCATATTCTAACACACAGGATCTCAGCATATCTTCTAGTATCTGGTTTACTCTTTCTGTTTGTCCGTTGGTCTGTGGCTTATAAGCGGTGCTGAAGTTCAGTTTGGTTCCTAATCCTTCTTGGACTTTCTTCCAAAACCTCAAGGAAAATTGGGTTCCTCGATATGACACAATGGTCTTGGGGGGTTCTGTGCAGACTGAATATTCTAGCAATGTACAACTCTGCTAGCTTCGAGCTTTGATAAGTGGTCTTGACGGGTATGAAATGAGCTACTTTGGACAATCTATCCACTATGACCCAAATATAATCATTTCCTCTACTAGATTTAGGTAAACCGGTGTTGAAATCCATTCCAACAGAATCCCATTTCCATTCCAGAATTTGCAATGGTTGCAAAAGTACTGCGGCTCGCTGATGTTCCGCTTTGACTCTCTGACAGATGTCACACTTGGAGATATAGCTTCTGACTTCTGTCTTCATTTTGTGCCACCAAAATTGCTCCTTCAAATCCTGATACATCTTCGTTCCTCCCGAGTGAATAGAATAAAGACTATCATGGGATTCCTTCAAAATGACTTGCTTCAGCTCTAAATCTGTTGGCACACATATACGTCCTTTATACCACATAACTCCTTCTTCATCTTCAGTGAATCCGGGTACCTTCCTTGTACCGATACGACCCTTAATTCCATCAATACTGACATTTCCTTTCCGGGCTTCCTTTATCTGACTAATCAAGGTTGTTGAAGTTCGATACTTGCTAGAAATCCTTTGCTAACTAGCTCCATTCTAAAATTCTCCGAATCCTCATGCAAACTTGGCTGGTCTTCCTTAATCATGGTGTTTAGTGTACACGGAAATCTACTAAGAGCATCCGCTACCACATTGGCCTTGCCAGGGTGGTAGTGAATGTCATGGTCATAATCCTTGATTAACTCTATCCATCTCCGTTGCCTCATATTCAGCTCCTTCTGGGTGAAAATATACTTCAAACTCTTGTATATCTGAATAAATCTCATAGCAGTTACCCATGAGGTAATGATGCCATGTCTTCAAGGCTAAAACTACGGCTGCATGTTCTAAGTCATGGGTGGGATATTTCTGCTCATGTTGCTTTAGTTGCTGGGATAGATATGATATTAATTTGCCTTCCTGCATCAACACACATCCGAGACCAATCTTGGATGCATCACAATATACATCAAAAGGATTCTTGATATCTGGCATGATCAAAATTGGGGCTGAAATCAATCTCTTCTTGATCTCTTCAAAACTTGCTTCACATTTTTTGTCCATTCAAACTTCTTATCTTTCTTCAATAGCTGGGTCATCGGCCTTGCGATGCTTGAAAGTACTTCAACGAACTTGCGGTAATATCCGGCTAATCCAAGAAATGCGCGGACTTTGGTCTGAGTGGTTGGGGCTTTCCATTCTTCAACATCCTTAATCTTGGCGGGATCGATGGTATCAGTGGAGGATATTTTTTGCTATCAGTGGCGCATATGGAATGCGCCATGATACATTGCAAATGTATCTATAATTTTTTATGTTCCATGCTTGGTTTTATCCACTTTCTTGTGTTTTGTCCACACTTTGGAGTACTTTTCATATGATTTCTTGGACTAACCTATTAACAATAGCCATAGTGCCAGCTGCCTGTTTTTTGCTGTTTTTGGTTCCAGGAAAGTCTGAAAATGAATATTCTCGGAATTGGACGGGACAAAAGCCAAAGTGCCTATTTTTCCGGAAGTCATCAGATGCCAGAATACGAGACAGAGAAGGGCTGGGGACCGGCCACACCACCTGGCCATGCGGCCAGGCCTGGCCCACGCCAGGGGGTGGTCTGGCCGACCCCATCACCCCCTCGGCCTCTCCTTCCACCTATAAGATGCCCTCGGGACGAAAACCCTAAGTGCCCGATCAAAAATCCACGAAAGAGTCTGTAGCCGCCGTCATCTCCATACCTAGATCGGGAGGGTTCTGAAGCTCTTCCCGGCACCCTGCTAGAGAGGGGAATTCACCCTGGAGGCCTTCTTCATCACCATGCAAGCCTCCGGTGTGATGCGTGAGTAGTTCATCCTTGGACTACGGATCCATGTAGTAGCTAGATGGCTGGTTCTCCTCATTTGTGCTTTCATGTCTAGATCTTGTGAGCTCCGTTCATGATCAAGATCATCTATTTGTAATTCTGCATGTTGTGTTTGCGGGGATCCGATGGATATTGAGATGCTATTTCAGATTGATTATTGATTCTATCATGTCTTTGTTATTTGTGATCTTGCATGCTTTCCGTTGTTAGTAGCTATCTTGGCCAAGTAGATGTTAGCAACTCCAAGAGTTAGTATTTATGCTCGATAGTGGGTTCATGCCTCTGGTAATCTGGGGAAGTGACAGAAATCTCTAAGGTACTAGATGTGCTGTTGCTACTAGGGAGAAAACAACAATCCTTTATCCATAGAACAATCGTATTGTTTACATTACACGTAGTTCGTAAAGCAATAATCTGTTGCTTGCAACTTAATACTGGAGGGGGTTCAAATGATAGCCTGAAGGTGGATTATTAGTCATAGATGCAGTTGGATGGCGGTCTATGTATAATGTTGTAATGCCCAATCTAGTTCCAAAGGAGTCAAGATGATTAGTATATGCATGTATTGCTTTCTCGATGCTTGTCAATTGCCTCGCTGTAATTTGTTCACCTAGCATGTTATCTATCTTAAGGAGAGCCACCTCTAGTGAACTATGGATCCCGGTCCTTTTCTTTTACATACAATCTACAAACTGTTTACTGCTTTGTGTTTACTTTCTGCAAACTATTACTTCTTTCTGTTCGATACGTTTAATCCTTTGTTTTCAGCAAAACATGGTGAGATTGACAACCTCATCGCAAGTTTGGGACAAAGTTCTGTGGTTGTGTTGTGCAGGTCTCCACGTTGCTACTAGCACCGGTAGTGCGCCCTGCCAAGGCTCAGCTAGCAACACCTTTGGGGTGTTTCCTTGCTCCTACTGGTTTGATTAAACCGTGGTTTCATAAATGAGGGAAACTTGCTGCTGTGCTCATCATACCTTCCTCTTGGGGTTCCCAACGAGGTCTACATCAACCATGAGCCATCAAGCATTTTTCTGGCGCCATTGCCGAAGATTCAAGGACATCTTCACAAGGGGAGTCCCTCATAACGAATCTCTTTACTTTGTTATTTTTGTTTTGCTTAGTTTCTTTTTGCTTTGTTTGCTTGTTTTGTTATCAAAAACACAAAAAATTAGTCTTACGAGTTTGCTTTCTTATTTGAAAACACAAAAAATGACTACTCTTGAAAAAACTAAGTTGTGTGACTTCACTAGCACCAACAACAATGATTTTATGAGCACACCTATTGCTACACCTGTGCCCGAAGATACCTTCTTTGAGATAAAACCTGCTTTACTCAATCTTGTTATGAGAGAACAATTTTCTGGTATTGGTAATGAAGATGCTGCTGCCCATCTAAATAACTTTGTTGAACTTTGTGAGATGCTAAAGCATAGGGATGTAGATGGTGATATTATTAAGCTGAAATTGTTTCCTTTCTCTTTGAGAGGAAAAGCTAAAGAATGATTGAATTCCTTAACTAGGAATAGTATTGATTCTTGGACTAAATGCAAAGATGACTTTATTGGAAAATACTATCCTCCTGCTAAGATTATATCTATGAGAAGTGAAATAATGAAGTTTAAACAATCTGATAATGAACATGTTGCTCAAGCTTGGGAAATAATGAAATATTTGGTAAAGAATTGTCCCACTCATGGACTGATTCCTTGGATGATCATTCAAACTTTTTATGCAGGATTGAACTATTCTTCAAGGAACCTATTGGATTCTGCTGCTGGAGGTACTTTTATGACCATCACTTTGGGTGCTGCAACAAAACTTCTGGACAATATGATGGTTAATTATTCTGAATGGCATACTGAGAGAGCTCCACAAGGTAGGAAGGTAAATTATGTTGAGGAAACTTCCTCCTTGAGTGATAAGATTGATATTATTATGTCTATCCTTGTTAACGGGAAAGCCCATATTGATCCAAATAATGTTCCTTTAGCCTCTTTGGTTGCTCAAGAAGAACAAGTTGATGTGAACTTCATAAGAAATAATAATTTTGGAAATAATGCTTATACGAGACGAAACTATAGGATCTTAGGAAGATGAAGATGGTTTGTTGATGAAGTGTTAGCTTTGTGTTCCATGAACAACCCCTGATGTGGGTGTAAAACTGTCATTTGCTAGTAGGTAGGTAATATTGTGGTGAACTGTCATTTGCTAGTAGCTAGGTAACATTATCGTGAACTCATATTTGCTAGTAGCTAGGGTGGTAATTTGGTAGTGCTAGTTTAATTTGCCGCTTGTAAACTGCTATTTCAGTTTGCTTCCTATTTGGTATTATGTGGAAAAATCACCAGCTGTGAGAAGTGGTGAGCACACCACTATGGCATGAGAAACCAAACATGCAGTTTTTTTGCTTAAATCTGCCCAAAATCAGTTTTGTTGCCAACCAAACAACTTGCAAAAATTGCAGGAAAACTAGATATGGGCAACCAAACGAATTGTCAAACTTGGCCCAAGCCCAATCTTCCCCCATGCAGCATGCCGAGCCAAGTAGGAAAACCGAGAAATTTGGGCCCGACCACGGAAAAATCATCTGAAATACACCCTAGAAAATTCATCTGAAATACATTTTGCCGATGCACTAGACTTGAGTCGGACCGCGGATTTATTTTGGATAAAACTAAGCATGTTTTTTTTTCGAAATGGGGTTAGACCCCTGGCCTCTGCATCCTAGGATGCACACAACCCTTTTATTCCTTATTGTCGAAAATGCAAATAATATAACTCAAGGGTCAAAGAGGGTTGATACAAAAACCAACCATCTAAAAATGACAAGAATTCTGACAGAGAATAGCATACAAAAGATAAAAATCTCTCAATCTAATAGTATGCTGCCACAAAGCCTGGTAATAGATATCCTGAGCGACCATCACTAGACAGCTGCACCCAGAAACCATCATATCGCGTTGCTTCTCTAGGAGTAATAAAGCCTAGAGTTGGATCCACTAAGACTCCATGATAATAACCTACAAAAAATATTGAACTCTAGCCTTACTAAAAATAATAGCATTACGACATTTCCAAATGGACCAACAGAAAGCCAATACCCTTATATGTATTCTAGCTTTGTTAGCCCTATCCATCCCATTCAACCAATTTCCAAACATATTAGTGATATTGGCCGAAGGTGGTAGATTATAAGTAAATAAAACAATGCACCAAACAATCATAGCAAATGGGTATGAAAGAAATAGATGTTCAATAGTTTCTTCTCCATCCCAGAAACATTACTTCTTGCAACCTTTCCAACTCCTTCTCAAAAGGTTGTCTTTAGTTAGCAAGACTTTTTTATTTAAAAACCACATGAAGATCTTAATCTTTAGTGGTATTTTAAGCTTCCATAAATATTTTGTGGGGAGTCTTTGATGATCATTCATGAGATCCTCATACATTGATTTGACCGTGAAACCCGCATCCACGGTTAACTTCTACCTAAAGGAATCTAGTTCATCATTCAGGTTAACCTGCATTAATATCTAGCATAGATGCAACCATGCATCCCATTTCATCCCAGACAAATTCCTCCTAAAACCAATATTAAGAGGATTATGAGATAAGACTTCATGGACAGAGACATTTTTCTTGTGGACAATAGTATAAAGTGAAGGATACTGTTGGGCAAGGGACGACTCCCCAAGCCAAACTTCTTCCCAAAACCGAGTTGTTACCCCATTCCAAATTTTAAAGTACCCACTGGTAAAGAAGCTATCCTTTACTTGCATTAGGCCTTTCCAAAATAGTGAATCGGTTGGTTTAGCTTGAACTTGCGCCAAGGTTTTATTTTCCAGGTACTTTTTATGAAGTAATTCTTACCATACCGCTTGCTCGGATAATAATTTATAAAGCCATTTGCTAAGTAGAAACTTGTTTTTAATCTCTAACACTTCAATTCCCAATCCACCATGATCCTTGCGTAATTGTATTCCACCTAGTTAATCTATATTTCTTCTTATGCTCATCATTTTGCCAAAAGAATCTTGAATGATAGACGTCCAATCTTTTCATAACACCGTTTGGTATTTCCATAAAAGATAACATAAACATAGGCATACTTGTTAATACCGCGTTGATTAGCACTAATATATCTCTGTATGACAAAAGTTTGCCTTGCCAACATCCTAGCTTTCCTTCAAAATGATTCTCAGTAGGATTCCACTCAAAACTCTTGAGCCTTTTGTGATGAATAGGTACCCCAAGGTTCCTGAAGGGAAGGGAACCTGATTCACAACTGAATATTTCTCTATAATACCGTTGACGCTCCTTCGCATTTCCAAAATAGTAAATCTCACTTTTGTGGAAGTTAATTTTAAGTCCCAATAGTTTCTCAAATATTCATAATATAAGTTTCATGTTTACCGCCTTTACAAGGTCATGTTCCATGAATAGGATTGTGTCATCTCCATATTTTAAGATGGATATTCCTCCCTCCACCAGATGAGGGATTAAACCACCAACTTGACCTTCATCCTTAGCTCTAGCTATGTGGATGGCCAACATATCCACCACAATGTTAAAAAGCATAGGTGATAAAGGATCACCCTGTTGAACCCCCTTTCTTGCCTGAAAGAAGTGACCAATGTCATCATTCACTCTGATATCTACACTCCCGCCTTGAATAAAGTTTGCAATCCATTTGCACCATAAAGGACCGAATCCCTTCAAACAAAGTGATTGTTGTAAAAAATCCATTTGACTTTGTCATAGGATTTTTCAAAATCGATTTTGAAAAGCACTCCATCCAACTTCTTTGTATGAAGCTCATGAATGGTTTCGTGTAAAATAACTACCCCTCCAAAATATGCCTTCTAGGCATGAACACAGTTTGAGTAGGTCAAATAACCTTGTGAGTAATCACAGAGATGCAATTTGTGGCTACTTTTGTAAAAGATCAAAACTAACATTCAGAAGACAAATTGGTATGTATTGTTGAATCTGAACCGCGTTTTGTTTCTTAGGGAGGAGTGTGATGACTCCAAAGTTTAGCTTATATATAGGTAACTCAGCTGTTTGCAACTATGCAAATAGAGCCATCAAGTCCCCTTTAATCACTTCCTAAAATGTTTGATCGAATTCTGTAGGGAATCCATCAGGCCCGGGAGCCTTGTTGTGTTCCATAGAATAAATTGCTTCAAGCACTTCCTTTTCGGACAAAATCGATGTTAGTATTGTATTTTTCGTCGTTGACACCTAAGGAATATCTAGGTTCCTCTCCTCCATAAGTGAAAAATTGTTTGGTTCCGGCTCACCAGACAACTTATAATATTCAGAAATGTATGTTCTCAAGTTATCGTCTCCCACGATAGTGCCTTCATCATGTTCTAGTTGGAAGATATTTTTCTTCCGATGTTTTCCATTGGCAATTAGATGAAAATATTTAGTGTTATTTTCTATTTCCTGTGTATGCTTAACTGTTGTTCGTTGAGCCTACTTGGTCTCTTGATCCCTCCTTAGCGTTGTTACTTGATCATTAGCTATTTGAAGCTTGTTTCTCTCGGCTTCTGAGAATTCACATGTCTCTGCCTTGATATCGAGTTCATCAATTATCGCTAAAAGCCAATCTTTTTCTTTTTTGTACTTACCACTCTGGTTTTTAGCCCAACCACGAAGAAAGCGTCGTAAATGCCTAATTTTTTTGTCATCTCTCAACAGGTTTATTACCATGTGATATGGCTGACCATTCGGCAACCACCATCTCAGAGAAACCATCTTGTCGTAACCATGAGAGTTTAAAGGAAAATCTCAGGTTATTACCAAGGTGAGCTCTTATCCCTAAGTCAATCAGAAGAGGTGTATGATCTAATCCAGATCGTGTAAGAGCATGAATAGTAACTATTGGAAATTTTTGTTCCCATTCAATACTAGCTAAGATATGATCAAGCTTCTCATATGTAGGTGTCTCCCTATGATTAGCCCAAGTAAACTGTCTTCCTGATAGAGTAATCTCTCTTAAGTTCAAACTTTCTACGATAGCAATAAATACAAAAGGGTAGCGTGAGTTGGAATTATCATTGTTCTTTTCCTATCTTTCCCATAAAATATTAAAATTCTCCACCCACTAACTAAGGGAGTGACTCATTTTCACATATCCGAACGAGTTTGGCCAAAAATTCATGTTTGTGACTGTCCTGCGCTGCACCATAAACTGGTACAAAATTCCATTCGAAACCATCACTAAGACACTTCATATAAATTTTAACGCAGAAGTCCCTCGTGTCCACTTTATTAACTTGGAATGTTGTAGTATTTATACACACGAGTATACCACCTGAATAACCATGAGGGGTGAGCAGAACCATGCAAAATGCACCCTAGGTCTCAAGTGTTGTATAAAAGGAACTGTATAATTACATCTCGCGGTTTCTAACAAGGCAATAAAATCTAATTTATGTTCTTTGATTGTTTCAGAATTAAATATGTTTTTGGCTGGATCTCTAAACCCATCACTATTCTATATTAGACCTCTCAAACCCTGCATTTTAAATGTTTTTTACCCTGACTCTAGTACCTCTCCGAACACTAGTAGTATTGTATTGTCTTTTCTTGTTTTTATGAGGACGTTTGACCTCAAGGTCAATCGACTTATGAGAGCAATCAAGAGAATCCATCTCTTGAGCTACAATATCCTCGCATAGGTTGGAGACCTTTGAAACGAAAAGGTTAGCTGGTGTAGAATATTGGTTGTTTTGTTTTATGTTGTGCTCTAGAACTGTCAAAGTTCTATTAAATTCATTATATTTGATTATGTTGGCTGCTACATTCCTTTTTTAGACATTTCCCCTAATGATGCCCTCTTTAAAATCTCAACATTCGATAAAGACATAATTGAAAATTTAGAGTTAGACAATGTACCTTGTTCACCATTGTGGCGTTGCATCAACTATGCTGCCCGCTCCAACTATGTAGCATCAGCGTTAGGTTGAGACAAAATTCGATCACTCGACCGTAAAGAATTCACCGAGGATAAACGGATGCCACCAAAAGCAATTACCTCAGCTAGTGTTGGTGGTGATCTCGCCACATAGTTTCTTTGTCCGTCTCCTGCCCTGGCATCAACACTCACCCCGCAAATTTGTGAATAGGAGATGTAGAAAATCCAGCCTCCTTGTCTATATTTGGTGAAGAAACCGAGTTCACAGTCATGCTTGAGAAATCCACCTTTGTCGGGCTACACAGCTCCGATGGCGGCACCTCCCTCATGACAAGATCATCATCATGTATAGACGACGGGAGAGCCTTATCCATGCCCCATATCCATATCTCGAGATGGTCTCATCACTCATCTCACCCCACCGAAATCATCATGCTAGACACACATTCTTCAATCGTGGTACAAACAGCCTGGAAGAATTAATAATCACATGTGTCTCCACCGCAGCTGTGCGTGGAGATACAATAAGGGGTATAACAAGCTCCTATATATCACACAAATAATTGATATCAGCCTGTGCATTGTTCACATAATAGGTATCCTGATCATTTGTAGAAACATTATTGTGAAAAAATGATACCTTATGATTGTACAAGGGAAAACATCCCACATGAAATAATGGAGTAGAAGGCATCGTTGCATGATTTACCCCACCACACGAAGTTGGCACTCCCCCTCAAACTGATTATTGGGAGTGTTACTTGTAGTTCTAGTTGTACTATCTTCCTCCATATTAGAGTTATCTTTATCTTCTTTATTAGCATCCTCACCCCTATCTCTTTTGTGTTGAGAATCACACATAGGATCCACATGTTCATAAGGTCCATTTGGTTTCTCAACCGAAAAAGAGAGTCTGAAGAAGCCTCGTTTGATCCAAATATCAAGGTGTGCATGTATTAGTTTTGGATCCACACAATGAACTTGAACTCATACAATGCCATGTTGCCTAGTAAACGGCATATCCACCGCACATGTTTTGCCAAAAGTCGATCCTAGCCCCCAAAGAGATAGAAAATCTCTTCTCACATCTTTAGGTACCCTAGCAATCTGAACCCACACCAGAGGAAGAGAGAATATTGGTTCCTCAACCACACCCCATTCATCGAACTTCAGAATGATATGAGTATCCGGGATCTGATATTGTATCATTTCTTTCATACGTACCACTTTAGCCTTAGTAGGGAATTTTACCTTGAAAACATTCCGTTGAAACTCTACCACCTCCCAAATATAATTCTCCGATTGGACCAACTTTTTAGTTGATCAATAATTTGAGCAATAGACAAAGATCCCTCCTCAACAAAAACCCTTCCTACCCTAGAATTATCCAATCTAGGTTTGAAAATTCCAAGAACATCAATTGTTCGTTGCCAAAACCATGTACTACCATCGTTGGCTTAGGAGCAGTCAAAAGCGGACAAAAAGTACTAATGTGTTGCGGGGATTCACAATTATCATAAATGACAACTGCGCAATCCTCGTGAAAGTGTCCAGACTGATCACAACGAAAACATCTCAACTTATCATTTTCCTTTGTCTTTTTATTTGGTCCATCATTATCAGCAATATCCATATCAGATAGCATTACTGAAGCAAAAGTTTGAGGGTCCTCTGCCGCGGTAGGAAAACACAGCACGACAGGCTGCCTTGGTGCCTCGGCAGCCTGCCACGGCATCACGGCAGACGAAAAATGTGTCGTGTTAGGAGGTTGCAGAACCACACCCGCGGTAGAAGTGGTGACAACCATGGCAGGTAAGGCTCCTCCAGTGGCAGATTGTCCCAATCCAAAGTTTGATGAGTTGTTTCTGACACCGCCCTGACCCGCATTACGTAGAGAAGAGGGTTGCATCATTGTTGACTGTTGCGGCAAAATAAAAAATAGCCATTTTGAGATGCCGCTACGACGGATCAAGCTCTGGTTAACCGGATTCCTCATATTATTCTGCCCCTCAATGTTATTGTTGCAGAAATTTCTGTTTCCAGAACCACCATAGTTGCTCCTCCCGCTAAAACCTCCTCTATTCCAGTTATCTCCTCTCGAAGCCATGAACTCATCTCGATGCTGATTCTGATAACCAAGGTCATTGCCATTGCCTCGTCTCGCATTGTTAAAACCCAATCCCCCATGGAAGCTTCCAAAAGCTCCTCCACGAGGGTTATACTGATTATCAAAGTTTGTAGTCTGGTTTCCGGGATCATACATTTGATCAAAGTCGCATCCACCAACCGTACCGCTTGATTCCCCTACATAGTAATTTCCACCAGATCCATCATTGGACTGGTTAGACTTACTATTGAACCTTCCACCATGACCTCTGCCATTTTTGTTGTTAATCAAAATTTGACCTCCACCTTGGCCGCCGCCTCGGTCATGGGCACCACCGCCACCATTACCTTGCATCTCGTTTGGATCAAGTTGCTGCCCTACTGCTAGGGTTTTGGTTTTTGACCAGGTAAGACCAAAGAAATGGTGAAGCGAGCAACCAGCAACAAAGGAGGCATCCTTCGCCACCGTACCTCGTCCACCTTGGTCCACTCGTGACCCCGACACATGACTGGTCGAGTTTGAAATGGATCGTATGGGCACCTAGAGGGGGGGGGGGTGAATAGGTGCTACTTCAAATTTTAATGCCTTTTCAATTTTAGGCTTGACACAGAAGGTAGATATGCGACTATGTAGAATTTCCCTATATGCAAACCTAACTACCAGCGAGTAAAGGCGAGTAAGATAGAGGAACGAGGAAACCGTAGTGGAGCATGTGGAGACACATGATTTTTTTTACCGCAGTTCCTTCCTTGTTAAGGGAAGTACATCTGTGTTGGAGGGGTGGGCGGTACTAAGACCACCACGCCACAATAGGCCTCACCCTGTTCTCCGATGGATCTCTCCACCAAAGGCATGATCCACCTTTCCACTATAGGAACCCTTCAAGGCGGGAACCGGCGCCTTTACACAACTAGCGGGGCACAACTCCACAACCGAATTGGAGGCTCCCGTAATGACAACAAGCCTCCACAAGTACAATAGTTATCAATAACGAAACACAAGATCTAGATATCAACAAGAATACTAGATCGGGGATTCTCCAAGTAAATAGAGAGGAGTTGAAGCGCTAGATTCGTGATGACGATGAATGATGTCTCCTCCTTCAATTTCCCCAAAGATCGAAGCCTTCGGGTGGTTGAAGTGGGAGATCTCGGGAGAGAGCTTTTGCAACTATTGGGTTTGCAGCATAGAAAACAAAAGTTTTCCTACGATGGGAACTATACGCCAAGATCTATCTACTAGATACAAGCAACAAGTCGATATACATCCATAGAGAACTTACCCTCGAAGACAACAAAGCTTTGTTAACGAGTTGGAACTCGTGGATGATGTAGTCGTACACTTGCCGATCTCAAGATCGTGATGATGTCCTTCTGGTCCAGCAGCTCCAGCACCATCAGGTCTAGCACCATCAAGTCCAGCACCGCAAAGTAGCGGTGCGTCCGTGATCGCACACACGTTCGGTCTACCGAACATCCGCCTCCTTGCTCCAGCGATGTAGTGGAAGCAACAACTCCTTTCCAGATAAAGCCACCGGGAACATGTATCTCGCTAATCCGAGAAAATGGGGAATAACTAGAGGGAGAAGAGAACCTTCACGAGGAGGTGGTGCAAGAGGAGAGGAGGAGGAGGTGCTCCTTATATAGGGGAGGGGCAGCCCAAGGGGGCATGGCACCGGCCATGGTGGGTGCCCCCACCTCTCCCTCATTCATGTGGGTGGAGCTCCCACTCACATAAATTCACACCTCCACTCATGTCCACTCACATGCATTAAATTTCCACCAAATTTAATGCAAGCTCTCATTAAATAAAACACTTTTATTTATTTTATTCAGAATTTTGTTAATTACTTTAATTAACAAACATTCACATAAAACTCCCTACAACATTTCAATATCACATATAGAACCAGTTTCAGCAATTTCACCCGAAACAATTCCGGTTTCCATCGAAATGATTCCAGTGCTTTCTTAATCTTTATCTGAAACATATTTGCTCCTAAATGGTGTCGGTATCCCTTAAGTGTGTCACCCTACGGTTCGCGAATAATGCAGACATGATCGAGACCCCTCTACGATCAATAATCAGCAGCGGGACCTGGAGATTCGTACTGACTCCCACATATTCAACGATGACCCTTGTGATCATGTGAACCTTTAACGTCGTAACTAAATCCCTTTGTCTCGCGATATATTACTTGTCCGAGATTCGATCATCAGCATCCAAATACCTAGTTTGATCTCATTACCGACATGCACTCTTTTCTCGTTCCGGTGATATAACATTCTAGTGATCACATCACTTGCTTGCAAGCTATTTCAATGTGATATCACTGAGAGGGCCCAGAGTATATCTATCCGTCATCGGGATGGACAAATACCACTCTGGATCCATCAGCCTCAACATAACACCTTTGTAGCACTTAACCCCCCTTTATAGTCACCCTGTTTGACGTTTGATGTTATCAAGATACTCTTCTGGTGTTAGCAATCAACATGATCTCATGGTCTAAGGATTAAGATTACTTCGTATGATGTTATAGCAATATAAACATAATGACTCTGATCGTAATGCTATACTTCGGATGAATGTTCATCACATCATTCCACCAGTGCTATGACCTCGTTATTAACAACATCCAATGTCCATCATCAGGAAACCTTGATCATCTTGTTAATCAACGAGCTAGTGTTTATGAGAGGCATTACTAGGAAATTTGTATTTTGTTTATTAAACACACATGTATTAACGTTTCGAATTAATACAATTATAGCATGCAAAATAAACATTTATCATAAACATGGAATAAGATAATAACCACTTTATTATTGCCTCTCGGGCATATTCCCTTCAGTCTCCCACTTGCACTAGAGTCAATAATCTAGTTTGAAGAACTTTGCATACTGAACACCTATGGCTTTCTGGTGTTGCATATACGCGATTTCTAGTGGTTAACATAATCTCTGGATCTGACAATTTCAGGTCCGTGTTTATTGCATGTCTTTGTGTCTCTACGCATCACTCGTTCTCAAATGAGATGGCATTGTATAAATTTGGTCCTTTGCTGAGACCTTTAGTTCGTTCGGGTTAAAATATGTTGATATTATTTTCATACAATATATCTTCATAGTATTAGCCCACTTTGAACCACACATAGTTTGATAACAAACTACTTAACACAAATGCCCTCCTTTGCTGCTACTATAGCAGTCATATACTTAGCCTTTTGTTGTAGTATCCGTCACAATGTCTCAACTTTGGAACTCATCCAAATCCATCATGGAACATCCTTTCCATTACATTGTGCCACCCATAGTCTAAATTGAGATAAATTTAATTTGTATCTTGTGACAAAACTAGTATCAATGTAACACTTTACAATGAACTACCTTTAACTATTTGTCACTTATACATGATATATTCTTAGTTCGTCCAAAGCTCATAAGAATATCTTTACTATTGTCCAATGATCATCTTATGAATCATTCCGGTATGTGCTCATAACATTTAGAGCATAGGACATATCTAGATATATACATATCACGGTATAATCGATCAAAATATTCATGTGATTTTACTCACCAAGTGTTGAAACACTTGAATCTTGATACAATCCTTTCCATGCAGCAGGAACCTTTCTTGTTGTTTCCATATTGAACCCTTTCAATATCTCATATACGTATGTCTGGCATAACCATATTAGCGACTCAATCTATCCATATAAACATTGATGCCAAATATTCCGGTTTTGCCCAAGTCTTTCATCGAAATCCTATTTTAATGAAATTCTTAACTTGTGTCAATAAAAGATACATCATTTCCAATCAACAATATGTACTCTGCATAATGTATTGGAAATTTGTCTTAGCACTCCCAGTTAATTTCTTGCAAATGCAAGCATCTTCATCGTCTCCGATGAAATTAAATTCCTTTAACATTTTCATCATGGTGAAGATTCCAACTCCGCTATGCTCACTTCAACTATTGAAGTTTGCATGGCCTTTTAGCACCCTTTGAATTAACAAAACCCTTCGGACTATGTCATATACACGTCCTAGGTAACCATTCTATTTGAAGAACCTTGTTTTGTTTATTCAACTACCTTATACCAAATTATATGCAGTGGTTGCTACATTAATCCCTTAAGACTAAATATCGCTATGAAAGATCAAATCTTGTCATAGTCAACTCCTTGAACATTTCCGTAAACTTCTTTCTGACATGTCGACTATTTCACAGATGTTAAACATCCATCTCTATTTCTTTATAGATCCAAACACGACCGATAGGCTTCACGCCTTTCCAGAGGGTCTTCCAAGTTCAGAAACTTGATTTCTCGTGTATGGATACTATCACGGATTCTATGACTTCCATTCATTTTATGGAGTCAGGGCCCATCATCGCTTCTTTGCATGCAGTCGGTTCATCATTGTTAAAACAATAACAACTTCTATTTCAAATCTTACTATTTGATTCTTACCGACCCACATGGTTCAATAGGAACTCTAATATCCAAGATCACACCCTTTGTAATCACGGGAGCCATGAGCATTGCGGCCGCCACCGGGACACTTTCCGGCGCTGCGCTACTTAGCACATATAGCTAAGGTTCAACAACCTTATCAAAGTTCTATTGTCCCCCACTTAACTTTTCACGAAAAAATTCCTTCTCAAGAAACTTGACATTCCAAGCGACAAACTCTTTTGTCCTTGGTGTTATAGAGGAATTCCTAACAAATTCTTTGGGATAACCTATAAAGACGTGCTTATCCGACTTTGGTTGTAAACATTTTACTTATCCATAGCATACCAAAATTTAAGAAAAGACAATTCAGGTTTTATCCCAAACCATAACTCATATGGTGTCATTTCAATGGATCACGATGGTGCTCTTTTCAGTGTAAAAGAGGTAGTCTCTAAAGCTTTAATCCTCAAAACATAATGGCAGTTTTATAAATGACACATTTGATCTTACCATGTCAAACAAGGTTTGATTTGATCTCTCGAACATACCATACTCCTGTGGTTTATCAGGAAGTGCAAATTCATGGAACAATCCCTGAAATCTTAGGTGTTTTGCTAAACCTGTAACTCAAATATCTTCCTTGATGATCAAATCATAAACTCTTTTATTTTCTAGTTACAATGATTTTTCACTTCATCTTGAAAGTCTTTGAACAATTTTCAAATGTTTCATACTTCTTCCTTATTAAGTAAATATATAGATATATTCACTCAAATTTCTGGATAAAGCATATGAAGCAAAAAGATCCATCGCATATGGCTACACATAATGGACTATATACATCAACATGCATAATATCCAAGAACTTAGTCATCCGTTCCTCTTTGTCCTATGGACGGAGTTTCAATTATCTCGAGGAAAGTTTCACAAGCTTCAATTGATCAAAACCAAAAGACTCCAAAATTCCATCACCATGGAGTTTCTTCATGTTTACTTTCCAATATAATTCAAACAACAATGTCACTTCATAAGTGATCTTCCAATCATTTGTCTTACGACATTTTAGCAATAATGTTTATGGATGTGATTTCTCCAACTAGACTTGTAAAAGTTCATCCATCCTTTATGGAATACGGTAATTATTTGAACAACCATTGTTCTCGTAATACTGGAACAAAATAACAATTATTAAAACAAATCTTGAAGGCTAGGTTTGACGACAACGAAAAGACAATAACACTTTATTTGTTTTTGATGAACATCATCACTTATTCTTTTGCTACTTACTTAGGCCGTTGCAGTTCATGAATTGTGTTGTCCTGTATGACACTTCACACCAACCAATTCGGTATCCAATACCTAAGAACCACATTGTTTAACAAGAAAGGAATACAACCATAACATGTATATCTTCTATATACCTAAGTTGGACATCTCCAACCTTTTCTTTTCTGCCAACTATTTTATAGATTGTCTTTCTGCAATTCCTTTTTCTTTTTAAAATAATCTATCAACATCAATAGTGGTGTAAATCAACATGACACATGGTACAAAGCATATATAGTCAAATACTAATACCTTTGGACTTGCACTTTGAAGTGGATCACCATCATCAAATGTTTGGTGTTCTGTCAAAAATCCATTCTTTAGTAATCTATTAGTGTAGTAAACATTTTACTTACATCTTCTATTCATCCTTATCATGACAACTTTCATGATCAAGCTACTATAGCTTATAAGGAAGAATCACGAGTATAATATCAGTTCCCAAAACCTTTTTGGTAGATTCGGATGCCTAGCATCTCCATCCTTCACAAATTCTCATACAATATGAGAAAATGTATTTTGCTAAATTATACTCTATCATAATGTAACCAAAAATATTGTTTCAGATATCACAATATCTTTCACACATGATGGTTTCTAAAACAATTTTCAGCTCCAATATAAGCTTGATATTAAAACAACTTTTTCAATATCAATAATCATGGAGGCAAACATGATACTTTTGATACTAACATTGGAATTCTTACTCTTGATTTAATACTACTTATTAAACTTCATGGAGTAAATAGAGTTTGCTGAAAGTTTGCAATAGGACTTACAAACTTTAAATTGACATTCAAAATAATACGATACCAGTTCATAAAGTAAATATCCAGAATTCTATAGTTCTATTATCTCAAATAAAAAACTAAGCATAAGGTAGAAAACAAATGCCAATGACTACAACAAACTATGAAAATTCACTTTGATTTAATTTATGACAAATTTGGTTCGACTAATCCAAATTAGAAATGAACTCCCACTCAAAAACGAAATCCCTCATGCCCTTTTGGTGATTACATGAACCAAATCCACTACACCAAGTCCGATCATCACGTGAGTTGATGTAGCTTCAAAGGCGAGCATCTATATGGGCATCATATCAACTATATGACTCATGCTTAACCTTTCGGTCCGTGTTCCGAGGCCATGTATGTACATGCTAGGCTCGCCAAGTAAGAACCTTAGTACTCACATGTGTAAAATTGTCTTACACCCATTTGTATGAAAGCGTAGAGTCGAGTACACCCGATCATCACGTGATGTCTCGAAATACGATCCACAAAACGGTGCATACTTAAGGAAGAACACATTTTTATCTTGATATCTAAAAGAGGGATAATCTTACAATGCTACAGAAAGCGCCAAACTAGCAGTATAAGATGCTAACATCTAATGTGTAAAGTGAGATGATATGGTCTATGCAATTGATCTCTATCACTTGCATCGTGGTATGATCTGTATCATTCCTTTGTGTGTAAGGCCAAGGTCTATGGAACTTAAACGTTGAGTGTGTTGTAAGAGTATCTATCATACATCTACTTACAATAATACCATATCAATACACTAGCCCAGCAACGATCTAAACTAGACGCCTCTAATTTATCAATTGCAAGTTTTACGTGGCTTAGGGCTTTCGGAGATAGAACCGTTCTTACCTACGAACATGAACCACAACGAGGATAACCAAATTATTAGCAACTCGTTGTAAATCAGATATTGACTATAGTAGGAGAGACAGACACCTGCCAGCCACTTATGCAAAACAAGTTGCATGTCAGTCGTGGAACCGGTCTCATGTACGATGACATGTAAGGTTGGTCCGAGCCGCTTCATCCCACTATGCCACCAATATCCAAAGTACATATAAGAAGCAATAACATGATCATCATCGCCCACATATCAACATATGTGTACTACCCGTGCTAAGCACCTACGCATAGATCAGGCTCTGATACCACTGTTGGGTCCACAACATAGAAAACAAAAAATTTCCTACGATGTGAACTACACGCAAAGATCTATCTACTAGGTACAAAGCAACAGGTGGACATACATCCAACGAGAACTTACCCTCGTAGACAACGAGCTTTGTTAACAAGTAGGAACTCGTGGTTGATGTAGTCGTACACTTGCCGATCTCAATATTGTGAGGAAGTCCAGCAGGTCCGGCTCTAGCACGTCCATCAGATCCAGCTCCAGCAACACCAAGTCCAGCACCGCAAAGCAGCAGTGCATCCGTGACCACACACACGTTCGGTACCCCCGACAACCTCCGTCCCTCGCTCCAGCAAAGCAGCGAAAGCAGCAACTCCTTTCCAGATAAAGCCACCGGGAACATGTATCTCGCTAATCCGAGACCATGGGGAAATAATACTAGAGGGGGAGAGAGATCCTTCACAAGGAGGTGTGAGTGAGAAGTGAGGAGAGGGGGCATTTTATAGGAGGAGGGGAGGGTACCCCTCCTTCATGGCCGACGCATGGGGGAGGTGACCCTTCACCTCCTCCATTCATGTGGTGGTAACCCCTCCACATTAAAATGCCCCTTCACATTCTCTTTTAAAGTCTCCACTTTAAATGCATTAAATTTCTCCAAATTTAATGCTCTCTCATTTAATAAAACTCTTTTATTATTTTTATTCAGAATTTTGTTAATTACTTTAATTAACAAACATTCACATAAAACTTCCTGCAACATTTCAATATTACATGCAGAATCAATTTCAGCAATTTCACCCGAAACAGTTTCGGTGTCTATTGAAATAATTCCAGCACTTTCTTAAATCTTTATCTGAAACATATTTGCTCCAAATGGTGTCGGTATCCCTTAAGTGTGTCACCCTACGGTTCGCGAATAATGCAGAATGGATCGAGACCCCTCTCCGATCAATAATCAGCAGCGGGACCTGGAGATCCATACTGACTCCTACACATTCAACGATGACTTCTGTGATCGTGAGAACCTTTAACACTAGTAACTAAATCCCTTTGTCTCGCGATATATTACATGTCCAAGATTCGATCATCGGTATCTCCATACCTAGTTTGATCTCGTTACCGACATGCACTCTTTTCTTATTCCCGTGATATAACATTCTAGTGATCACATCACTTGCTTGCAAGCTATTTCAATGTGATATCACCGAGAGGGCCCAGAGTATATCTATCCGTCATTGGGATTGACAAATTACACTCTTGATCCATGAGCCTCAACATAACACCTTCGTAGCAGTGAACCCATCTTTATAGTCACCCTGTTACGGTGTGACGTTTGATGTTATCAAGATACTTTTCCGGTGTTAGCAATTAACATGATCTCATGGTCTAAGGATAAAGATTACTTCGTATGATGTTATAGCAATATAAACATAATGACTTTGATCATAATGCTATACTACGGATGAATGTTCATCACATCATTCCACCAATGTTGTGACCTCGTTATTAAAAACATCCAATGTCCATGATCAGGAAACCTTGATCATCTTGTTAATCAACGAGCTAGTCTATAAGAGAGGCATAACTAGGAACCCTTTTTGTTTATTAAACACACATGTATTGACGTTTCCGATCAATACAATTATAGCATGCAAAATAAACATTTATCATAAACATGGAATAAGATAATAACCACTTTATTATTGCCTCTCGAGCATATTCCCTTCAGTTAGGTGGACGCCCCTGGTCCGGGTTACTCCGTGATTCGGCCTGCCTTGAGGTGACCCGGCCAGCGTCTGCTTTAGCTTTGCCGAACCTCGGCTAACTCGGCCTTTATACCCCGGAGTGACCCTACCCGGGGTTATCCCCCCAACATTAGCCCCTGAAGCTGGTGCGATCTTAGCTGCCTTGGCCACTAAGGCCACATCAGGTTCAACTTTACTGGGCTTTTGAATTTATTTCCAAGTTACCTCCTTATCTCAGATTGTATGGATTTAGGTTCCCTTGGCACGTTCCAAGTTTTCACTTGTTGGCCGAGTTACCACCTTAACTTGGACTTCATGGGTTTACTTTCCCTTCGCACATTCCAAGTTTTCACTTGCTTGCCGGGTTACCACGGTTTCATCCAGGTCTTCTTTCCTTCTCTCGTACGCTAACCCACATGGAGGCTAATCATTAGGTTGCCTCATTTTAAGGGCCAGCCACAGTAACCGCCACAGTAATTGTCAGTTTTCACTGCGCGCGGGTCACATCATGCCTGCCTCGTCGTTAACCGCATCAATGCGTCACGTCATGGGATCCGCTACACCCTGTGGCCTTCTGTGTGGCTCGCTGCTGATTGGTCGATGCGGGCTATACATGGCCACACCGTGTGGCGTACCCGCATGACACGATCCCACTTCCCCCTCGAGGGAGTGGTTAAATAGGGGAGGGGCGCACCCCTTAGCTCTTTTCCCCCTTCCGCGCCCCTTTGCCTCTAGCTCTTCTTCTTCTTCGTCTTCCCCGCGACAGTGCTGCCGCCACTGCTTCTAAGTAGCAACGCCGCCGCCGCACTGCTTCCCCACGCCTCTGCATCGGTGCCACCGTTACGCACCTCCTCCGCCACGGGTCGTTGTCAATCTAAGCCGTTGCCCCCCACCGCTGCTAGCGTCAGTGAGGGCCACGAACACAAGATGACAGAGGAGGAGCTCGCCGTCGCCGAGCAAGAGATGGAAGAAGATAACGCCACGACGGACCGTGGTGCGTGGGCCGGGTCCTGGGTCGGCCAAGACAACCTGGACTGGCTCTACCGCACCAGACGCATCCCCGCCGGCGTCACCGCGTGCCTCGCCTCCGTCGAGCTCGCCCCCTCCCCCAATCCGGGTGAGTACGTTGTGTTCTTGTCCCACTTCCGGCGGGGGTTCGGTTTGCCGGTCAGCGATTTCTTTCATGATTGGTTAAGCACCTACCAAGTCCAACCGCACCACCTTCCTGCCAACGCAATTACTTCCCTTTCTGCTTTTGCCTCCATGATCGAAGCCTATGCCGGACTGTGGCCCACGAAGGAGCTATGTATCCGGTTTTTCGGTCTTCGTCGTAATGTCATTCCGAACATTCAACTTGATCCGGAGGACAAGCAGCTCACCCAATTCGGAGCTGCGTCCATCTCACCCCGGAGGCTATCCGTCTTCCCCCGAGTCACCGGGCTGGACTCCTGCAAAGGGTGGGCCTGGACCTTCTTTTATGTTCGGAACGAGGGCACTGAAGCCTTGATCCGGCTGCTTCCCTATGCTCCGGGTCCACCTAACCTGGAGTCGTGGGACGCTGTCCCTAAGAAGCCCACGACCTTGGCCAACCAGGTCAACAAAAGGTTCGCGGAGCTAAAGAACCTTGGGTTGCGCAACGAGGACGCCATGATCATGTTCGTCCGCAACCGGATCTCCCCCCTCCAGAAGCGCACTCACAAGGTGTGTCACATGAGCTTCGGCCGCGACCCCAACCGGACCTCATCCTTTGAGTTGAGCAACACGGAGATGTATCGCCGGGTTAAGGCTCTCTTCACCACCCACAAGAACTTCTCCGCTGAGTGGATGTGGGGAATTGAGCATTTTTGCCATGATAGGCTCCCTCCCAGGGTACGCTTCGTGGCGCAAACTTACTCCGGATTTAATTATGTGTCAGTCATTGCAGTATTTTTAACTCTATTGTCTGTTCTTTTCCTCAGCTATTCCTTCAGCAAACCCTCGAGGATGGCACCGATCTGACCCTTAAGTGGGCGCCTGACCGGGAGACCTCGGACGAGGAAGAGCCGGATCAGGAGATGTTCCTCCCGATGCCCGACGCTACGAAGCGACCCACCGGTAAACTTTGTTCTATTAGATATTGGCCTAATGATGAAGATGACTCGGATGTCGAGGTGATGGAAGCTATTGACGTTGTCCCCCTTCTTATGCTTTTCCGGCATCAGCTAACCCCGGTGGGCAGATCCACGAGGACCCTCCCCTTGCTACGGGTGAACCTGTCCCGATAGCGCCAAAGAAGAAGCGTGAAGCTGCATCAAGTTCCTCCTCCGGACCTTCTCAGCCCTCTAAAAGGCGAAAGAAGTCCGGAGACAAGACTGCCTCCAAGCCAGCAGGCAAGGCCCCAGCACGAAGGGCTCGGAAACCGAAGGAGCCCCTGACCTCGGATGCGTAAGCCTCTTTTCCATCTACAACTTATTCTTCCTTGCATCATTTTAGTTTCTCTTCTGACATTATTTGATTCGGCAGAGCTGCGGTGGAGGCCCCCCAGAGTGGATCCAGCATCTCTTCGCCCCTCCGACCTAACCCTTCTCCCCCTCGTGATGACGAGTCACGCCCGCTGAGCCCTATTCCAGAGGGTTCTGCGGCTGCTCCGGGTTCTATTCCACCTCGTCAGGAGGGGGGTAACCTTGGAGCGGGGGAGACCGGCCCAGCCGAGGCGGCGGTATCCACAACTTCGGCTTCGCCGCAACCAGCAACCACTGAGTCTACCTCAACACCAGCACCAACAACAATCCAGCACCAGCACCAACTCCGGCACCAACACCAGCTCTGGCACCAGCACCAACTCCGGCAGCAAGAACATCAGCAGCAGCACCAAGTCTAGCAACAAGGGCACCAGCGCCAAGCTCCTCCGCCTCGTCCGAGTCTTCTCAGTCTCGGCGAGGAAGTACCCGGGCAGCTCCTAAGGGAAAATCTGCTGCAACTACTTCCTCCTCTCAGCAGTCCAAAAGCAAGAAAGCCCCTGATGCCGCCAGGACAGCGTTTGGTGAGGCTGGACAGCGTACCCTCGCATCCATGCTTCCCAAGAAGACTCCAGCAGCGAAGGACGCCCCTGCTGAGCCAACTAATGCGCAGCAACTTGTTCTGCACACCAGCCCGACCCTCGCTCAGGTTGAGAGGAGGGAAGCACATGCCAAGGGCTTGGTGGCGCCCCACATGCTCAGCGGTGAGCGATATCCTCCGACCTTGATCGAGTTTATGAACAACTGGAACAAGGCAGAGTTCGTCTACAACGACGATCTCTCGGAGAAGTTCGGTCTCACCGAGTTCTCTGCTCAGATGAACATAGCCGCTAAGGCAATTAACCTTGCGGGTCAGATGATGGAGGTACGTTACTTCACCTTTTCCTTAGCATGTACTAGTGATATAACCATTAGTCCCCGAGCCTTTGGGGGAGTAACTTGTTACTCGGCCGGATGCTCCTTAGAAAACCAACGTAGATCCTTGACAAATTCAAATATGCACACACCTAGAGCCGGGTTAAGTTCCACTTGGCCCGGATCTTGTACACTTCGAATATGCACACACCTAGAGCCGGGTTAAGTTCCACTTGGCCCGGATCTTGTACACTTCGAATATGCACACACCTAGAGTCGGGTTAAGTTCCACTTGTCCCGGATCTTGTACACTTCGAATATGCACACACCTAGAGCCGGGTTAAGTTCCACTTGGCCCAGATCTTGTACACTTCGAATATGCACACACCTAGAGCCGGGTTAAGTTCCACTTGGCCCAGATCTTGTACAATTTGAATATGCACACACCTAGAGCCGGGTTAAGTTCCACTTGGCCCGGATCTTGTAAACTTCGAATATGCACACACCTAGAGCTGGGTTAAGTTCCACTTGGCCCGGATCTTGTACACTTCGAATATGCACAAGGCTTAAGCTATATTTTTGTACTCTTTTCAGGTGACCACCAACCGCCGGAGGGCTGAGTTCCAGCGTCTCCTGGACACTCACAAAATGCTGCTCGCAAAGCACAATGCACATCTCGCTGAGCATGAGAAAAGGGGTAAGTTCTCTTCTTCACATTTTTCTGTTTTCTTTCATGTTTTTCTGCCGAACTAATCCGTCATTCGGTTTTCGCAGCAGGGGTGGAGGCTAAGAACAAGCTTATGAGGAAGAACCTAGATCAGATCAAGGGTAAGTTATTTTCGTCCGACCTTGCTATGCTTTCAATCTCCTTTTCTCCTTGGCTCGGCAAACATTCATACCTCGGCTCTGCCGGGTCAACACACTATTTTAGCATCGCTGGAAGATAGTGTGCCCGTGCCTGATATGATGCTGCATTTTCTCGAACAAGCAGGGCATCATCAGGCCGAGCTCAAGAAGAAAGACGATGAGCTTTCCCTCCTCCGAACCAAAGATGACGAGATTGCCAAGTTAAAGGCAGAAATGAAGAAGATGAAAGCGCAGCACCAAACCGAGCTTGAAAAGGCTGGCCAGGACTACACCGAAGAGCGCGAGCGCCTCAATCTCCAAATTGCCAAGGACCGAGAACTTCTCTAGCAGGCCGACGTCAAGCTTGAGTCAGCGAACACTGAACTAGTGCAGCTCCGCAAAAGACGCGATGATTGTACCAAGGAATTGACCCGGATCCACAGCCACATTCTACGTAAGCTCCTTTCCCTTATCCGGCATACTTTTCCAGGTTACTTCATATGTCTTTTCTTTACCTTCTTCCTTTGTCTTGTTTTCAGGCAAATTTCCAGAGGGTACCCCCATTGCGAGTGCCGCCGTTGCCAATTTCCGCCGAGATAGGGGTACTCCTGTTGCTCCTGACGGTGAAGACATTCCCTATGACATGGAGGACTTGTTGGTCAGCCTGTCATCTCGCGTGGAAATCATCAAGAACTATGGCAAGGGTCTCCTTGATGTTGCAATCCGAATCTTCAACACGTTCTGGCCTGGCGAAGATACTCCAGAGAGAACCGCAATTTTCTCCGAAAAGCTGATGGGAATCGAGACCCAGCTCGACCTCTGGAGGGAGTCCGCTGGACGTGCTAGAGCTGATACCGTTCTTCACCACATACTCACATGGTACGAGAAGATCGATCTCAACCTCCTGACATGCCTGCGCACTGGATCCAAATGGACCAATGACCCGGAGTAGGTAGCTCGGCGCCAGGCTTGCGCCCATAGCCTCATCGAATATGCTCCCATTCATGAATGGACTGATGGACCGAGCTTCCTGGAAGCCGCTGGTGATGAAGAAGTTGAGAACGTTGAAGATGTCTTGGACGAGGATGGAGAGGACGATGCCTCGGATATCGAAGATGGCGAAGATGACGCCGAACTTCCTCCTCCTGCTACTCCTTGAGTGAAAAAAATTGAAAATTTATCAGATCCCCGGTATGCCGGGTGGAATTGTATCCAGTACACATGTGATATTTTGCTACTAAGTTTCTAATGCCGAATTAACTTGGGCGCAGTCCCCAAGTTTCACCTTCTTGTTCGTCCAATCTTTTGGCTTGGTTCGTGTCTACCTTGATTCGGTTTTACGACTTACGAATCCAAGCTTCAAAAATTGTTTTAACAATAC
Source organism: Avena eriantha (assembly GCA_910589775.1). Taxonomy (NCBI): domain Eukaryota; kingdom Viridiplantae; phylum Streptophyta; class Magnoliopsida; order Poales; family Poaceae; genus Avena; species Avena eriantha. The sequence goes on from OU342742.1 coordinate 504,528,442, forward strand.
TTGGAAACTTTAGGCTTAGCTCAAGATAACTCAGCATAATAATTTGAAAGTAAATACAAGGTTAGTCCGAAAAACAGACGTCGACTCGATTAAGTTCTTTTCCTTAGTCGTTTTTCATGTGCCAAGCAATTCCAAACTTGTTCTCTTGCTTGCCATGAAGCCAATTCTTGTTGGACAGCAGCAAGTCGAAGAGTTGGGTTTTCTGTGCTCACACACTACCAATCCGAGTTAAGTGGGAGAACTTACTCCAGCTCACGTATAAACAATAAAAGACAACAAATATTATTAATGCAGTCCCCGAGTTACTGCTCGAGGTGCCAACACTTCATTGATAAGCTCATTGCCGGCATACATACCGACATATGAAATGACTCGGATACATAAACTTCTTTGCTAAGTGTAGAAAGGACGAAGTAGAGCTACATTCCATGGACGCTTAGGTTCCTCACCGGACCTGTCCGCCTTGTTCTTTTCATGTGGCTTTGCATCTATAAGATAATACGAATCATTGTGCAATGCTTTGCTCACAATGAATGGGCCTTCCCATGGGGGGGATAATTTATGCATGCCAGCAGTATGTTGTACCAACCGGAGCACCAGATCGCCTTCCCGAAAGACTCGGGGGCTTACTTTCCGGCAATGATAGCGTCGGAGATTTTGCTGATATATGACGGATCTGGACAATGCTAGTTCTCTCGCTTCTTCCAGCAGATCAACATCATTTTGCAAGGCTTCTTGCACTTCGGCTTCTGTGTATTGGGTGACCCTAGGCGAATCATGCTCTATGTCGGCTGGTAATACAGCTTCTGCCCCATATACCAGAAAAAACGGCGTATAGCCTGTTGATCAATTCGGAGTTGTTCTTAAACTCCACAGTACCGCTGGTAGTTCTTCTATCCAGCACCCCGCTGATCTTTGCAGCGGCTCAATGAGCCGGGGTTTTATCCTGGATAATACTAATCCGTTGGATCTTTCCACTTGTCCATTTCATGCGGGGTGGGCTACCGAGGCTACGTCCAGCCGGATCTTCTTATCCCGACAGAAACGCGCAAACGCCCCTTCCGCAAAATTTGTGCCATTATCAGTTATGATACTGTGAGGGTAACCGTATCTCAAGATGATGTCTTTGAGAAATGTTACGGCGGCAGCTCCATCACATTTTCTTATAGAATTCACTTCAATCCACTTCGTAAATTTGTCCACCATGACCAAAATGTGCGTTATATTTCCCCTCGCTGGTTTAAATGGGCCAACCATATCCAAGCACCATACGGCAAATGTCCATGTAGTTGGTATGGTCTTGAGTTCCGACATTGGCATATGTGTCTTGGTATCATACCTCTGACATCCATTGCATTTTCTCACCAGATCTTCTGCTTGTTTTAAGGCACTTGGCCAGTAGAATCCATGTCGGAAATCTTTTGCCACCAAGGCTCGGGACGAGGCATGATGCCCGCACTCCCCTTGATGTATATCTCGGAGGATGTTAAGCCCTTCTTCCGGGTCAACGCATCGCTGGAGGACATTGGTCACACTCCGTTTGTATAGCTCGGAATTGATGATTGGGTATGCCTTTGCTCGCCTCTGAGTTTGCCTAGATAACACCTCCTCAGTGGGTAACGTTCCATCTTTCAGGAATTGAAATATAGGCAGTGCCCAAGCTGGTATTGCTCGCACAGGGAACACATCCTCATCAATTTCCATCTGATCCACTGGCATAACTTCAACCGGATCATGCTGAGCAGTCCTCGGGTCCTGCGAGGTAGTCCCCGGGTTCGCTGAGGCAGTCCCCGGATTTGCTGATGTAGTCCCCGGGTTTCGCGCACTACCTCCCATGTCAATGTCCATGGGCACAACTCTGGATTCTGTATCTTCCGGGACATAGATTGAGTCGGTTCCTAGGGACGGCCTGATAGACGGTTTTCTGAGGTGTTCCAATGCTACACCTGGTGGAATTGCTTGTCGGGTTGATCCGAGCTTCGACATCATGTCGGCAGCCTCATTTTCCACCCGGGGTACATGGTGAAATTCACATCCCTCAAAGTAACCAGATATCTTCTGCACATGAAATCTGTACAGAGCCATATTTGGATCAAGGGCGTCCCACAATCCCAACACTTGCTGTATTACCAAATCCGAGTCGCCAAAGCATAGTATCCGACGTATCCCAATCTCTTTTGCCACTTTGAGCCCATGCACAAGTGCTTCATACTTAGCGACATTGTTTGATGCCGTGAAATGGATCTGCAACACATATTTCAGCCGATACTTCTTAGGCGAGGTAAGCACAACTCCGACGCCTAGCCCGGTTTTTTTGACCCGTCAAAATGCATCCTCGAGTAGTTCGGATCTGGTGGTGGTGGTTCATATTGTACCTCGGCCCAATCCACAAAAAAGTCAGCCACAACCTGAGACTTGATTGCTTCTCTTTTGTCATATTGTGGCGCATAAGGAGCTAGTTCAATTGCCCATTTTGCAATTCTGGCACTCGCATCTTTGTTACTCATTATCTCAGATATGGGAGCTTCACATATTACTTTGATGGGATGTTCCTCACAGTAATGCTTTAACTTCTTAGCTGCCATGTACACGCCATACGCCACCTTTTGATAGTGTGGATAGTTCTGCTTTGAGGCTGATAATACCTCTCTCAGGTAATACACTGGCCTTTGCACCGACTTACCTTCCTCGTCGCGCTCCACCACTATCACTGCACTTACAACTCGGTTGGTTGCGGCTATATAGAGCAACATTGGCTCCTTTGATAGTGGAGAGGCTAACACTGGTGCAGTGGCTAACATCTTCTTCAAGTGGGCAAAGGCTTCATTGGCCTGCGGCGTCCAAACGAACTTATCCGACTTTTTCATGAGTTGGTAAAGAGGCAATGCCTTTTCTCCCAACCGACATACAAACCGACTTAACGATGCCAGGCAACCCGTGAACTTCTGGACATCGTTAAGACACTTCGGCAATTCCATTCGTTCAATGGCCCGGATTTTAGTTGGATTAACTTCGATACCTCGGCTGGAAACAAGAAATCTGAGTAATTTCCCAGCCGGGACACCGATGGTACATTTTTCCGGGTTAAGCTTCATCCGGAACCTTCTTAGGTTCGCGAATGTCTGCCTGATGTTGTCAAGGAGTGTTTTGCTTTCCTTGGTCTTGATAACCACATCATCCACATACACTTGTACATTTTGAACTATTTGGTCATGCAAACATTTCTGCATACATCTTTGGTAGGTTGCCCCTGCATTACGTAAACCAAACAGCATGGTGCGATATCAATAAGCCCCATACGGGGTGATAAATGCAGTCTTTATTTGATCATCCGGATTTAGAGGTATCTGGTGGAAACCAGAATATGCATCAATGAATGACAACAGTTCACATCCAGCAGTTGAGTCTATGACCTGATCTATCATAGGCAGTGGAAATGAATCTTTTGGACACGCCTTGTTCAGGTTTGTGTAATCGATACACATACGCCAAACCACTGCCACATTCGGATCATCTTTCTTCTTCTCCACCAACACCGGATTAGATAGCCAATCTGGGTAAAGTACTTCCATGATAAATCCTACTGCTAGCAACCGAGCTATTTCATCTCCAATGACCTTTCTCCTATCCTCGGCGAAGCGGCGGAGAGGTTGCTTCACCGGCCTTGCTCCGGGTCTCACGTTCAAAGAGTGCTTGGCTAACTCCCTCGGAACACCTTGCAAGTCTTGTGTGGACCAAGCAAAAATATCCCGATTCTCACGGAGGAAGTTGACGAGCTTGCTTTCCTATTTATCACTCGACCTGGCACCAATTGTTACGGTGCGCTCTGGGAACATGTCATCAACAGACACTTTCTTACTATCCTTTGCGGCTTGGAATGAAACGCTACCATGCGGGTTACTCAACGCCGGCATATACTGCTGCGCGGACTGAGCTAATGCCGCCACCTCTTGGAATTTCCTTTTCTCTTATGCAATCATGAGTGACTCGGCTAGGTTAGACCCGGCCGACGCGCACTCAATGGAACGTCGGAAATCTCCAGCAATGGTAATCACACCGTTTGGCCCGGGCAACTTCATCTTCAAATAACTGATGTGGCAGCTCACCACGAACTTGTTCAATGCTGGTCTTCCGAGTAACGCGTGGTACGCACTTTCCAAGTTCACCACCTCAAACTCCAGATTCTCAGTTCGGCAATTATCTCTCGTGCCGAACAACACGTCAACCCGGACCTTGCCTATGGGCTCACAAGAAATGCCTGGCACAATACCATGGAAAGTTGTCCTTGTAGCCTGGAGCATGTTCTCCGAGATACCTAACTTGCGCATTGTATCCGCATACATGATGTTAATGCTACTGCCATTGTCAATCAATACCTTGGAGAACCTCACATTGATGTTTGACCCAATGAATGTCGGATCCAACACTAACGCATATGAACGAGGACTCGGCATAAGCTTGGGATGATCTTTGATGTTCCAGGTAATTTCCTAGTCCGACCAAGGCATATACCTCGTCACTGCGGGCATTACTGCATTGACCTCCATATGTCGGCGCTGCAAGCTCTTTCTATCTGTTTCCTCAGTGGTAAACACACAGTAACTCTGATGATGCTCCCTGTACTCATTCCTCCCCTCATTTATGGGGTACCTCTGATCCGGCTGATGCTGATTTTCTACTTGATGCACTGCATCCCTTCTCTCATGGTTATCATACCTTGGTGGAGGGGGAGGCAACATTAGCTGTTGCGTGTTCGCTCCGGATAGCAACTGCTGCCGGGGTAACTCCTGCCGAGGTTGATCATTCCGGGGTATCTAAGCATTCCCCGAACCACCCTGTTCAATCTTGCGCATCCACTCACATTGCCTCGTTGTATGACCCGCTGGGTTACTCGGATTTGGCATGTGAAATTTACACGGCTGATCCAACATTGACTCATAAGTATACCTCGGACGGTCCTTCTCTTCTTGCCACTGTTTCTTTTGCTCTGGCGTCCAAGTTTTCTTGCCATCATTTCTCGGAGTCCACTGCCCTCCAGTTTTCTGTCGTTGATTGCCTCCTGCTCTAGGCTGATCTTGATTCACAGCTGCCACTTGTTGCGAACTGTACCGGTGATCCGATCTGTCATCTCTTCTTTTACCTCTGTGGTCATTTCTCCGAGATGATCCGGCTCCATCTCTCTGGTAGTACTCCTCATTTGACTCGTTTGATACGAGCCTAGGTTGAGTCGGATCACCCAGAGCATACGAATCAGCGATCTGGATCATCTCTGCCAATGTAGTTGGCATTTTCCTTTGCAACTTTTGCCACAACTCGCTTGCATATCTGCATCCTTGCGCAAACCACGCTATGGACTGTGATTCTATCACGCCCTCACACGAGTTTCTCACGGTACACCACCGGGTCAAAAACTCCCGGTCCGTCTCATTTGGTCTTTGCTTGCACATTGCTAGGGTCTGCGGCCTATTTGGTCTCTGATATGTACTTGAGAAATTGCTGATGAACATATCCTCAAAATCTATCCAGCAGTTAATACTTCCGGGTGGCAAATTGTTCAACCACACCCTCGCTGGCCCCTCCAACATCTGAAGTACATACCTCACAACCCATCTCAAGTTTCCTGTAGCAGTTTTCACTACTGTAGCATAGTTTATCAACCAATCCTCTGGCTTTGTACTGCCGTCATACGTCTTTGTACCTCTAGGTAACTGGAAGTTAGGCACCGGAGGCTCCTTCATGATCCGGGGCCCAAAACACGCAGGACCCGGAGGACCTTGACACTCAATCTGTTCCGACCTATACAGTCGATCCAGCTTTAACCTGGCATCATCCGGCATCAGATCCCTGCTTCCCAATCTCGACCCTATCACATGATAGTCCGGCCTTGGGTATCCTGCACTCACCATTTCCAAATCTCCATTGTTATACCGGTCCCGCTCTCGTGGCGCATCTCTCTGTTTCATACCTCGGCCGGCACTTTTCTCTTGCCTTGGTATATTCCGCTGCTGCGGTTGTCCTACCGAGTTACGCTGTCCAGCATTGCCATTTACAGTGTTTCCCTGACCGGCATTGCCTTGGTCGCGATTACCTCGGCCAGCTTCACCTCGGCTCACACTTTGTCGATCATCATTTTTCTGTACTTCTTTTCGTTTCCCTGCCCTTGTCGGGTCATACGGGACAATCTGTTTGTTTCACCTGGCCGAAGTTACTACCTCCTCTCTCCTAGGACCACCATGAGGAGACGATGCGGCTCCAGCAGATTTCTCTGGGTTACCCACCGCCGAATGAATGATCTTGGAGGGCCCAGCTCTCTCCGGGTTTGCCCTGAGCAGTTCGTCATTTTGCCTATTCGCGATCAAAACCAACTCATTAACCCTATCTTGCTGTCTCTGGCGGGCTTCACCCGTCAGACCCTCTAACTCGGACGCAGCTGCATCCGCTGCTCTGAGTTTTTTTGCCGGGGTACTGTACTTCGGCAGCCCCACGGACAAACAGTTTTCTGACTCCTCAATCCTAGTGTCACCCTCTTTGTTCATTTCACTCATGAGATTTCTCCCCTTTACTTTTACAGCATCAACTTTGTTTGCCTTCGCGTACTCACGCAGCGTCATGTTCAAGGACTGCTGAGCCGTAGCTATCTTTTTCGCACCCTCTAGAATTTTTTGCCTAGTCTCCTCTAGCTCGGCCTGCGCTTGAGCCGGATCTACTACTGATACCCGGGGTTTGCCAAGCTATCCATCGCTTCCCGCAACACATTCTCTGGCCTCTCTAGAGGAGGACCTCTACCTTTCCTCGGTGCCTTAGGCGTTACCTCCGGATCTGGTGCCGGATCCTTGCTTGCGCCTACACCTGGCGCTGTCATCATCACCTCAGCACGGTCCGGGGAGCGAGTGATACGCGCCCCGTGAACCACGCTAAGGGGTGGCTCCCTGCCTCGACGACGTGCCGCAGATGAACGCATGATACGTCCACAACAACGTAGACCTTGTGCCCACCAAGCTTGACGAAGAGGCCGTTGCACGGAAGTGGGCGCGTGCCGAAGCAGCCAGCGTTGTCGCTAACAAAGTCCAGCGCTCCAAAGCACTGAACGAGCCCGGAGACGATGCGTTCGCCGGTGCCGATGAGGTTTCCCGTACAGATCTTCACCCCTGCTAGCGTCGCTAGCCCCACGGTGGGCGCCAACTGTCGTGGTGGTGTCACGGTAGATGCCATGGATAGGCTAAAGGTGGGGACTAAATGCACTAGGGGAATCCAGGGAGGGATAATGAGGTGATTCCTCACACATAAGTTTTATATATGCTTCACTTCCAAGTTTACAAGTGCTCCTAGAGCTGTATTGGCGAGAGGAGGAAGAAGGGTCTCTCTTACTCTCACCCACAGTTAACCCGTACAAGATCAACTAGAGCTCAACCCTTAGAACCTAAAACAAATCAGAAAAGCGGAACCCCTTCTACAGAGGCCCTAGCACTCCTTATATAGGGGTGGCTAGGTCTCTACTTAGGGCATACGTGGAGGCATATTCCTGGGAATATGCCTCCTCCCTAAATAGTAAGCTGACCGGGCTGCTTTTCCCCCGCGTCACTCAAGCAGAGGCTACGTGAGCCTCTGCGGCGCCCGCGTCAGCCGACATGGGCGTCGTCACCTCTGTCGGCCACGCCTCGGTCGGCCTGCCTTGAGGTGACTCGGCCAGCGTCTGCTTTAGCTTTGCTGAACCTCGGCTAACTCGGCCTTTATACCCCGGAATGACCCTACCGGGGGTTATCCCCCCAACACCCAAAGTATATCTATCCGTCATCGGGATGGACACATCCCACTCTTGATCCATGAGCCTCAACATAACACCTTTGTAGCACTGCACCCACCTTTATAGTCACCCTGTTACGGTGTGACGTTTGATGTTATCAAGATACTCTTCTGGTATTAGCAATTAACATGATCTTATGGTCTAAGGATTAAGATTACTTCGTATGATGTTATAGCAATATAAACATAATGACTCTGATCGTAATGCTATACTTCGGATGAATGTTCATCACATCATTCCACCAATGCCGTGACCTCGTTATTAACAACATCCAATGTCCATGATCAGGAAACCTTGATCATCTTGTTAATCAACGAGCTAGTCTGTATGCGAGGCATTACTAGGAACTTTGTATTTTGTTTATTAAACACACATGTATTAACGTTTCCAATTAATACAATTATAGCATGCAAAATAAACATTTATCATAAACATGGAATAAGATAATAACCACTTTATTATTGCCTCTCTGGCATATTCCCTTCAACAACGGGTTTGTACTTTTTTGAATGAATCAAGGTTCTGACAGGAGGGTGGATGAGTCTTTTATACCCCCTGTCCAGATGAAGCCGTTGGAGCCATCTGGTGCCGGATTATCCGGCCCAAGTGAGGGTCGGATTATTCGGCCTGGGGAATACTCCGCCCCAGACTCGGGTTATCCGGGGTAAAATCCGCCCCCAAACAGAAGCTCGCGCCGGGCGGTCCTTGGCACCTTCTCCTGGGGACATGATTATTCGGCCCTAGAGGAGGGCTGGATTATCCGGCTGGGGGAAAAATCTGCCCCAACAACGGATTGTCCGGTGGAAAATCCGCCCCAGACAGAAGCTCACGCCGATGCTCCCATGGCCATTTCCCTAGGGGCCGAATTATCTGGCACTAGAGGAAGGCCGGATTATCCGTCTGGGGAAAAATCTGCCCCCATCTCCGGATTGTCCGGGGGAAAATCCTCCCCCAGACAGAAGCTCACACGCGACCAGCCCTGGCCAAGATGGTCAGGCCGGATAATCTAGACCTTGATGGGGGCGGATAATCCGGCCCCCAAACACCAAAAACTCTTTCCTGCAACACTTAGCACACATGAGAAACTCCATGGTATTGTTATCTAACACACAAAACACAGGGAACCATGAAATGTTCTTTTAATCTCCCCCTTTTTGGTGTTAGATGACAATACTAGGATTTGCAAGATAGCTCAAATAACCAACATCATTAATCAAATGAAAGAGACTCCCCCTCAATGTGTGCATACTAAAAATTGTCATTTGAATACAAATGCACACAAGTAGGTACAAGTCTATTTCATTGGAGCATAGACAAGATATTCATACCACCATGAGAGAGAGGCGTCCTTAATAAAGTATAAGAATACCCAATGTGATAACCATTATGAATGCCTTCCTCGAGATAGATATCTAATATAGCCAATATGATAGATGAATCCATAAGGATAATCCACGAGATAAATCCAGATCCACACACATAAACATAGTCTCATACAAAGAAAATCATAAATGAAAGTTCAACGCTAAATGGGCACAAGCGAGAAAAGGATCGAAAAGATAAAGTGCAAATGCTTGCACCCGGCCCATGCAAATCCACGGAGACCTAATAGAACTACTTCCCCCTTTGGCATCGAAACGCCAAAAAGGAAGAAGAGCGATGCTAGCACCCCAAGGGACCACTCGTAGTCCTCATCGTCGTCCCCGTCCTTGTCCTCATCCTTGAGGTCCTCGGTGTCTTCCTCCTCGTCATCAGCAGTGGCCGCGGAAGAAAACATGTGACGCTCAAGTTCTCCATAGTTGAGCCTAGATGAAGAATTCCACTGATCATATGGTGTCGGATGATACGTCGTAAATATATCTATAATTTTTGATGTTCCAGGGGGCACGCCACCAGGGGGTGTGGGCCGCCTGGCGCTCCACCAACCTTGCCCCTTCACCTATAAAAGCCTCACGGGACGAAAACCCTAAGTACCCGATCAGAAATCCATGAAAGAGTCTGTAGCCGCCACCATCTCCATCCCTAGATCGGGGGGTCCGAAGCTCTTCCCGGCACCCTGTCGGAGGGGAGAAAATCACCCTGGAGGCCTTATTCATCACCACGCCTGCCTACGGTGTGATGTGTGAGTAGTTCATCCTTGGACTATGGGTTCATGTAGTAGCTAGATGGTTGGTTCTCCTCCTTTGTGCTTTCATGTTTAGATCTTGTGAGCTCCATTAATGATCAAGATCATCTATTTGTAATCTTACATGTTGTGTTTGCAGGGATCCAATGGATATTGAGATGCTATTTCAGATTGATTATTGATTATTGATGCTATTTCCGTTGTTAGTAGTGTTGGGTTCGCAGCATAGAAAACAAAAAATTTCCTACGATGGGAACTATACGCCAAGATCTGTCTACTAGATACAAGCAACGGGTGGAAATACATCCATAGAGAACTTACCACCAAAGACAACAAAGCTTTGTTAACGAGTTGGAACTCATGGATGATGTAGTCGTACAATTGCCGATCTCAAGATCGTGATGAAGTCCAACAGGTCCGGCTCCACCACGTCCATCAGATCCAGCTCCAGCAAGTCCAACTCAGGGAGGAAATGGTCAAAGGTATCCCCTCTCAAGCAATCCTGCAATCAAGATACAAGAAGGCTCTTGTGTCCCCAACACACCCAATACACTTGTCAGGTGTATAGGTGCACTAGTTCGGCGAAGAGATAGTGAAATACAAGTGGTATGGATAATTATAAGTGGTAACGGTGCCAGAAAATAGCTTGATGGCATGTGGTTGACGTGGGAAAAGACTAAAGGAAAACTGAAATAAAGATGGAAGCAAGCAAACATGTAACAGATCTAATTGCAAATGGTGTATCAATGCTTAGAAACAAGGCCTAGGGATCATACTTTCACTAGTGAACACTCTCATATAAATATCTTCTCTTTATGATACAACTCTTAACTACTCTCCGGTTGGACACTCTAATCCATGGTAGGGCTATAACAACATACCTCAAAGTTCATCTTTCCCATCTAGAAAACCCCACACTGTCACCTTGAGCACTAGATAGTTCCAACAAACAGCACAATTTCATAAAGAAATCCAACTCCAAATATAACTCATAACAAGTATTTGTAATCTCTAGCCTAAGTGCCACCATGGTGTGCACGCTGTCACTTTCACACACATGGGGAGAGCAGAGATCTATTAAAGCACTTGAGTAGCAAGGTAGATCTATAAATTACAACCTCACGATCTCAATAAGATCATGCATAGAGAGAGATGAACACATAGCTACCGGTAGAACCCTTAGCCTCGAGAGAGAACTACTCCATCCACATCATGGGAATCAGTAATGGTGATGGAGATGGTGGTGGAGATCGATGGAGATGGATCCGGGGGCACATCCCCATCCTGGCAGGGTGCCGGAACAGAGACTTTCTGTCCCCCGAATCTCCCCTTTTGTGGCGGCGGTGCTGCAGAACTTTTCGTGGATTTCTGATTGATGATTTAGGGTTTTTGCCTCGGGGGAGATATATAGGCGAAGGATGCAAGGTTGGTGGCTAGCCAGGGGGCCCACACCATGCCCTGGCGTGGCCAAGGGGGACCCGAGCCTAAGTCTGGTGTGGCCACCCTGTGGCCCCTCTCCGTCTCGTATTCTAGCTCCGCGAGTCTCCGGAAAAAATAGGCATATTGGCTTTTGTCCCGTCCAATTCCGAGAATATTCATTTTCTGACTTTCTGGAACCAAAAACAGTAGAAAACAGACAACAGGCACTGTGGCTCTTGTTAATAGGTTAGTCCAAGAAATCATATGAAAAGTACTCCAAAGTGTGGACAAAACATAAGATAGTAGATAAAACCAAGCATGGAAAATCAAAAATTATAGATACATTTGCAATGTATCAGCACGTACGCGTGAATCTACCAGCGAACATACACTAGTGGAGAATGGGCCTTTAGTCCTGGCCCGTAAGAGCCTTTAGTCCCGGTTGTGGTACCAGGACTAGAGAGGCGGGACTAAAGGCCCACCCGCTAGTCCCGGTCCGCTTACCAACCAAGACCAATGGGCGCCCACGTGGCCGCCCCTACGCACGCTATGCCCCCCCATTAGTCCCGGTTCCTATTACAAACCGGGACTAATGGTTCCTTGCCACGGTAGAGTTTTGGCCCCTTTCTCTGCCGTGGCAAAGAATTCATTTCTTTTTTCATTGCAAAATAGTTTTCTACGCTACCACATACTGTACACATTCGTGCATATATAAGATAACTTGTTTTAGGATCGAGCATACAAATATATACATGATAGTTACATGGAGACATCACAGTTACCGGGACTAGAGCCCGTCTATTCAATTACATGGTCGGGGGATCATCTGTACCGCCTATTCACACTAAATTATCTGGCGTCATATATCATCTCGTTAATCAAGAATCCTGCCAGTTCTTCAGCAATTCCTAGTATGCGTTGCTCTGGTAGGAGCTGATCCCACATTCTATCGAACTATATAAGAAAAGGAGATCAATATGAATACCAATCATGATAACAAAAAGTGACGGTAGTAAAAATAATATTGTGAATGTATTGCTTACATCGACTTTATATTTTTGTGCTCAGTGGTAAACGTGCAAATGAACTCGCAAACATAGAATCCACATAGATTCGTCCTGGGTGGCTGGCTAGCGCACTTTACGAGAATAGAATTCAATCAAAATAATAATCTAGCATCATAATTGTATTGAAACTAGAAGTAAAGAGATGTGTGTACTACTTACCAAGACCGGCTTAAACGACATATTCTCACTAAAGTGACCCGTAACCGCACTCTTGAACTGGTTCCAAACCCTGCCCAGTAAATAAAATGAATGAGTTATTTATTACGTGATATCTCAGGAAATCAACGAAAGAGACCGATGTAGTGCAAAAATTACCTCTCGAGCATGTCCTGCATGTCCCTAAACTGTTCCAGGGGTCTTTTTAATGGGTCCATGACTTCAACTCTTCCCTTATCAAGTTGAATGTTTAGCAGAATCTAGTGGAATCTGCACACGTTTATATATACATCAGTAACTCATCAATAACACTTAATATCGAGTAAGAAAAAGTGAATGTGTACACCAGAGTAAGACCCTCACTCGAAATTGTAAGGAAACAGTATGTGGTCACATAAATTTTGCTCCGTTAGAAACCTTAGAAGGTTTTCCTCCATCTCCTCGGGTTTATCCGTTAGCGTCATTATATGTATGTTATCTGGGTCAATGAATCCAACACTAAAGTGTGACCTTTACATTCCTGGATCTTCATTTTGCATCATAAATGATAACAAAAGGATATAAAGAGGATAATTACATGCAATGATGTGAACAACTGAAAAACTGAACAACTTATATATAGACAATGAATTCGAAAACTTACAGACTATAGCAACTCATGATAGATTTGTCGAGGGCATCGAAATTGTATAATTGGAAGAGTTCTGGAAACTCAACATGGATCTCTTCGACTCAGAAGTAGTAGTCATGTGGTACTTTCGCCACGATCATTATTCTCTCCTCATTTGCGGCTTTCAAGTACCAGTTATGTAAACTCCGCATTTGTGTTGGCAGTTGTTGCAACCTATCTGGGGTGACCAACGGCATCCCTGGGACATATTGAGGGACTACATTAGCCTTGGGTAACTTGTCGTCCTTCAAACCTAGCAATTCCTCAACAGTCACATTCATAGCAGCCGCAAGCTTTGTAGCTTGTTCCATATCCTGCTGGGGAATTTCATAGGATGCCACCCTAAGGGGTGGGATCGATTTTTTGGCCTATTTCCCGAGCTAGGGGATATCCTTTCTTTTCCCGGTTGCACTTTCACTTGATGATTTGCTCCCACTTGCACTTTTACTTGATTTTCTCTTCTTCACTTCCTTTTGAAGTGTGCACAGATAGTCATATGGCTTATGGTGCAAGTCATATTGCGATTTTGTGTTCAGAAAAGCAAGTGCATATGCTTTTTGCTTCTCGGTGTATACCAAGGCAGGCTCAGGTTTCTTCTTTTGAAGCTGCGCAACACATTGGGCCTTTGTAATCGCTACGCTTTCCTCTTTAGTACGATCGTAAGGTCTGATGGGAAGATTCTTATGAGGTACTCATGGGAGGGGCGACATTTATCGTTTTGGGGTGCTGTGTCGTTTAGTACTCATCGACGGAGCACGCTTCCACTTATTGTCCTTAGCGGGCGTCGAAGACGACTGACCCTACGACGGAGATCTAGATGGACTCACGCTGTGGTGGTTGTAGTCATGGGGTGGGCTTCTTGGAAGTTATGGAGTTGAAGGTAACATGCGACAACTCGGAGGTAGTGTTGGCCTTGGCGTTGAGCCTGGAAGCTTGATGATGTTCTTGTCCTATAGAATGATACCACCCAATACTTCTCCAAGTGTCCTCTCACCTTCAGGTCTAGGAATGTCAAGCTCCATTGAGTCCCACCCTGTTGTGATTTCATCCACCCTAACTTTAGCATAGCCAACTAGAATCTCACGGCCATGCCAGCGTGTGTCAGGTGGACAAGGTAAAGCACATCTGACTGCCACCTCGATGGTTCGGTTCTTCACCTTCTGATGGAGCTCACAAGATGTCTTCTCCATGATTCTATCCACGGGGTAGCCGAGATCACCATCTACCATCCGTTCATTGTCAGACAGGACCTCCGATTCAGCCACGGTGCTTCTCCGCTGAGATGGGACAACGGTAATATCGAGTGTAGGATCTTGCACGCGCGCTACTCCTCGAAGTTCGTCAATTTGTTGATGATGCTTTTGAAGTGTTCCTAGAAACTTGTTGAACCTGTCTCCCTCCTCCTCCTGCCATCGCCTCTTTGCTCTCTCTCGGCTCCTATAAGTATCTCTGTCTTTGGGAAACCCCATCTCCCATGTATAACTAGGGCCAAGGCCTCGTACTTGTCCTCCGCATTCGTCATTCCCGGGGACCTTCATCAGCAAGTTTTTCTCTCTATCGGGATTCCCCTCTTTAATTTCCTTCACCACTCTCTGCCATGTCTCCCGGGGTATCCTAATCCCATCACTACAATTAAGGTCCCCTGCATTTTTGTCATACTCACTCCCATGCCCAAGGAACCAATTTCTTGCCCTCAAATCCCATTCTTTGCGTATTGGTTCTAGAGTGATCCCTTTAGCAAGCATCTCATTCTCTTTAGCATCCCACTTTGGCATGGCAGTCGCGTAGCCCCTGGCCCCAGGTGATGGTGATATTTCTTTTTTGCGACATTTAACTTGTTTTTTTCTGACTTTTCCTGGGCAGCTTCTGACTCCTTGTACTTCACAAATGCATCCCAGTTAGCTTGCTGCTTCGTTAGATAGGCTTTGGATTTAGGAGGAGTCTTCTTCTTTTGATACTTTTGCCATAATGATTTCTTCCAGTTCTTGAATAGTTCGGCCATCTTCGTAAAAGTCCACTGCTTGACTTTCTTCATCAATGCAGCTGTGTCGGCATCATCCTCAAATTCTGGCAGGGTGAAATGTGTCATGAGGTCATTCCAAAGACCCTATTTGAACCTGTCAGCGACATACTCACCCTCTTCCGCCCCTTTTGTCCTATTCCACTTTTGAACGGTGATCAGGATGTGATCCCTAACCATAACTCCGCATTGTTGTACAAATACACTTTTAGCGTTTTGGGGTTCCAATGGTTCACCCCGTGGTGATACCAGCGTAATTGTATAACACGTAGATGCGTCCAACTTTTTGGCCGGGCCTCGTTTGGAATATTTTTGGCTCGATGTGGAGGCCTAGAGAAGAATCATTCGTCAATTTATATATATACAACTCAATTAATGCATCTACTGATCACTAGACTTCATATATATACCTCACCGGACTTAGTTAAGGGTCCACCGGAGCTGTCGGGTTCTCCATCATTGGATCCGTCGGCTTCTCCCTGATCATTTCGGTCGACCTCCTCACCCTCACCATAGGGGTTTAGATATATCAACGGAGATTCAGGTGGATGAACATGGGGGCGTCGTTCATCATATTCTCGAGAATTTCTTCTTGTTCTAGGTCTCTGCGGATTGGACTAGGTGGATCCATAGTTTTCTACAAAATGCACACAATATAAAATAATACTAAATAATAATATGTACACCTAATTTGCTACAATAAAACTAAACAATAGCAAAATTCTAGTGCACCCTACCACCCTAACCCTAATTTCGGGGGCCCGCGAGCACTACCACCCTAACCCTAAGTCTAGGGGCCTGCGAGCACTACCACCCTAACCCTAAGTCCGGGGGCCCGCGAGCACTAACACCCTAACCCTAAGCCCCGGGGCCCGCGAGCAACACCACCCTAACCCTAAGTCCGGGGGCCCGTATGCACCACCACCCTAAAAATATATACACTGAAAAAATACACTATATATTACACTATACACTATATATTAATAATAACACTATATACTACATACTACACTAACATACTATATACTACACTAACATATTATATAATACTACACTACCATACTACACTATAATACTACATACTATATAATACTACTATACAATATAGTACTATACAATATACTACTATACAATATACATACTATATAATACTACATACTATACAATATAATATATATTATACAATATACTACTATATAATATTACACTACTATATACTATAATATTACACTACTAAATAATATTACACTACTATATACTATAATATAATACTACTATACAATAAACATCATACTACATACTATACAATATATTACATACTATACAATATACTACTAAATAATATTACACTACTATATACTACTAAAAAATAAAAAAATAAAAAAATAACTAGAAGTGGCCGGGGGGCGCCGCCCCGTCCTGCTCGCCTGCACCGCCGCTGGTGTGCATGGTTGTTGTCCCGGCGTGCTCGCCCACAGTGGCCAGCGCCGCCATGCGCCGGCGTGCATGTACGACTGTCGCGCCGCCGTAGACGAACGGGGGAAAGGGGAGGTGGCGGGGGCGGGGTACCTAGTCAGGGACGGCGCTCGCGGCGACTAGAGGTAGCGGCCAGAGAGGGGGAAGCGCGCGTGGCTGTGGTTGGGGGTGGTGGCGGCTGGAGTGGGGGACGACATGCTGGTAGCGGCTGGAGAGTCTTAGCGCGTGATCGGGCAGCCTGCCGGTGTCCGGCGTCGTTGTCCTCATGCGCTTCCCCCTGCTGCAGAGTGTCGTGATTTGGCCTGGTCCGTAGCACGCACCGGGACTAAAGGGTCTTTAGTCCCGGTGCGTCCTATGAACCGGGACTAAAGGTTCCCCTTTAGTCCTGGTGTGTGCCACGAACTGGGACTAAAGGGTTTTCGGTATCGCCTAAGGGGCGCTGGCCAACGGCACGGGACTAAAGGTCCCTTTTTCAATTTTTTGACCAAAATAAGGGCGCGCTTGTTTTAAAAAAAATCAATTTGTATTATATTTTTTAAACATTTGAATTATATAGTTTTTGCATACTTATGAATTTGAGAAAATTTTCAACATGAAAATTTCTTGAATTTGAATAAGTAATCCAAATATATTTTCTGTTTTATAAAATAATTATTCTAACTAGTCAAACTATTAACCATTTTGCCCTTTTTAATTTAAAAATGCATTAACTATTATATTTTGCATATTTTTGAATCTCACTAAACTTTTAACATAAAAAATGCTTAAATTTGAATAAGTAATCCAAATCCATTTCGTGTTTTATAAAATAATTACTCTAACTAATCAAACTATTGACATTTTGCCATTTTCAATTTAAAAATTCATTAACTATTATATTTTGCATTTTTTTGAATCTCACTAAACTTTTAACATAAAAAAATGCTTGAATTTGAATAAGTAATCCAAATCCATTTTCTGTTTTATAAAATAATTAATCTAACTAGTCAAACTATTGACCATTTTTCCATTTTCAATTTAAAAATGCATGAACTATTATATTTTACCAAAATCTCTGTTTCTGGTTTAGGGTTTAGGGTTTAAGGTTTTGGGTTTAGGGTTCTTGGGTGTAACTATTAAAACTTGTAGCCGGTACTTATAATATTTTGGGGGCCTTTAATCCTGGTTGGAGCCAATAATCGGGACTTAAGATATTTCTCGTCCTTCTTAGAGTCGTCAAGCCACGCGTCATGCTTTCCCGCCATTTCCCTCTGCTTCCCGCCATATTTTCCCGACTTTTCCCTCTATATCTAGGCTGGCCTCCATGGCCATCAACACATCCACATACTCCCCTCTCACAATAATGGACACCGCATACTGGGCCATTTTGACCCTCGAGAAGACTGAGGCTCTATGGGCCTCCAGCTACCCATGCCCGCCAGGCTACCGGCTGCCCGCCGACCGGATGTTGAGCGTTGGAGGAGTTCCTGTCCCTCCTGTGACTCAAGGTTCCGCCCACCAGGCGGCCATCACGAACCACTTCTACCTCGAGCTCACGCCGGGGCAGCGGATGGATCCCCATTGGGATCCCGACAACTATGACACCTGGAATGTCTTCTTCGCTAATAGGCAGGAAAGGGAGCTCGCTAGGTATGAGGGTGACGGCCTGCCCCCGTTGAACCACAACAAGGATGGTCGCCACCTGTGGGTGGGAAAATCGTACTATCGTCGGTGTGATGCGCTACATCACCTAGGGAGATCATCCTCGCCTGTGGTGCCTGCACTTTGACCCTCCATAGAGTCACAAGAAGGGTGGGGATGGTGAAGCTCGCAGGCTACGCGACATCGTCATCTAGGAGCCCGCTCCCTCGTGTGTCGAGAATCCGAGGCCGGAGTGGCAGGTACCCCTGGAATATGTCATGGTTGGGCTTAGGATCCAGCCGCGTGCATCTAGCGACAACGACAACAACAATGATGACAAAGACGACCCTGAAGCTGTGTACTATAGGGCTAGATATGAGTATGACTAAAGGGGCCTTTACTCCTGATTTCTTAGTCCAAGTTTTTTAATAATAATAAATGTCTTGAGTGTTAGTCCTGATTTGTGGCTGGACCAGCGAGACTAAAGGGGATCCTTTAGTCCCGATTCCGTAGTCCCATTTAGAAACCGGGACTAATGGATCATTTCCTACTAGTGTTGGTCTCTCTACAATTTTCCCGAACTATGAAGATGTTGTTCTATTCTTGTACCGAGGAGCTAACTAATTTCACATATTAGGGAGTACATCTATGGCCAACTTGTTGGAGATGCCAGAGGACTGGGCTCGGCCGGTATCTCCCTCAAGTTGGCCATAGTGTTGTCCCTGCTCTCGCACACCATCTTGTAGTTCATAACTTCTCTAGCTAGATCAATATGTCGGGGATCTAACTAATTTCACATATTAGGGAGTACATCTATGGCTAGTTTGTTGGAGATGCCGGAGGACTGGGCTCTACCGGCATCTCCCTCAAACTGGCCGTAGTGTGTTGTCCCTGCTCCTTCACACCATCTTGTTTGTAGTTGATAACTTCACAGGGATGCCTATTTATAGATTAAGCAGGACAACATAGTGTTGACACTCACGGCATAATGTCGGCACTCACCCCTGTCATAGTGTCGACACTCACCCCTTAAGTCCCGATTGGTTTCTTCAACCGAGACTAAACACCAACCGGGCTAAACATATTTCCTGCCATGTTTTCCCGCATGTTTTCCTGCTAGGTTTTCCCGCCATATGTTTTTCCCACCCTGTTTTCCCGCCACGTTTTCCCGCCCTTTCCCTCTATATATAGGTCGGAGACCGTCATAACCACTGATGACCCACAAGTATAGGGGGTGTATCGCAATATTTTTGATAAGTAAGAGTGTCGAACCCAACGAGGAGCAGAAGGTGTTGGCTAGTGGTATGGATCAGGAATTCTCTACAAATACATAGCAAACGGATTTTTAGGGGTTTTTGATAAAGCAAGTAACCAAAGTACGAGCAAATAAAAGATAGTAGGAATAAATGCAGCAAGTGGCCCAATCCTTTATGCAGCAAAGGACAAGCCGGTTGTATTACTTAAGATGACCAAACGTTCTCGAGGACACATGGGAAGACTGTCAAGTGCTTTCGCTTCATATAGTTGATTAATATTCTTTAGCTTGCTAAGTGTTGTGTGGGTGAACCTGTGCTAATGTACTGCCCCATCCAAGACTAATGCATACTTGTGATTATACCCCTTGCAAACATCCGTAAGTACAAGAGAGTAATTAAGGTAGAAACCTAACCACATCTTTAAACTCTAAGACCCTTACGTTCCTTGTGCAAAGGTTTCCTAACGGGGGTTCAGGTTTCTGTCACTCCGGCAACCCCTATGATTAGTAGCCAAATACACAATGCATTCCCCTAGGCCCATATAGGTGAAGTGTCATGTAGTCGACGTTCACATGACACCACTAGAATAAGTACACCACAACTTAAATAACAATCTATTGAATCTTTCTCAACACAACTCCACTAATAACAACAAGACTTCTCCCATGTCCTCAAGAACAAAGCGAACTACTCACAAGACATCATATGGATCATGATCAGAGATGGAATAATGATGTATAACAATCTGAACATAAACAATAATTCAATGGTTCACTCAATAGCATCAACTACAAAGAGTAATCAACACCGGGAAAGTTTCCCCTATGAACTATGCAAGATTCAATGCAATTGTTACAGCAATATGGAGATGGTGATGAGGGTGCTGATGGTGATGATGGTGGTGGTGATGATGATGATGATCCCGATGAAGTCCAGCTTGATGGTGGTGTTGATGGCGACGATCTCCCCTCTCCGGGAAGGAATTCCCCCGGCAGAAATCTGTCTGCCGGAGAGATCTTTCTCTCTCGGTGTTTTCCGCCCCGCAGAGGAGGCGGAATCTTTCTGTGGTCGCTCCCCGAGTCTTAGGGTTTCGGGAGGATGATATACACCAGAGGGGAGAGCCAGAGGTAGGCCAGGGCGGCTACACCACCTCCAGGCGTGACCTAGGGCTGCCCACGCTAGGGGGTGGTGTGGGCCCCTTGTGGCCCATCTCCACTCCGTCTTCTGGCATCCTTAGTCTTCTGGAAAAATAGGATTTTTCGTATATTTTCCCGGATTTTCTGATCTTCGCGAATTTTGCCTCCAAACAACACCTTTTCCATCAGAATCCTGACTACAGCGGTCCATGCTCCAAAAGTCATCAACCATGCAAAAATAGATGAAATAACATAAGTATCACCTCTCAATATGAAATATATCAATGAATAATAGTGAATTATGACATAGAATAGTGATGCAAAATGGACGTATCAACTCCCCCCAAGCTTAGACTTCACTTGTCCCCAAGCGAAACTGAGCTCAATAAACATGGCCTCATGTTTATGCAGTGAAGAGTCAATAAAATAATACGGACAAGAAGCATCACATTCATCAAATACACAGATCATAATAGAAGACAACTCACTATTATATAACTCAACTTGCAATGAGTAAAGGAAACACAATAAAGATACATAAAGTGAATCATAATTGGTAATGGCAAACTTAGCTCTTGGTCGAAGAATAGTTGATAATTTGCTGGAGTTCACAAATAACTGGGTTTTCAATGATAGCTTTCAAAGTAGTAAACGTCAAGATAGGAGCAATGTGCAAAACAAGGAACATAAGAAACATGAATGAATAAATCATCATATGAATGAATGAAACACATCAACTCAAAATACTTGCTGAGATAGAAGGGAATAGGTTTACTAACTCAACTACAAAGTAAAAGAAAGGCCCTTCAAAGAGGGAAGCAGGGATTGCAAGTCTCATAAAGAGCTCCCAAAAATTATGATACTTACGAGCTTTCAGCTCTCATTGCCCCTATCATAGGCACCTTTAGGTGATTAAGGTTAAAGTGATAAAAAATGAGGATATGCATTGACAAGTTGTAAGTTGAGAATCTCATGTCCCTTGAATACGAGGGCCGCTCCTCATGCTACTCAAGTTTAGTCACCGGTAAGTTCTTGTCATCGTAAGCATATGTGTATCATAGAGAACCGCCAAGGGGGTACCCCTTGCCCGATGATATGGAAGAATCCCCATATCAAAATGACAAGGCAAGCAGATAACAAGCATCTCAGCAATCTTCTTATTTACAATGGGAATATGGTGCTTTTCTCTCTCTTTCCTCTTTCCATAATACCTCTTTTTTCTTTTTCTCTTTTTTCTCAATATCGGACTCTTTTTTTATAAGAAGAATGCTTCATAGATACTCGTTATGGTTACACTTCAGGTTTCCACCATGTCAGCATGGATTAGACCAGTGGCCCAGGCATTTCTCTAACACACATGCATAACTCCATGGACTTACAAGCTCCCCTTTCATTTCACACCGACGACATCCATAGACAAAAGAACATGATATCAACTTGGTACAAAGTACTAGTGCAATGTTGAAGGCGTTCCCCAGGACAACATGGTTCTGCTAATTCACAACTTACAAAGCGCAAGCATATACGCAACATAGGTGAGCACAATGGTTCAAGTTTATTAAGTGCAAGAAGGTAAAGTGTGCCATCAAGTTCGTGAGAGCTTTAATCACTAATTTTCACATAACAAGTTTAATTTGGGAGGTAGATAAAACAAGAATTTACTTGGAATAGCAATAATGCTACTAGGTAGGTATGGTGGACACAAATGGCAAAGGTTTTGGTTTAAAGGAGTGGATGCACGAGAAGAATTCCCTCTCAGTACAGGTTTTTGGCTAGCAAGGCTGGGTAGAAAGTATAAGAGTTGAAGGAAACAAACAAACATACAAGTGATAAAGACAAACATGCAATCTTCCTTGGAAGCACAAAAGATCTTAACTAGAGAATACTAAACTTATGAGCAAATCAAGAAAGAAAGACGATGAAATAATTTTTCTTTAGAGTACCTTTATCTTTTTCATTCAACTCTCAAAAATAGTGTTGCTACTGACCGAGCCAGGTTTGCCAAAACCAACTAAATTAACTCAATGATCCTAGAGGGCTACCAATACTAACAACAAGATCAATCATATAACCACGAATTGAAAACTAATATAAGCTATGCAAAAGAGTGAATGATAGAACTTCTCATTAATATTCCATAACGAAAACTCACACCAAGGGATGCATATCTAACGAGAGAGGGGACACTTCCATAATGCAAACCATACTACATAAGAACTCCTCTATCCATGATATAACTCTACTAAAAAGGTAAAAAGATAGAAGATAGTGATGTGATACCGCGGCACTCCCCCAAGCTTGGAACAAACCAAGGGGATGCCAAACCTGATGACGAATTACTCCTTTGGTGGTGGTGGTATCCTCTCATCTTCATCCGTCTTCCAGGGTAAAGGCTTCCCATCAACAAAGGACATCGTGGTTTCCAACACCCTCAAACTTGCAACATCACTTATGAGTTTAAATCTAGCCTCATACGCACAGTTTTCATTTTGAGCGTCATAGAACTGTGCTTGCAGTTCGTTGGTTGTTTGGCGGAGTGAGAGGACTTCATCTTTGAGTTCAGCAGTCTCCTTTTGGTGCTCGGTGATGAGTTTCGAACAAATCTTATGCATGATATCCACTTCACGCTCCGCCATCTTCTTGTACCTAAAGACTTCTTGTTCCAATGCTTCCATCCTTTCCTCTAGACTTCCTTCACCTTTAGGGCCTTGAACCTCTTTAATCCGAACCTCCCCACCTTTGAGCAATAACTCCTTGGGATGAATCTTCAATTCTCTCATGTATGGGTTGATGATATCTTCCAAGGAATCTCCCTTAACTGATCCAGTGGAGGACATTGAGGCTACAAATCTGAGATTTTATCTGGCAGAAATAGATCGAAACAAAAACACGACGAAAACACGATATACGGACCTCGGGGGATCCGGGGGGTTATATATTACGAAGTTTCATATCAAAAGGAAGGTACTGGGTGAAAACGGGTAGTAGGCGGAGTCTTGGGTGGCCTCAACACCTGGTGGCGCGGCCAGGGGTGGTCCCGCGCCACAGGGTGGTGTGGGCTACCCCGGCTCCGGTTCCATCCCTTTTTCGCTTCGTAACTTTCCTTATCGACTTAAAACTGCAAAAAATATAGTTGTATTTTATTTTCGCAGAACTTTTCTTACCATAATTGTTACCTATTTGAAAACAGACTCTGCAGGTCTCTGAATTTGGTCCTCGATGAATTTCTCCAGAGTTATAACTTCAAAGGCATCAACATCTTCATTGTAAGAATCTCCAGCAATATAGTGTTTGAGTCGCTGTCCATTCACTACTTGTGTAGTATTATCTTTTAGAGAAGAAATTTTTATTGCTCTTGAACGGTATACTTCATCAATGATGAAAGGTCCTTCCCATTTTGATAGTAGCTTACCTCCAAAAAATCTGAGGCGAGACCTATACAATAGAACTTTCTCACCAACATGAAATTCTCTCTTAAGTATTCGCTTTTCATGCCATCTTTTAACTTTTTCCTTGAAGAGCCTAGCATTCTCATAGGCTTCACTCCTCCATTCATCTAAATAATCTTTTCTCACCAGCGAGCTTACAATCTCTATTTAGTTCTTTCACTGCCTAGTAAGCTTTGTGTTCTAATTCTAAGGGTAGGTGGCAAGCTTTCCCATAAACCATTTTATAAGGAGACATTCCCATAGGATTTTTGTAAGCAGTTCTATAAGCCCATAAATCATCATTTAACTTCTTAGCCCAGTTTTTTCTAGACCTATTAACAGTCTTTTGCAAGATAGATTTAATTTCTCTATTTGATAACTCTACTTGCCCGCTAGTTTGGGGGTGATAAGCTGAAGCAATTCTATGATTAACATCATATTTAGCAAGGGTCTTCCTAAAACCACCATGAATGAAATGAGAACCCCCATCAGTCATGAGATACCTAGGCACCCCGAACCTAGGAAAGATAATATCCTTAAGCATTTTTAGAGAAGTCTCCGCGTCAGCACTCTATGTAGGAATGGCTTCCACCCACTTAGTAACATAATCAACGGTAACAAGAATATGAGTGTAGACTTTCGAAGGAGGGAAAGGACCCATAAAGTCCAATCTCCAACAATCAAAAGGTTCAATAACTAGAGAGTAGTTCATAGGCATTTCATTGCATCTAGAAATATTACCAACACGCTGACATTCATCACAAGATAAAACAAATTTTCTTGCATCTTTAAAAAGGGTAGGCCAGTAGAAACCTGATTGTAGTACCTTTTGTGCAGTTCTATCTCCTGCATGATGTCCTCCATAGGTGCTACCATGACATTTACACAATATCTCCTTTTGTTCATATTCTGGAACACATCTCCGCATAATACCATCCACTCCTTCTTTGTATAAGTGAGGGTCATCCCAAAAATAATGCCTCAAATCATAGAAGAACTTTCTTCTTTGCTGAGCTGTAAAAGTTGGAGGCAAATACTTGGAGACAATAAAGTTAGCATAATCAGCATACCAAGGGCTTCCTCGTGATCTCACCCCTACTGCAGCTAAATGTTCATTTGGGAAACTATCATTAATAGGCATAGGGTCAAAGAGATGTTTTCCAAACGAGATAAATTATCAGCTACAGGGTTTTCAGCACCCTTCCTATCTACTATATGTAGATCAAACTCTTGTAAAAGCAGTACCCATCTAATAAGCCTAGGCCTAGCGTCCTTCTTCGTCATAAGATATTTAATAGCAGCATGATCAGTATGAATGGTCACGTTTGAGTCCACAATATAGGGCCTAAACTTATCACAGGCAAAAACAACAGCTAGAATTTCTTTTCAGTAGTGGCATAATTCCTTTGAGTAGCGTCTAGAGTCTTACTATCATAATGGATAAAGTTTAACTTTTTATCAATACGTTGCCCAAGGACAGCCCCTACAGCATAATCACTAGCATCACACATTATTTCAAAGGGTTAACTCCAATCAGGTGGTTGAACAATAGGGGCTGTAGTTAAAGCCTTCTTAAGAGTTTCAAAAGCTTCCCTACAATCATCATCAAAAATGAAGGGTACATATTTTTGAACAAGATTAGTGAGAGGTTTTGATATCCTAGAGAAGGCTTTAATAAACCTCCTATAGAAACCAGCATGACCAAGGATACTACGAATACCTTTGATGTCTCTTAGACATGGCACTTCTCAATTGCCTCAACCTTAGCTCTATCAACTTCTATGCCTCTTTCAGAAACTTTATGCCCAAGAACAATCCCTTCATTAACCATGAAGTGGCATTTCTCCCAATTAAGAACCAGATTAGTTTCTTCACATCTCTGCATAACTTTATCAAGGTTGTGCAGACAATTGTCAAAAGAAGTTCCATAGACAGAAAAGTCATCCATGAAAACTTCTACAATTTCCTCACAAAAACCATGAAAGATAGCAGACATGCACCTTTGGAAAGTAGCATGAGCATTACATAAACCAAAAGGCATACGTCTATAAGCATAAGTTCCATAAGGGCAAGTAAAAGTAGTTTTTTCTTGATCTTGTTGTTTAACAGCAATTTGAGAGAAACCAGAATAACCATCAAGAAAACAAAAATGGGTCTTTTTAGACAACCTTTCCAACATTTGATCAATAAAAGGAAGCGGGTAGTGATCTTTCTTAGTAACTTTATTGACTTTCCTAAAATCGATGCACATCCTATAGCCTACCACTATTCTTTGATGAATAAGCTCATCATTATCATTAGGGACAACGGTAATACCTCCCTTTTTAGGAACACAATGAACATGACTAACCCATTCACTATCAGCAATAGGTTAAATAATACCAGCATCAAGGAGTTTCAATACCTCATTCCTTACCACTTCCTTCATCCTAGGATTTAAACGTCATTGGTGCTCCACTACTAGCTTCGCATCTGGTTCTATGTTGATAGAATGCTTACATATAGTAGGTGAAATCCCTTTTAAATCATCAAGAGTAGAGCCCATAGCTCCTCGATGTTTCCTCAAAACTTCCAATAACCTTTCTTATTCCTTCCCTGAAAGTTTAGCGCTAACAATAACATGATATATCATTTTATGATCAATATAAGAATATTTAAGATCATCAGGGAGAGGTTTTAGATTGAAAACCAGATCCTTTTTAGGTGGCATCGTGGTACCTAAGTCTTCTACAGGCAAGTCGTGCTTAAGCATCATAGGTTGATCACGGAGAATCCTGTCAATCTTATTCCTTTCTTCCATGAAGATTTCACTTTCATGATCTTCCATAAATTGTTGCAAAGCATTGTTGGGAGCAAGAGTAATAGAAGCAAGTTGTTCAACCCTAAAATCTTCATTATGGGTTTCCTCTTTGCAAGGTTCTTTAGAAAATTTCGAAAAATTAAACTCATAAGATTCCCCATCAAACTTAGTCAAGATTTTCTCCCTCTTGCAATCAATAATAGCTCCACAAGTACTCAAGAAAGGTCTACCAAAAATGATAGGGTAGGTTTTACTAGCAGCAGAACCAAGTACTAGAAAATCAGCAAGGTATTTAATCTTACCACAAAGAACTTCCACATCTCGTACAATACCAATTGGAGAGATGGTCTCTCTATTAGCAAGGTGAATAACCACATCAATCTCTTCCAACTCGCAAGGACTGATTTCATGCATAATTTCTCTGTAAAGCTCATAAGGAATAGCACTGGAACTTGCACCAATATCACACAAACCATAATAGCAATGATCACCAATTCTAACAGAAAGCACAGGAACACTAGCTTTTTTAGTTCTATTGGGATGTGAAACAATATTAAAGGCATCCTCACAAAATACTATGTGCCCATCTTGTACGCTTTTAGTGACAAGGTCTTTCACAATTGCTACCACAGGTTCAATGTTTATTGGTTCATCAGGTTTTACAGTTCTTTTTTCACTTTTGGTGATTACATTAGTTATCATAGGATGGTCCTTTACCTTTTCGGG
The DNA here is from genome assembly GCA_910589775.1 of Avena eriantha. Lineage (NCBI taxonomy): Eukaryota > Viridiplantae > Streptophyta > Magnoliopsida > Poales > Poaceae > Avena > Avena eriantha. The sequence continues at coordinate 504,556,145 of OU342742.1, forward strand.
GAAGGGAATCTTCTCGATATAAGGTTCGGGTAAGATGGGGTCAATAATGCAATACTCAGAACTTCCAATAGGAGCATAGTCAACAATATCTTTGTAAGGTGCATGGTAATTGTTCCATCCCCTTTTTGGAATTTCGATATAGGAAGCAAAAGCTCTAAAGCAATTCGTAATAACTTGCAAATCAAGACCATAAATATTACTAATATTTTGAAAGTCATCGGTTCCCATAAAAGATTCAATGCATTCATAATCATAATTTATACCTGACTTCCTACCTTTGTCATTCTCCCAAGCTTCAGCATTGTCTTGAATACGGTCCAGAAGATCCCATTTAGCTTCTTCTTCCATACGAGTGAATGATCCAGCACAAGAAGCATCCAATAAATCCTTGTCATGTAGCGGGAGTCTTGCATAAAAGTTATTGATAATAATATTGTTGGGGAGCTCATGAATGGGACATTTGAGCATTAGTAACTTCAATCTGCCCCAAGCTTGAGTTGTACTCTCTCCATCAAGAGGCCAAAAGTTCTATATTTGATCCGATCTTTATGAATCTCACTACGAGGATAAAACTTTGAATAAAAGAGAGGTACTATTTCCTCCCATTCCAGAGCTTGACCAATCTTCAGCAGCTTATACAATTCCTCAGCTCTTCCTTTCAGCGATAATGAGACTAACTTCTTCTTAACTTGATCTATAGTAATACCTGCACACTTGAACAACCCACATAATTCGTGTATAAAGAGCAAATGATCACCAGGATGGACAGTTCCATCCCCAACATAGTAGTTATCCATAACACGATCAATAATTCTTGTAGGTATTTTGAAAACATCATTCTCAGCAGGTGGTGGCTTATCTACTACCTTATCAGTGGTAGTAGCATTACCAAATAAGAAACTCAGCGAATTATCCATAACAAAAATAAAGAAACTAACAGTAGTAAACAATACTCATAGTAGAAGTTTCCTTTACCAGTTCCACTCTCCAATAGCGCTTCACTCCCCGGCAACGGCGCCAGAAAATAGTCTTGATGACCCACAAGTCTAGGGGGTGTATCGCAGTATTTTCGATAAGTAAGAGTGTCGAACCCAACGAGGAGCCGAAGGTGCTGGCTAGTGGTATGGATAAGGAATTCTCTGCAACTACTTAACAAACGGATTTTTAGGGGTTTTTGATAAAGCAAGTAAACAAAGTACGAGTAAATAAAAGACAGTAGGAATAAATGCAGCAAGTGGCCCAATCCTTTATGAAGCAAAGGATAAGCCGGTTGTATTTCTTAAGATGACCAAACGTTCTCGAGGACACAAGGGAAGACTGTCAAGTGCTTTCACTTCATATAGTTGATTAATCTTCTTTAGCTTGCTAAGTGTTGTGTGGGTGAACCTGTGCTAATGTACCACCCATCCAAGACTAATACATACTTGTGATTATACCCCTTGCAAACATCCGTAAGTACAAGAAAGTAATTAAGGTAGAAACCTAACCACAGCTTTAAACTCTAAGACCCTTACATCCCTTGTGCAATGGTTTCCTAACGGGGGTTCAGGTTTCTGTCACTCCGGCAACCCCTACGATTAGTAGCCAAATACACAATGCATTCCCCTTGGCCCATATAGGTGAAGTGTCATGTAGTCGACGTTCACATGACACCACTAGAAGAAGTACACCACAACTTAAATAACAATCTATTGAATCTTTCTCAACACAACTCCACTAATAACAACAAGACTTCTCCCATGTCCTCAAGAACAAAGCGAACTACTCACAAGACATCATATGGATCATGATCAGAGGTGGAATAATGATGTATAACAATCTGAACAGAAACAATAATTCAATGGTTCACTCAATAACATCAACTACAAAGAGTAATCAACACCGGGAAAGTTTCCCCTATGAACTATGCAAGATTCAACGCAATTGTTATAGTAATATCGAGATGGTGATCAGGGTGCTGCTGGTGATGATGGTGGTGATGATGATGATGATTATCCCGATGAAGGCCAGCTTGATGGTGGTGTTGATGGCAATGATCTCCCCTCTTCGGGAAGGAATTCCCATGGCAGAAATCTATCTGCCAGAGAGATCTTTGTCTCTCGGTGTTTTCCACCCCGCAGAGGCAGCGAAATCTTTTTGTGGTCGCTCCCCGAGTCTTAGGGTTTCGGGAGGATGATATACGCCAGAGGGGAGAGCCAGAGGTGGGCCAGGGTGGCCACACAACCTCTAGGCGCGGCCTAGGGCTACCCGGATTTTCTGATCTTCGCGAATTTTGCCTCCAAACATCGCGTTTTCCATCAGAATCCTGACTGCAGCGGTCCATGCTCCAAAAGTCATCAACCATGGAAAAATAGATGAAATAACATAAGTATCACCTCTCAATATGAAATATATCAATGAATAATTGTGAATTATGACATAGAATAGTGATGCAAAATGGACGTATCAACCACCACACATCCACACATTCCCCGCCACACATCCACACATTTCCCGCCGCCTACTTTAGGTTGCCCCACGTGTTCGTTCACGACTCGGCGACAACGACGCCGGAGTACTGGGCTCCATCGGGCATGTCCGAAACTGGGCTCCGCTGGGCTGGCACTGGGAGGGGCTACCTTCCGGGACATGTAGCTTTGTGAGGAATCCGGGTCCCGTCATTGACCCGGAGATTCTTTGGTGGCGGTCGCATGATCCATGAGGGGTGTAGAGGGAGCCGGCCCCCGAGGAGGTGGTATGGAGGCGTGTCAGGGAGAAGGAAGAGCACGTCCTCCACTATAGGTATGTGTTGGAGGTCAGGTTTTCCAATACCTGGCAGCTTCTTCAGGGACCTCACCCGAGCTATGCTCCTGTTATGGTTCCCTCTCTTTGGGTGACCACCTCCCGCGGCTCAGAACCTGGTCGTCGACGTCTAGTTAGATTGAGCAAGATGTATTACATGAAAGGAGGGCCTTTATGTCTCAAATAAAAGGTTTAATACATTACATAGATTTATGTTTCGAATAAAAGGTTTAATACATTATTACACATCACCAACATCTAGTGTTGTGGTTTTCTTCTGCCCCATAGCCATGGAGAATCTTCATCATTTAATAGGATGCTTGGGTCAGTTTTCACTTTGAATGGCGGAATTTCATGAAACTTATTGTAATCTTCTAACATGTCTGTCTTGTCATCCACTCCAACGATGTTTCTTTTCCATGAAAGAACTATGTGGCACTTTGTCTCCTTGTATTCTGTATTCTGTTGCTTATCTTTCCTTTTTCTCGGTTTGGTAGACATGTCCTTCACATAGAAAACCTGAGCCACATCGTTGGCTAGGACGAATGGTTCATCCATGTACGCAAGATTGTTGATATCGACTATTGTTATACCGTACTTTTGGTCTACATGTACTCCACCTCCTGTCAGCTTGACCCATTTATACCAAAACAAAGGGACCTTAAAAGTAGGTCCATAGTCAAGTTCCCATATCTCCTCTATGTACCCATAATATGTGTCCTTCTGCCCATTGTCATCTGTTGCATCAAAGCGGACAACACTGTTTTGGTTGGTGCTCTTTTTATCTTGGGCAATCATGTAAAATGTATTCCCATTAATCTCTTACCCTTGGAAAGTACATATAGTCAAAGCAGGTAACCTGGCCAACAAGTACAACTGATCTCCAACAGTGGTGTTATTCATGAGATGTGTCTGCTACCAACTACTGAAATTCTTCTCATGTTCCCCTTTAATCAAGGAGTCAGGCTTCCTCGGGTTTTCGGAGCGTAGAATATTCTTGTGTTTCTCGATATACGGAGCCACCACAGTGGAATTGTGTAGAACCGTGTAGTGTGCTGGAGTGAAAGAATGCCTGTCCCTACATACCATTGATTTCCTTCCTAGTGTGCCTTTTCCAGTCAGCTTCCCCTCATACCGAGATTTAGGAACACCAATCGGCTTAAGGTCAGGAAGAAAGTCAACACAAAACTCAAAGACCTCCTCTATTCCATAGCCCTTAGAGATGCTTCCTTCTGGCCTAGCATGGTTATGAACATATTTCTTTAAGAGTCCCATGAACCTCTTGTTGGGTCCGCAGCATAGAAAACAAAAAAATTCCTACAGTGTGAACTACACGCCAAGATCTATCTACTAGGTACAAAGCAACAGGTGGACATACATCCAACGAGAACTTACCCTCGTAGACAAAGAGCTTTGTTAACGAGTAGGAACTCGTGGTTGATGTAGTCGTACACTTGCCGATCTCAAGATCGTGAGGAAGTCCGAGCGCCGCAACTCAGCAGCGCATCCGCACTCGCACACACGTTCAAGCCACCGTACAACCTCCACCTCCTCGCTCTAGCGATCCAGCGGAAGCAGCAACTCCTTCTAGACGAAATGCCACCGGGAACATGTATCTCGCTAATCCGAGACCATGGGGGAATAATTCTAGAGGGGGAGAGAGATCCTTCACAAGGAGTGTTGGAGATATGCCCAAAAGAGAAAATAATAAAGTGGTTATTATTATATCTTTATGTCTATGATAAATGTTTACATCTCATGCTATAATTGTATTATTAGGAAACACTAATACATGTGTGTTTTGTAAACATGTAAGAGTCCCTAGTAAGCCTCTTGTTAAACTAGCTTGTTGATTAATGGATAATCATGGTTTCCTGATCATGGACATTGGATGTCGTTAATAACAAGATCATATCATTAGGAGAATGATGTGATGGACAAACACCCGTAGTAAGCGTAGCATAAGATCAAGTCATTAAGTTCGTATTGCTGTAAGCTTTCAAATACATAGTAACCTATTCCTTCGACCATGAGGTTATGTTAATCACCATCACCGGATGGATACTTTGATGACATCAAACGCCGCTTCGTAACTGGGTGGTTATAAAAGTGTCATTGGGTATTCTGAAAGTATGTGTTGAAGCGCATGAACCAAGATTGGGATTTGTCCATCCATATGACGGATAGATATGCTCTGGGCCCTCTCGGTGGAATGTCATCTAGTTAGCTTGCAAGCATGTGACTAGGTCACAAGGGATGACATATCACGGAACGAGTAAAGAATACTTATCAGTAATGAGGTAGAACTAGGTATAGAGATACCGACGATCAAACCTCGGATAAGTATAGTATCGCGAGACAAAGGGAATTAGTTTTCGTATGTAAATGGTTCTATCGATCACGAAGTCATCGTTGAGTATGTGGGAGCCATTATGGATCTCCAGGTCCCGCTGATGGTTATTGATAGGAGATGTGTCTCTGTCATGTCTGCATATTCACGAACCGTAGGGTGACACACTTAAGGTTCGAAGTTGTTTCAAGTAGATATGGAATATGCGTTGGAGACCGAATGTTGTTCGGAGTCTCGGATTGGATTCGAGACATCACGAGGAGATCTAGAATGGTCCGGAGAATAAGATTCATATATTGGAGATCATTTTCTGAGTTAGGAAATGTTCCGGAGTATTTGTATGAGGGTTCTAGAAGGTTTCGGAATGTTCTGGAATGTTCTGGAAGGTTTCTTGGAGTTTGCTTGAAAACCAAGGAAGGGATCAAGGAGTCCTGGTGGGTCAAGACTAGGAGTCGTGGGGGAGGAGGACTCCTCCCCCCACTCCCCAATCCGTCGGCCTAGAGGAAGGGGAGTCCTACAAGGACTCCCCCTCCCATGGCGCCTCACCCCCCTTAAATAGAGGGGCAGGGGCGCCCCCTCCACCCCTGCTCCCATAACTCCCAATCTCTGCCGCCTCTCTCCTCCACCTTTCTTCTGCACAGGCATAGGCGAAGCCCTGCAGGATTCTCTACTCCACCACCACCACCACACCGTCGTGCTTCTGGGATTCCGTGGAGAAGATCTACTACCTCCGCTGCTCGCTGGAACAGGGAGAGGAAGGTCTGCTTCGACTCGGCACGTGTGACCGACTGCGGAAGCGCTGCCGAAACGCGGCGCCGGAAGGATCGTAAACTTGACCGACTACGGGAGCGCTGCTGGAACGCGACGCCGGAAGGATCGTCCACTCGATCTTGAGATCGGCAAGTGATCGACTACATCAACCACGAGATCTAATCTCGTTAACGCTTTCGGATCTACGAGGGTTAGTTCCTTTCTATCTCGTTGCTCATGTTTAGTAGATTAGATCTTGGCTTTTATCTAGATTGGATCTAGGTTTTGTTCGTTCTTGCGGTAGAATTTTTTTGTTTTCCATGCTACGAACCCTTAGTGGTATCAGAGCCGTATCTATGCGTAGATCTGTTGCACGAGTAGAACACAATGTTTTTGTGGGCGTTGATGCTTTTGTTGTCGGTGTCTTAGCGTGTACTTTGCATCTTGCGGCATGGTGGGATGAAGCGGCTCGGGCTAACATTACATATCATCGCACATGAGACTTGCTCCACGCTTGACGTGCAACTTGCTTTGGACAAGTGGCTTTGCGGGTGTCTGTCTCTCCCACCATAGTTAAGATTCAATTTACAATGAGCATCTGACAACACTTGTATCAACGTTGTGGTTCTTGTTCGTTGGTAAGATCGGTCTTATGCGAAAGCCCCAAACCACGTAAAACTTGCAAAGAAAATTAGAGGCGTCTAACTTGTTTTTGCAGGGGTTTTGTGATGTGATATGGCCATCATGTGATTGTGATTATATTTGATGTATGCAATGATCCTTGTTGTAATATGGCAACCGGCAGGAGCCTAATGGTTGTCTTTTAATTCTGTTAAGACCTGCGTGTCTATTCATCTTGTAATAGCTTTATTCCAAGTAGTTGTAATAGTTACTAGTGATGATGGACAACCATGAAGCGGCGCCACTGACCTTGACGCAATGCTGGTGATGATGGAGATCATGTTCGTGCTTTGGAGATGGAGATCAAAGGCACAAGAAGAAAGGCCATATCATATCACATATTATGAATTGCCTGTGATGTTGAGCCTTTATGCATCTTATATTGCTTAGATCACGACGGTAGCATTATAAGATGATCCCTCTCACTAAATATCAAGTAATAAAGTGTTCGTCCTTAGTTGGCACCGTTGCTAAGACTCATCGTTTCGAAGCATCTCGTGATGATCGGGTGTGATAGACTCTACGTGTGCATACAACGGGTGCAAGCCAGATTTGCACATGCGGAAACTAAGGTTAACCTTGACGAGCCTAGCATGTATAGACATGGTCTCGGAACACGGAATACCGAAAGGTAAAGCATGAGTCATATGGATGATATGATGAACATGTTGATTGTTCGCCTTTAAAGCTACATCATCTCACGTGATGATCGGACTTGGTGTAGTGGATTTGGTTCGTGTAATCACTAAAACAACTCGAGGGATGTTGTTTTGAGTGGGAGTTCATTTGTAATTTGGATTAGTCGAACTCAATTTATCATAAACACAATCAAAGTGAATTTGCATAGTTTGGTGTAGTCATTGGCATCCGTTCACCACCTTACGCTTAGTTATAGTTGAGATAGTAGAACTATAGAAATTCTGGATATTTACTTTACGAACTGGTATCGTATTGTTTTTGAATGTCAATTTAAAGTTTATAAGTCATATTGCAAACTTTCAGCTAACTCTATTTGCTCCATGAAGTTTAATAAGTAGTATTAAATCAAGAGTAAGAATTCCAATGTTAGTATCTAAAGTATCATGTTTGCCTCCATGATTCTTGATACTCAAAAGATTGTTTTTAATATCAAGTTTATCTAAGAGCTGAAAGCAATGTTTCAGAAACCATCATATCTGAAAGGTATTGCGATATCTAAAACAATGTGTTGGTTACAACATGATAGAGTATACGTCCTCATATTTGATGAGAATTTGTGAGGTTGGAGACGCTAGTCGTCCTAATCCTCCAAAAGGTTTTGAAAAAGAAACATTATACTCGCAATTCACCTTTATAAGCTATAGCAGCTTGATCATGAAAGTTGTCATGATAAGGATGAATAGAAGATGTAAGTAAAATATTTACTACACTAAAAGATTACTAAAGAATGGAATTTTGAAAGAATGCCAAACATTTGATGATGGTGATCCACCTCAAAGTGCAAGTCCAAAGGTATTAGTAGTTGACTATATACGCTTTGTACCATGTGTCATGTTGATGACACCACTATTGATGTTGATACATTCTTTTAAAAGAAAAGGAATTGCTGAAAGAGAATCTATAAAATATTTGGCAGAAAATAAAAGGTTGGAGATGTCCAGCTTAGGCATATAGAAGATACATGTTATGGCTGTATTCCTTGGTTGTTAAACAATGTGGCTCTTAGGTATTGGATACCGAATTGGTTGGTATGCTATGTCATACAGGACAACGTAATTCATGAACTACAATGGCCTAAGTAACTAGAAAGAGAATAAGTGATGATGTTCATCAAAAACAAATAAAGTGTTATTGTGTTTTTGGTTGACATCAAACCTAGCCTTCAAGATTTGTTATTTTGTTCCGGTATTACAAGAACAATGGTTGTTCAAATAATTACCGTATTCCATAAAGGATGGATGAACTTTTACAAGTCTGGTGGGAGAAATCACATCCATAAACACTATTGCTAAAATGTCGCAAGACAAATGATTGAAAGATCACTTGCGAAGTGACATCGCCGTTTAAATTATATTGAAAGGGATACATGAAGAAACTCCATGTTGATGGATTTTTGGAGTCTTTGATTTTGATCAAATGACGCTTGTGATACTTTCCTGGAGATAATTAAAACTCCGTTCGTAGGCCAAAAGAGGAATGGACGACTAACTGATTGCAATTTGTACATATTGATGTATATAGTCCATTATGTGTAGTCGTGGGCGATAGATTTCAACTTCATATGCTTTCTCCGAATATTTGAGTGAGTATATGTATATATTTATTCAATAAGGAAGAAGTATGAAACATTTGAAAAAATGTTCAAAGACTTTCAAGATGAAGTTGAAAATCATTGTAACAAGAAAATAAAGAGTTTATGATTCGATTATAAAGAAAGATGTTTGAGTTACAAGTTTAGCAAAACACCTAAGATTTGAGGAATCGTTCCATGGATTTGCATTTCCCAAAACACCATAGGAGTATGGAGTGTTCAAGATATGTAATGAAACCGTGTTTGACATGGTAAGATCAAAGGTGTCATTTATAAAACTGACATTATATATTAACAATTAAAGCTTTAGTGACTACCGCTTTTACACTTAAAATAGCTCCATCGTGATCCGTTGAAATGACACCATATAAGTCATGGTTTGGGATAAAACCCGAATTGTCTTTTCTTAAATTTTGGTATGTTATGCATAAGTAAAATGTTTACAACCAAAGTCGGATAAGCACGTCTTTGTAGGTTATCCCAAAGAATTTGTTGGGAATTTCTCCATAACGCCGAAGACAAAAGAGTTTGTTGCTTGGAACGTCAAGTTTCTCGAGAAGGAATTTTTCATGAAAAGTTAAGTGGGAGGACAATAGAACTTTGATAAGGTTGTTGAACCTTAGCTATATGTGCTAAGTAGCGCAGTGCCGGAAAGTGTCCCGGTGAGGGCCACAATGCTCATCGCTCTCGTGATTACAAAAGGTGTGATCTCGGAGATTAGAGTTCCTATAGAACCATGTGGGTCGGTAAGAATCAAATAGTAAGATTTGATAAGCAAGTCGTTATTGTTTTGACAATGATGAACCGACTACATGCAAAGAAGAGATGATGGGCCCTGACTCCATAAAATGACAAGAAGTCATGGAATCCGTGATAGCATCCATACACGAGAAATCAAGTTTTTGAACTTTGAAGACACTCCGGAAAGGCGTGAAGTCTATCGGTCGTGTTTGGATCTATAAAGAAATAGACATGGATGTTTCAAATCTATGAAATAGTCGACATGTCGGAAAGAGTTTACGACAATGTTCAAGGAATTGACTATGATAAGATTTGATCTTTCATAGCGATATTTAGTCTGGACGGATTAATGTAGCAACCACTACATATATTTTGGTATATGGTAGTTGAACAAACAAAACAAGTTCTTCTAATAGAATGGTTACCTAGGACGTGTACATGACACGATCCAAAGGGTTTTGTTAATTCAAAGGATGCTAAAAGAGTATGCAAAACTTCAATGGTTAAAGTAAGCATAGCGGAGTTGGAATCTTCACCATGATGAAACTGTTAAAAGAGTTTAAATTCATCGGAGATAATGAAGATGCTTGCATTTGCAAGAAATTAAGTGGGAGCGCTGAGACATATTTCTAATACATTATGTAGAGGACATATTGTTGATTGGAAATGATGTATCTTGTATTGACACAGGTTAAGAATTTCATTTCGATGAAAGACTTAGGCATAACCCAAGAATTAGGCATCAATGTCTATATGAATAGATTGAGGCGCTAATATGGTTTTGCCAAATGTACATAGATAAGATGTTGAATGAGTTCAATATGGAAACAACAAGAAAGGTTCTTGACGCACGGAAAGGACTGAATCAAGATTCAAGTGTGTTGACACGAGATTCAAGTGTTTTGACACTTGGTGAAATCACAAGAATATTTTGATCAATCATTCTTTGAGATGTACACATCCAGATATGTCCTATGCTCTAAATGTTATGAGCATATACCAGAATGATTCATAAGATGATCATTGGACAATAGTAAAGATATTCTTATGAGCTTTGGAAGAACTAAGAATATATCATGTATAAGTGACAAATAGTTAAAGGTAGTTCATTGTAAAGTGTTACATTGATACTAGTTTTGTCACAAGATACAAATTAAATTTATCTCAATTTAGACGATGGGTGGCACAATATAATGGAAAGGATGTTCCATGATGGATTTGGATGAGTTCCAAAGTTGAGATATTGTGACGGATACTACAACAAAAGGCTAAGTATATAACTGCAATAGTAGCAGCAAAGGAGGGCATTTGTGTTAAGTAGTTTGTTATCAAACTTGGCGTGGTTCATAGCAGGATAATACTATGAAGATACATTGTATGACAATTGTATCAACATAATTTAATCCCAAGGAACTAAAGGTCTCACCAAAGCACCAAATTTATACAATGCCATCTCATTGGAGAATGAGTAATGCGTAGAGACGCAAGGACATGCAAATACACACGGACCTGGAAGTGTCAGATCCGAAGATTATGTTTACCACTTGCAATTGTGTCTATACAACACCAGAAAGCCATAGGTGTTGAATGCACAAGTTTTTAACTAGATTATTGACTCTATTGCAAGTGGGAGACTGTTGGAGATATGCCCAAGAGACAATAATAAAGTGGTTATTATTATATCTTTATGTTTATGATAAATGTTTACATCTCATGCTATAATTGTATTATTAGGAAACACTAATACATGTGTGTTTTGTAAACATGTAAGAGTCCCTAGTAAGCCTCTTGTTAAACTAGCTTGTTGATTAATGGATGATCATGGTTTCCTGATCATGGACATTGGATGTCGTTAATAACAAGATCATATCATTAGGAGAATGATGTGATGGACAAACACCCGTAGTAAGCGTAGTATAAGATCAAGTCATTAAGTTCGTATTGCTGTAAGCTTTCAAATACATAGTAACCTATTCCTTCGACCATGAGGTTATGTTAATCACCATCACCGGATGGATACTTTGATGACATCAAACGCCGCTTCGTAACTGGGTGGTTATAAAAGTGTCATTGGGTATTCTGAAAGTATGTGTTGAAGCGCATGAACCAAGATTGGGATTTGTCCATCCATATGACGGATAGATATGCTCTGGGCCCTCTCGGTGGAATGTCATCTAGTTAGCTTGCAAGCATGTGACTAGGTCACAAGGGATGACATATCACGGAACGAGTAAAGAATACTTATCAGTAATGAGGTAGAACTAGGTATAGAGATACCGACGATCAAACCTCGGATAAGTATAGTATCGCGAGACAAAGGGAATTAGTTTTCGTATGTAAATGGTTCTATCGATCACGAAGTCATCGTTGAGTATGTGGGAGCCATTATGGATCTCCAGGTCCCGCTGATGGTTATTGATAGGAGATGTGTCTCTGTCATGTCTGCATATTCACGAACCGTAGGGTGACACACTTAAGGTTCGAAGTTGTTTCAAGTAGATATGGAATATGCGTTGGAGACCGAATGTTGTTCAGAGTCTCGGATTGGATTCGAGACATCACGAGGAGATCTAGAATGGTCCGGAGAATAAGATTCATATATTGGAGATCATTTTCTGAGTTAGGAAATGTTCCGGAGTATTTGTATGAGGGTTCTAGAAGGTTTCGGAATGTTCTGGAATGTTCTGGAAGGTTTCTTGGAGTTTGCTTGAAAACCAAGGAAGGGATCAAGGAGTCCTGGTGGGTCAAGACTAGGAGTCGTGGGGGAGGAGGACTCCTCCCCCCACTCCCCAATCCGTCGGCCTAGAGGAAGGGGAGTCCTACAAGGACTCCCCCTCCCATGGCGCCTCACCCCCCTTAAATAGAGGGGCAGAGGTGCCCCCTCCACCCCTGCTCCCATAACTCCCAATCTGTGCCGCCTCTCTCCTCCACCTTTCTTCTACACAGGCATAGGCGAAGCCCTGCAGAATTCTCTACTCCACCACCACCACCACACCGCCGTGCTTCTGGGATTCCGTGGAGAAGATCTACTACCTCCGCTGCTCGCTGGAACAGGGAGAGGAAGGTCTGATTCGACTCCGCACGTGTGACCGACTGCGGAAGCACTACCGAAACGCGGCGCCGGAAGGATCGTGAACTTGACCGACTGCAGGAGCGCTGCTGGAACGCGACGCCGGAAGGATCGTCCACTCGATCTTGAGATCGGCAAGTGATCGACTACATCAACCACGAGATCTAATCTCGTTAACGCTTTCGGATCTACGAGGGTTAGTTCCTTTCTATCTTGTTGCTCATGTCTAGTAGATTAGATCTTGGCTTTTATCTAGATTGGATCTAGGTTTTGTTCGTTCTTGCGGTAGAAATTTTTTGTTTTCCATGCTACGAACCCATCAAGGAGGTGTGTGGATGAAGGAGGGAATGGGTGGCCTTTTATAGGAGGAGGGGGGTGCCCCCTCTCTCCATGGCCTACGCATGGGGGGTTGACCCCTCACCTCCCCCATTCATGTGGTGGTAACCCCTCCACATTAAAATGCCTCTTCACATTCCCTTTTAAAGTCTCCACTTTAAATGCATTAAATTTCTCCAAATTTAATGCTCTCTCATTTAATAAAACTCTTTTTATTAAATTTATTCAGAATTTTGTTAAATACTTTAATTAACAAACATTCACATATATCCCCTTGTAATATTTCATTATCACATGCAGAACCACCTTCTGCAATTTCACCCGAAAGAATTTCCGGTTTCTATTGAAACAATTCCTGCGCTTTGCAATTCTTTCGTATAAAACATATGTGCTCCAAAATGATGTCCGGTGACTCTTAAGTGTGCCACCCTACGGTTCACAAATAATGCAGACATGATCGAGACCCTTCTCCGATCAATAATCAGCAGCGGGACCTGGAGATCCGTACTGACTCCTACACATTCAACGATGACTTCTGTGATCGTGAGAACCTTTAACGCTTGTAACTAAATCCCTTTGTCTCTCGATATATTACATGTCCGAGATTCAATCATCGGTATCTCCATACCTAGTTTGATCTCGTTACCGACATGCACTCTTTTCTCGTTCCTGTGATATAACATTCTAGTGATCACATCACTTGCTTGCAAGCTATCCTAATGTGATATCACCGAGAGGGCTCAGAGTATATCTATCTGTCATCTGGATTGACAAATTCCACTCTTGATCCATGAGACTCAACATAACACCTTCGTAGTACTGAACCCATCTTTATAGTCACCCTGTTACGGTGTGACGTTTGACGTTATCAAGATACTCTTCCGGTGTCAGAAATTAACATGATCTCATGGTCTAAAGATAAAGATTACTTCGTATGACGTTATAGCAATATAAACATAATGACTTGATCGTAATGCTATACTTCGCATGAATGTTCATCACATCATTCCACCAATGGTGTGACCTTGTTATTAACAACATCCAATGTCCATGGTCAGGAAACCTTGATCATCTTGCTAATAAACAAGCTAGTTTATAAGAGAGGCATAATTAGGAACCCTTTTTGTTTATGAAACACACATGTATTGATGTTTCCGATCAATACAATTCTAGCATGTAAAATAAACATCTATCATATATAAGGAATATATAATAACAACTTTATTATTGCCTCTCAGGGCATATTTCCTTCACCTCTCGAAGGGGAACATATTGTGTAGAAACACAGGACCGAGAATTCTAATCTCTTTGACTAGGTGAACTAGGAGGTGCGTCATAATATTGAAGAAGGATGGCATGAACAACAACTCGAAGCTGACTAGACATTGGACCACATCAATTTGTAACCTTGATAGACATTCTTGATCGATTACCTTCTGAGAAATTGCATTGAGGAATGCACATACCTTCACAATGGCTAGTCGAACATTTTCTGGTAGAATTCCCCTCAATGCAACCGGAAGCAATTGCGTCATAAGCACGTGGCAGTCATGAGACTTTAGGTTTTAAATTTTTTTCTCTTTCATATTTACTATTCCCTTTATATTCGACGAGAAGCCAGACGAGACCTTGATACTGAAAGGACTTCAAAAAAGATTTCCTTCTCTTCATTGGTAAGAGTGTAGCTAGCAAGCCCTTAAAACTGCCATGGATGCTTGCCTTCTCGTCTTTTATGATGTTGCTGGTCCTCTCGTGCTGCCTGGGTATCTTTTGACTTCCCATACATGCCCAGGAAGCCTAGAATATTCACACAAAGATTCTTCATCAGGTGCATCACGTCGATTGCAGAGCGGACCTCATGCACTTTCCAATAGGGTAGCTCCCAAAATATAGATTTCTTATTCCACATAGGTGTGTGTCCGCCGGCGTCTTTCGGAACAGGTTGTCCTCCACGACCCTTTCCAAAGATTACATCCAAATCCTTGACCATACCAAATACATCAACACTAGTACGGGGGACATGCTTCGTCCGGGTTTCTGCCTTGCCATTGAAATGCTTGCCTTTCTTCCTTAAGAGATGACTGGGCGGAAGAAAACAACGATTGTACGGGTACACATTCTTCTTACATTTATCCAGATATATACTTTCAGTCTCATCTAAACAGTGTGTGCATGCATTGTATCCTGTGTTCGTCTGTCCTGAAATGTTACTAAGAGCAGGCCAATCGTTGATGGTTACGAACCGCAACGCTTGTAGGTCAAATTCCTGCTATTTGTGCTCACCCCACACATGTACACCTGGTTTGGCCCACAACTGTAAAAGTTCATCAACTAATGGCCTTAGGTACACATCAATGTCGTTGCCGGGTTGCTTCGGGCCTTGGATGAGCACTAGCATCATAATGAACTTCCGCTTCATGCACAACCAAGGAGGAAGGTTGTAGATACATAGAGTCACGGGCTAGGTGTTGTGACTACAGTTCTACTCCCCAAAAGGATTCATGCCATCGGTACTTAGACGAAACCATAAGTTCCTTGCGTCACCAGCAAAGTCCAGGAAGTCTCTCTCGATTTTTCTCCACTGCCAACCATCAGCAGGGTGCCTCAACTTCCCGTCTTTCTTACGTTCTTCCATGTGCCATCGCAACAACTTTGCATGCTCTTTGTTTCTGAACAAACGTTTCAACCGTGGTATTATAGGATCACACCACATCACCTTGGCAGGAACCCTCTTCCTAGCTGGCTCGCCCTCAACATCGCCAGGGTAATCTTTTCTGATCATATACCGCAATGCAGTGCATACCGGGCATTTATCCATATTCTCGTACTTCTCACCGCGGTAGAGGATGCAGTCATTAGGGCATGCATGTATCTTCTGCACGTCTAATCCTAGAGGGAAGACAAGCTTCTTTGCTTCATACGTAAATGGAGGGCAATTCATTATTTCCTGGTAGCAGCTTCTTCATTATTACCAGCAACTTTTCAAATCCCGAGTCAGTCACACCGGTCTCTGCCTTCCACTTCAGCAATTCCAGTGTGTTACCCAGCTTCTTCTGGCCATCTTCACAAGTTGGGTACAACAATTTGTTGTGGTCTTGTAACATCTTCTCGAACTACAACCTCTCCTTTTCTGTGTTGCAGTCTTGCTTTGCATTAGAAATAACCCGACCAAGATCATCAGCAGGTTCATCTAGTTCCTGTTCTTCTTCATTGTCTTCCATTATGGTATCAGTGTATTCAGGGAACATAGATCGGTAGTTGTCATCATCGTTCTCTTCTTCATCATCGTCTCATCACAACCCCTATTTCTTCGTGCTTGGTCCAAATATTATAGACGAACATGAAGCCAGATCGAAGCAGGTGGCTCTGAATGAATCTTGAGAAAGTGTGAGCCTATTCACTTCGACACTGGACACATGGAAAACACATAAAACCATCCCACCGCTTGTTCGCCTCGGCCACAAGGCGAAAAGAACGCATGCCTCCTCTGTAAGAGTCAAAGCGCCGGTCACCGTACATCCATGGATGACTCATCTGCATCATACAACCATATATATCAAACGAAATCACGATGATAAAATTACTACCGTGCAGTCTAAATGAGAAAATACTTGCTAACCTTTTAGGACACCTGGAAACAAAGATGAGAAAATGTAAGTGTGGCTCTGGCACCTCATATCATGTTTTGTCTTGTGTGAACTCAAGTGGCATCACACTAACAGGCATTTCACTGAACACCTCTAGTGCATATGAAGAAAAAATTAGCACAAAGTTATACCCACCTCACATAGGAAAAAATTAGGAGAGAGTGGAGGGCTGCGTGCATTATATATAGGGCCAGATCATTAGTCCCGGTTCTGCCAGGACCACGCGGTCGTGCCCAGACCCATTAGTCCCGGTTTGTATACAGACCGGGACAAAGTTCTTCGGCGACCTCGGGCCGTCCGGTTCGGACCATTAGTCCCAATCGCAGCCACGGCCGGGACTAGTGGCCCGAACCAAAGGCCATTTTTCTACTAGTGATATCATCCTCCGCTCCTTTTAATATGGTGTCTCAAAATGTTGTAAACGGTGGGATCTGGGCGTTTGGAGCCCGAGCTACATGGAATCCATTTCTGAATAATTCGAAAATATCTGTTTGAAGTTTCAAGGAAAATGGATCAAACATCCGTGGTGTAGAAAATAATATTCTCTATCCAACACACAAAGTCTCTCCTCGAGATACCTAGTATTTTGGGTTTCACAAAAATGTGAAAATCTGACATGAAATTAGTGAATAGAGCCAAATTTCAAACCACAAAATTTTGACATATTTTGTCATTTTTATTGAGCCTAGAACACAAGGAATTTTAGGTTGAGACATTGTGTTGGATAGAGCACATCATTCTCTACATCTAGATTCTTTTTCATAATATTTTGATACTTTGAAATCAAGTTTTCGAAGTTTGAAAAATAAAATGCTCCGTGTAGCCAGAGCTCCGAAACGAGTATCTAGTAAACCGGTAGCACTTATATAGGTGGTAGTACTAGCTATCTTCTTGCTCAAACATCCAAACTCTTCTACCAATAATATATTAACTAGACGAACATACGAGCTTCGCCTCATCCAGCTTCATCTCGTTTTGCTATGGCTCACTTCCTTTCATTTCTCATTTAGGCGATTAGATACCATGACACCGTTAGAAGATGAGATTCAAAAAATCTATGGATGGAGATTTAAAGAATTTAAAACTTAGTCATATTTCTATATGGTTATGTTGATGAGCACACAATTAAAGCTTTTGGACTTCATCTCCTATCGTTGTTTCTCCTCGACCTTCCAGTTTGTGCCGGTTCTTGTCGATTCATGTTCTCTTACCACATGGTATATGGTTTCAGCATATGTCGGTAGGTACATAGCCATCTTGAAGCTGCAGTCTGGATAAATGAAATGGATCAACGGATTGTTAATATTTCATTAACTTACAAAAGAGAATGGTCATTAGCATACATTTTAGAATTTAGCAAACAACTTGTGTAATCAACTGTGCAGATAACACTGGTAGAAAAAGGGTCTTTTGTCCAGCACCCAAATACCATTGGTCCCGGTTCATTTCCTTAATCGGGACCAATGCCAGGCACCGGTCCTGGTTCATGCCGCCTGGGCATTGGTCCCGGTTCATCTCTAAGCATTGGTCCTGATTCGTGGCATTAACCGGGACCAATGCCACCGCGACGCACATATGGCGCTCTGTAAAGTATTGGTCCTGGTTGATGCCACGAACCGGGACCAAAAACCCCTCGATGGTCCGCAATCCGGGACAGACATCTAAATTAATTCGAGGCAGAAATTGAATCGAGGCAGAAATTAATTCGAGGCAGAAATTGAATTGATCAGTATTTTTGAAAAAATCTTCCACAAATTAATCGAGACAAATATCTAAATCGAGATATTTTATTAATTCGACCACAAATTCTTTCTAAACAAAGGTGCGATTTTACAAATTCTTCCTAGTCGACAATTTCACTTCCGCTGCCACTGTCCTCCGAGCCGCCGGCTTCCTTGTCGTCGTCGAACGAAACCTCCACGATTTCCACATTGTTCGGGAGACGGGAGTTATGACGCAGTTGCTTCCGGTTATGACGCAGTTGCCACGTGATTATGACGCAGTTGCTTCCGGTTGCATTGAGGGGGCTTCTATCGAAAAATGTTCGATTAGCCATTGTGAAGCTATGTGCATTTCTCAATGCAATATCTCGGAAGGTAATCGATCGAGAAAGTCTAGAAAGGCTACCGAAGGATGTTTTCCAATGTCTTGTCAGTTTTTAGTTGGTGTTCCCCCCGTCCCTCTTCAATATTATGACACATCTCTTAGTTCACCTAGTCGAAGAGATTTACATTCTTGGTCCTGTATTTCTGCACAATATGTTCCCCTTCGAGAGGTTAATGGGAGTCTTAAAGAAATATGTTCGTAACCGTGCCAGGCCAGAAGGAAGCATCTCCAAGGGCTATGGAACAGGGGAGGTCATTGGGTTATGTGTAGACTTTCTTCCTAACCTGAAGCCGATTGGTGTTCCTGAATCACGGTATGAGGGGAGACTGAGTGGAAAAAGCACGCTAGGAAAGAAAGCAATGATATTTAGGAACGGGCATTCTTTGAATCAAGCACACTACATAGTTCTACAAAGTTCTACCTTCGTGGCTCCGTATATCGAGGAACGCATGAATGTTGTACGCTCAAAGTTCCCGGGGAAGGATGAATACTGGATTAAAGAAAATCACATGGAGACTTTCGGCACTTGGTGGCAATTACATCTCATGAATGACACCACTATTGGAAATCAGCTCTACTTGTTGGCCGCGACACCATCTGCGACTGTATTGAATTTCCAAGGGTACGAGCTAAATGGGAATACATTTTACACGATTACCCAAGATAAAAAGAGCACCAACCAAAACAGTGGTGTCTTCTTTGATGCAACATGCGAGAATGGGAAAAATGACACATACTATGGTTACATAGAGGAGATATGGAAACTTGACTATGGACCTACTTTTAAGGTCCCTTTGTTTCGGTGCAGTTGGGTCAACATGAATGGAGAAGGGGTAAAGGTAGACCAGCTATATGGAATGACACTAGTGGATCTCAAGAATATTGGTTACAGAGACGAACCATTTGTCCTAGCCAATGATGTGGCTTAGGTTTTTTATGTGAAGGACATGTCCTCTAGACCAAAAAAAGAAAAAATAAGGAAACGAATACATCAGACGATGAGCCCAGGGATCACATAGTTCTTTCAGGGAAAAGAAACATCGCGGGAATCAAGGACAAGACAGACATGCCAGCAGATTATGATAAGTTTGATGAAATTCCGCCCTTCACCGTGAGAACTGACCCAAGCATCCCGTCAAGCGAAGAAGATGCTCCATGGTTACGACCTAAGAAGTGATCATAGGCAAGGGATCGACATACGCGACGAAGGATTCATACCCTAAACCCTAAACCCTATGTAAATCTATGTAATGTATGGAAACTTTATGTGATGTATGAAAACTTTATATGATAATTGGCTTCACAGAGCACCCCAATTTGGTGGTACCAATGCCAAACTTTAATTTGGTGGTTGCTTCACAGAACAGCCCGATTTCGGCACCTAAAAAATGGAAATTGGCTTAGTGCTGCCACCCAAGCAGCATAACATAGTGTCGGGCACTGATGACATAATGTCGACACACTCACCCCTGGCATAGTGCTACCACCCACCCAAAATAGTGTGGTCATTATTGGCTTAGTGCTTCTCACTTAGGAGATAGTGTCGACATGTTGTCGCCACATCCACATTTAGTCTCGGTTGGTGCCTCCAACCGGGACTAAAGGTTCATCATATCTTTAGTCCCGGTTGTTGGCTTTAATTTTTTTTTAGATTAGTACTAACTAATTGACTAACAGCAGGTATGAAGCTTCTTAGCCCTGGGCTGAGCCTCGCTGAACATGAAGTGGATCTCTGATGAAATAGCATGTTGTGAACCTATAAATGATTTTTAAAAAAAATTCACAAGCATTATATCATGTACATATCCCTGTCGAGCAACAAAATATTCTTCTTCTTCTTCTATCTACCGTCACAAAATCCATTGCAACAAAAATAAGAACCAAAACTACGAAGGCATACTTATATATAGTGGCACCCTAGCATTTTAATCACCGACTGTTTAAGCAAACCAGAAACATGAACACGCTGGGGAGCTACCAAATTAAATTACGGAGTGCCTCTATGGCGAGCTCCTCGAAGATGTCTGAGAACGGGATCCTAAGACATCTTTGAGAAGCTCTGCCGTAGTGGTATCCCTACTCTCGCACACCATCTTTCAGTTTATATCTTCTCTAGCTAGATCAGTATGCTGGTGGAGCTAACTAATTTCACATATTAGAGAGTGCCTCTATGGCGAGCTCCTCGAAGATGTCTGAGGACGGGATCCTAAGACATCTTCGAGAAGCTCCGCCGTAGTGGTGTTCCTGGTCTCGCACACCATCTTGCAGTTCGTCATAACAATGCATACCTATTTATAGATTAAGTAACACAACATAGTGTCGGGCACTGATGACATAATGTCGACACACTCACCCCTGGCATAGTGCTACCACCCACCCAAAATAGTGTCGTCATTTACTGGCTTAGTGCTGCCCACTGAGGACATAGTGTCGACATGTTATCGTCACATCCATATTTAGTCCCGGTTGGTGCCTCCAACCCGGACTAAAAGTTCATCATATCTTTAGTCCCGGTTCTTGGCTATAATTTTGTTTTTAGATTAGTACTAACTAATTGACTAACGGCGGGCATGAAGCTTCTTAGCCCGGGGCTAAGCCTTGCTGGACTTGAAGTGGATCTCTGATGAAATAGCATGTTGTGAACCTATAAACAATTTTAAAAAAAATCACAAGCATTATATCATGTACTTGTAGTTCAAATCTTGGCAACCTCCTGCCGATTCAGCAGAAATTTGTATTTTTCACGAGGGATGGACGGAAAGCTTCCAGATACACCCGTTGGGAAATTTTCCATATAAGGTGGTCTAGTATTTTTGAAAAATGGGTTGGTACCAATGCCAAACTTTAATTTGGTGGTTGCTTCACAGAACACCCCAATTTCGGCACCTCAAAAATGGAAATTGGCTTTTTCTTGTGTTGAAAAGGAAAACTTCCTCCTGCAACATCGTAAGCCATCCCAACATTCACATGTGTGCAGAATATGGGCATATTATCACAAACTATCCCCTGATTCTAGCCATAACATTGGTGGTTTGACCTAAATGCCATGAAACCTCGAACATGATAGGTCATTTTGTGAAGGATTTTTTATGATGTTTGCAATTTTTCAAGTTCAATATTTTTCCTTGCAACTATGACACATAATATGACACCACATGAAGGTTTCATATTGTTTGGATCATTTTTGAATTTCTTATGCCTGTTTCAAACTATATTCAAAACGGCGGGAATGAAGATTCTTAGCCCAGGGCTGAGCCTCGCTGAACTTGAAGTGGATCTCTGATGAAATAGCATGTTGTGAACCTATAAATGATTTTTCAAAAAAATTCACAAGCATTATATCATGTACTTGTAGTTCAAATCTGGGCAACCTCCTACCGATTCGGCAGGAATTTGTCTTTTTCATGAGGGATGGACGGAAATGTTCCAGATACACCGGTTGGAAAATTGTCCATATAAGGTGGTGTAGTATTTTTGAAAAATGGGTTGGTACCAATGCCAAACTTTAATTTGGTGGTTGCTTCACAGAACACACCGATTTCGGCACCTCAAAAATGGAAATTGGCTTTTTCATGCGTCAGAAAGGAAAACTTCCTCCTACAACATCGTAAGCCATCCAAAGATTCACATGTGTGCACAAAATGGGCATATTATCACAAACTATGCCCTGATTCTAGCCATACCATTGGTGGTTTGACCTAAATGCCATGAAACCTCGAACATGATAGGTCATTTTGTGAAGGATTTTTTATGATGTTTGCAATTTTTCAAGTTCAATATTTTTCCTTGCAACTATGACACATAATATGACACCACGCGAAGGTTTCACATTGTTTGGATCATTTTTGAATTTCTTATGCCCGTTTCAAACTATATTCAAAACAGCGGCAATGAAGATTCTTAGCCCGGGGCTGAGCCTCGCTGAACTTGAAGTGGATCTCGGATAAAATAGCATGTTGTGAACCTATAAATGATTTTTTTTAAGTCACAAGCATTATATCATGTACTTGTAGTTCAAATCTGGGCAACCTCCTACCGATTCGGCAGGAATTTGTCTTTTTCATGAGGGATGGACGGAAAGGTTCCAGATATACCGGTTGGGAAATTGTCCATATAAGGTGGTCTAGTATTTTTGAAAAATGGGTTGGTACCAATGCCAAACTTTAATTTGGTGGTTGCTTCACAGAACACCCCGATTTCGACGCCTCAAAAATGGAAATTGGCTTTTTCATGCGTCAGAAAGGAAAACTTCCTCCTACAACATCGTAAGCCATCCCAAGATGCACATGTGTGCACAATTTGGGTACACTATCACAAACTATTCCCTGATTCTAGCCATAACATTGGTGGTTTGACCTAAATACCGTGAAACCTCGAACATGATAGGTCATTTTGTGAAGGATTTTTTATGATGTTTGCATTTTTCAAGTTCAATATTTTCCCTTGCAACTGTGACACATAATATGACACCATGCGAAGGTTTCACATTGTTTGGATCATTTTTTAATTTCGTATACCTGTTTCAATCAAAACGGCGGGCATGAAGATTCCTAGCCCGGGGCTGAGCCTCATTGAACTTGAAGTGGATCTCTGATAAATAGCATGTTGTGAACCTATAAATGATTTTTAAAAAAATTCACAAGCATTATATCATGTACTTGTAATTCAAATCTGGGCAACCTCCCACCGATTCTGCAGAATTTTG
This sequence comes from Avena eriantha, assembly GCA_910589775.1. Classification (NCBI taxonomy): domain Eukaryota; kingdom Viridiplantae; phylum Streptophyta; class Magnoliopsida; order Poales; family Poaceae; genus Avena; species Avena eriantha. The sequence goes on from OU342742.1 coordinate 504,579,602, forward strand.
TCTTTTTCATGAGGGATGGACAGAAAGGTTCCAGATACACAGGTTGCAAAATTGTCCATATAAGGTGGTCTAGTATTTTTGAAAAATGGGTTGGTACCAATGCCAAACTTTAATTTGGTGGTTGCTTCACAGAACACCCCGATTTCGGCACCTCAAAAATGGAAATTGGCTTTTTCGTGCATCGAAAAGGAAAACTTCCTCCTCCAACATCGTAAGCCATCCCAAGATGCACATGTGTGCACAATATGGGCACATTATCACAAACTATGCCCTGTTTCTAGCCATAAAATTGGTGGTTTGATCTAAATGCCATGAAACCTCGAACATGATAGGTTATTTTGTGAAGGATTTTTTATGATGTTTGCAATTTTTCAAGTTCATTATTTTTCTTTGCAACTATGGTACAGAATATGACACCACGCGAAGGTTTCACATTGTTTGGATCATTTTTGAATTTCTTATGCTCGTTTCAAACTATATTCAAAACTGTATAGTAAAATTGTATAGTTCAAATATAAATATTTGAAAACAGAAAATGGTTTTTGATTAGTTATTCAAATTGAAGCATTTTTTCTGTTGAAAGTTTTTTCAAATTCCAAATTATGCAATACATATTTGGTAATGCAATTTTAATTGAAAATAGTAAAATTGTATAGTTCAAATAAAAATATTTGAAAACAGAAAATGGTTTTTGATTAGTTATTTAAATTGAAGCACTTTTCCCGTTGAAAGTTTTTTCAAATTCCAAATTATGCAATAAATATTTGGTAATGCAGTTTTAATTGAAAATAGTAAAATTATATAGTTCAAATAAAAATATTTGAAAATAGAAAATGGTTTTTGATTAGTTATTTAAATTGAAGCACTTTTCCCATTGAAAGTTTTTTGAAATTCCAAATAAATAATCATCTTAAATTGAAACATCTTATAAATTAAAGAAGAAAACAAATTTGAAAATGGAGGGAAGACCAAAAAAGTTGCCAAAATCTGAAAAACAGGTCAACGATCCCGGTTCGTCCACGAACCGGGACCGGTGATCCTGGGTGCACGCGCTCCCAGCAACAGGCCTTTGGTCCCGGTTTGTCCCACCAACCGGGACCAAAGGATCAACGGTCCCGGCTGGTGCTATGAACCAGGACCAAAGGCCCGCGCACGTGGCAGCACAGCAACGCTCCTGCCTAGACCTTTGGTCCCGGTTCGTCCCACCAACCGGGACCGTTGATCCATTGGTCCTGGTTGGTGGGACGAACCGGGACCAAAGGCCTATACAGTCACAACGCCGGCCCTTCCTCCTCCCCAGCTCCCCCAAATCACAGAGCACATCGACGCGCGGCTAAGGAAAATTTGCGGCGGAGCAAATTCAGGCTGTCAGGCTGCCGAAATCCAGAGAGCCACTTCACACTATCGACGCCCACCGCCGCCACGCCACCACCGTAGACGGCCGGAATCGAGACGCTCTCCTCTGGCCAGAATCGAGCCCGAAGTCGTCACCTTCTCGAGCTCTGGCCGTCGTCGATTCGCCTCTGTCCGGCCTCCCCTTGCTTCCCCGACCCCTCCATCGCAACCCCCGTGAGATTCTGGTGCCCATGCACCTCTCCGTCCTCTCCCTCGTGCTCTGGTTTGTGCTGCCGACGATGACCACCGAGCGCCGCCGCCAAACCTCATCGGTGTCGTCGCTTCGGCGAGCTCTTGCAAGCATCGCCGCTGCTTTCTGGTTCCACACGACGAGACGCGTCCAACGCACCCACCCGCGTGTCTAGGCGCGCGCGGGATCGATGGATCCATGCTCGACCCGAGCAATGGCGTCGATGATGTCATCATGACGTCAGGTTGACGTCATTTCTCTTTTTTTAGTTAATCTTTTCTGTAATTGTTTTATTAATTGAAAATGCTAACAGGTGTATCCAGCAAGTCAGGTTTTTATTCTTTTTGGAAATGTTTTCTGAAATTAATAAAAGTCTGACATGTGGGGCTAGATGGAAAATAATTTTAATAATTGCAAAAATGTTTATTTATTTAAAAATGATTTAAAATTGGGAAAAATCATAAATAATTCATTTTAAATCAGAAAAATGTGTATGATATATCAAAATGTTCAGAAAAATGAGCTCTACCATTTAAAAATGTAATCATTCATATTAATACAACTTTGAACCTTACTTTACATAGAGGAACACCGACACCCCCTAAGTACCATGGGTTCGATGGTTTATCCACCTAGGGCATTCCGAACCGATTTAGAAAATAAGTGCATAGTGTTTTGCATTATTTGCATTATAGTAACTTGCAAATCTTAATTTGCAGATACTATGGATCTAACACAACAAGATACTATGATTCCAGAACATCAGGAAAACATCCTCCACGGAATGATCTGTGAAAATGAATATATCAATATCGATGTCACCAGTGAGTTTCTGAATGATTCCGGTCAAGGAGATGAGTCTCTCAACTGCGGAGACGGCTCCGGTGAGGTAGAAGCTGAAGCCTGGGATAGGGGAGAAGCCGATGAGGGAGAAGGCGACGGCTCCGGTGGAACCTTAAATCTTGCAAATACCAGCGAGGTGTATATATGTATTTTTGTAATTAAAATGATGTTGTCTATATATATACATGCATATATTAACACTCTTTCTTATTTTAGCCCTCCGGATCGAGAACTTCTTCCGTAAGAACGAAACGAGGCCCAACAAAAAATTCAGATGACACTGTGAGGTATAGGATCGAAGTGATCGGTGTAATGGCGAACCGCAAGCTCCCGTCGATGTCGTAAGAAAATTTGTCAAGCAATGCGGAGTTCTTGTGAGGGACTACATCCCGATCACCGTTCAAGAATGGTATCGGCCAAGAGGCGGTGGAATCCTGTATGTCAGCGACACTGTCAAAGATAAGCTTTTTGACAAGCTCATGATTAATTTCCTCCTGTCGATGCCAGATGTGAATCCAGATGAGGAGGAGAGAGAAAGAATGGAGCTTGTGCAAAGAGTCAAGAAGTTTGCTCTCATCAAGATGGCCGATGCATTCAAGAACTGGAAGAAGAAACTGTACAATAACATTGTCAAGGTAGAGAAGACTCCGGATTTCAATCAAGGTGGCTATGCTAAGTTAAGACACCAGTGGGAGGATTTTGTGAACTACAAGACATCGGAGAAAGCTAAGGAAAGGTCTAGAATAAATACAGAGAACGCTGCTAAGAAAGTGTACCATCATAATATGGGGTCTGCTGGCTACGCCGGTTGCATGCCTAAGTGGGATGCACTTGAGGTCAATTACATTGCTTCCGGGATCAGACCAGAGCCTGCAACATGGAAACCACGGGCGAGAAACTGGTTTCACGGCCATGGGGGCACATTGGACAAAGAAGGGAGGGCAATATATAATCAGAAACACAAAGATGATCCCCTACTGCTCATTGACGATATTCAAAATGTAGTATATGATGTTGCAGTGGGACTTTTCATTCCCGATAGAGAGAACGACGAGCTCACACGCGCCCTTAAAAATCCTGAACACGAAGGACGAGCACGAGGCACACCAGGCTCGAAGTCGTGGAAGGTTGCCTTCCCCGTGGAAATGAAGAGATGTCCTGATAAAAGCCATCAGAGGAGGAAGGAAAGGGAGGTAGCTAAGAAAGCGGCCGCTGCAGACCGACTGTGTAATATAGAAGAAGCATTATAGCGGCACCAGGATCAACTCGACATACTTAGTCGGCAAGGTACTAGCGGCCAATCTCAGCAGCACGTGGTAGAAGCTGCATTCGATGGTACCGGCGCCCTATCGAATAAGAAAAGCAGTGTCGCTTCCACGCAGCTCCATGATGTTGATGATGATGCACCGACGATGACTCCTCCTAAACGCTACCCAGTGGATGATATCACGGAGAGCACAACTTGTGAGCTAAAGGTGCAGGTTATGAACTTAAGGGTGACGGTGACGGTCGGCATGGTCGTACCAATTGCGCCTAACCCAACTTGGCATTGCAGACCGGTTCCAACAGGGTACGTTGTGGTCACAGTGGATCATGTGAAGGAAGATTTTGAGGAGCTGAAGCTAGAACACCCTGTGGGGGAAGATATGGAGCTGACTTAACTAGGATAAGCCAAAGGAGGGGACTATTCTATGGCCAAAGGAGCGCATCGTGCTTCCAAAGTATATGCCGCCAAGGCCAACCACTCCTCAGAGCAGCAATCCACCTTCGCCGCCACCTCACCATTCTCCAGCGCAACCGTCGCCTTCACCGCCTCACCACTCAGCGCAACCGTCTCCATCGCCGCCTCAGCCGTCTCCGCTGCCGCGTCAACCGTATCCGTCCCTTGAGCCTCAGAGACAAAAGTGGAAGTATACTAAAAGGGGCAGCACCACCACCAGCAGCAAGAGCATGTTCCGATCACCGAAACGTAAGCTATTGCCCCTCCCAAAAGTACCTCTTAAGAATATGGAGAAGCTACCTTGGGAGAAGACAGATGAGGAAACTGCTGCGGCTGCAGATGCCCATTATGAAAAGTGGAAGATTGACATGGCTAAGAAGAAAAAACCGATAGAGCCATTCTTCCCGGTCACCACAGAAGATAAAGCCAAAGCAACCGTGCTTAAGATTCAGCTTCACCAACTCATAGCACTCACATCAGACTATAATCGCTCTATTACCAAGTCGGCTGAGGCAAAAGAGCAGAGAGTCGGGAAAGAAGTTGCCCAGCTCGGACAACAGAAAAATCAATCGATCGAACCGCTCAAAGTATACGATACCAATGAGTGGAGAGCCTAGGAGTGGCATGATCCGAACATTGATCCGGAGTTTATTCGACTGTACGGAGAAAAGGCCCAATTATATGGACTGTCTATTACTGAGTACATGAGCCGTATGGATGAGTTCGAGGGTTAATAAGAAACAACATATGTGTACCAGTACAGGGCTCCTCTCGTCAAACCCGAGTTAGTCAAAGATCTACCAACAAAAATGCGAAGATTGCATAACTGGTACATTCAAGCCTGTGCTGAATCCAAAAACTAGATCTATGCTGCATATAAACACCACCATTATGGTCATGGAGATGGCTTCCTACTGATTGAATTTCTAGAATTATTTCAGTTTTACCAACAAGACGCCCTCGACAAAACTATCGTCAGTGCCTATTGTTTGTAAGTATTATTAATTTCTATAATTAAGTCTTTCTAGCTTAGCTCATTCATTGCTTGTATACTCTTACTCATCACTATACTAATTATATATGCAGAATGAAGATTTTTGAATGCAACAAAGGACAAATCTATGACCTTGGGTTTGTTGACTGCAATTTTGTTCATGAAGTTACTCTAAAAACGAACCCCAAAGAGATAGAGGATAACTTTCTACAAGCGTTGACACATTTCATCAACAGAAGGGAAATACTATTTCCTTACAACGCTGGGTGAGTGTTACTGTCTTGTACACATTCTATTTTCGCTTACTCGATGTTAAGCGTATAATTGACTCGTGTTATATTTTGTTAGTGTGTCCAGCTTCCACTATATTCTGTTAATCATTGTTGTTGACACCGGAGTAGTAAAAGTCCTGGACTCGAAACACACACCATTAGAAAAGTGGGCGAACATGCAGGAATGCCTCTAGAAGGCTTGGAAACGGTTCACCGCCAAAACTAGGGGTGTTTGGAAGCCAGAGCTTACATTTCAACTATTGACTGTAAGTACTACTTGCTAGATCCACGCATCTCTTTGATTCTAGTTTCAATACCACCATTATCATGCTTGATTATTATTTTGATTGAACTCCATCTTCGTAAAGTGCTTGAGGCAGGAAGCGGGGAATAACTTATGTGGATACTATGTCTGCGAGTTGATTCGCCAGACGACCAAAGAGAAGGGCGCAGACCGGAACATCAAAAAAATTGAAGTACGATAAACAATAATCACAACTTTATTTTATTACCATCAATTGTGTTTAGTTTCATTTATATATATTGATCCCCTTCTTTAAATTAGATCGAACGGATGCGGGACGGTCTTCTATCACAAGAACGCGTGCAAGCAATTCAAGAGGAAATTGTCGGATTCTTGTTAGAACAAGTCATAGATCTGAAAGGAGAATACTATTACCCGATTCATTTGGAAGGGTGAAGTGTAAAAAAGAAGATGTAATTTAGATCAAATTCGTGTGAGTACTGTTTGTAATTAATATGTTTCGACCAAGAAGACAGATGAGACGGTGTATAATATATTTGTGATCATGATGTGTAATATATATATTGTGGTTCATTATTGCTGTATATATGTAGTACCATTAAATTGAATACAAAACACCAAATAAATAAATAAATAAATAACCCTGCCGTGACACAAAAATAATCCGAAAATCCTGCCGCGGCACAAAACCCTGTCGCGGCACAAAAATAGCCCGAAAATCCTATCGCGTCACAAAACCCTGCCGTGGCATAGAGACCAATGATACCGGTTCATGCCACGAACCGGGACCAATGATCCATCCCCCCTCGTCTCGCGTGCTCCCACGTGGAGACCCATTGGTCGCGGTTTGTTTCACGATCCGGGACCAATGATCCACCCCCCTCGTCACGCGTCCGCCCACGTGGAGACCCATTAGTCCCGGTTCGTGTCTGAACCGAGACCAGCATTAGTCCCGAGTGATTGGTCCCGGTTTAAAAACCGGGACCAATGGCCCTTATGAACCAGGACTAGAGGTCCTTTTTCCACCAGTGTAACTATATACCATCTTGATAATTATATACCATCTTAGATTTTAGAGAACAATTTTAGCGACAGAAGTAATACACGGGTCAATAAAAAATGATAATTATATACCATCTTCATGTTTTCCCTTTGATATTGAAAGAAATAAAATATTATCCTGAATAAATACCTTCAAAGCATTGTAGTGAAAAGTTCAACCAGATATAATTAGCTCCTTCATGTGGAGAGACAACCTACAAAACATCTCACTTGGACAGCGCCCTAATAAGGAGCAAAGGGAGCATTACCTGAATTGCCTGAATTACCGGGACAGTCTAAGCGATTGAGGATGATATCTCTACTAAAATAAGTTACGAACCGAATAATACTGATTTTAAATACATAGTGATTTTAAATGCAGACATAAGAGTTGTATATTTTCACTTGCAAACATTTGCCACAAGCTAGCTTCAGGTCACTTTGTCAACAATAGTCGATCGATTGTAGAGATATGCTAATATGCTATTGATATAACACACAATCTATATGTTTGGGTGCACCGATATGACCAACCAGCAAGCAAAACTGAATTTATCAAGTTATCCAGCATAATAAAAATATTAGGCAATCTACATAATACTACATTCTAATAATTAAATCTTATTCAGTTAGAAGAAAGAAACAACGCACTTATCAGCTTAAATCGATCACTGCCTTGGAGATATTTGGGTTGAGGAAAACTGGCAATGCGCAGACAACATTGATCAACACCCTCTCTTTTTCTTATATGGAACACATGTATTCCAATAAGAGTTTAAGACATAGCAGGGTTGCTGGTCAATGCACGATTTAAAATGCTCGGGTAGTTCGACATCCACATAGTGTTCACTGTCGACTATACCAACACCCCAATACACCGGCACACGCACTGGATTGTTACAATCTCTCTGAACATGCATCGTTCTAGCATGTATGAACCGGAGACACTACAGGCCATAGGCAGACGACCAGCCTTAGCAAAAGGCGCGGCCACAGTTTCATAATGACATATATGACCACAGTCCCTAGACCTCGTTGTTTCATCAAAGACCGCATCACAATTTCTTTAAACAAACCCCATAGGAGCGGGCTACAAGTTCCTTGCTTGCCTAATAGCATGTTTTTGCCTAGCCTTCAAGTGTGATTCCCAATCATCCACATTGTAACATCCTAAAACTTTAATCAAGGTTATCAAGATCCAAATCACCCAATTTAGGGTTAACAAAAACTTTTTATTATTAAAACAATTAAGCATGCATATGTGTGTTGCATTAACATGGAATTGTTTTGATTTGTCTTGTTTGTTGGTTCTAATGGTTGTAAAATGATTTTAAGGTGATTTCCACATCATCTAGATCATTCCCAAGCAAAATCCAAAGAAAAAGAAATCAATTGGAAGTAATAAAGGCAAATGGCCACTTTTGCCATTTTCATCCACTAGGTCACTTTAGGTGTTCCTAGAAGTTAATTCTTAACAGAAACAATTCTAACTCTTTGCACCCCTTGCTAGTACAAGTAATGATCTACCAAGGCCCACTTTGAAATCTTACAAAAACATTTAAACACTAATTTAAAATGGCATTTGAAAATGGAATTCAAGTCATATACATAGATCACCTTTTCAAAAACCACTCAAATGAATTCCCCTTGACCTTTCCAAACAGGCATAGAATCTCAAGCTTAAGCGGAGAACACTCAAAAATTTTGAATCCAAATTTCAAAACTTTTCTTCTTGCGGCCATTCTGTCGAACACATGGTAGGCACTGAACCAGAACTAGAGTAGCTTCACTATTTCCACAGTGATCATCGACCAATTTGGTATCCCACTTAATCCCATGTCCCCCTAGCATCTACCCCAGCCCAGACCAGCTCCCCCATCACCGCTAGCAACAGTGGCGCGCTGCCCAAATATGGTCTTCGCCGGCCAAACGCGGGCAACGCGCCAGCGACCGCGCAGCGCCAATCTAGCATGTCCCTAGCTCCGCCAAACCCTACCGCCGCCCATGGTCCCTTCCCCGAGTGTTGCCAGCCCCTCGACAACCGAGGACAGCTCGCGCCCACCGCCTCTGTGTCGTGCCCAGCTCACGCCAGAGCACCGTCCCCGACAACCCCGCACAAGCCGCGTCTTGCCTTTAGCTCGTGTGCGCCGCTCCGCCATAACCCCAGCACCTCCCCAGACACACCCTCTTCCCGCCACGCGACCAGCAGCCGCTGTGAAACGCGTCGAGCACCGCCTCTGCCGCGCAGAGCGCCAGTCTTTCCCGACCGCATGCCACCACCCCTAGCGTTGCCATCACGCTGTAGCTGACTGCCAGGAGGAAAGCCAACGTCCGCCTACCCTGCCCATGCCTCTAGCGCCCTGTATCGTCGTCACCGACGAGCTCACCGTCGCCCTCACGGTCCCCTCGCGTTTAAAGAGACGCTGACATGCAAGACCCCCTGTTAGCTGTTCGCTGCACCGAGGGGTGTGACTGGGCCGGCCCGTTAGTGTTCCCGCGTTGGCCCTAGAATTCAAATTTAGATTTTTCTATTTAGACTTAATCTAGTTTCTGTCCACTAGTTTGAAAATCAATTCAGAAAGATTTACTTAATCAAATTGAATGATTCTAATTTTGTTGGAAAGATAATTTAAATCTCTATCCAAGCCCGTTGGATTTAAATCAATTAGAGTTATAGATCACATATAGAAAAAATAACAAGACAGAGACTTTTCCACATTCAAACATTTTTCAAAAATCAACCATAATAGCCTTTGAGTTGATTCCAACTCTCCAAAATCACATTTGACAATACCTATCTGAATATCTAATAATATGTAGGTTTGCCTGCAGTGACTTTGGACTAGTACCAAAATAATGCTATATAGGCATTTCTAGTCACTTTAAATCATTAAATATTAATCTTAAACTTTATAAAATGTGATCCAACATTTAAACTTTATTCCCGTATGTATTTATAGACAATAGTACCGACCAAGTCTACGAGGAGGAGGAGTTCTACCCCGAATAAGAAGAGAATTTCAACCACTGCACCAACCAAGGAAAGCTATTGTTAGCAAGCTAGAACTAAGAAAGTTAACACTTGCCCACTTGACTTGTGCAAAAGCATTAGGCATGCTTTGGTTATAACCTTTCTTGATTTATACCAATCCCAAGTTTTACTTATGAGCTTTACTTCTTTTACTTTACCAAAGTTCTTTACTTGTTTGTAGATAGCAGAAAGAGTATACAACTTGGCCTATCTAGTTAGACTTAGATGTCATTCTATGGCATGAGATTGAGATTAGCATCCCACCTTAGTGAACACTCTCAACTTAGTGATTAGAGCTAAACCAAAAAATTGATCACTCTAGATGGGAATACTTGGTGAAAATGACTTGTGAAAACCTTGGAATGATGAGTCATTCTATTGAGATGTTTTGATATGTGTTGAGGAACACAAATGGTTTATGATGATGAAAATGTTGAGGCATGAGCCTTAGCCCCTTTATAAAAACTGATGGTTGGGTTCGGATGCGATACCATTCCAATTTTACCGTACAACCACAATACCTGAATTGGGTAAGGCTTAGCCGGAAGTTTATATGCATTATTATGAGTTCCCTCGCGGGAGAGGTTTGAGCTGAGGCAACCTCTCAATGTTGTCCACCTATGTAGTGCCTAGGATGGCAGATGGCCATGGCTAGGAGGCCAAGCTCATAGGAGAGGTGCTTATACTAGAGTGTGTAAAGGAAAGGTTAAGTTTGATTATCTACATACTAAGTATGATGATTCAGGGTTATCCCTGACAGATGTATCGAATTTTGTGGTGAAAGTGTACCACCTCTGCAGAGTGTCAAACTATTCGAATAGCCGCGTCCGCGGTTATGGATAGTTGGAGTGTCCATACTGTTCCGTTGTCAGATGTTTTCAAAATGTCTTATGAAATAAATTGTGACATGACTTGACCATAACAGAGTTGTGACTATGACAACTAAGTTCCCACTTAGGTGATTTAGAACTTTATTTTATCTTTCTTTGTTTCTAAACTCAGCTTAGGTTTCAAACTTAACTTTACAAATGAACTTAGAACTTAGTATTCCTACTAGAACTACCTTACTTGTTGGTTATAGTTTGCGAGTACTTAAAGAGTACTCATGGCTTTGTCCCTGGCTATTCCCATGGCCAGACTATGAGGAGGACTATCCAGAAGAAGGACAGTAGGACGGCTACGACAACTAGGATCATCTCCCATCGTCAGCATTACCTGTGACACTGAAGATAGAGCCCACCGCTACGCTATTTATTCTGCTACTTGTTTGTACTAAGACTGGATCATGAGATCCTTTATTTGTGTAAGACCTTATTATGGTTTGTAATGGATGATGTATTATGATATCCAATCTGTTATGTCTCGCAAAAATGGTAATCCTGGGATTGCGATGTATGGCATAACAGGCATCTGGGATTAAAAATCTGGATGTGTACAAGTTGATATCAGAGCCATCCTGACCATAGGAGACCCTAGTTAGAATGAACGTCCGAACAAAAAAACTTAGTTTCAAAAAAACAAAGAAGTGAGTATTTATGAAAACCTATTTCCTCTCTTACCCTTGAGATTCTTTCTCTCAAAAAATACATGTTCCTCTAAAATTCTTACATTACTACATAAAATTTTGACACACTTGATCACTTCACTTACTTACTCATCCTAAATTCTTATAGATGGAAGTTCAGTATTGCAAGTTCTACCAGTTGGGCAACAGAGGCCGACTGATCTTAGAGAGGGATCTTGATGCACTATCTGAGTAATTGGAGCGTCCGCATCCGGAATTCTTTGGAGCTCAACTAAATGGTCCCCCCAGGAGGAGATTTACAGTGGCTAGTAGTTGCTGATCTTCGAGGCAATATGGAGGCACCACTTTCCGAGAATATTCAATTCACCGTGAGAGAGAACAACTGGCTAGATGGATTAGCCGAGGCAATGCATGAAGCTCTCGCTCGTCTTTGCACACAGAATGTCAATTTGATCCAGGGAACTCGCTTTGATCACTATGCAAGGCGTGATTCTATGGGAATGCCTCTAGAAATGCCAAGTCACCCAGAGTTGAAGCGTCAAGTGGAGAACCTCGACTTCCTACTGTATGACACACAGAAGGAATTGGACAATGCTAGAGAATTCGCCAACCACAACCTTGCCATTGCCGCCAGAAGGCCCAGACTTTCTCCATGCTCGTCGAGGATCATTAGTCACTTCGCCGTTAATGCGCTAAGAAGGATCGCACCATCGACCGTCTTTGCAAGAAGGTGGCCGACCTCGAGAAGACCATCAAGGAGCAAGAAGCTCAGCTAGCAGCAAAAGAAGAAGAGGGGGAAGGTGAAGACATCCAGGGGGATATTCACTCGTACCTGAGCAATGATGATGACTATCTGGAGGATGATTCCATGGACTTCTACACCGACGATGATGACTCTGACTTCATCGATGATGAGTAGATGCACTAAAGCACTATCGTAGGAGTGAGAAGTATCGGTACCATTGTGTCTTAGCTCGCAGAATGGTTCTTAAAACCATCTGTTTTCCCTTCATGTTGTGGTGTGTGTATTTGAATCGTGTGCTTTGCTTGAATGAATGAAAAGAAGTTTCCCAATCTTAGAACCTTAGAACTTTCCCTCTTACCAAAGTTTTAGCTTTGAAACCAAAACAATAAACCTTAGAACTTTCCCTCTTACCCCATTATCTATCCCAATCTTCAGATGAATCGTGGAAACCAAGGAGGGAGCAGCTCATTGCAGGACCCAATGCTGCAAATTCTGCAGACGCTCATTGTAGACCGCAAAGCTGGTAGGGCAGAACGCCAAGCAAATCTAGCCACACTACAGCAGATCGCCCAGATGGCTCACAACAATCAGGGCCATGGAAATCAGGATCATCATGGATCCAAGCTCAAAAACTTTCAGAATACCAATCCCCCTATCTTTGGCAAGTCTGAAGACCTGTTGGATGCTGATGATTGGTTACAGACCATGGAGAATAACTTAGAAGTCACAGGAGTGGATGCCAATGAGAAAGTTCTGTTTGCCACCCACTATCTGGTAGGAGATGCAAGAGCATGGTGGAACAGCACCCGCACGATGAACCACGGTCAAGTGATGACGTGGGAAGCCTTCAAGGTCAAGTTCAGCCGCACCCATGTGCCGCAGAGTTTAGTCACCCGAATGAGAGATGAATTCAGAGAACTAAAGCAAGGCAGAATGACTATAGTGGAGTACCGTGACAGATTCTTGTCGCTCGCCAGGTATGCACCGGATGAGATCAACACTGAAGCCAATAAAAAGGAGAGATTCCTAAATGGACTGCATGATGAGATGCAGACGGTGCTAGTCAACATCTGTTTTGATGACCTCGAAGAGCTAGTCGACTCTGCCATCCAAATGGAAGGGAAGATCAACCAAGCGAATGACAACTGCAAACGTCGGATGATGCACCAAGGCGGATCCAACAGTCACCAGAGGTATCGCCCCAACCCGTCTGCCGTATATGCCCCGCGGAACAATCGACCCCCAATGTCTCGCCCAAGCTACACCAACCGCAACGGAGGAAATGTGAAGTCCGAAGGAAACAACAACAACCACCCCGGCAATTCCAGCAATTTCAACCGTGCATCGCCCAAGTCCAACAACAACAACAACAATACTACACCTAGAACTGGAAGCAATGTCGTGCCCGTGGCAGCAAAAGACAAGTCTCAGATTACTTGTTTCGAGTGTGGAGTGAAGGGTCACTACTCCAATGAGTGTCCCAAGAAGATTGCCGCCACTGCCACGTGAATGCACCAGCTCAACAGCAACGCCGTGTTCAACCCGGAAGAAGATTCGCCCCAGGGAACCCTCACAACCGTAACGGCCGTCTCTTCCACATGAACGCCGAAGAAGCCCAAGAAGCGCCAGATGTCGTGCTGGGTATGTTTTCTATCAACTCAGTTTTAGCAAGAGTGTTGTTTGATTATGGAGCATCGCACTCGTTTGTCACTGAAGAATTTGCATGCACTAGTAAGATTTACCCAACCAACTTGAAGCATGTTGTGATAGGTCAAATACCTGGTTCAACCACAACACCTAGAAAAATTTGCAAAGTTGTACCTATCAGAATACAGGGGATAGATTTGTATGCCAATCTAATAGTACTTGGAACCAAAGGTTTGGAAGTAGTACTAGGAATGGATTGGATGTCGAAGCATAAGGGATTGATAGACTGTGCCAAGAAATCCATCACCATGAACAGTAGCTCTGGAGTATCAGTAGAGCATATATCTGAAACCTTGCCCCGTCAATTCAAGTGCAACAAGAATCTAGCCCTACCCACCATAGACCAAGTCAGAATAGTCTGTGAATACCCCGACATATTCCCAGATGAATTGCCCGGTATGCCCCCGGATCGGGATATCAAGTTCATTATTGAACTAATTCCTGGAACCGGACCCATAGCTCAGAGACCCTATAGCATGAACCCCTCAGAGTTAGTGGAACTGAAGAAGCAATTGGATGCTCTGCTAGAGAAAGGCTTGATTCAACCAAGCGCATTGCCATGGAGATCACCCATGTTGTTCGTCGACAAGAAGGATGGAGGCAACCGTTTGTGCACAAATTATCGGAAGCTGAATGATGCCACCATCAAAAACAAGTACCCCTTACCCAATATAGAAGATCTGTTTGATCAGTTGACTGGTGCCAGAGTGTTCTATAAGATTGATCTTAGGACTGGTTATCACCAACTTAAGATCCGTGCAACGGATATTCCAAAGACCGCCTTTACCACCAGATATGGATTATATGAGTATACGGTCACGTCTTTTGGATTAACCAATGCCCCTGCTTATTTCATAAATCTCATGAATAAGATCTTTATGAATTTTCTAGATAAGTTTGTCGTTATGTTTATCGACGACATTCTTATCTACTCCAAATCAGAAGAAGACCATGAGCAACATCTGAGAATCATCCTTAAAACCCTTAGAGAGCATCAGTTGTATGCCAAGTTTAGTAAATGTGAGTTTTGGTTGAAAGAAGTAGGATTCCTCGGACATATTGTGTCTGTCGGAGGAGTCGTTGTTGGTCCTACCAAGATCAAAGATGTTGAAGAATGGGAAGCCCCAACCACTCAAACCCAAGTTCGTGGTTTTCTCGGATTAGTGGGATATTACCGCAAGTTCGTTGAAGGATTTTCAAGCATCGCAAGACCAATAACCCAATTGTTGAAGAAGGATAAGAAGTTTGACTGGACCAGCAAATGTGAAGCAAGTTTCCAAGATCTCAAAAAGAGATTGATTTCAGCCCCAATATTGATCATGCCAGATATCAATAAGCCGTTTGATGTGTATTGTGATGCATCCAAGATTGGTCTCGGATGTGTGTTAATGCAAGAAGGCAAAGTCATAGCATATCTATCTCGACAATTGAAGCAACATGAGCAAAACTACCCTACCCATGATCTTGAATTAGTAGCTGTAGTATTAGCATTGAAGACATGGTGTCATTACCTTATGGGTAATCGCTACGAGATTTACTTAGATCACAAGAGTTTGAAGTATATTTTCACTCAGAAAGAGCTGAATATGAGGCAAAGGAGATGGATAGAGTTAATCAAGGATTATGACCTTGACATTCACTATCACCCCGGCAAAGCCAATGTGGTAGCGGATGCTCTTAGCAGATTGTCGTGTAGGTTAAACACCATGATCAAGGAGAAGCAACCAAGTTTGCATGAGGAGTTGGAGCAGTTTAGAACCGAGCTTGTTAGCAAAGGATTTTTAGCTAGCATTGAACTTCAACCCACTTTGATTAGTCAAATCAAGGAAGCCTAGAAGGGAAATGCAAGTATCGACAGAATCAAGCGTCGTATTGGTACAGGAAAGGTATCTGGATTCACCGAAGATGAAGAAGGAGTTCTATGGTACAAAGGACGTATCTATGTGCCGGAAGATTTGGAGCTGAAGCAAGTTATCATGCAAGAAGCTCATGATACTCTTTATTCTATCCACCCCGGAGGAACGAAGATGTATCAGGATTTGAAGGAGCAATTTTGGTGACACAAGATGAAGAGAGAAATCGGAAGCTACATCTCCAAGTGTGATATCTGTCAGAGAGTGAAAACGGAACATCAGAGACCCGCAGGACTGTTGCAACCATTGCAGATTCCGGAATGGAAATGGGATTCCGTCGGAATGGACTTTATCACCGGTTTGCCTACTTCTAGTAGGGGAAATGACTCAATCTAGGTCATCGTTGATAGACTGTCCAAGGTAGCTCATTTTATACCTGTTAAGACAACCTACCAGAGTTTGAAGCTAGCAGAGTTGTACATTGCTAGAATTGTTAGTCTGAATGGAACCCCCAAGACCATAGTGTCGGATAGAGGAACCCAATTTACCTCGAGATTTTAGCAGAAAGTCCAAGAAGGATTAGGAACCAAGTTGAATTTCAGCATAGCTTATCACCCGCAAACCGATGGATAGACTGAAAGAGTCAACCAAATCCTAGAAGATATGTTGAGAGCTTGTGTGTTAGAGTACGGATCAAAATGGGAAGATTGTCTGCCTTTCGCAGAATTCTCATACAACAACAGTTATCAAGCCAGTTTGCAAATGGCCCCATTTGAGTTCTTATATGGAAGAAAGTGCCGTACCCCTTTGAATTGGTCGCAAGTAGGAGAGAGTCAGATTTTTGGACCCGACATCCTACGAGAAGCCGAAGAGAAGGTTCACAAAGTCCGTGAGCACCTCAAGACCGCCCAATCCAGACAGAAGAGTTATGCTGACAAGAGACATAGAGACTTGACTTTCAATGTCGGAGATTTTGTGTATCTCAAAGTTTCGCCATTGAAGGGAATGCAATGTTTTAGTATGAAAGGAAAGTTAGCCCCTAGATATATCAGACCCTTCAAGATTCTGAATTGTCGAGGAGAAGTATCGTATCAACTGGAACTGCCAGAGGAGATGTCTGCCATCCACAATGTGTTTCATATCTCATTACTTTGCAAATGCCTAGAAGTGCCGGAGAAGACCGAAGTTTTTAAGAACATCGATCACCGAGCCGTTGATATCAACAAGGATCTTACGTATCGTGAAGTGCCCATCCATATCTTGGAAGAAGCTTACAGAACCACCAGGACCCGGAGTATCAAATTTCTCAATATCCAATGGAGCAACCATACCGAAGAAGAAGCCACTTGGGAGCGAGAAGATTACATTAGGACTGAGTTTCCAGATCTCTTTAGTTCCTAGTTTTCTTTCTTAAATCTCGGGACGAGATTTTGTTTAAGGGGGGAAGGTTTGTAACATCCCAAAACTTTAATCAAGGCTATCAAGATCCAAATCACCCAATTTAGGGTTAACAAAAACTTATTATTATTAAAACAATTAAGCATGCATATGTGTGTTGCATTAATATGGATTTTTTTTGAATTGCCTTGTTTGTTGGTTCTAATGGTTGTAAAATGATTCTAAGGTGATTTCCACATCATCTAGATCATTCCCAAGCAAAATCCAAAGAAAAAGAAATCAATTGGAAGTAATAAAGGCAAATGGTCACTTTTGCCATTTTAATCCACTAAATCCAAATCACCCAATAGAAACAATTCTAACTCTTTACACCCCTTGCTAGTACAAGAATGATCTACCAAGGCCCACTTTGAAATCTTACAAAAACATTTAAACACTAATTTAAAATGGCATTTGAAAATGGAATTCAAGTCATATACATAGATCACACCTTTTCAAAAACCACTCAAATGAATTCCCCTTGACCTTTCCAAACAGGCATAGAATCTCAAGCTTAAGTGGAGAACACTCAAAAATTTTGAATCCAAATTTGAAAAAAATTCTTCTTGTGGCCATTCTGTCGAACACATGGTAGGCACTGAACCAGAACTAGAGTAGCTTCACTATTTCCACAGTGATCATCAACTAATTTGGTCTCCCACTTAATCCCTTGTCCCCTAGCATCTACCCCAGCCCAAACTAGCTCCCCATTCACCGCTAGCAACAGTGGCGCGTCGCCCAAATATGGTCGTCGCCGGCCAAACGCGGGCAACGCGCCAGCGATCGCGGAGCGCCAATCCAGCATGTCCCTAGCTCCGCCAAACCCTACCGCCACCCACGGTCCCTTCCCTGAGCGTTGCCAGCCCCTGGACCACCGAGGACAGTTCGCGCCCACCGCCTCTGCACCGTGCCTAGCTCACACCAGAGCACCGTCCCCGACAAGCCCGCACAAGCCGCGCCTTGCCTTTAACTCGCGTGTGCCGCTCCGCCATAACCCCAGCACCACCCCAGACATGCCTTCTTCATGCCGCGTGACCAGCAGCCGCCGTGAAACGCGTCGAGCACCGCCTCTGCCGTGCAGAGTGCCAGCCTTTCCTGACCGCATGCCACCGCCCCTACGTCGCCATCACGTCGTAGTTGACCGCCAGGAGGCAAGACATAGTCCGCCTACCCTGCCCATGCCTCTAGCGCCCTGTATCATCGTCACCGACGAGCTCACCATCGCCCTCACGGTCCCCTCATCGAGCCTATATAAGGAGCCCTCCCCAGCACCATTTCCTCACACCACTCAACTCCCCTCTACCTCAGTATCACCTCACCCCATTGCCGGAGCTGCTCGAGCAGCCGTTCGCAGGAATTGCACCGGGGTTCGCCACAGTAGAGGAGGAAGAGCCCCGTCGATTTTGTCCACCCCAGGAGCTGTCACGACCTCGCCTGAGTCTGTCGTCGTCTCCTCGTTCGATCGCCCCCCATCGCCACAATAGCTAGAGCCCTGGTATGCCCCCACTGCACCCCCACCGAGCCGCTAGGGTTCCGTCTCGCCCGTGACCTATCCGTCGTCGACGACGAGCCACAACCGTAGATCGTAGTTCTAATCGTGCAGCCCACATCGCCCTGTACCGCTTCGCGTTTGAAGAGCCGCTGACATGCGGGATCCCCCTGTCAGCTGTTCTCTGCGCCGAGGAGTGTGACTGGGCTGGCCCGTTAGTATTTCCGCGCTGGTCCTAGAATTCAAATTTAGATTTTTCTATTTAGACTTAATCTAGTTTCTGTCCACTAGTTTGAAAATCAATCCAGAAATATTTACTTAACCA
Source organism: Avena eriantha (assembly GCA_910589775.1). NCBI lineage: Eukaryota > Viridiplantae > Streptophyta > Magnoliopsida > Poales > Poaceae > Avena > Avena eriantha. The sequence continues at coordinate 504,598,434 of OU342742.1, forward strand.
AATTGAATGATTCTCATTTTGTTGGAAAGATAATTTAAATCTCTATCTAAGACCGTTGGATTTAAATCAATTAGAGTTATAGATCACTTATAGAAAAAATAACAAGACAAAGACTTTTCCACATTCAAACATTTTTGAAAAATCAACCATAATAGCTTTTGATTTGATTCCAACTCTCAAAAATCACATTTGACAATACCTATCTGAATATGTAATAATATTTTGGTTTGCATGTAGTGACTTTGGACTAGTACCAAAATAAGTCTATATAGGCATTTCTAGTCACTTTAAATCATTAAATATTAATCTTAAACTTTATAAAATGTGATCCAACATTCAAATCCCATTCCCATGTATTAGAATATGTGGTGATGACATGTGTTCACATGATCCCATATTTTAAATGGAGAATATTAAATCTTTATTATTTCCAATGAGTAGAAATTACTTTTCTCAAATAAAATAAATGAAACTAGTTCATCAAATCTTGTGATGTTTGTGATGGTACGAGATCATCAAGTATGTGCCTTAGTGTGCTAAATAGATTAGTTAAGTATTGTTTGGTGATTGTGTATACCCGTATGTATTTATAGACGATAGTACCGACCAAGTCTACGAGGAGGAGGAGTTCTACCCCGAAGAAGAAGAGGTGAATTTCAACCAGTTCACCAACCAAGGCAAGCTATTGTTAGCAAGCTAGAACTAAGCAAGTTAACACTTGCCCACTTAACTTGATCAAAAGCATTAGGCATGCTTTCGTTATACCCTTTCTTGATTTATACCAATCCCAAGTTTTACTTACAAGCTTTACTTCTTTTACTTTAGCAAAGTTCTTTACTTGTTTGTAGATAACATAAAGAGTATAAAACTTGGCCCATCTAGTTAGACCTTGATGTCATTCTATGGCATGAGATTTAGATTAGCATCCCACCTTAGTGAACACTCTTAACTTAGTGATTAGAGCTAAACCAAAAACTTGATCACTATAGATGGAAATACTTGGTGAAAATGACTTGTGAAAACCTTAGAATGATGACTCATTCTATTGAGATGTTTTGACATGTGTTGAGAAACACAAATGGTTTATGATGATGAAAATGTTGAGGCATGAGCCTTAGCCCCTTTATAAAAACTGATGGTTGGGTTCAAATGCGATACCATTTCAATTTTACCGTACAACCACAATACCTAAATTGGGTAAGGCTTAGCCGGAAGTTTATATGCATTAGTATGAGTTCCCTCGCGGGAGAGGTTTGAGCTGAGGCTACCTCTCAATGTTGTCCACCTATGTAGTGTCTAGGATGGCAGATGGCCATGGCTGGGAGACCAAGCTCATAGGAGAGGTGCTTATACTAGAGTGTGTAAAGAAAAGGTTATGTTTGATTATCTGCATACTAAGTATGATGATTCAGGGTTATCCCTGAGAGATGTATTAAATTTTGTGGTGAAAGTGTACCACCTCTGCAGAGTGTCAAACTATTCAAATAGCCGCGTCCGTGGTTATGGACAGTTGGAGTGGCCATACTGTTCCATTGTTAGATGTTTTCATAATGACTTATGAAATAAATTGTGACATGACTTGACCATAACAGAGTTGTGACTATGACAACTAAGTTCCCACTTAGGTGATTTAGAACTTTATTTTATCTTTTTTTGTTTCTGAACTCAGCTTAGGTTTCAAACTTAACTTTACAACTTAACTTAGAACATAGTATTCCTACTAGAACTACCTTACTTGTTAGTTATAGTTTGCGAATACTTAAAGAGTACTCATGGCTTTGTCCCTAGCTATTCCCATGGCCAGACTATGAGGAGGACTATCTGGAAGAAGGACAGCAGGACGGCTACGACAATTAGGATCATCTCTCATCGTCAGCATTGCCTGTGACCGTGAAGATGGAGCCCACCGCTACGCTATTTATTCCGCTACTTGTTTGTACTCAGACGGGATCATGAGATCCTTTATTTGTGTAAGACCTTATTATGGTTTGTAATGGATGATGTACTGTGATATCCGATCTCTTATGTCTCGCAAAAATGGTAATCCTGGTATTGCGATATATGGCATAACAGGCATCTGGGATTAAAAATCCGGGTGTTGACACACATGATTTTGGACCGTAAATTGAAACTATTCAATGGTGAGGAATTATTAATTGTGATTACCTCTATTTCGTATTCCACCAGCTCCATAGGAGATTCAATGATTTATGAAACTGGAGAAAAACATCCTCAAGAAGCCAAGCCCGCCATCTCTGTTTTGTATTTTTTCACTTCAGAAAAAGATGACCCCGTCCTCAAAGAAAATGACAATAAAATTCTTTAGTGCCATATCAAATAACAACAAATTTCAATTTAAGGGCAAAGAACAAACTGTGCCAGGATACGATACCATTAAGCAGCCAAGTGTAGTCATGCCCACTGTTGAGGCTAATGAGAAAGGTGACAGAATAGAACGAATCTACAATGGTTGGTTGGACATCAGTTAATATGCAGATTCAGGATTGTTTATCTACTATAAGATGCAGCTTGACTTGTAGACATGAATTCATTATTTTTTAAAGTAGGTATTGCATTTAAATACTGGTTCAACACGCAAAGAATTGAACAATGTATAAGAATCATCGAACACAATTGGTATGCACTTTTTTCATATTGTAGTTAACCAGCACGTATCGAAGAAAATGCATGGAACTACTATTATTTTTTTGCACAACTTTAACAAACTAATTCAAATCTCTAATAGTCAAAAAAGTAAATCAAAATAATATAGGGAGGAAATAACGCTAAATCTCTCACTCTCCGCAATATTTAGTAATATCGCAACATCAAATGCAAAAGAGGCAAATAACTAAATCCAAACATGAAGTGATACCTAAGGTGCTTTTAGGTATATTACCGACTACAGTATGTACAGTCTGTTTGGTTCCTAGCCACAATAATGCAGCAAAAAAACAATATTACCCTCATACCCGGTAAGTATTTTAAAATTCTTGTTAGCAAAATTTTCTTTGTATTTGAATGCCGAAACTTTCCAAACAGATACATATACACTCTAATTATCATTTTTTAAGCGCTGAGAAATTGTTAATGAGCATACTATCGTCATTCCTACTAAGCACCATTAATCAATTAGCGTAGGAATATAAATGTAAAAGATACACCAAAAATAGCACTAAATTGCCATAAGACCCGAATAAACCTAACAAAAACAGACTTTCACAATATATAACATTGCTTTTCCTATATCTAGAAATGTAGCGGAGCTCACCTCAATGCAAGACTTGGCATACGCAGTGGCTACAGCTGAATAATGATGACTTCTCTTAACCAACATATTCAACCAATAATTCAATATAGAAGAAAATGTAGCCGCCAAGTTCAGCATGCCACAAGCAAAGCGAAATAATAACTCATATATGCAACAAAAAATTGTCATTTAAAGTACATCAGACCTAGTAGAAGCCAGTCAACTAGCCACATACATCAGACCTAGTAGAAAACCAGCCAGCCAACCACATACACAATTTCCATTTCTATGTCCCATGGAATCACTCAGAAACAACCCATTTGCCATATGAACACTAGAAAATGTTTTCCTCCTGCCTTGCCTTAACATAAGAACTAAATTATTAGGATAACTTCAAAAATAAAAACTTGATGAAACTAATGTAAAAAATATCACAACATAAACTTCTCATATAGTCATATGCTAATGATGATTTCCTCATTTAAGGAAAATCATCAGTATAGATGCGCAATCAAAATATAAAAAATAACATCAAACAGACTACAACTAAGCACTATGGTAAAATTTTGGACATGATTCCTACAAAGGAATGGAGAATTGGGCATGAAATAGAGAATCGGAGAAGAATACATGATGCGAGAAGCAGTAGAGACAAAATCAAGGGAAGTTCCTCTATGTGCTATTCGCGCGGGGGGGGGAGGCCTCGCTCTACTCCTCCTCCCTCAACTCCATGGTACTACCTTCTCTTGTCGCCAGCCGTTTCACGCTAGATGAGGGGGATGAGGGCAGAGGAGGAACCAGGGAGAGGAGGGCAACATAACGGGACTGGGGAGGGGTGCTGGCGCGGCGAGAGCAGTCCGATGCGGGGAGAGCGGGGCGGTCGTTAGAGGAGCTTTAGCGAAAGTGGCCGCGGCGTCCATGGCCAGAACCCTAGTGCTGTCGGAGCCTCGGGGGGACAGAGGAGAGTGGGCAGGGGAGAGATGCCGGAGGGTGGGAGGTGCGGTGTGGAACTGAGTTTCGGGGTTTCGTGGACAGGGGTGCGAGTCCACGGTCGGGATTTTTTCGCTCTCCGGAGATTACAGAGTCGCTGTGAGGTCGGCCGATGATGCATGCGGTCCCATTGGCAGTCAAAGGAAAGGCGTAATCCGGAGTAACAAACGTGACTCACTCAAGCAGACCTCCTTTCAGGGACAGACCGACCTCAAGGGAGCGGTAGATGCCCTCAACGCACTTGCATGCGTTCACGCTTAATCTTTAGAGTAATAACTAAGTGACTCACTTTTTTATATTTGTATGTATTTATACATTACACACATGTCTAAGAGATGAACATTGAAAGAAATATGCTATGGGGACTCTGAGACTACTCCGCTTAGCTCGCTGATAATTGCTCTTCGTACACCGCGTCCACTCCCTTCCCCATCCTAGCCATTCCCTCTTTTGGCTCCCCCACCTCCTGCTCCATGTTGCCCAGCCATCAACATGAAGCAGTGCCCCGTCATGTTGGAAATATATGTAATTTAACAGAAGATTTGATCCAAGTAAATAGTGAATAAAACATGACTAAGATAATGGAAAATAAACTCGTCATGTAATTTACCAAACAATATCTAGAGAACAAGTCTAAACAATTTGCTAAAATAATTATTTGAACTATGATCCGAAGATAGATAATTGATGTACTATGCAGCAGGACGTACTGCGGAACAATTGTTGTTGGAGTTGTCACCCATGTCGTGGAAACTTTTGTTGATATCCGGGAAGAAGTCATCAGCGTACATGGTAAAGATGTCGTCGCTATGCGTGAAGGAGTCCATGATAAAGTTAATAGTCGCGTGTGAGCACTCCCCAAAACCTTATCATCATTCTCTCGTACATGGTATCGAAGCAGGGGTGTCTTGGAGGCCTATTCTCCCGACTCACGGTGCACGCTACAAGGCAATATGGGGAGAATTTGGTGGTTGTTCAGGAGCTCTGCAATTGGAGGCGGTTGATGTCGTGTAATAAGGTTGTCTTTTGTAAGAATCACCCCTCGGCATAAATACATACAAATATTTTCATCTTTAGTGGTACCTTCATCTTCCAAAAAATTTGATTATCATCGATTGATATACATCCGGATGGACTAGAGCTCTATACATGGAATCTATAGAGGATTTTCCACTCTCATGTAAATTCCAACGAAACTCATCAGAGCCTACATGCAGTTATGTCTTGGTTAAACATTGCAACATAGTGTTCTAGAATTTATGTCTCCCAAGTGTAGGAGAACTTTGTAGTACCTTTCAATAAAGAAAAGTTTGTTGAACCTACAAGGAAATGAAGGTATTGGTTCACAAGTAAAATAATAAAAGGTACAAACATTTGGTGTTTTAGGTTTATAGTTTATAGAAAAGTAAATTTTTATAAAGTAAATTGCAATAAAGTAGATGCTCTTTTCATGACACGGATTTACTCAGCATAAAGATTTCTAAACAACATGTTAAGTATCTTTTCAAGTTTTATTCTCTTTGGACACAACCTAAAATAGGTGGAGCCATATACATGTGTAAGTAAACCCCTAATGATTGGTCCTAAGGCCATTTTTATATGCAAACAAACGATTCATTAAGACATATATTCCAACATAGTATAAATTTCCAAGGTCCCCGATCTTGAACCCCCTAATGCAACTCAAAGTCTCGAGACACAGTTTCTGTCATTCCGTCCCTCCCTATTCTTTTCATTACACTAAGGTGCATCTCTGTAAGCTTATATAGATAAAGTAATATGTAGTCGACATTCACATATCACCATCATAGAACCATATAAAAGATTAAAACTTAACCAAATACTGATTGCATACTATATATAAATCATAGCCAAATCATTCTATGCCCTTAGGAACATGGGGAACTACTCACAATGGTAATCATGATATGGATCAGTGGCATATGAAATACTACACAATATGAAAATATAACTTCACCACAAAATAATGACAAGTTACAAAGCACAATCATGCATAAGGTACTAAAACAATATCTAGGGTTCAATCGTATCACAAACTATGAGGTGAATGATGTGGATCTTAGAGATGGAGATGGTGCTAGTATGGAGATGATGGAGATGGTGCTGGTATTGGAGATGATGGAGAAGCCTACCTCTATGCCAAGGAGGAGTGGTGAAGACGATGGCTTCCATTTCTCCCTTTTTGTAGGCCTCGAAGAAGAAAAATCTGCCCTCTCCCAGAGTAGGATAAGACTTTTGCCTCTGTCATCGCCTCTATAAATATTGGGAAAATTACGAAGGAAGTTTTGTGTTGAGACAGATACTTGGTAAAAAGGGAGAGCCGGGGTGATGCTTGAGGCCCTCATGGATCTCCTCACATGCTTCCAGTGCCCATTGTCCTTCTTGTGATGAAAACTTCCTTGGTATTTTTCCTATAATTAATTGGTGTCCAGAAAGTCCCTGAAACAGCAAAATACGAAAAAGTTGGTTCAGCCTCCCAGAAATTAAATATGAAAACAAGGGACAATGTGAAAGGGTAAGATGGTTAACCTAGAGGGGGTGAATAGGTTTCTACAAATTTATTTATTATATTTTGCAATTTTTAGGCTTTGTGGAATATAAGTGTGTCTAAATTCAAACTAGGTGATGCAACCTAGATGATGATACAAAATTACTTGAAGCACGAAGGCTATAATAAGGTAAACAACACTAGTAAAGAGATCGGTTAGGAATAACCGAAGCACACCGAGACAAAGATGTATTCCTGTGTTCCCTTCCTTGTGGGGAGGTACATCACGTTGGAGAGGTGTGAGGCCCACAAAGGATTCCCCAACGCCATAGATGCTCATCTTCTTCTCCTAACCTATCCCACGAAGGAATAACACACTTACTCATGGTAGCCTTTAAGGTAGTCTCCAAATCGTCACAAACATTCCACGGGGAAATCGCAAGCCAAAATCCTCTAGCGGACACTAGCCGCCTAGGGTTTCCCACAAACCCTATAATAACAAGCAAACTCGATGAAATCAAGGGGGAATGAAATATGGCTTGGTGGAAATGTAGATTGGGACCTCCTCTTGTTTTTTTACAAAAGGGGTTTGGCTTTGGTTGGGTAGAATGAGAGATCTTCAAGTTTTTGGTGTTTCAACAATGGAGTGAGCGACAGAACCCAAGAAATGAATATCAATAATGTTCTTTTAGTATAGTAAACATTTTACCTATACTTCTAGTTCATGCTATCATGACAATATTTACGAATGAACTATATAGTTCATCAAGACGAACGTTTGTATAACTTTAGTTCCCAAACTTATTGGGTGATTATTACGCCAAGCGTCACATCATACGCAAATACTCATCCAGTATGAGAATCTATTTTCAACTAAATTATACTTTACCATGTTGCAATCAAATGGTGTTTCAGATATCAAAATATCTTTTACACAAGATGATTTCTGAAATGAATCTTTCAGATCCTGAATAGTCTTAATACTAGAAAATTACTTTCTAATATCAATTATCATGGAGGCTAGCATGATATTTTAGATACTAAGTTTGGAATCTATTACTCTAGGATAAATACACTTATCAACCCTTATGGAGTAAGTGATATTTACTTGAAAGTAAGTATTCCGTAATACTTGAAAGTAAGTATTCCATATACACTTATCTATAATTTTACACTCAAACAATACGGTACTAGTTCGTAAAGTAAGTATCTAGAATATTGTAGTTATATTGTCTCAATCAAAGATAAGCGCAAGGTATTCCATAATAGATGCCAACTACCACAAACCTATGCATATTCACTTAGATTATTTAGTTCATAATATGAGTGCATTACCATAACTACCACTCAAACGAACATCCCCCAACATTCGTTTAGTGATTATACGATCCCTTTACACCGTATCATCCTCGACCATCATGGCCTTTGATACAGCTGCCAAGGTAGATGCGGTGACCCAGCATACCACTGTATGATGTAGTACACTATAGTCGTTGACATAACACTCATGGAACACCATTCCACAAATATTACATCCCTCCGAGTGGTACAACAGAAACAAAGCATACAACTAGAAATTACATGACGACTTTGAGTTCCTCCTAGGTCCATAGAGGAATCCTAATGACTCAAAGATAAACTATAATAACTTGAGAACAAGATAAAGAAGCAAACTGAACCTTACTATAATATGAGATTACTAGCTAGAGGATGGAGATCTATACTACTAGACCTAATTATCTATATCTGATGTACCTATGCTTTAGACTCTTCGGCCTCCATTCTATAGATGTTTTCGTAGTTGTTTCCTTCGATGCTTCCGGATAACTGTAACTCCTCATAACGAAATTATGTTTGGTCTTCAACTGAATATAGTGTTTCATCTTCTTGGTCATAATTGTCTTCAAAATCTAGCAAGGGTTAAGAAGGTATGGTTGAGTATGAGCGTACTGAGAAAGTTCACTAAAAAGGAGTGTTCGATGCACTAACTACAACCATAGACCATAGGTCGTAGGCTATGCAAGTTTTTGTAAACATTTCTTCAAAGGTTGATTTTATTCTAAAAACAATGTTCGTCAGCCTTCAGGTGTTGATTAGAACTTCATGGAGTTCATTTCCTGCAGCGTAGAGGTGTGTTGCTTTACCCATAAGAGACCAAACCCTTGTTGCACAACCGGACATACTTTCCCGTCTACAATTTCTTGATGTGGGGCCTAGAAACTGATCTAAGCCAATCACTGCCCCTCTCCTCGAACCCCATATGCCAGTTGGATTGCACGCCAAACCCAGGATACACATACCCCTCATAGACACTAGATTCCGTGGGACATTGAGGGATCCCACCCTACTGTCAATCCTCTCCGAGAATTATAGCCACGGCCCAATTCTCCGTTGACATATGAGAGGGAGAAGATCAAGCAGACTTCCCCAGAGCCATTATTGATCTTATGGTTAATGCGTAATTTATGGTGCAAGAATCACTGGCGACAATGGTATTCCAATTGCCAGACTTAATAGATTAGCTGATCACCCTATCCCCCTTTGATTATTTTGATGCAAGAACAACAAAAGTATATGTTGCATGGCTGAGGTATGCCTTTTTAGGTTTTTACCTAATGCTCTTCTAGAGGTTGTTCCACTGTACATGAGCTTTTTGATCTTCTACAATTTTCTCTCCCAGCCCAGCTACTTCTTTTCCTGGTTGAGCTTGACCTTGAGCTTGTGATGTTGGCCTGCTCTTTCATTAGTTGGTGGGTGTGTGGAAATGGATCAGATGGTGGTGTTCTTAAGTGTCCTTGAGAGAAGACTACTGCTGATTCAGTGAATTGTGATTATACTATGATGGGTTTCTGGAATAGAGAAAGAAGCAAGCAAGTTTCCTTGCTATGGGTGTGCTCTAGTTTTTATACTGTTGGATTGAGATGGACAACACATCACTGGTATGTGAGTAAGTTGCTTACAGTTGGGACCCATATGGTGCAAGTATCCATTCCTTGGAACTTATGCCTATGGATGAGCCCATATGGTGCAAGTTTCCATTCCTTGGAACTTGTGCCTATGGAGGAGCCCATACGGTGCAACTTTCCATTCTTGGAACTTGTGTCGATGGATGAGCTCAACTTGAAAGATCTTTACTATGGAGGTACTTAGGCTGGATTGGTATTATCTTGGCTTGATCCTTATTTCTATGCTACCAAGTGTTTATTTGATGGTGAAACTTGCCCCTCTCGGGACCATGATGCACTAGTCCAAGTTAACTCTGATAAGAGAAGAAATACAACTTTGGCCCCATTCCAATTACTCAATGACGATATAGCAGTGCATCTCAATGCAATTCTTAGAGTAAAACTAATACACTAACCATTTCTTATTATTTCATCATTGTTTGTAATTCTGTTTTCTGTTGCAGGTATTCAGGCTTAGGAAAAGAATCTTCAGAATATGAAGATTTAGATTAAGACTATTCTATTTTCAAATTGTTGTAATTTTATTTTTATTATTTTGTAATTTATTCATTCATTTGTTGTAAATACAATGTAATATTTGTACAATTAATAAAGTTGAATTTTCTGGTGTTACTCTTATTATAATGGCAATGTGTCCTTGTATGTTTTAAAATATTTACTATTTATTCTTTTGTAACTTCCTTTTTACTTGTACACATGTAATATCATATATCATGTAATAAAGGATTTCTTATTTGGTTATTGAAATCTTTTCTTTATATTGAAGCATTTATATTATTGTTATTGGTAAAAGGAAAGAATAAAGAAATAACTATTTGAGTCATACTTTTGTATTGTTTCAATTCTCTTAATTGTTTTATAACTATTAAATATTCTTACCATATTAACTAGTTCTTTCTGGAAAACAAATAAACACTAATTACTTCAATCTTTCAAATCTTTTTCAAATGATTCAAATTTTAAATATGAATTCAAATTATTCACTCAAATTCATTATAATTCCTAAGGATCATGTCAGAATTTATAGCAAACACTCCTAAGAGATAAATCCTAACTCAAAGTAGTGAAAGAAACTCTGATCTCCCCAGGGTTTTGTTTGGCAAAACATTTACCCCAATTTTTAGATGCATGCATGCAGATGCACAAAATCCTAAATCTATCCTTCGTTTAGTCCTAAATGTTGGGATGTTACATTAGATATCAACATATCGATCACAATAACATGAGACTCATGCTTAACCTTTTAGTCATATGTGTTCTGAGGCCATGTATGTACATGCTAGGCTCGCCAATTTTGACCATAGTGAATTGCAGTGCATACATGGCTTGCACCAACCGTATGCGAACGCTGATGTGTTTGCACCTGATCATTCATGGCTCAGTGTATGGCGCCAAAAAAATGCTGGTGCGGTGTTGATGTAGAGCTCGTTGGGAACCCCAAGAGGAAGGTATGATGAGCACAGTAGCAAGTTTCCCTCAGTTATGAAACCAAGGTTTAATCGAACCAGTAGGAGCAAGGAAACACCCCCAAAGATTTGCTAGCTTAGCCTTGGCAGGGCGCGCTACCGGTGCTAGTAGCAACGTGGAGACCTGCACAACACAACCACAGAACTCTGTCCCCAACTTGCGATGAGGTTGTCAATCTCACCGTGTTTTGCTGAAAACAAAGGATTAAACGTATCAAATGGAAAGAAGTAATAGTTTGCAGAAAATAAACACAAAGCAGTAAACAGTTTGTAGATTGTATGTAAAGAAAAGGACCGGGATCCATAGTTCACTAGAGGTGGCTCTCCTTAGATAGATAACATGCTGGCTGAAAAAATTACAGCGGGGCAATTGACAAACATTGAGAAAGCAATACATGCATATACTAATCATCTTTACTCCTTTGAGACTTGATTGGGCATTACAACAATATACATAGACCGCCATCTAACTGCATCTATGACTAATAATCCACCTTCAGGTTATCATCCGAACCCCCTCCAGTATTAAGTTGCAAGCAACAGATTATTGCTTTACGAATTGCGTGTAAAGTTAAACAATATGATTGTTCTATGAAAAAAGGATTGTTGTTTTCTCCCTAGTAGCAACAGCACATCTAGTACCTTAGAGATTTCTGTCACTTCCCCAGACTACCAGAGGCATGAACCCACTATCGAGCATAAATACTAACTCTTGGAGTTGCTAGCATCTACTTGGCCAAGATAGCTACTAACAACGGAAAGCATGCAAGATCACAAATAACAAAGACATGATAGAATCAATAATCAATCTGAAATAGCATCTCAATATCCATCGGATCCCCGCAAACACAACATGCAGAATTACAAATAGATGATCTTGATCATGAACGGAGCTCACAAGATCTAGACATGAAAGTAGAAAGGAGGAGAACCAGCCATCTAGCTACTACATGGATCCGTAGTCCAAGGATGAACTACTCACACATCACACCGGAGGCTTGCATGATGATGAAGAAGGCCTACAGGGTGAATTCCCCTCTCCGACAGGGTGCCGGGAAGAGCTTCAGATCCCTCCCAATCTAGGGATGGAGATGACGGCGGCTATAGACTCTTTCGTGGATTTTTGATCGGGTACTTAGGGATTTCGTCCCGAGGGAATCTTATAGGCGGAAGGGGAGGCCGAGGGGGTGCCGGAGGCGGCCAGACCACCCCCTGGCGCGGGCCAGGCTGGCCCGCGCGGCCAGGTGGTGTGGTGGCCCCTCCCCGTCTCGTATTCTGGCATCTGATGACTTCTGGAAAAATAGGCACTTTGGCTTTTGTCCCGTCCAATTCTGAGAATATTCATTTTCTGACTTTCCTGGAACCAAAAACAGCAGAAAACAGGCAGCTGGCATTGTGGCTCTTGTTAATAGGTTGTCCAAGAAATCATATGAAAATTACTCCAAAGTGTGGACAAAACACAAGAAAGTGGATAAAACCAAGCATGGAACATCAAAAATTATAGATACATTTGCAATGTATCAACATCCCCAGGCTTAACTCCTGCTCGTCCTCGAGTAGGTAAGTGATAAAAAAGAAAGGATAATTTTTTAGGTGACATGCACCATGAAAGACTTGATCAAGGTATTTGTTAAACATTCGAAGCTGGGATCATAGTACTTCAATCATAACATGAAAGACAAAGTTCTAGCAATAAGACAATGAAACTATGATGCAACATGAAAAGGCACAAACAAAAGATTCATGAATAACAATGCTTTGCAAGACATTTGTTTGTTTCACATAAAGAAAACATAGCATAATAGTATTCAGCTTGTCCTCATAGAGTAGAAAATATAAATGCATAGGACACCTTTAAAGTTCATAAGAGTGACTAGATACAAATAGTTTAAAACAAGCAATATCAAGTTATGCATCAATCAACTAGTCTTGGGACAATGCACATAGAACTAAGAATGGCCACTATGCTCTCAAAGTAGGTGCACAAAGATAGAAGGTGGAGACTCAATATAATGGTGGAAGAAAGGCCTTCATAGAAGGAAGTAGGGATTCAAGTCTCGTAAAGATCTTCCAAAAATTATGGTACTTATAGCATTCAGCTCTCATTGCCCCTATCATAAGCATCTTGAAGTGATTAAGGTTAAAGTGAACAAACTATGGTATACATGCTTGACGAAGTATAAGTCAGAAATCTCATGTCCCTTGTATACGAGGGTCGCTCCTCATGCTACTCAAGTTTAGTCACCGGTAAGTTCTTGTCATCGTAAGTACATGTGTATCATAGAGAACCGCCAACGGGGTACCCCTTGCCCGATGATACGGAAGAATCCCCATATCAAAATGACAAGGCAAGAAGACAACGACCATCTCAGCAATCTTCTTATTTACCATGGTAATATGGTGCTTTTTTCTCTCTTTTCTCTTTTCATAATCTTTTTTTTCTTTTCTCTTTTTTCTCAATATAGGACTCTTTTTTTATAAGAAGAATGCTTCATAGACAGCTCATTATGGTTACGCTGCAGGTTTCCACCATGTCAGCATGGATTAGACCAGCGGCCCAGGCGTTTCTCTAACACATATACATAACTCCATGAACTTACAAGCTACCCTTTCATTTCACACCGACGACATCCATATACAAAAGAGCATGATATCAACTAGGTACAAGTACCAAGTGCAATGTTGAAAGAGTTCCCCATGAAAGCATGGTTTTGCTAATTCCCAACAAATAAGTGCAAACATATACAACATAGAAGACATAATGGTTCAAGTTTATTAAGGGCAAGAAAAGTAAAGTGTGGCATCAAGTTCGTGAGAGCTTTAATCACTAGTTTTCTCATAACAAGTTTAATTCGGAAGGTAAACAAAAGCATGAATATAGTTGGAATAGCATCAGCTGGTAGGTAGGTATGGTGTAATCTTTGGAATAACTTGGTTTAGGGAGTTGGACGCATGTGTGGAACTCATACTTGGTTGTGGAGGCTAGCAAAAGACTGGGAGCGACAAACTAAGAGAGCAATAATGGCCATAATCATGCAGAGCAACAAAACATCATTAATCAAAGCATAAAGTGATACTACAAGTTGAAAACCAAAGGATCATAAAGGCTATGGTGACTTGAGATAGTCATAACATGGTGTGAGCATGCGCCAAGTCAACCCAAATAAATCATCAAAGGAGAATACCACTATACTATGCTTTAATATGCTAAAACAACGCATGATTCATCCAAGGCACATTAAGCAATCTCACTTGTTTATAACAAGTCATGCTACAGCAAAGAATACTAAGCATAATGCCAAAACAATATCAATCATGGCATGACAAAGCATAGGCACAGTCAAAAACAAGCTCTTTTTACCACATAAGCATGAACTTTCCTACTCTTTTCCAAACCAAACCAAACTATTTGAAAACCAATGTATGGAAGAGGGGGTACAAACAATTTATTCAGAAAACTAAGAAAACAAAATCAAACGAAAACCAAAACAAAAACGAAAAAGAAGACGCTCCAAGAACAACACAACTGTGCATGAAACAATAAAAATGAAGCGTTTGGAAGAAACCTAGGATTTTTATTGATAAAGAGAGGGATGCCTTGGGCATCCCCAAGCTTTGACGCTTGTACTTCTTGGATATTTCTTGGGGTGACACGTGTGGCATCCCAAAGCTTGAGCTTTAGTCCATCCTTCATCTCATTACTCATTCCTTCCATACACCTAAATTTTTCCTTCATACAAAACTTCACACAATCTTTATAAGCAACATTAGTGCACTCAAGATAATATGTCTTAAGGTTCAGTTCTAACACCAAATAAACTTCCATTAGAACACTATCTACTTAAGCACTTCCCTTAAAAAGCTCAATTCCCCAAAAGAACTCAAAAAGGAACCAACAAGAAGCAAATGCAGAAAATGGCAGAAATCAGTCAAAACAGACCAGTAGGGAAAGAAGAATTTTCTCGAAGACTTTATGTTGCTCAAATAAAAAAGTGTTGAACTAACGAAAGTTAGATAACAACCTGGGGCAGAATCACAAAAATTCACGCCTCAAAAAGATGTTCAGAGATTTTACACGAATTTTTATGGTGAAGTAGAGAAATCTGTTTTAGGACAGCATCTTTCCCAATCATTACTTCTCTCTCATTAGAGGTTACTCTTGGCACAAAAAGCAAATAAAAATGATAAGGAGCGGTTATTACTGAAGTAATAACTTCCAAGACTCATCTAAAACTTTTGGATTATCTCCCAATAAGTACTTTTCTTTAACACCTTTAAGTTAGGCATAAGAAGCAAGAAAAAGGATCAAGTGTTCTCGAATGAAGAAGCATTAAGATCAATACAAAAAATATTTTCAACAAGGCAAGGTATATCATCCAAATAAGTTCTAGAGGATCCTCTCTCAACGCTCTTAGGTTCACTATTTTCATCAAAAGGGTTTGTAGGAACAATCCAATCAAGATTCTTTTCTATGGCATCATGTATTGCTACTAGTTTAAAGGGTATTGGTATCTTAGATTCCTCCCCATTAGGTTCGGTTTTGTTCATATTTTTTCGTGTACCAACAACATCTACACATGAGCCTAGCATATTGAAACGGTCAAAGACTTTCCTAGCTTCCTTGGCAACATCATAGAACTCCTTAAACTAAGTTTCTACAATAAAATCCCTCTTTTCAGGGTCCTCAATTTCTTTAAGCTTATGAAACATTATTTGCATTAAGGGGTTGAGGTTAACAAACCTAGCTTCTAACATGTGAATTAAAGAAGCTGCAACAATCTCATAGTTTGGAGCAAGTTCTGTAAGGGATCTATCCTCAGTATCTCCATGCTTACTAACATGATTAAAGAATTGTTCAATAT
Organism: Avena eriantha; assembly: GCA_910589775.1. NCBI lineage: Eukaryota > Viridiplantae > Streptophyta > Magnoliopsida > Poales > Poaceae > Avena > Avena eriantha. Next base: position 504,614,477 of record OU342742.1, read on the forward strand.
TATCTTTCCCAATTATAGAACCACTACCAATTGAAAGGTCTTTCAGGGTGAATTTGGGGATCAACATGGTGAGCTAAGGAGGTGACAACTAAAGGAGACTTAATTTATTTTTTTGTGTTTCTGAAATAAGAAAGCATACTAGTAAAACTAATTTTTTTATGTTTTTGATAAAGAAACAAGCAAACAAAGCAAAAGAAACTAAGCAAAACAAAAATAACAAAGTAAAGAGATTGGTTATGAGGGACTCCCCTTGTGAAGATGTCCTTGAATCCCCGGCAACGGCGCCAGAAAAATGCTTGATGGCTCACTGTACGGCGCCAGAAAAATGCTGGTGTGGTGTTGATGCAGAGCTCGTTGGGAACCCCAAGAGGAAGGTATGATGAGCACAGCAGCAAGTTTTCCCTCAGTATGAAACCCAGGTTATCAATCCAGTAGGAGCAAGGAAACACCCCAAAGGTGTTGCTAGCTGAGCCTTGGTAGGGCGCACTACCGGTGCTAGTAGCAACCTGGAGACCTGCACAACACAACCACAGAACTCTGTCCCCAACTTGCGATGAGGTTGTCAATCTCACCGTGTTTTGCTGAAAACAAAGGATTAAACATATCGAATGGAAAGAAGTAATAGTTTGCAGAAAGTAAACACAAAGCAGTATACAGTTTGTAGATTGTATGTAAATAAAAGGACCGGGATCCATAGTTCACTAGAGGTGGCTCTCCTTAGATAGATAACATGCTGGGTGAACAAATTACAGCGGGGAAATTAACAAACATCGGGAAAGCAATACATGCATATACTAATCATCTTGACTCCTTTGAGACTTGATTGGGCTTTACAACATTATACATAGAACTCCATCCAACTGCATCTATGACTAATAATCCACCTTCAGGTTATCATCCGAACCCCCTCCAGTATTAAGTTGCAAGCAACAGATTATTGCTTTACGAACTGCATGTAAAGTTAAACAATACAATTGTTCTATGAACAAAGGATTGTTGTTTTCTCCCTAGTAGCAACAGCACATCTAGTACCTTAGATATTTCTGTCACTTCCCCATATTACCACAGGCCTGAACCCACTATCGAGCATAAATACTAACTCTTGGAGTTGCTAGCATCTACTTGGCCAAGATAGCTACTAACAATGGAAAGCATGCAAGATCAGAAATAACAAAGACATGATAGAATCAATAATCAATCTGAAATAGCATCTCAATATCCATCGGATCCCCGTAAACACAACATGCAGAATTACAAATAGATGATTTTGATCATGAACGGTGCTCATAAGATCTAGACATGAAAGCACAAAGGAGGAGAACCAGCCATCTAGCTACTACATGGATCCGTAGTCCAAGGATGAACTACTCACGCATCACACCGGAGGCTTGCATGATGATGAAGAAGGCCTCCAGGGTGAATTCCCCTCTTCGGCAGGGTGCCGGGAAGAGCTTCAGATCCCTCCCGATCTAGGGATGGAGATGACAGCGGCTATAGACTCTTTCGTGGATTTTTGATCGGGTACTTAGGGTTTTCTTCCCGAGGGCATCTTATAGGCAGAAAGGGAGACCGAGGGGGTGCCGGAGGCGGCCAGACCACCCTCTGGCGTGGGCAAGGCTGGGCCGCACGGCTAGGTGGTGTGGTGGCCCCCTGGCCCCTCTCCGTCTCATATTCTGGCATCTGATGACTTCCGGAAAAATAGGCACTTTGGGTTTTGTCCCGTCCAATTCCGAGAATATTCATTTTCTGACATTCCTGGAACCAAAAACAGCAGAAACAGGCAGCTGGCACTGTGGCTCTTGTTAATAGGTTAGTTCAAGAAATCATATGAAAAGTACTCCAAAGTGTGGACAAAACACAAGAAAGTGGATAAAACTAAGCATGGAACATCAAAAATTATAGATACATTTGCAATGTATCAATCATCACGACCTGCTCCACAACGATGGGCTTTCTTGGTGGTGCACACTTGTGGGAGAATATGAACATTGGAATTATGTTTGAGGGATTATCTCATTATGCTACCATCGTAAGTCTAATATCTTGGGAATATGCCCTAGAGGCAATCATGTATGATGTTATTCCCAATGTATTCATAAAGTTATTGTCCATGTAAACTACTGATATGTATCATTGAATATGAGATTCGATTATGGAACTATATATTCATGTTGTTCATACTAGTTGTCCTTGGTCGTTGAGGTTGTGCTGGACACACAACTTAGACTAATGTGAAAGTCGGCTAATGACTCGGTTCCACTTGTCATGGGCATGGTGATGCTATTCCGACTTACACGGATTCGGCTAAAGAGTTTAGCGAGTTGGATTGACCCATATTGAGATATGTCAACACCCATATTTTTAATCCTTGAGGCCTATTATGCCATACATCGCAATCCCAGGATTACCATTTTTGCGAGACATAACAGATTGGATATCACAGTACATCATCCATTACAAACCATAATAAGGTCTTACACCAATAAAGGATATCATGATCCAGTCTTAGTACAAACAAGTAGCAGAATAATAAGCGTAGCGGTGGGCTCCATCTTCAGTATCACAGGTAATGCTGACGATGGGAGATGATCCTAGTTGTCGTAGGCATCCTGCTGTCCTTCTTCTGGATAGTCCTCCTCATAGTCTGGCCACGGGAATAGCTGGGGACAAAGCCATGAGTACTCTTTAAGTACTCGCAAACTATCACTAACAAGTAAGGTAGTTCTAGTAGGAATGCTAAGTTCTAAATTTATTTGCAAAGTTAAGTTTGAAGCCTAAGCTGAGTTCAAAAACAAAGAAAGATAAAATAAAGTTCTAAAATTACCTAAGTGGGAACTTAGTTTTCATAGTCACAACCCTGTTGTGGTTAAGTCAAGTCACAATTCATTTCATAAGTTATTTTGCAAACATCTGACGACGGAACAGTATGGCCACTCCAACTATCCATGACCGCGGACGCGGCTATTCGAATAGTTTGGCACTCTGCAGAGGTGGTACACTTTCACCACAAAATTCGATACATCCGTCAGGGATAACCCTGAATCATCATACTTAGTATGTGGATAATCAATCATAACCTTTCCTTTACACACTCTAGTATAAGCACCTTTCCTATGAGCTTGGCCTCCTAGCCATGGCCATATGCCATCCTAGGCACTGCATAGGTGGACATCATCAAGAGGTAGCCTCATCTCAAACCTCCTCCGCGAGGGAACTCATACTAATGCATATAAACTTCCGGCTAAGCCTTACCCAATTCAGGTATTGTGGTTGCACGGTAAAATTAGAATGGTATCGCATCCGAACCCAACCATCAGTTTTTATAAAGGGCTAAGGCTCATGCCTCAACATTTTCATCATCATAAACCATTTGTGTTACTCAACACATGTCAAAACATTTCAATAGAATGACTCATCATTCCAAGGTTTTCATAATCATTTTCACCAAGTATTCCCATCTAAAGTGATCAAGTTTTATGCTTGGCAATAGTTACTAAGTTAAGAGTGTTCACTAAGGTGGGATGCTAATCTCAATCTCATGCCATAGAATGACATCTAGTATAGGCCAAGTTTTATACTCTTTATTCTAGCTATACTACTTCCTAACATCTCACAAAGCATTACGAAAAGTAAAGAAACTTTAGTAAATCAAAAGGTAAAACTTGTAAGTAAAACTTGGAATGGGTATAAATCTAAAGGTATAACCAAAGCATGCCTAATGCATCCTGCTTAGGTTATCTTTCATAATTCTAGCTTGCTAATAATAGCTTGCCTTGATTGGTGAAGTGATTGAAGTTCTCTTCGTCTTCTTCGGGGTAGAACTCCTCCTCCTCGTAGACTTGGTCGGTACTATCGTCTATAAATATATACGGGATACGAAATCACCAAACAATACTTAACTAGTCTATTTAGCACACTAAGGAACACACTTGGTGATCTAGCATCATCACACTCATCACAAGATTTAAAGAACTAATTTCATTTATTTTATTTGAGAAAAGTAATTTCTACTCATTGAAATTAATTAAGATTTAATATTCTCCAATTAAAATATGGGATCATGTGGACACATGTCATCACCACATATTCTAATACATGGGAATGTGATTTAAATGTTTGATCACATTTCAATAACTTTAGGTTTATCGTTTAGATGATTTAAAGTGACTAGATATGCCTATATAGCATTATTTTGGTACTAGTCCAAAGTCACTACATGCAAACCTAAATATTATTACATATTTATATAGATATTATCAAATGTGATTTTTGAGAGTTGGAAACAACTCAAAAGCTATTATGGTTGATTTTAGAAAAATGTTTGAAGGTAGAAAAGTCTCTGTTTTGTTCTTTTTTCTAAATATGATCTCTAACTCCAATTGATTTAAATACAACGGGCCTAGATAGATATTTTAATTATCTTTCTAGCAAAATTTGAATCATGCATTTTGGTTAAGTGGATCTCTCTGAACTGATTTTTTAACAAGTGGACAGAATCTAGTTTATATCTAAATAGGAAAAACTCTATTTGAATTTGTGGGTAGTGCGGGAAAAGAAATGGGCCGGCCCAGTGGCGCTCCACGGTGCAGAGGGCGACCGATAGGTTAGTCCCGCACGTCAGCGACACATCCAACGCTACGATTAAAAGTTGGATCAACGGCTGAGGATCGTCGTCCCGACGAACAGGTTGCAGCGAGAGCCTAACCTAGCGGCACGGTGGGGGTACGTGGGGGCTTACCAGGGCTCCAGTTAGGCGTGACGATGGGAGCGATGGAAATCAGCGAGGCCCTGGGTGGTCGCAATCAGCGAGGCCCTTCTCCTCCAGTAGCGGCCAGCTTCGGTGGAATTCTGGCGACAAAGGGCTCGATTGGCTCCAAAGAAAAGTGGGGAAGGCTCAGTGGTGAGAGGGGAGGTGAGTGGTGTGAGGAATGAGGCTGGGGGTGGCCTCCTTTTATAGGCTCAACGACGGGACAACGCGGCATGCTCAGGCGATGGTGGCAACATGGCTACGGGCTGCTAGAGGCGTGGCTGCGAGCGGCGATCGATGTGTGGTCTCCTAACGGTCCTCTACAGCGTAAAGGCGCGGCTAGGGGCGATGGAAATTGGTCGGGCGCGACTGGTGCTCTGAGCGGCAGAGGCAGCGTTTGACACGGCGTGCGGTGGCTGTGGGTCAAACGGCGGCAAACAGGCATGTCTGGGGGCATGCTGGTGTTAAGGCGAGTGTGCGCGTGCGAGCTGAGGGCAAGGCAGGGTCTGTGCGAGGTTGTCGGGTGCGGCGCACTAGCGTGGTCTGTGCATGGCGCAGAGGCGTAGAGTGCGACGCTCTGTGGGTGGTTTAGTGCTTGGCAGGGCTCGGGGCAGTGACAGGGGCGGCGGTGTGATCACGCCGACCTCCTACGCACAGCGGAAGAGGGCGGGGTGGTCTTCTGCGACTTGGGCATGGTCGACCAGCGACGACCATCTTTGGGTGGCACGGTACTGGCGCCGCGGTGAAGGGGGGTGTTGTCTGGGGCTGGTTTAGGATAAGAGGGGACATAGGAGAGATGAGGGGGTCAAATGGGGGACAGGGCTTTGATTAACAACAGTAATAGTTAGGCAGTTTAGTTTTTGATCACCAGGTGTTCGACACAATGGCCACAAGAACTTTAAATTTGAATTTTTAAAAGTTTTTTGGTGTGTGACTTGATCTTATGCTTGGTAGTCTTTGGTTGCTTGGGATTAGCAAGGGGAGTTCATTTGAGTGGTTTTTTAAAAAAGTGGGATCTATGCATATGTAAAGGATTCAATTTTCAAATGTCATTTAAAATTAGTGGCTAAATGTTTTTGTAAGATTTTAAAGTGGGCCTTGGTATATCTTTATTTGTACTAGCAAAGGGTGCAAAGATCTAGAATTTTTTCTGTTTGAAATTTACTTCTAGGAACACCTAAAGTGGCCTAGTGGATTAAAATGGCCAAAGTGACCATTTGCATTATTTAATCTTATTTGATTTCTTTTTATTTGTATTTTGTTTGTGAATGATCTAGATGATGTGGCATTCACCTTTGAATCATTTTACAACCATTAGAACCATCAAACATGGCATTTTCAAACAATTATATATTAATGCAACACACATGCATTCATAATTATTTTAATAATAAAAAGTTTTTGTTAACCCTAAATTGGGTGATTTGGATCTTGATAACCTTGATTAAAGTTTTGGGATGTTACAAGATACAGTGACCAAGTTGTCATTTGTATGTCTCAATCAATGCAATCCTTAGAACTGAGGTCATTGCACAATCCCAGTTGAGGATCACCGGCTTAGGTTCTATCAAACATTGTTCCGTCACTAGGTAGTTATAAAGCCAGAGTTCGGGTCGACTGAGAATCAAGCTGCGTGATGTGGATGACCAAGATGGGATTTTCCCCCTCCAACAGGAGAGATATTCTTTGGGCCCTCTCGGAAGATATGATTCGAAAAGCATGTCCATGGGCGACTCAGTTAAGTGTTAGCCGAGGTGGTTGACTAAGAGTTAGTCGATGAATCACTTATCTCAGATCGATGAATCACTTATTCACCTATAGTTCGACAAGGCATATCATAAGGCAAAAGGGACTTGGACAAAAGTTGCATTGGAAGGTATGTCGTCATGAATATTTGGTACTAGGGAGTCGGCACATTCTGCTAGGATCTGCTACCGACTGATCGATCACGAGTGAGACTCAGATCATGTCTGAGTCACCATGAGCCTGTCGAGTCACTCACTTAAGGGCGGGAGCAAGTTTGGGTTATACCCGAACCGGAAATCTGTTTAGGTTGGAGCCGAATCAGACATGGACTGAGTCAGTGAGTTGGACTCGCAGTGACTAATATAGGCCTTTTAGTGAATGGGCCACAAGTGAGTGGAGCCCACTTTTACTCCCTATAGAAGCTGGGGCGTAGGTTGTTAAAGCATACGGTTAGGTCATTCCATGCGTTGCAAAACCTAGCTCCAGTTCAGTCCAGCCGTCGTACCGGACCTAGCAGTCCACCGCCGACGCTCGTCCTCGTACGTGTGGATACCGACGGAGGTGTTGTATGTTCAACACTTCGACGATCGGATTGTGAGGACTGCATTGCATCAAGCGGTATGCTTCATCGATTTAGCAACTGCACGTCTAGTGGTAATTCTCGTGGCCTACTACCTCAGCCAGATCTTGGGATCACCGCGTAGGGAATATTTTATTTATCTCTACGTGGCCCAACACAATACTAACACAATAAGACACATATGAAATCAACATCATATGTAATGTGATATGACATGTCGTCATGCCTTGATATCTATTGAGAACTTCCCAGCACTGCACCAGGTCTAGGGTGCATCCATGTCGGTGGCTTATTCTTACCTAGAACATATCATATCACATGCCCTTACAAAATAAAGTTGGACACTTCTACTTTATCTTTGCAAGTTTTATGTGGATGTTTGGGCTTTTACACAAGAACTGTTTCTTACCTACTAATATCAACAATAACATGGATTAACTAGTTTCCGCTTTAAGATCCCTTTTAGGGCCTTCCTTTGTAAATTTCATATGAACTAGTGTCGGATAGATAAACACGTGTGGCCACTTATATGGTACCAGACATATGTTAGTCGTGGACCTAGTCTCACATAAGGTTGGTCCAGGCTGCTTCATCCAACATTGTTGCGATATGAACAAGCACACGTGGGACGGTAGAAACTATTGAATCAGTGCCCACACAATCAACATGTGTTCTACTCGTACCAAACATCTACGCATAGATCGGCTCTGATACCACTGAAGGGGTTCCGCGGCAGAAAACTAAAATTTTCTACGGTGTGAAAACACCTAGCCAAGATCTATCTATACAGATGTAAAGTAACGAGTGGAGATTCGGTGTTCATAACTTTGAAGACCAGAAGTGGTTAATGTTCTGAGGGGAACATGGATGACGTAGTCGTACTCGTGGCTGACCTCAAAGTCGCGAAGCTCCTCACAAGTCACCCCTTGCTCCTTGCACAATGTAGCCGACATCATGGTTGTGTCGACATCCAAGATCCAAGCTCCAAGCAAAGCACCACAAGTGGCAGTGCCTCGTGACCTTACACACATACGGTGTAGAGACGTATCCTGGGCTCCGGTCTAGCAAAGCAGCAGAAAAATATTGATCTAGACCGAGTTGTATGCAATTCCAATCTTGGGAACCACACATGAGGAAGAGGGAGAGAGATAAATGCAAAGGCCAATTTATGGATAGATCTGGGGAGAGGGGTGCCCCTCTTTATATAGGTTGAAGGGAGGTACTCCCTCCCTCAAAGTCCCCAGGTGGGACTAATCAAGGGAGGAGGTGAGAGGAGGCGTGTCGGCCAACCCCCACCATGATACCCACGTGGGCGGAAGCCTAGTAGGGCCACCGACCCCCCTTGGCCCCTCCTAGGGCGTGGCCTCCTCTTGGGCCTCCTCTGGTGGGGCCCATTAGGTGGGTTGTCCCATAAATACAATTAAAAATATATTTCCAATATTAATTCATTTAATTAATATTTAATACATATCATTCTGAAACAGCTCTTGGACCCTTTCCGATCATCATCGGTTATCCCTTAAACACTTTCGGTATCTCCTTAGAACAATTCCAGAGTTCTCTCTCTTTTCTCCTATGATCTTGGATCAATCCCTAAGCATATCTTCCCTTAAGTGTGATAACCTAAGGATCGGGAATACACAGACATGATGGACACACTCTACGATCAATGACCAATAAAGGTATCTATAAACACATAATGGCCCCCATGCATTCCATGAATAACTTGATCGTTTGAACCTTGAACATCGAGTCTCATTCCCTTTTCTCTATGATACCTAGTTTATCCGATATGATCTTCAGTATCTATATACCTGGTTTGATCTTGTTACCAACAAACACATTTACTCGTTCTCGTGATATTACATCCCCATGATCTAGTCACATGTTTGCAAACTTGTAGATGTAATCTCACCGAGTGGGCCGAAGGTATTTATCTGCCACCTAGATTGGAAAATCCCGGTCTTGATACATAGGCCTCCAAAGTTCCTCTGGAATAACTAACGCACACCTTTATGGTCACCCAATTACGGACATGACGGTTGATGTGATCAAAGAAGACTTGGGAGACAGTGATTAATACGATCTCAGGGTCAAAGGACTGGATCAGTACGCTTTGCTATATATTGCAATGTTGAACTTTTTGACTAGATCACACTACAATACTAGGGGTTGGGTGTTGTCCATCACTTCATAAGTGACCTTGCTGTCAGTTGACGTGGTAAAGTCCATGATCAGGAAACCTCGATCATCAGCTACCCAACGAACTAGTCTAGAGGATACTAGGGACCTGGCGAAACTGATCTCCGACGGCACGAAATTCCGTGGTTGAAGGGTGACGAGGGTTAAACTCATCAATGCCCATTGTTATGGACTTGGGTTTTGGAGAAGAAGGGATTGCTAGAGGCATCAATCGGCTAGAAAACAAGCACACGGGGACGCAAGGTTTACCCAGGTTCAGGCCTCGTAGAGGACCCTACTCCTTCCTGTCTACTCTTGGAATTGTCAATGGAGTCGAAAGTTACAGAGGGTGCGTAGATGCAATCTAGCGATATTGTGGAAACTAGGGTTGTGATTGTCCTCCTCGCCGCCCCTCCTAGCCTTTATATAGATAGGCTATGTCTCGGGTAGCAGGTCGAGTTGGTTACAAGTTATGGTTTGTCCCTTTAAACTTTCTATCTTTGAGCTCGCCATGTGCCGTAAGCAGTCAGAGTCTCCTTAGGTCACCCTAATCATTGATTGGGCCCTAGCAACATCGTGGGCTTCTGCTAGACTAGACCGTATGTACCAAACTCAAGTACGTGTAAGGTATACCCATGTCAGTATCCCCCGAGTGTCTAGTTGAATCATAGATTCGAGTGGAGACTTATGAAGTCTTTAGAGTGCATAGTCGAGCATGTTTTCGAGTGCTCTAAATTGTATCATAGGGATTGTTTATGTATGTGCCTGATTTATCCAATGCATCGGGATCAGTTAACTGCCTTAGGGCAAAACAACGCAATCTACTCAAATTCGAGTCCCCGGACTCGAATTCAGGAAAGTGCTAGCGTAATGCGACTCAGGCCGTGGAGGTCTTATAGAGTCGAATCCTAGTGTATAAGTGTGAGCACTCGACGCGTCCATCAAGGCTTATTTCATCGTGCATGCAGACACGGATTATTTCTGGTAGAGCGCAGCAGGTGCGTTGTCAGGCCTTCTTCAGGTCTTATCGTCACGCTATAAGCGTGGCATCCCAATTTGGTCACCACAGAGATGATTCAAGTGGCCCAGGGGACGTAGTCTCTTTGTAGGGAAAATATGAGGCAGAGTCGCCAAAGCATTCGAGTATGGACACAGTCAACACATAGTGCATGTATAAGAAAAGTCATAGGGTGCGGCCAGTGCTCCATATGGGAGTATACCCCGAGTGCCTATTTGAGTCATTGACTCGAGTGGGGACTATAATTATGTTCTGATTGCTGTCATTCTTTGCTTGTTTCAGTCGAATATGCTTTCAGCGCTCCCTATGGGAGTAACCCAGAGTTCACAATGGAATCGTTGATTTGAGTGAAGGGTTTTTGAGAGAAAATATGTTCTCATAGTGCTTGGGTATCTTAAAAAGTTCCTCGGGTGCACAGCCAGCGCTCCTGTTAGGAGTAGCCTCCGAGTGCTTGGTCGATTTGAAGACTCGAGAAAGGACTAGAGTACTCAAAGAGTACTCCTGCTGGAGTAAGTGACGCTAGTGCTGATGATGAGATGATCTCAGTTGCCTGCGTGAGCGGTTTGGACGGGACGTGATGAAAAGTGGGTTCCATTTTCTGACTTGGATTTGACCAGGCGTGCGTAATCTCTGTTTTAACTGTGTCTCCTCGATTCTCATGCATAATGGGGGGAGTGGAGCGATGGTTCGTGGTTTTCTCTGCAACGCATCGATACTAATTTCTGCCATGCGTCTGGTTGATTTTATCCTGGCCGTTGGATGGCATCTTTGATGAGGTTAAGTATAGATCCTCTATGCGGTAATTCCCCACAACTCATCCTCCTCCTCGCGCACAGCCTCCATTGCTGCTCCATTGCTCTCACCCTCTTTGTGGCGCTGGACCAGCTTCGCACTTTTCCGAGCTACTTCCTGCGCTCTCACCGCCAACGCCATGTGGGAAAGAAGGAAGGAACCTCCGCCGCTGGATCTACGGCTACCACTACTGTGGCCAAGAAGAAAGGCGTTACCACCATGAGCACCAGCACTGCCATCGCGGCTTCGAAGAAGAAGGGCCCAGGAACTCGTGTCATGAATGGGTCGTGGCATCCATCCACAAGCCTTCAGACCTCTTCACCCAACGCCAAGATGGTGCGCTCCCCATCACGGAAGAGGACTGCCGAATTCCCGGTGACGTGGGCATACCTTACAGGTACTCGAGTTTGGTATATACGGTCCAGTTTGGCAGAAGCCCACGATGCTATCAGGGTCCAATCCAGGATTCGGGTGACCCATGGAGACTCCGACTACTTGCGGCATAAGACAAATCTAAGATAGAAAGTTTAAATGGGACAAACCCTAATCTGTAACCGACTCGACCTGCTACCTGAGACCTAGCCTATCTATATAAAGGCTAGGAGGGGGCAGTGAGGAGGACAATCAGAACCCTAGTATCCACAACCATCACCAAATTGCATCTGCGCACCCCCTATAACTTTCGAGTCCCTCAATAATTCCAAGAGCAGACACGCAGGAGTAGGGACCTCTACGAGGCCTGAACCTAGGTAAACCTTGTGTCCCTGTGTGCTTGTTTGTTAGCCGATTGATTCCTCCAGCGCTCCCTCCTTCACCAAAACCCAAGTCCATAACAATGGGCATTGAGGAGTTCAACCCTCGTCAATTGGCGCCGTCTATGGGAATTGGGAGTGCTGATGTCACCGCTTCTTTGACCCCGTCAATCATGATCTACAACTCTACAATAGCAGAGACTCGCCTCCTCTTTGGTGCCTTCGACTTCACTGTCCACACGCCGGCCACTCGCCCGACTTTCGAGTCCGTGGGCGATGGGATCGGCCTAGCGATCGGGAGCTTATGCTTCCAAGTTGGTTAGCTCGGCACACTTCGCCTTCCTGATCAACCGACGGTTCCCGTGATTGCTCCAGCATCATGGTTCCCACCTCCAATCGGCACCCTAAGCAAGCTCAACGCCTCGACAACAGTTGGGAGCACGGACAGCGACAACAGTAACGGATCCGATCTGGGTGATCTAGCCACAGAAGATGGAGCCTACGGCTCTGAATCTGAAAGTTGTGGGAGCAACAGCTTCCCCAATCACTTCATGTGCACCGTCATCAACACAGGCAACACCGATGTCAATCGCGACAACACTGGTACTAGAATGACAAACGGCAAAAATGGTGGCCCCGCCAACGGCGCGCCCACCAACAATGGGATAGAAGGCAACCCGAACCTCACAACGAATGACTGCACCGAAGAGCGCGTGCTAATAAAGCTCAATGACAACGAGTGGGCGCCGCTGTCAAGAAGCTCTACGGGGAAACCCCCTCCCCCTAAACTCATTGATGGCCCAAAATATATCGAGCTCGTTGGGGAACCCCAAGCGGAAGGTATGATGAGCACAATAGCAAGTTTTCCCTCAGTACGAAACCCAAGTTATCAATCCAGTAGGAGCAAGGAAACATCCCGAAGGTGTTGCTAGTTGAGCCTTGGCAGGGCGCACTACCGGTGCTAATAGCAACGTGGAGACTTGCACAACACAACCACAGAACTTTGTCCCCAACTTGCGATGTGGTTGTCAATCTCACCGGTTTTGCTGAAAACAAAGGATTAAGCGTATCGAATGGAAGGAAGTAATAGTTTGCAGAAAGTAAACACAAAGTAAACACAAAGCAGTAAACAGTTTGTAGATTGTATGTAAAAGAAAGGACCGGGGTCCATAGTTCACTAGAGGTGGCTCTCCTTAAGATAGATAACATGCTGGGTGAACAAATTACAGCGGGCAATTGACAAACATCGAGAAAGCATACAAGCATATACTAATCATATTGACTTCTTTGGAACTTGATTGGGCATTACAACATTATACATAGACCGCCATCCAACTGCATCTATGACTAATAATCCACCTTCAGGTTATCATCCGAACCCCCTCCAGTATTAACTTACAAGCAACAGATTATTGCTTTACGAACTACGTGTAAAGTAAACAATACGATTGTTCTATGAACAAAGGATTGTTGTTTTCTCCCTAGTAGCAACAACACATCTATTACCTTAGAGATTGTTGTCACTTCCCTAGATTACCAGAGGCATGAACCTACTATCGAGCATAAATACTAACTCTTGGAGTTGATAGCATCTACTTGGCCAAGATACTAACAAAGAAAAGCATGGAAGATCACAAATAACAAAGACATGATAGAATCAATAATCAATCTGAAATAGCATCTCAATATCTGTCGGATCCCCACAAACACAACATGCAGAATTACAAATAGATGATCTTGATCATAAACGGAGCTCACAAGATCTAGACATGAAAGCACAAAGGAGGAGAACCAGCCATCTAGCTACTACATGGACCCGTAGTCCTAATATGAACTACTCAAGCATCACACCGGAGGCTTGCATGATGATGAAGAAGGCCTCCAGGGTGAATTCCCCTCTCCGGCAGGGTGCAGGGAAGCGCTTCAGATCCCTCCTGATCTAGTGTTGGAGATGACGGCGGATATAGACTCTTCCATGGATTTTTGATCGGGTCCTTATGGTTTTCGTCCCGAGGGCAATATATAGGCGGAAGGAGAGGCCGAGGGGGTGCTGGGGTCAGCCAGACCACCCCCTGGCGCGGGACAGGCCTAGCCACGTGGCCAGGTGGTGTGGCCGGCCCCTATCCCTTCTTCATCGCGTATTCTGGCATCTGATGTCTTCCGGAAAATAGGCACTTTGGCTTTTGTCCTGTCCAATTCTGAGAATATTCATTTTCTGACTTTCCTGGAACCAAAAACAGCAGAAAACAGGCAACTGGCACTGTGGCTCTTGTTAATAGGTTATTCCAAGAAATCATATGAAAAGTACTCCAAAGTGAGGGCAAAACACTAGAAACTAGATAAAACCAGACATGGAACATCAAAAATTATAGATACATTTGCAATGTATCACTCATCACAACAGATGCTGATGGGTTACCATTGGCTGCTCAAGGAGGAGTACAAGAGCATACAACAAGTAATCATGCATCTCGACGCGCGCAGAAAGGCGGCGAACGAGTCGAGTCTTCGGCGGGCTCAGCTCTCTTCCATGGGTGGATCCTCCTCCAAGGGAAATGACTACGTAGCTGCCAAATGGCATGCGAGGCATGCCCGTTTGACTGACTCGGAGGATGAATAAATAGAGCTCTACGGCACCAGATGCTTCAGTAGAGCCATCAAGCAGAAGCGAATGCTCAAAGGGTTCAAACTCCCATCGGAAAACCCAAAATTCAACGGCCTACAGGACCCGAAAATCTGGCTGGAATATCACATCTCCTCCATCAGGCTGCATGGCGGAAGCTCGAGCACGGCGACGCAATGCCTCCAGCTACAGCTGCAAGGCATCGCTCGTGCATGGCTTAACAACCTCCCGCGCGGATCCATTCAAAGCTGGGAAGAGCTGGTCTACAGCTTCGTGTGAAACTTCAAGGGCACTTACAAAAGGCCCGCAACAATCGAAGAATTGAGAGGCTACCACCAAAGGTCTGGCGAGTCGCTGCGCTCGTACATCCAGAGATGGTCCATCATCAAGAATTTCGCAGAAGACATCTCCGAGGATCGTGCAATCGACGCGTTCAACGATAGCGTGCGCTACAGAGAGCTCAGAGAGGAGTTGGGACGCTCGAAGCCCAAGACAATCTCCCACCCGATGGAGATCGCGAATAGGTGGGCCGATGGAGAGGACTCGGTGAAAAACCGTGCTTACTCTGATGACGACGACGACCTCGAGCGCAGGCGTGATCACCGGGGGAAACATCGAATGTGCGGTTACGAGGACCGCAAGGAGGTCGACATGGTCGCGGCTGGCTACACCGACAAACGCGATGACAACCGCAATAGCGGATACCACAGTGGTGGATATCACGACAGCGGAAAAACCATGCAAGTGTGGCAACGCCGCACTCGTGACGACGCACCTAGAACATCCATCTAGGACAAATTGTCCGGACCGTGCAACGTGCACTTCTACATCGACAAGCACGATGGCAAGAAAAAGTCCAGCCACCTCCTAAAGGACTACCGCGAGTTCTTCAAGCTCCACGAAGGCTTGGCCCAGATGAATCACAACGTGATCAACCAAGGCTATGGAGCTGCCCCAGGCACCATGGCACATGGAGCTCCTCCACCACCACCAGGGCCACCACCACCTGCGGCTGCTCCGGTCCAGCACCATGGAGGTGAGCAATACCCTAGACCACTAGGGAACATGGGGTGATCCAAAAGGGCCGCCCCTCAAATCGAGTGCAGAAATCGATCACTCGCCAGGTCAATCTAGCGACAAACTCTTCGCCCTCCACCACTGAGTACCTCAGTGGTAGCGAATCATGCATCACCTTCGACAAGAGCGACCTCCCGCGTCAAGTTCCTCGCCCAAGCCACTATCCCTTGGTGCTCGAGACACAGATCAGAGGCTTCGATATGAGTCGCATCTTCATGGACGGCAGAAGCGGCATCAACCTCATGTTCGCGAGTACCTTGCGTGCAATGAGGATCCCTCTAACATGTCTGTATTTTTAGACACGATGTTCCATGACATCGTCCCAGGGAAGAGCATGTAACCCTTAGGAAAGATCAACCTCGATGTCATCTTCGGCACGCCGCAGAACTTTCAGCAAGAGCGCATCAACTTTGAAGTTGTCGACTAGCCTTCGCAGTACCACTGCATCCTCGGACGTGTCGTGTTCGCAAGGTTTATGGCGTTGCCACACTACGCCTCTCTGCATATGAAGATGCCGGTCCCAAACAGCGTCATCACAATCAACAGAAGCTTCGAGAGATCTGACAGCTGTGATCGGGAATTCAGTAGAATCTCCCAGTCTTTTGGCACACAAGAGGAGCTAGCGCGATTAGAGTCGACAGACAACAGTCTACCTCCCCTGAGCAAGCAAGCTCACCCGACCAATCCTTCGACATAGCGGTACACACCAAAAAAGTCCAGGTCCACCCAACGGACCCGGCCAAGATGGCCCTCATCGCCAACAACTTGAATCCCGCATAGGAACTCACGCTCGTCGAATTCCTCCGTGAGCACTAGGAAATATTTGCTTGGTCTCCAGCGGACATGCCAGGAGTTCCCAAAGATTTGCCGAGCACACACTCAATGTGAATCCCGAAGCAAGGCCAGTCAAGCAAACAATCCGGCGACTGTCAGAGCCAAGGGCAAAAGCGGTCGGTATGAAAGTCAATAGACTCCTCGGCGCTAATTTCATACGCGAGATCAAGGAAAGCACCTGGGTCACAAACCTCGTGCTCGTTCCCAAAAAGGACACGGATATCCTACAGATGTGCATGGACTTCACCTCTTTGAACAAGCATTGCCCGAAGGATCACTTCCCGTTACCACGGATTGATCAAATAATCGACTCCACTGCGGGATGTGGGCACCTCCGCTTCCTCGACGCCTACTCAGGCTATAATCAGATTTGAAGAAGGAGGAAGACCAGGAGAAAATAGCGTTCATCACGCCTTTCGGTGTCTTCTACTACACTACAATGCCTTTCGGGTTGAAAAATACAGGTGCCACCTACCAGCGGTGCATGCAGGCTTGCCTCAAGAACCAACTTGGTCGCAATATCCAAGTCTATGTCGACGACATCGTTGTCAAAACAGAGGAGGAAGCCTCGTTACTCGATGATCTCCATGAGACCTTCGACAACCTCGACCGCTACCGGATCAAGCTAAATCCGGATAAATGCGGCTTCAGCGTACCATCCGTGCAACTGCTCGGATACCTCATCTCTGCGAGAGGGATTGAGGCAAACCTGAAGAAAATAAAGGCCATACTGGCCATGGAGAACCCAAAGAACGTAAAAGGCGTCCAGCAGCTGGCTGGGCGAATCGTGGAGCTCAGTCGATTCATCTGTCAAATGGGCGAAAAAGCACTACTCTTCTACCAACTTCTCCATAAAGATGACAAATTCGAGTGGACGGAAGAAGCACAAGAAGCATTCAAAGACCTCAAGCGTCTACTGTCCACCTCGCCGGTGTTGGTAACACCTCGAGGAAAGGAGCCATTATTGCTATACATCTCCGCCACCAACCAGGTGGTCAGCACTGTGCTCGTGGTGGAGCGAGCCAAAGAAAATAAAGTCCACAGGGTACAACGCCCAGTCTACTACCTCAGCGAGGTGCTCACGCCAACAAAACAGCGGTACCCACATTATCAAAAGCTGGCGTACGACGTCTTCATGACAGCCAGGCGACTACGCCACTACTTCCAGGAGCACCCAATCGTAGTGGTGAATGACACCCTGCTCGAGCACAAGTCGCGCTTTGGGGAATCGAACTGTCTCCATGAGACATCACATATGAGAAGCGAGACGTGATCAAGTCGCAAGTCCTGCCGAACTTCCTCGTCCACTGGATGGAAAACCAGCTCCCCGATAAGCCAGATATGTCCTACCTATGGACAATGCACTTCGACGGGTCCAAGCGCAAGGAAGGAGTTGGTGCTGGCGTCATCCTAACATCGCCCCAAGGTGAAAAAATGAGGAAAATTCTGCGAATGCAGTTCACAGCCTCCAACAATGAAGCTAAATATGAAGCCTTTCTCTAGGGGATGCGTATGGCAAAAGGCTGTGGCGCCAAGCGACTCGTCATTTACGACGACTCCAAGCTGGTGGTCAATCAAACAATGAATGAGTGTGATGCTCTAAGTGACAACATGATTGCCTACCACGATCTCTATGACACACTCGAGGGATATTTCGACGGCTTTGAAGTGCAGCATGTCGGCTGTGAAAGCAACGAAGAGGCAGACACACTCGCCAACATTGGCTCTACCTGTGCTCAAGTGCCACCCGGAGTATTTCTCGAGCGCATCTGCAAACGCTCCATCAAACCAAAGGCTCTAGAACCTAAAACCAGCACGTCAAAGGACTCGGGCGCTACGCCACCCAACGAGCCAATGGCACTCGATGACACGGGGCCAGACACAGGACTCGAAGGCTCCATGGAGGGCATGATGATCGAGCTATCTTGGATGCAACCGTACATCACATACCTGCTTAGCAAAAGGCTTCTAGACGACCCGAGTGATGTGCGTCATATAGCGCGACGATCCAAGGCATTCGCCCTTATCAATGGCGAACTATACAAGTGTAGTATCACAGGAGTCCTTCAGCGGTGTGTCTCCAACAGGGATGGAAGAGCCATCCTCCTCGACA
Source organism: Avena eriantha (assembly GCA_910589775.1). Lineage (NCBI taxonomy): Eukaryota > Viridiplantae > Streptophyta > Magnoliopsida > Poales > Poaceae > Avena > Avena eriantha. The sequence continues at coordinate 504,632,940 of OU342742.1, forward strand.
TACACGAAGGTACCTGCGGGCACCACGCCGGCAGTTGCGTCCTGGTCGCCAAAGCTCTACGAGCTGGATTCTAGTGGCCAACGGCCATGCGTGACGCCAAGCACATCGTCCAGCGCTGCAACGCTTGCCAACGATTTGCAGACAAACCGCACGCACTTGGCGCGGAGCTTAGGCCAATACATGTGGCTTGGCCTTTCACGCAATGGGGACTCGACATGGTCGGCAAGCTCTAGAGATCTTCACGAGGAGGATACGTCTAACTCCTAGTCGCGGTTGACAAATTCACCAAGTAGATTGCGGCCATGCCGGTGACAAACAAATCGAGAGCCAGCGCTGTCAAATTCTTCGAGCCCATTGTCTTCGGCTTCGGGGTGCCACATAGCATCATCACGGACAATGGGACGAACTTCACCTCCAAGGAGTTCCAGGAATTCTGCAAAAACCTGGGAATAAACATTAGCTACGCCTCGGTAGCGCACTCTTAGACCAATGGTCAAGTCGAAAAGTCCAATGGCCTTGACTGCGGCGGGATCAAGAAAAGAGTCCTCTGACCACTCGAACAAGCTGCTGGGTGCTGGCCAGACGAGCTGCAATCAGTACTTTGGAGCCTGCGCACAACTCCAAACAGTGCCACAGGCTACACTGCGTTCTTCATGGTGCACGGTGCAGAGGCGGTACTACCCGCAGAGGTGCGCTATAAGGCCCCACGGGTAGTCGCATATAGCGAGGCAGAATCAACCCTCTCGAAGATTCCGTCGACCTCTGATGGCTTTGTATATGGCGCCAGAAAAATGCTAGAGCGGTTTTGATGTAGAGCTCGTTGGGAACCCCAAGAGGAAGGTATGATGAGCACAGCAGCAAGTTTCTCTCAGTATGAAACCAAAGTTTAATCGAACCAGTAGGAGTAAGGAAACACCCCAAAGGTGTTACTACTTGAGCTTTGGCAGGGCGCATTACCGGTGCTGGTAGCAACGTGGAGACCTGCACAACACAACCAAAGAACTTTGTCCCCAACTTGCGATGAGGTCGTCAATCTCACCGTGTTTTGCGGAAAACAAAGGATTATACGTATCGAATGGAAGGAAGTAATAGTTTGCAGAAAGTAAACACAAAGCAGTAAAAGATTGTAGATTGTATGTAAAAGACAAGGACCGGGATCCATAGTTCACTAGAGGTGGCTCTCCTTAAGATAGATAACATGTTGGGTGAACAAATTACAGCGGGGCAATTGACAAACATCGAGAAAGAAATACATGCATATACTAATCATCTTGACTCCTCTAGAACTTGATTGGGCATTACAACATTATATATACACCACCATCCAACTGCATCTATGACTAATAATCCACCTTCAGGTTATCATCCGAACCCCCTCCAGTGTTAACTTGCAAGCAACAGATTATTGCTTTACGAACTACGTGTAAAGTAAACAATACGATTGTTCTATGAACAAAAGATTGTTGTTTTCTCCCTAATAGCAACAACACATCTAGTACCTTAGAGATTTCTGTTACTTCCCCAGATTACCATAAATACTAACTCTTTGAGTTGCTAGCATCTACTTGGCCAAGATAGCTACTAACAACGGAAAGCATGCAAGATCACAAATAACAAAGACATGATAGAATCAATAATCAATCTGAAATAGCATGTCAATATCCATCAGATCCCCGCAAACACAACATGCAGAATTACAAATAGATAATCTTGATCATGAATGGAGCTCACAAGATCTAGACATGAAAGCACAAAGGAGGAGAACCAGCCATCTAGCTACTACATCGATCTGTAGTCCAAGGATGAACTACTCATGCATCACACCGGAGGCTTGCATGGTGATGAAGAAGGCCTCCAGGGTGAATTCCCCTCTCCGACAGGGTGCCGGGAAGAGCTTCAGATCCCTCCCGATCTAGGGATGGAGATGACGGCAGCTATAGACTCTTTCGTGGATTTTTGATCGGGCCCTTAGGGTTTACGTCTCGAGGGCATCTTAAAGTCGGAAGGGGAGGCCGAGGGAGTGTCGGAAGTGGCCACACCACCCCCTGGCACGGGCCAGGCTGGGCCGCACGGGCCAGGCTCGGCCGCGTGGCCAGGTGGTGTGGTGGCCCCTGGCCCCTCTCCGTCTCGTACTCTGGCATCTGATGACTTTCGGAATAATAGGCACCTTGGCGTTTGTCCCGTCCAATTCCGAGAATATTCATTTTCTGACTTTCCTGGAACCAAAAACAACAGAAAACAGGCAGCTGGCACTGTGGCTCTTGTTAATAGGTTAGTCCAAGAAATCATATGAAAAGTACTCCGAAGTATGGAGAAAACACAAGAAAGTGGATAAAACTAAGCATGGAACATCAAAAATTATAGATACGATGAGGCACAAGATATTGCAGTGGAGAGTTCCACGATCTACCAGCAGAGCCTCCACAACTACCATAGTAGAAGGATACGCCCCAGATCCTTCGTCGAAGGAGATCTGGTCCTGGGACTGAAGCAACAAGGGCACCTCAAGTTCGAGTCCCCTTGGGAAGGACCTTATTTGATTACCAAAGTAATCCCAGGTGGCGCCTATCGCCTCAAAGACTTGAAGAGCGGAGTCGCATACTCCAATCCCTGGAACGTTGCGCAGCTGCGCTATTTCCACCCTTAGATTTTTTACTTTACAAATAAGGCTATTCAGCCAGGCTACTTAGCCACACATTGTACCTCATGATATTCTACGAATAAATAAAGCTAAGTGCCCCAAACCTTGTGTTTTTTCTGTTTTACTTGCAATTATATCACTCGAGGGCTACGCCACCCTTTACATACTGTTCCACGAACATGCAATATCCTGAGTAGCTGACGCACTATCAATCGAACCCTTGATAACACCAACCCAGCTGTAACGCACCTGACAGGTCAGCAAGGCGCTGGGATGATTATACATGAGGCTAATGAAAAGGAACTGCATATTACGATACACTCGAAAAATATACAAGCTAGCAAGCTCTTTACACATTAGCGGGTATCAACCACACCCGACACAATTGTATAATTTTTACAACACTTATACGTTTATGTGCAGGGTACATACTACACTACTGCTGCAAGAGGAGAACACTTGTTTGCTCTTCAAAGAAATCGACAATATCTTCGGCTGGCCGATCAACCGCCTGGTAGTGAAGCACCATGTTCCGGGTCATCCCTTCTGGCGGCAGCGGTGGTCCAGTGGCAACAGCCGCGACATCCACATCTGGCCGGTGCAATCGAACAAGTGCTAACGCAGCCTTGGCACCTGCGGCCAGCTGTTGGCGCACGCACTCGAGGACCGCCATCACATTTTGAAAACTTCGCCAGTAGAGCCAGCAAGCTTGATGGCACCACGTCCAGGGGAAACATCGCTTGGAAGATATGCCTAAGGCACGACTACGCCTTTTTCAAACATTGAAGCACCTGCGATGCACGATCCTGCAATGTCGCCAATGCGACTGCACGATCGTGGTCCACCCAGAAGTACCCACTGGCCTACAGCTGCTCCTAGTTCAAGTCATTCATTCGAATGGAAACCCGTTCCCTTTCATCCTGCGGGTGGCGAGCGCTAACAACTACAAAAATCAGGACCAGAGCATAAGACAGAGCATCGCCACGAATGGCTAAAGAAAAGGATAAGAAGATAGAGAGCTAACATTTAAACTTCTCGTTCAACTGCGCAACCTCGTCCAGGAGATACTTCTCGTGAGCAGTGGCCTTCTCAGCCTTCGACTTCCACACGTCTGTGTTACCACGGATAATGGGAAACTCTCGCTCCAACTGCTTCACTTGATCACGTTGTCGCGCAAGCAGCGACAACTCCTCTACTTTTGAACGTGGTCGCACCAAAGTTTCATTAGTGGTAGGAGAGTCCGTAGGACCACTCGAAGGACCCTATTACTGCCAAACAAGAGGCAAATAAGACCAACTATACATCGATAAAAAGGGCGGAAGTGCATTCAGATTCGACAAAGTATCAATAGGGGTACCCCCACAAAATATGGTTCAGCAAAAGAAAAGCTACACTATTACATATGGTAGCTAAGGCATGCTCTACTTCTTCGACTTTGACTTTGACTTCAGGGGCTTCCTCGAATTTGTGGCAGTCTCTGATGCCACAGACTTCCCAATGGTAGCCCCAGATGCCGCGGCCTTCGCACTTTTCAATCGCCGCAGCTCAGCAGAATAAGGAGCGACTGTATCAATGAGCCGAGGCCCATACTTACTGCACTTAGTGGCGGAAGGCTGGAAGACTACCTGCTGGCCATCCGCCACAACTGGCATCGCCAAGGAAATCTTGCTGGGGTCAAGCTCCACGCCGTGGGCTTGCGCCATGGGGAGTGCCATGGTCGCACCAACTGACCTCTGCAAATTCTTGAAGTCTATCAGGATGCCCTCTGCGAAGGACACCACCAAGCCATCAAAATTCTCGATCATTGGGGCCTTGGGAGCCATCTCCTCTCGAAGACGACCTAGCACGCCTTTGTCTTTCTCTAGTGTATCCTTCACAGAGACGTTGTGTTCTTCGACTGTAGTCACGGCGCCGGCCAAGGCGTCCGCACGAGTCAAAGCTTGGCCATTAAAGCCTACGCTAGCGGCATCTGCAAGATTACACATATGAGCACAACAATGTGAAAGAAAAGTACATGACAAAAACAAGCAAGGCAGTGTCGTACCTGAAAGCACCTTCGCGATTGAGAAGAGTTGTTCTACGAACAACTTTTCCCTATCAGCAGTGGAGGAATGCAAATCTTCCTCGCATTTCTGCGCCTCCTTCAAAGCCTCGACTGCCTCGTCGTGTTTCTTCTTCGCTGTGGCAAGACCCTTCTCGAGGAAAGTGACTCGATGAAGAAGCTCGTTATGCTCACCTGCAAAGGACATAAACATGGCATGATCACTCGCCAATCCCTTCACAACAGAGTGGAGAGACAAGATTAATACTAACCCTCGACTACACGATGGCGGCTATCTAGCAAGGCATGATTTCGACCCAAGGAAAGGATCTGCTGAGCGAGGCCAGTGGAATCCTTCACGATGGGATACAAGGAAAGAAAAGCAATATGAGCATCAACACAAAATTCGAATGCCACCGGCATGAAGAAAACTTACGTGTTCCTCCAGGGACTCCGAAGGTTCCTGTCGAGTCGACGTCCGTGCAACCATCTGGTACCCCCAGTGTGGGGGGGGAACTCAAAGAATTGGCGCCGGAGTGGGCTGCCACCGGAGGAAAAAGGGACCGTATGGCCACCTCCTTGTTCTTGGAGTCTATGACTCCGGATTCCTTGACAAATTGGCATTCGTCGGAGGACGACAACGCTGTTTGACTGTGAATACCCAGCGCCACTTCAGAAGAAAAAACTTCACGGGAAATAAGACAAACACGCAAGTATAAACACTTACCCGTCAAAATTATCGAGGTCAAAAGAATCTCCCGATGACTCCCTCGGGAGCCTCAGTTTCTTCCTTGCGGGAGAAGCCATGGCGTGCACAGGCACGATGGGGATTGGCTCCTCTGCAGCAGTAGAATGATCCTCTGGTATCGATGGTGAGGAGGCATCCGAATCCTTGCTACGGGAGCGCTTGCAAGTCTCGTGATCACTAGACTCGAGGGCTTCGTGTTCCTCCCCAAGAGGGACGGTGGAGCCCGACTCGTCCTCTTCCTCCACTTCGCGTGGGATAATTCCTTCAGGCTGGGCAGGCAAGCTGGCGCCCACTTTCCAGTCCTGCAATCAGAATAAGCATCAGTATATAAAGCACCTAATAGGCAATCGAAAATCAAGAAAGTATCAAAGAGAAATTCACCTCAGGTGGAGGATTGCTAGCACGGAATGGAGACACCACTGATTCACCTGGGAGATCCTCCTTGGCGGTGTACTTGGTCACCAGTTGCAACCTCCTATCCACTTCACCAAAGGAAATGCCCTCCGTAGAGATGCAAGTGACATCACTAGGACCGATCCAGCAGAACATTGAGTGTAGCCTGGCCTGTAGAGGATGTACGCGGCGACGCATCCAAGTGTGAATGAGCTCTATGCCGCCTACTTATTTGCCTATGCGGTGTTCGAGGTCATAGAAACGCTAATATAGGGTCTCTGTTTCCTTGACTTCGGCGGGCATTACTATGTTCTTCCAAGACCTCCTCCTCCTGCAGGCTGCCACCGGATCGAAGGGAACAAGTCCGTAGTGCTCTCCATTGGCCTTTTGGTCACGGACGTAGAACCACTTATCCCTCCACCCTTAGACAGATGCAGTGAGCTTGATGGAAAAATAAGTGACATTGGAGTCGACGTGGATCCCGCAGCCCCCTACATCGAAGACTACAGAACCCGACCCCGACTGACGCTTGGGCTTGAAGAGTTTTTTGAAGTGGCCGAAGTGTGGCTCCATTCTGAGCCAGCACTCGCAAAGGGTGATGAAGCAGACGATATGGAGGATAGAATTCGGGGACAACTGGTGTAGCTGGAGCCCGTAGAAGCAAACAATACCCCTAACAAACGGATGCAGGGGAGAGAAAGACCACGAATGATGAACGCAAGGAACATCACTCGAAAACCTACAGGAGTATTGGGGATTACCTCGTCACAGGGAACACGAGAATCGTCCTCCACGGTAGAGAGTGCCCCATCCTGGCGCTGAGTGAAAAACTCCGAGGATTTGATGACGGACTAGTGCCATGACCAATTGGTGACGCGAGTCCCCGCGCCCTTCTTCTTCCCAGCTCCGGCGATGTTGTTGCCCGTGGTGGTGGCGCCTCCCTTTTTCTTGGCGGCGACAATGGCAGCCGCAGATCCGGCGACGGAGCCTCCCTTCTTCCTCATCTTGCGCTGGCGGTATGAGCGTAGGACGTAGTTGGGGAAGGTGCAGAGTTGGTCCAGTGCCACGGAGGAGATGTGTGCAATGGAGCAGCAAGAACGGCAATGGCGGAGGTGCGCGAGCGAGAAAGAAGATGTGGGGAATTACCGAACGGTGAACCCCTACTTAACCTCACAATAGATGCCATCCAACGGCCAGGAGAAAACTAACCCGACGCGTGGCACACATCGATGTCGACGCGTGGCAAGGGTAACCCACGAACCATCGCGCCACTCCACCCATTACGCGCGAGAATCGAGGAGACATAGTTAAACTAGAAGATTACGCATGCCTGGTCAAGTTCAAGTCAGAAAATGTGACCCACCACTCCTCACATCCCGTTAAAGCCACTCACGTGGGCCACTGAGGTCATCTCATCATCAGCACTTACGTCATCAACTCCAACAGGAGCACATTTTGACTACTCTAGTCCTTACTCGAGTCTTCGACTCAACCAAGCACTCGGGGGATACTCCTAACAGGAGCGTTGGCCGTGCACCCGAAGAAATTTGTAAAGAAATCCAAGCATCACGGAAAACCCTTCACTTGAATCTACGATTCGATTGTGTACTTCGGGTTACTCCCATAGGGAGCGCTGAAAGCACATTCGACTGAAACAAGCAAAAATACTTATAGTCCCCACTCGAGTCTATGACTCGAATAGGCACTCGGGGGCTACTCCCATAAGGAGCACTGGCCGTGCACCCTATGATTTTCTTTATTATACATTGCACTATGTGTTGATAAGATCCACATTCGATAATCTCGGTGACTCTGCCTCATATTTTCCCTGCAAAAGAGATTGTGTCACCTGGGTCACCCGAAATCATCTCTGCGATGACAAAATTCAGATATCATGCTCACAGCGTGAAGATAAAACCTGAATAAGGCCTGGCAATGCATTTGCTACGCTCTGCTAGAAGTAATCCGTACTTACAGGCAAAATGAATAAGCCTTGACAGATGCGTCGAGTGCTCATATTTACACACTGGGATTCGACTCTATAAGACCTCTGTGGCCTAAGTCAAATTACACCAGCACTTTTCCGAATTCGAGTCCGGGGACTCGAGTTTGAGTAAATTGCGTTGTTTTTCCCTAAGGCAGTTAACTGATCCCGATAAATCGGATAAATCAGGCACGTATATCAACAATCCCTATGACACAAATTGAAGCACTCGAAAATATGCTCAGATATGCACTCGAAAGACTTCATAAAGTCTCCGCTCGAATCTGCGATTCCACCGGACACTCGGGGGCTACTAATGTGGGCATACCTTACAGGTACTCGAATTTGATATATACGGTTGATATGTTGCAAACATATCCATAATTTTTGATATTCCATGCTTGGTTTTATCTACTTTCTTATGTTTTGTCCACACTTTGGAGTACTTTTCATATGATTTCTTGGACCAGCCTATTAACAAGAGCCATAGTGCCAGCTGCCTGTTTTCTGCTGTTTTTGGTTCTAGGAAAGTCAAAAAATGAATATTCTCGGAATTGGACGGGACAAAAGCCAAAGCCGGTTTTTCACCAAGGGACACCTGGAGCCAGAATATGCTTAGAGAGCATCATAACTATGTTCCAATAAATCCTGAACCCTCATAATGGCTTCCCACAGTAAAGATTGCCATAAACAATGAAACTTTTCATGCTCGCTGTGATATCATGTCTGAATTTTGTCTGATGCCCAAAGATATTTATGAATCTTTGAATCTTAGGCGGCTTTTTGAAGGAGGAGAAGAAATTTTTCTTGATAATAATGCCACAATATTACCCTTTGGAATAGCTAAAGAAGTTTTTACAAAGATCCTAGGGAAAATGTTTTCTACTGATTATCTTGTTATTTAATGTGTAGGAAAAGGACAAATCACACTTGGAAGATCCCTATTAAAACTCCTTGGAGCAATAATAGATGTGGAAAAGGGCACCATGCACTTTGTTTCTCCACCGAGCATTCACAAGTTCCCCAAGGGTAAGAATAAAAGTAAGAGAGGTAAGGGAAAGAAATTTGGTTTTAATGCTTCTTCATTTGAGAACAATTGATCCTTTTTCTTGCTTCTTATGCCTAACTTAAAGGCGTTAAAGAAAAGTACTTATTGGGAGATAACCCAAAAAATTTAGATGAGTCTTGGAAGTTATTACTGTATTAATAACCGATCCTTATCCTTTTTATTTTCTTTTTGTGCCAAGAGTAACCTCTAATGAGAGAGAAGTAATGATTGGGAAAGTTGCTGTCCTGAAACAGATTTCTGTGCTTCACCGCAAAATTCATGTAAAATCTCTGTACGCCCTTTTGAGGTGTGAATTTTTGTGCTTCTGCCCCAGGTTGTTATCTAACTTTCGTTAGTTCAACACTTTTATATTAGAGCAACATAAGGTCTTTGAAAAAAATCGTATTTACCTGCTGTTCTGTTTTGACAGATTTCTGCCATTTTCTGCATTTGCTTCTTGTTGGTTCCTTTTTTAGTTATTTTGGGGAACGGAGCTTTTTGAGGGAAGTGCTATAGTAGCTAGTGTTTTAATGAAAGTTTTATTGGTGTTAGAACTGAACCTAAAGACTTATTATCTTGAGTGCACTAATGTTGCTAATAAAGATTGTGTGAAGTTTTGTATGAAGGAAAAATTTCAGGTGTATGGAAGGAATGAGTAATGAGATGAAGGATGGACTAAAGATGAAGCTTGGGGATGCCACGCGTGTCACCCCAAGAAATATCCAAGAAGTACAAGCATCAAAGCATGGGGATGCCCAAGGCATCCCCCTCTTCATCAATAAAAATCCCAGGTTTCTTCCAAATGCTTCATTTTTATTGTTTCATGAACAGTTGTGTTGTTCTTGGAGAGTCTTCCTTTTTTTTCATTTTGGTTTTTTGTTTGCTTTGTTTGCTTAGTTTGCTGAATAAATTGGTTGGACCCCCTCTTTCATACATTGGTTTTCAAATAGTTTGGTTTGGTTTGGAAAAAGAGTAGGAAAGTTCATGCTTAAGTGGTAAAGAGAGCTTGTTTTTGACTGTGGCCTATGCTTTGTCATGCCATGCTCGATATTGTTTTGGCTTTATGCTTAGTATTCTTTGTTGTAGCATGACTTGTTATAAACAATTGAGATTGCATTAGGACTGAGTTTCCAGATCTCTTTAGTTCCTAATTTTCTTTCTTAAATCTAGGGAGGAGATTTTGTTTAAGGGGGGAAGGTTTGTAACATCCCAAAACTTTAATCAAGGTTATCAAGATCCAAATCACCCAATTAAGGGTTAACAAAAACTTTTTATTATTAAAACAATTAAGCATGCATATGTGTGTTGCATTAATATGGAATTGTTTTGAATTGCCTTCTTTGTTGATTCTAATGGTTGTAAAATGATTCTAAGGTGATTTCCACATCATCTAGATCATTCCCAAGCAAAATCCAAATAAAAAGAAATCAATTGGAAGTAATAAAGGCAAATGGTCATTTTTGCCATTTTAATCCACTAGGTCACTTTAGGTGTTCCTAGAAGTCAATTCTTAACAGAAACAATTCTAACTATTTACACCCCTTGCTAGTACAAGTAATGATCTACCAAGGCCCACATTGAAATCTTACAAAAACATTTAAACACTAATTTTAAATGGCATTTGAAAATGGAATTCAAGTCATATACATAGATCACACCTTTTCAAAAACCACTCAAATGAATTCCCCTTGACCTGTCCAAACAGGCATAGAATCTCAAGCTTAAGTGGAGAACACTCAAAAATTTTGAATCCAAAATTCAAAACTTTTCTTCTTGCAGCCATTCTGTCAAACACATGGCAGGCACTGAACCAGAACTAGAGTAGCTTCACTGTTTCCATAGTGATCATCGACCAATTTGTTCTCCCACTTAATCCCATGTCCCTCTAGCATCTACCCCAGCCCAGACCAGCTCCCCCTTCACCGCTAACAACAGTGGCGCGCTGCCCAAATATGGTCGTCGCCGGCAAAACGCGAGCAACGCGCCAGCGACCGCGCAGTGCCAATCCAGCATGCCCCTAGCTCCGCCAAAACCTGCCGCCGCCCACGGTCCCTTCCCTGAGCGTTACCAGCCCCTGGACCACCGAGGATAGCTCGCGCCCACTGCCTCTGCGCCGTGCCCAGCTCACGCCAGAGCACCGTCCCCGACAAGCCCGCACAAGCCGCACCTTGCCTTCAGCTCGTGTGCACCACTCCGCCATAACCCCACCACCTCCACAGACACGCCCTCTTCCCGCCGCACGACCAACAGCCGCCGTGAAACGCGTCGAGCACTACCCCTAGGGTCGCCATCACGCCGTAACTGACCGCCAGGAGGCAAGCAACCGTCCGCCTACCTTGCCCATGCCTCTAGCGCCCTGTATCGTCGCCGCGGACGAGCTCACCGTCGCCCTCACGGTCCCCTCGTCAAGCCTATATAAGGAGCCCTCCCCAAGCACCATTTCCTCACACCACTCAACTCCCCTCTCCCTCAATATCACCTCACCCCATCACCGGAGCCGCTCGAGCAGCCGTTCGCCGGAATTGCACCAGGGTTCGTTGCAGCAGAGGAGGAAGAACCCCGTCGATTTCGTCCACCCCGCCACGACCTCGCCTGAGTCCGCCGTCGTCTCCTCGTTCGATTGCCCCAATCGCCACACTAGCTGGAGCCCTAGTATGCCCCCACTGCACCCCCACCGAGCCGCTAGGGTTCTGTCTCGCCGGCGACCTGTCCGTCATCCACGACGAGCCACATCCATAGATCGTAGTTCTAATCGTGCGGCCCACATCGCCCCGTACCGATTCGCGTTTGAAGAGTCGCTGACATGCGGGACCCCCCTGTCAGCTGTTCTCTCTGCCGAGGAGTGTGACTGGGCTGGCCTGTTAGTGTTCCCGCGCTGGCGCTAGAATTCAAATTTAGATTTTTCTATTTAGACTTAATCTAGTTTCTGTCCACTAGTTTGAAAATCAATTCAGAAAGATTTACTTAACCAAATTGAATGATTCTAATTTTGTTGGAAAGATAATTTAAATCTCTATCCAAGCCCGTTGGATTTAAATCAATTACCCTTATAGGTCACATATAGCAAAAATAACAAGACAGAGACTTTTCCACATTCAAACATTTTTCAAAAATCAACAATAATAGCTTTTGAGTTGATTCCAACTTTCAAAAATCACATTTGACAATACCTATCTGAATATGTAATAATATTTAGGTTTGCATGTAGTGACTTTGGACTAGTACCAAAATAATGCCATATATGCATTTCTAGTCACTTGAAATCATTAAATATTAATCTTAAACTTTATAAAATGTGATCCAACATTTAAATCCCATTCCCATGTATTAGAATATGTGGTGATGACATGTGTTCACATGATCCCATATTTCAAATGGAGAATATTAAATCTTAATTATTTCCAATGAGTAGAAATTACTTTTCTCATATAAAATAAATGAAACTAGTTCATCAAATCTTGTGATGTTTGTGATGGTACTAGATCATCAAGTATGTGCCTTCGTGTGCTAAATAGACTAGTTAAGTATTGTTTGGTGATTGTGTATTCCCGTATGTATTTATAGACGATAGTACCGACCAAGTCTACGAGGAGGAGGAGTTCTACCTAGAAGAAGAAGAGGAGGATTTCAACCACTTCACCAACCAAGGCAAGCTATTGTTAGAAATCTAGAACTAAGCAAGTTAAAACTTGCCCACTTAACTTGAGCAAAAGCATTAGGCATGCTTTGGTTATACCCTTTCTTGATTTATACCAATCCCAAGTTTTACTTACAAGCTTTACTTCTTTTACTTTATCAAAGTTCTTTACTTGTTTGTAGATAGCATAAAGAGTATAAAACTTGGCCTATCTAGTTAGACTTAGATGTCATTCTATGGCATGCGATTGAGGTTAGCATCCCACCTTAGTGAACACTCTTAACTTAGTGATTAGAGCTAAACCAAAAACTTGATCACTCTAGATGGGAATACTTGGTGAAAATGACTTGTGAAAACCTTGGAATGATGAGTCATTCTATTGAGATGTTTTGACATGTGTTGAGAAACACAAATGGTTTATGACGATGAAAATGAAAATGATGAAAATGGTTTATGATGATGAAAAACTGATGGTTGGGTTCGGATGCGGTACCATTCCAATTTTACCGTACAACCACAATACCTGAATTGGGTAATGCTTAGCCGGAAGTTTATATGCATTAGTATGAGTTCCCTCGCGGGAGAGGTTTGTGCTGAGGCTACCTCTCAATGTTGGCCACCTATGCAGTGCCCATGATGGCTGATGGCCATGGCTGGGAGGCCAAGCTCATAGGAGAGGTGCTTATACTAGAGTGTGTAAAGGAAAGGTTATGTTTGCTTATTTGCATACTAAGTATGATGATTCAGGGTTATCCCTGACAGATGTATCGAATTTTGTGGTGAAAGTGTACCACCTCTGCAGAGTGTCAAACTATTCGAATAGCCGCGTTCGCGGTTATGGACAGTTGGAGTGGCCATACTGTTCCGTTGTCAGATGTTTTCAAAGTGACTTATAAAATGAATTGTGACATGACTTGACCACAACAGAGTTGTGACTATGACAACTAAGTTCCCACTTAGGTGATTACAACTTTATTTTATCTTTCTTTGTTTCTAAACTCAGCTTAGGTTTCAAACTTAACTTTACAAATGAACTTAGAACTTAGTATTCCTACTAGAACTACCTTACTTGTTAGTTATAGTTTGCGAGTACTTAAAGAGTACTCATGGCTTTGTCCATGGCTATTCCCGTGGCCAGACTATGAGGAGGACTATCCGGAAGAAGGACAGCAGGACGGGTACGACAACTAGGATCATCTCCCATCGCCAGCATTGCTTGTGACACTAAAGATGGAGTCCAATGCTACGCTATTTATTCCGCTACTTGTTTGTACTAAGACTGGATCATGAGATCATTTATTTGTGTAAGACCTTATTATGGTTTGTAATGGATGGTGTACTGTGATATCCAATCTGTTATGTCTCGCAAAAATGGTAATCCTGGGATTGTGATGTATGGCATAACAGGCATCTGGGATTAAAATTATGGGTGTTGACACACATGATTTTGGACCGTAAATTGAAACTATTCAATGGTGAGGCATTATTCATTGTGATTGCCTCTATTTCGTATTCCACTAGCTCCATAGGGGATTCAATCATTTATGAAACTGGAGAAAAACATCCTCAAGAAGCCAAGCTTGCCATCTCTGTTTGGTATTTTTTCACTTCAGAAAAATATGACCCCGTCCTCAAACAAAATGAGAATAAACTTCTTCAGTGCCATATCAAATAACAACAAATTTCCATTTAACGGCAAAGAACAAACTATGCCAGGATACGATACCATTAAGCATCCAAGTGTAGGCATGCCCACTGTTGAGGCTAATGAGGAAGGTGACAGAATAAAACGAATCTACAATGGTTGATTGGACATCAGTTAATATGCAGATTCAGGATTGTTTATCTACTATAAGATGTAGCCTGACTTGTAGACATGAATTCATTATTTTTTAAAGCGGTCATTGCATTTAAATACTAGTTCAACACGCAAAGAAATGAACAATGTATAAGAATCATCGAACACAATTGGTATGGACTTTTTTCATATTGTAGTTAACCAGCACATATCGAAGAAAATGCATGGAACTACTATTATTTTTTTGCACAACTTTAACAAACTAATTCAAATCTTTGATAGTCAAAAAAGTAAATCAAAATAATATAGGGAGGAAATAACGCAAAATCTCTCACTCTCCGCAATATTCAGTAATATCGCAACATCAAATGCAAAAGAGGCAACTAACTAAATCCAAACATGCAGTGATACCTAAAGTGCTTTTAGGTACATTACCGACTACAGTATGTACAGTCTGTTTGGTTCCCAGCCACAATTATGCAGCAAAAAAACAATATTACCCTCATACCCGGTGGGTATTTTAAAATTCTTGTTAGCAAACTTTTGTTTGTATTTGAATGCCGAAACTTTTCAAACAGATACATATTCACTCTAATTATCATTTTTTTAAGCGCTAAGAAATTGTTAATGAGCATACTACCGTCATTCCTATGAAGCACCATTAATCAATTAGCATATGTATATAAATGTAAAAGATACACCAAAAATAGCACTAAATTGCCATAAGACCCAGATAAACCTAACAAAAACAGACTTTCACAATATACAACATTGCTTTTCCTATATCTAGCAATGTAGCGGAGCTCACCTCAATGCAATACTTGGCATATGGAGTGGCTACGGCTGAATAATGATGACTTCTCTTAACCAACATATTCAACCAATAATTCAAAATAGAAGAAAATGTAGCCGCCAAGTTTAGCATGCCACAAGCAAAGTGAAATAATAACTCATATATGAAACCAAAAAATTTCATTTAAAGTACATCATACATAGTAGAAGCCAATCAGCTAGCCACATACATCAGACCTAGTAGAAAACTAGCCAGCCAACCACATACACAATTTCCATTTCTATGTCCCATGGAATCACTCAGAAACAACCCATTTGCCATCTGAACACCAGAAAATGTTTTCCTCCTGCCTTGCCTTGAAATAAGAACTAAATTATAAGGATAACTACAAAAATAAAAACTTGATGAAACTAATGTAAAAAATATCACAACATAACCTTCTCATATAGTCATATGCTAATGCTGATTTCCTCATTTAAGGAAATTCATCAGTACAGATGCGCAATCGAAATATAAAAAATAACATCAAACAGACTACAACTAAGCACTATGGTAATATTTCGGACACGATTCCTACAAAGGAATGGAGAATTGGGCATGAAATAGAGAATCGGACAAGAAGACATGATGTGAGAAGAGGTAGAGACAAAATCAACGGAAGTTCCTCTATGTGTTATTCGCGCGGGGGGAGGCCTCGCTCTACTCCTCCTCCCTCAACTCCATGGTACTACCTTCTCTTGTCGCCAGCCGTTTCACACTAGATGAGGGGGATGAGGGCAAAGGAGGAACCAGGGAGAGGAGGGCAACATGACGGGGCTGGGGAGGGGTGGTGGCACGGCAAGAGCAGTCCGATGAGGGGAGAGCGGGGAGATCGTTAGAGGAGCTTTAGCGAAAGTGGCCGCAGTGTCCATGGATAGAACCCTAGTGCGGTCGGGGCCTCGGGGGGACAGAGGAGAGTGGGCAGGGGGGAGATGTCGGAGGATGGGAGTGGTGTGGAACTGGGTTCGGGGGTTTCGTGGACAGGGGTGCGAGTGCACGGTCGGTATTTTTCGCTCTCTGGAGATTACGGAGTCGCTGTGAGGTGGGCCGATGATGCATGTGGTCCCATTGGCAGCCAAAGGAAAGGCGTAATCCGGAGTAACAAACGTGACTCATGCAAGAAGACCTCCTGCTAGGGACAGACCGATCTTAGGGGAGCGGTAGATGCCCTCAACACACTTGCATGCGTTCACGCTTAATCTTTAGAGTAATAACTAGGTGACTCACTTTTTTATATTTGTATGTATTTATACATTACACACATGGCTAAGAGCAGAACATTGAAAGAAATATGCTATGGGGACTCTGAGACTACTCCGCTTTGCTTGCTGGCAATTGCTCGTCATGCACCGCGTCCACTCCCTTCCCCATCCTAGCCATTCCCTCTTTTGGCTCCCCCACCTCCTGCTCCATGTTGCCCAGCCATCAGCATGAAGCAGTGCCCCGTCATGTTGGAAATATATGCAATTTAACAGAAGATTTGATCCAAGTAAATAGTGAATAAAACATGACTAAGATAATGGAAAATAAACTCGTCATGCAATTTACCAAACAATATCTAGAGAACAAGTCTAAACAGTTTGCTAAAATAATTATTTGAACTATGATCCGAAGATAGATAATTGATGTACTATGCAGCAGGACGTACTGTGGAACCATTGTTGTTGGAGTTGTCACCCATGCCGTGGAATTTTTTGTTGATATCCGGGAAGAAGTCATCAGCGTACGTGGTAAAGATGTCGTCGGTATGCGTGAAGGAGTCTGTCATAAAGTTAGTAGTCGCCCGTGAGCACTCCCCAAAACCTTATCATCATTATCCCGTACATGGTATCGAAGCAGGGGTGTCTCAGAGGCCTATTGTCCTGACTCGCGGTGCACGCTGCAAGGCAATATGGGGAGAATTTGGTGGTTGTTCAGGAGCTCTGCAATTGGAGGCGGTTGATGTTCTGTAATAAGGTTGTCTTTTGTGAGAATCACCCCTCGTCATAAATACATACAAATATTTTCATCATTAGTGGTACCTTCATCTTCTAAAAAATTTGATTATCATCGATTGATATACATCCGGATGGACTAGAGCTCTATACATGGAATCTACAGATGATTTTCCACTCTCATGTAAATTCCAACGAAACTCATCAGAGCCTACAGGCAGTTATGTCTTGGTTAAACATTGTAACATAGTGTTCTACAATTGATGTCTCCCAAGTGCAGTGTAGTACCTTTCAATACAGAAAAGTTTGTTGAACCTACGAGGAAATGAAGGTATTGGTTCAGAAGTTTGACAAGTAAAATAATAAAAGGTGTTTTAGGTTTATAGTTTATAGAAAAGTAAATTTTTGTAAAGTAAATTGCAATAAAGTAGATGCTCTTTTTATGACACGGATTTACTCAGCATAAAGATTTCTAAACAACATGTTAAGTATCTTTTCAAGTTTTATTCTCTTTGGACACAAACTAAAATAGGTGGAGCCATATACATGTGCAAGTGCACCCCTAATGATTGGTCCTAAGGCCATTTTTATATGCAAACAAACGATTCATTAAGACATAAATTCCCACATAGTATAAATTTCCAAGGTCCCGGTCTTGAACCCCCTAATGCAACTCAAAGTCTCTGGACACAGTTTTGTCATTGCGTCCCTCCCTATTCTCTTCATTACACTAAGGTGCATCTCTGTGAGCTTATATAGATAAATTAATATGTAGTCTACATTCACATATCACCATCATAGAACCATATAAAAGATTAAAACTTAACCAAATACTAATTGCATACTATATAAAAATCATAGCCAAATCATTCTATGCCCTCAGGAACATGGGGAACTACTCACAATGGTAAACATGATATGGATCAGTAGCATATGAAATACAACACAATATGAAAATATAACTTCACCACAAAATAATAACAAGTTACAATGCATAATCATGCATAAGGTACTAAAACAATATCTAGGGTTCAGTCATATCACAAACTATGAGGTGAATGATGTGGATCTTAGAGATGGAGATGATGGAGATGGTGTTGGTATTGGAGATGATGGAGATGGTGATGGAGAAGCCTACCTCTATGCCAAGGAGGAGTGGTGAAGATGATGGCTTCCATTTCTCCCTTTTTGTAGGCCTCGGAGAAGCAGAATCTGCCCTCTCCCGGAGTAGGATAAGAATTTTGCCTCCGTTTCCGCCTCTGTAAATATTGGGAAAATTACGACGAAAGTTTTGTGTTGAGACAGATGCATGGTAAAAAGAGAGAGCCAGGGCGATGCTTGAGGCCCTAATGGGCCTAGAAGGCATGGCCTAGTAAGGTAGTTGTGCCATCTGGCCTTGTTCGGCCCTCATGGATCTCCTCACGTGCTTCCAGTGCCAATTGTCCTTCTTGTGATGACAACTTCCGTGGTATTTTTCCTAGAATTAATTGGTGTCTAGAAAGTCCCTGAAACAGCAAAATATGAAAAAATTGGTTTTCAGCCTCCCAGAAATTAAATACGAAAGCAAGGGACAATGTGAAAGGGTAAGATGGTTAAACTAGAGGGGGTGAATAGGTTTCTACAAATTTATTTATAATATTTTGTAATTTTTAGGCTTTGTGGAATATAAGTATGCCTAAATTCAAACTAGGTGAGGCAACCTAGATGATGATACAAAATTACTTGAAGCACGAAGGCTATAATAAGGTAAACAACACTAGTAAAGAGATCGGTTAGGAATAACCGAAGCACACGGAGACAAAGATGTATTCCTGTGTTCCCTTCCTTGGGGGGAGGTACATCACGTTGGAGAGGTGTGAGGCCCACAAAGGATTCCCCAATGCCATAGATGCTCATCTTCTTCTCCTAACCTATCCCACGAAGGAATAACACACTTACTCGTGGTAGACTTTAAGGTAGTCTCCAAACCGTCACAAACATTCCACAGGGAAATCACAAGCCAAAAACCTCTAGGTGACACTAGCCGCCTAGGGTTTCCCACAAAACCTATAATAACAAGCAAACTCGATGAAATCAAGGGGGAATGAAATATGGCTTGGTGGAAATGTAGATTGGCACCTCCTCTTGCTTTTTACAAAAGGGGTTTGGCTTTGGTTGGGTAGAATGGGAGATCTTCAAGTTTTTGGTGTTTCAACAATGGAGTGAGAGAGAGAGAGCCCAAGAAATGAATATCAATAATGTTCTTTGAGTATAGTAAACATTTTACCTATACTTCTAGTTCATCCTATCATGACAATATTTACGAATGAACTATATAGTTCACCAAGACGAACGTTTCTATAACTTTAGTTACCAAACTTATTGGGTGATAATTACGCCTAGCGTCACATCATACGCAAATACTCATCTAGTATGAGAATCTATTTTCAACTAAATTATACTTTATCATGTTGCAATCAAATGGTGTTTCAGATATCAAAATATCTTTTGCACAAGATGATTTCTGAAATGAATCTTTCAGATCCTGAATAGTCTTAATACTAGAAAATTACTTTCTAAGATCAATTATCATGGAGGCAAGCATGATATTTTAGATACTAACTTTGGAATCTATTACTCTAGGATAAATACACTTATCAACCCTTATGGAGTAAGTGATATTTACTTGAAAGTCTGCTTTAGGACTTTATCTATAATTTTACACTCAAACAATACGGTACTAGTCTGTAAAGTAAGTATCTAGAATAATGTAGTTATATTATCTCAATCAAAGCTAACCGCAAGGTATTCCATAACAGATGTTAACTACCACAAACCTATGCAAATTCACTTAGATTGTTTAGTTCATAATACGAGTTCATTACCAAAACTACCACTCAAACGAACATCCCCCAACATTCGTTTAGTGATTATATGATCCCTTTACACCGCATCATCCCCGACCATCATGGCCTTTGATACAGCTGCCAAGGTAGATGCGGTGACCCAGCATACCACTGCATGATTTAGTACACTATAGTCGTTGACATAACACTCACAGAACACCATTCCACAAATATTACATCCCTCAGAGTGGTACAACAGAAACAAAGCGTACAACTAGAAATTACATGACGACTTTGAGTTCCATCTAGGTCCATAGAGGAATCTCGATGACTCAAAGATAAACTATAATAACTTGAGAACAAGATAAAGAAGCGAACTGAACGTTACTATAATATGAGATTACTAGCTAGAGGATGGAGATCTATACTACTAGACCTAATTATCTATATATGATGTATCTATGCTTCGGACTCTTCGGCCTCCATTCTATAGATGTTTTCGTAGTTGTTTCCTTCGATGCTTCCGGATAACTCTAACTCCTCATAACGAAAGTATGTTTGGTCTTCAGCTGAATATAGTGTTTCACCTTCTTAGTCAGAAATGTCTTCAGAATCTAGCAAGGGTTAGGAAGGTATGGTTGAGTATGAGTGTACTTAGAAAGTTCACTAAAAAAGAGTGTTTGATGCACTAACTACAGCCATAGACCATAGGTCGTAGGCTATGCAAGTTTTCATAAACATTTCTTCAAATGTTGATTTTATTCTGAAAAACTATGTTCGTCAGCCTTCACATGTTGATTAGAACTTCGTGGAGTTCATTTCCTGCAGCGTTCGCAGATCCTTCCCGGAATAGGGAGTAACATGTCACACTTTTATACACTCTGCAGAGGTGCGTTGCTTTACCCATAAGAGACCAAATCCTTGTTGCACAACCGGGCGTACTTTTCTGTCCACAATTCCTTGATGTGGGGCCTAGAAACTGATCCAAGCCAATCACTGCCCCTCTCCTCGAACCCCATATGCCAGTTGGAGTGCATGCCTAACCCAGGATAAACACACACCCCTCATAGACACTAGATGCCATGGGACATTGAGGGATCCCACCCTACTGTCAATCCTCTCCGGGAATTATAGCCACGGCCCAATTGTCCGTTGACATATGAGAGGGAGAAGATCCAGCTGACTTCCCTAGAGCCATTATAGATCTTATGGTTAACGCGTAATTTACGGTGCAAGAATCACTGGCGACATTGGTTGTTAAGTACTACATGATATATTCCTATACAATGGTATGCCAATTGCCAGACTTAATAGATTAGCTGATCACCCTGGATCAGTAACCAATAGTTATATTATTATCAAAAATAGTGTTTTCTGACCTTTTTAAAATGCAGGTGATGACACAACAATTTGCAAATACTTGATAGAAAATAACCAAAGGACATGAGCAAGTGTGAACTTGCCTTGATATAGCGAAGAATTGTAGTCGAGTGTTTCGACTTGACCTTGGACCTGGGGTTCTACAAAATACCATCATTGCCCGGTAAGTACAATGTTTAAAGAAGCAATATGCTGATATGCATAAGTAGTGTAATGCTGTTTGGAAAACCCTGAAGTAATACCCAATATGGTGAATAAGTTAAGCTTGGTGATTTCCTTAAGATTTGGTTGATCTTCAAGTTTACTTTACAAGAAAATATATATACAAGAAGTTTAAGACTAACATGTATGATACAGAAGTAAGCATAACAACAATACATGATTGGGTTAATTGATATCATGTAACTATTATAAAAGTACACGTTTAAGGTTGATACAATTTGAAAGAAATAACATAGTTTGAAGTAGCAAAAAGAATAACTTTTGAAGAAAAGGTTTCTTTGACAAGTTTTAAACAATCTTTGTGGTTAATAGGATGTGATCGATGTTGTTTGCGTTTGCTCGAATTGTTTGAACTTGAAATGCCTTATGATTTAATTGAAACATATCAAAGTTAACTATAAAAACATAATTAAACTTTATACATTGGGTTTATAACTTTGTGGACCAAAGTTAACTTTAAAACATAAATAGACCTAGGGTGTGATGTGTTTATAGTATTACTAAGGTTTAAGTTTTGTAATAAGCATGTTTAATAATAAGAGATCATTCACTTTCAGTTTAAGTGAATGATGAGTTTCAATGTAATTTGTTATTATGAAATTGATTTGACTTATTAAAGAAAGAACATTTAGCTAATAGTATTAATGTGTTAGGATTTCAAGATCATAAATGAGTAAAGAGGTAAAGAGCATTTACTTTTATCATAAATGATTGATGTTTAAAACTTAGTTAAAGTTGTTGGTTTACTTGGATTTATGGTTTTAAAGGGTTTTCCCTAAAGTTATTATTTTTACACTGATAGATCTAGATTATGACTTTGGAACTAGTACTTGAACATAAAATATTTAAGGGTTTTTATCAAATTGTGATTATTTCATATTTAAGAAATGTTTCTAAAGAATTTATAAAATAGGTTTTTTACATAATAGATAGGGATTTATTACTTTAAAAACTTAAAAACCTTTGTAATAATATATTTAATATTTTTCTAGTAGAATATATTAATTCAAGATCTTAAAATGATTTTTATTTATTTTTAAGTATTATGCTTAGTTTTATGAAATTTTGCAAAGGATTAATGGTCTTTGAATATTTACTTTCACGTTTTATTTGTAAAAATTAAGTTAATATTTTTTATAAAATTGTAGATTAATTTGTATACACAAAAATGATTTTTTACAAATTGTTTTCGACTTTTACTTATTTTATGAAATTTCATTCGGGATTTAATGGTGTATATATTTATTTGCATTATACCAAACTTAAACAAGTAGAATTGTATTTATAAGAAGTAGAGATTATTATTGTGATCATTTTGATATATTATAATTTTTTTTAGGATTTTATTTATTATTTTTAGAATTCAAAACATTTGGAGGGTATTTTAGTAATTTCCATTAATCCCGTTTTTTATTTATTTTTCTCATTTTCTTTAAATTCTCAAACCTAGGCCCACAGGTCAGTCTATCCCACTGGGTTGTGCTAGACCACCTGGGCCGATCCACTCGGTTGTTGACCCTGACCCGAGCTTCTCCTCCCCCTCTCGAGGCTCTCCCCTCTCTCTGGCGATGCCATGGTGACGCCATCACCACTGCGATTTCGGCGAGTACCAACCGTTGCGGCCGCTACCAACCGTTGCGGATGATGCGCTGAATCTCATGCTTCCTCTCCACCCTAGAGATTTGCCCATCTCACCCAGTTGGGTCTAGGCACAAACCCTACTGGTGCTAGGGTTTGGCGACCATGGCCGCCGCCTACCAGAACTTCTTCGGTATCTGCGCATCGACATAGATGGTCTTGGGCTGATAATCAATCTTTTCTTACAGATAGTAGGAACTGGGAATGAACTTTGATTCCTATATCATTTTCTGGGAAGATGATATAAATGTTATTGCAAGTGGAATTGATGGCTATGTATTTTTATACTATCAGAATGATAGTCAATAATTATTTGATTCCTTGCTAGTGCTTCTAGGAAAATGATATATAACTGTGTGGCTTTAAACTACTACTGTGGTGCCTCTAAGTTTAGAGTGTGCACAATGGGGTTGTTAAGCTCGCATAACTTGTTGCCTTCTACTCTACTGCCTATGATGCTAAAGGCTTAGGCTTAATCTTCAATAAGAACAAATGCTAGTTTTTGATTTCCACAACGTCTAGGATGAATTTGCATAGCATTTCTATGCAGTTCTGAGAGAAAACTATTCCCCAAATCCTCCTATAAAAGCTCTAGTTGCATGGTAGGTGAATAGAGATTGGTTTGTAACACCCTATTCCCCTTTGATTATTTTGATGCAAGAACAACGAAAGTATATGCTGCATGGCTGAGGTATGCCTTTTTAGGTTTCTATCTGATGCTCTTCTAGAGGTAGTTCCACTGTACATGAGCTTTTTGATCTTCTACAATTTGCTCTCCCAGCCAAGCTACTTATTTTCCTGGTTGAGCTTGACCTTGAGCTTGTGATGTTGGCTTACTCTTTCTTGAGTTGGTGGGTGTGTGGAAATGGTGGTGTTCTTAAGTGTCCTTGTGAGAAAACTATTGCTGATTCGGTGAATTGTGATTATACTCTGATGGGTTTCTGGAATAGAGACAGAATCAAGCAAGTTGCCTTGCTATGGTTATGCTCTAGTTTTTATACTGTTGGATTGAGATGGACAACACATCACTGGTATGTGAGTAAGCTGCTTACAGTTGGGACCCATATGGTGTAAGTATCCATTCCTTGGAACTTGTGCCTATGGAGGAGCCCATACGGTGCAAGTTTCCATTCCTTGGAACTTGTGTCGATGGATGAGCTCAACTTGAAAGATCTTTACTATGGAGGTACTTGGGCTGGATTGGTATTATCTTGGCTTGATCCTTATTTCTATGCTACCAAGTGTTTATTTGATGGTGAAACTTGCCCCTCTCGGGACAATGATGCACTAGTCCAAGGCAACTCTGATAAGAGCAGAAATACAACTTTGGCCCCATTCCAATTACTCAATGATGATATAGCAGTGCATATCAATGCAATTCTTAGAGTAAAACTAATACACTAACCATTTCTTATTCTTTCATCATTGTTTGTATTTTTGTTTTCTATTGCAGGTATTTAGGCTTAGGAAAAGAATCTTTAGAATATGAAGATTTAGATTAAGACTGTTCTATTTTCAAATTGTTGTAGTTTTATTTTATTATTTTGTAATTTATTAATTTATTTGTTGTAAAGACAATGTAATCTTTGTCCAATTAATATAGTTGAATTTTCTAGTGTTACTCTTATTATAATGGCAATGTGTCCTTGTATGTTTTAAAATATTTACTGTTTATTCTTTTGTAACTTCCTTTTTATTTGTACACATGTAATATATTGTAATATCATATATCATGTAATAAAGGCTTTCTTATTTGGTTATTGAAATCTTTTCTTTATATTGAAGCATTTATATTATTGTTATTGGAAAAGGAAAGAATTAAGAAATAATTATTTGAGTCATACTTTTGTATTGTTTCAATTCTCTTAATTGTTTTATAACTATTAAATATTATTACCATATTAACTATTTCTTTCTGGAAAACAAATAAACACTAATTACTTCAAGCTTTCAAATCTTTTTCAAATGATTCAAATTTTAAATATGAATTCAAATTATTCACTCAAATTCATTATAATTCCTAAGCATCATGTCAGAATTTATAGCAAACACTCCTAAGAGATAAATCCTACCTCAAAGTAGTGAAAGAAACTCTGATCTCCCCAGGGTTTTGTTTGGCAAAAAAATTACCCCAATTTTTAGATGCATGCATGCAGATGCAATAAATCCTAAATCTACCCTTTTTTTAGTCTTAAATGCTAGGATGTTACAGTAGATATCAACATATCGATCACATCACCATGTGACTCATGCTTAACCTTTTAGTCATCTGTGTTCTGAGGCCATATATGTACATGCTAGGCTCACAAATTTTAACCATAGTGAATTGCAGTGCATGCATGGCTTGCACCAACCGTATGTGAACGTTGATGTGTTTGCACCTGATCATCATGACCTGCTCCACAATGATGGACTTCCTTGGTGGTGCACACTTGTAGGAGAACACGAACATTGGAATTATGTTTGAGGGATTATCTCATTATGCTACAATCGTAAGTCTAATATCTTGGGAATATGCCCTAGAGGGAATCATGTATGATGTTATTCCCAACGTATTCATAAAGTTATTATCCACTTATGAACTACTGATATGTATCATTGAATATGAGATTCGATTATGGAACTATATATTCATGTTGTTCATACTAGTTGTCCTTGGTCATTGAGGTTGTGCTGGACACACAACTTAGACTAATGTGGAAGTTGGCTGATGACTCGGTTCCACTTGTAATGGGCATGGTGATGCTATTCTAGCTTACACGAATTCGGCTAAAGAGTTTAGTGAGTCGGATTGACCCATATTGAGATATGTCAACACCCGAATTTTTAATCCCAGAGGACTATTATGCCATACATCGCAATCCCAGGATTACCATTTTTGCGGGACATAACAAATTGGATATCACAGTACATTATCCATTACAAACCATAATAAGGTCTTGCACCAATAAAGGACCGCATGATCCAGTCTTAGTACAAACAAGTAGCAGAATAATAAGCATATTGGTGGGCTCCATCTTCAGTATCACAGGCAATGCTGACGATGGGAGATGATCCTAGTTGTTGTAGCCATCCTGTTGTCCTTCTTTCGGATAGTCCTCCTCATAGTCTGGCCACGGGAATAGCCAGGGACAAAACCATGAGTACTCTTTAAGTACTCTCAAACTAGCACTAACAAGTAAGGTAGTTCTAGTAGGAATGCTAAGTTCTAAGTTTATTTGCAAAGTTAAGTTTGAAACCTAAGCTGACTTCAGAAACAAAGAAAGATAAAATAAAGTTCTAAAATCACCTAAGTGGGAACTTAGTTTTCATAGTCACAACCCTGTTGTGTTCAAGTCAAGTCACAATTCATTTCATAAGTCATTTTGAAAACATCTGACGACGGAACAGTATGGCCACTCCAACTGTCCATGACCACGGACGCGGCTATTCGAATAGCTTGACACTCTGCAGAGGTGGTACACTTTCACCACAAAATTCGATACATCCATCAGGGATAACCCTGAATCATCATACTTAGTATGCGTATAATCAATCATAACCTTTCCTTTACACACTCTACTATAAGCACCTCTCCTATGAGCTTGGCCTCCCAGCCATGGCCATCTGCCATCCTAGGCAATGCATAGGTGGAAATCATCAAGAGGTAGCCTCGGCTCAATCCTCCTCCGCGAGGGAACTCATACTAATGCATATAAACTTCCGGCTAAGCCATACCCAATTCAGGTATTGTGGTTTTACGGTAAAATTGGAATGGTATCGCATCCGAACCCAACCATCAGCTTTTATAAAGGGCTAAGGCTCATGCCTCAACATTTTCATCATCATAAACCATTTGTGTTGCTCAAGACATGTCAAAACATTTCAATAGAATGACTCATCATTCCAAGGTTTTCATAATCATTTTCACCAAGTATTCCCATCTAAAGTGATCAAGTTTTATGCTTGGCAATAGTTACTAAGTTAAGAGTGTTCACTAATGTGGGATTCTAATCTAAATCTCATGACATAGAATGACATCTAGTATAGGCCAAGTTTTATACTCTTTATGCTAGCTATACTACTTTCTAACATCTCACAAAGCATTACTAAAAGTAAAGAAACTTTGGTAAATCAAAAGGTAAAACTTGGAATGGGTATAAATCTAAAGGTATAACCAAAGCATGCCTAATGCATCTTGCTTAGGTTATCTTGTATAATTCTAGCTTGCTAATAATAGCTTGCCTTGATTGGTGAAGTGATTGAAGTTCTCTTCGTCTTCTTCGGGGTAGAATTCCTCCTCCTCGTAGACTTGGTCGGTACTATCGTCTATAAATACATACGGGATACACAATCACCAAACAATACTTAACTAGTACATTTATCACACTAAGGCACACACTTGATGATCTAGCATCATCACACTCATCACAAGATTTAAAGAACTAATTTCATTTATTTTATTTGAGAAAAGTAATTTCTACTCATTGAAATTAATTAAGATTTAATATTCTCCAATTAAAATATGGGATCATGTGGACACATGTCATGACCACATATTCTAATACATGGGAATGTGATTTAAATGTTTGATCACATTTCAATAACTTTAGGTTTATCATTTAGATGATTTAAAGTGACTAGAAATGCCTATATAGCATTATTTTGGTACTAGTCCAAAGTCACTGCATGCAAACCTAAATATTATTAGATATTCATATATATATTATCAAATGTGATTTTTGAGAGTTGGAAACAACTCAAAAGCTATTATGGTTGATTTTAGAAAAATGTTTGAAGGTAGAAAAGTCTCTATTTTGTTATTTTGCTATATTATTTCTAACTCCAATTGATGTAAATCCAACAGGCCTGGATAGATATTTTAATTATCTTTCTAGAAAAATTTGAATCATGCATTTTGGTTAAGTGGATCTCTCTGAACTGATTTTTAAACAAGTGGACAGAATCTAGTTTATATCTAAATAGAAAAAACTCTATTTGCATTCGTGGGCCAGCGCAGGGAAATGGGCCGGCCCAGTGGCGCTCCGCGGCGTAGAGGGCGACTGACAGGCTGGTCCCGCACGTCAGTGAAACATCCAACACTACGATTAAAAGGTGGATCAACGGCTGAGGATCGTTGTCCCCGGCGAACAGGTCACGGCGAGAGCTAACCCTAGCGGCACGGTGGGGGTACGTGGGGGCTTACCAGGGCTCCATCTAGGCGTGGCGATGGGGGCGATCGAACTGGTGGACGATGGCGGTTCTAGGTGTGGTCACGGCGGCTCCTGGGGCGGTCGCAATCAGCGGGGCCCTTCTCCTCCAGTAGCGGCCAGCTCCGGTGGAATTCTGGTGACTAAGGGCTCGATTGGCTCCGGGAGAAGTGGGGAAGGCTCAGTGGTGAGAGGGGAGATGAGTGGTGTGAGGAATGAGGCTGGGGGTGGTCTCCTTTTATAGGCTCGACAACAGGAGATTGCGACATGGTCAAGCGACGGTGGCGACATAGCTATGGGCTGCTAGAGGCGTGGCTGCGAGCGGCATTCGATGCGGTCTTCTAGCGGTCCTCTACGGCGTAAAGGCGTGGCAAGGGGCGGTGGCAATCTGTCGGGCGTGACTGGTGCTCTGAGCGGTAGAGGCGATGTTTGACACGGCGTGCGGTGGCTGCGGGTCAAACGGCGGCAAACGGGCATGTCTGGGGGCATGCTGGTGTTAAGGCAAGTGTGCGCGTGCGAGCTGAGGGCAAGGCGGGGTCTATGCGAGGCTGTCGGGTGTGGCGCACTGGCGTGGTCTATGCATGGCACAGAGGCGTAGAGCGCGGCGCTCTGTGTGTGGTCTAGTGCTTGGCAGGGCTCGGGGCAGGGACAGGGGCGGCGGTGTGATCACGCCTACCTCGTAGGCATGGCGGAAGAGGGCGGGGTGGCCTGCTGCGACTTGGGCATGGTCGACCAGCGACGACCATCTTTGGGCAGCACGGTACTGGCGCAGCGGTGAAGGGGGTGTTGTCTGGGGCTGGTTTAGGATAAGAGGGGACAGAGGAGAGATGAGGGGGTCAAATGGGTGACATGGCTTTGATTAACAACAGTAATAGTTAGGGAGTTTAGTTTGTGATCACCAGGTGTTCGACACAATGGCCGCAAGAACTTTAAATTTGAATTTTGAAAAGATTTTTGGTGTGTGACTTGATCTTATGCTTGGTAGTCTTCGGTTGCTTGGGATTGGCAAGGGGAGTTCATTTGAGTGGTTTTTGAAAAAGTGGGATCTATGCATATGTAAAGGATTCAATTTTCAAATGACATTTAAAATTAGTGGCTAAATGTTTTTGTAAGATTTTAAAGTGGGCCTTGGTAGATCTTTACTTGTACTAGCAAGGGGTGCAAAGATCTAGAATTGTTTCTGTTTGAAAATTTACTTCTAGGAACACCTAAAGTGGCCTAGTGGATTAAAATGGCCAAAGTGACCATTTGCATTATTTAATCTTATTTGATTTCTTTTTCTTTGGATTTTGTTTGTGAATGATCTCGATGATGTGGCATTCACCTTTGAATCATTTTACAACCATTAGAACCATCAAACATGGCATTTTCAAATAATTCTATATTAATGCAATACACATGCATTCACAATTATTTTAATAATAAAAAGTTTTTGTTAACCCTAAATTGGGTGATTTGGATCTTGATAACCTTGATTAAAGTTTTGGGATGTTACAAGATACAATGACCAAGTCGTCATTTGTATGTCTCAATCAATGTAATCCTTAGAACTGAGGACATTGCACAATCCGAGTTGAGGATCACCGACTTAGGTTCTATCAAACATTGTTCCGTCACTAGGTAGTTATAAAGGCAGAGTTCGGGTCGACTGAGAATCAAGCTGCGTGATGTGGATGACCAAGATGGGATTTTTCACCTCCAACAGGAGAGATATTCTCTGGGCCCCCTCAGAAGATATGATTCGGAAAGCATGGCCATGTGCGACTCAGTTAAGTGTTAGCCGAGGTGGTCTACTAAGAATTAGTCGATGAATCACTTATCTCAGATCAATGAATCACTTATTCACCTATTGTTCGACAAGGAATATCGTAAGGCAAAAGGGACTTGGACGAAAGTTGCATTGGAAGGTATGTCGTCATGAATATTTGGTACTAGGGAGTCGGCACATTCTACTAGGATCTGCTACCGCCTGATCGGTCACGAGTGAGACTCAGATCATGTTCGAGTCACCATGAGCCTGTCAAGTCACACACTTAAGGGTGGGAGCAAGTTTGGGTTAAACCCGAACCGGAAATCTGTTTGGGTTGGACCCGAATCAGACATGGACTAAGTTAGTGAGTTGGACTCACAGTGACTAATATAGGCCTTTTAGTGAATGGGCCACAAGTGAGTGGAGCCCACTTTCACTCCCTATATAAGCTGGGGCATAGGTTCTTCAAGCATACGGTTAGGTCATTCCATGCATTGCAAAACCTTGCTCCAGTTCAGTCCAGCCGTCATACCGGACCTAGCAGTCCACCGCCGATGCTCCTCCTCGTACGTGTGGATACTGACGGAGGTGTTGTATGTTCAGCACTTCGACAATCGGATTGTGAGGATTGTATTGCATCAAGTAGCGTGCTTCATCGATTCAGCAACTGCGCGTGTAGTGGTAATTCTCGTGGCCTACTACCTCAGCTAGATCTTGGGATCACCGCATAGGGAATATTTTATTTATCTCTACGTGGCCCAACAAAATACTAGCACAATAACACACATATGAAATCAACATCATATGTAATGTGATATGACATGTCGCCATGCCTTGATATCTATCGAGCACTTCCCAGCACGACACCAGGTCTAGGGTGCAATCATGTCGGTGGCTTATTCTTACCTAGACCATATCATATCACATGCCCTTACAAAATAAAGTTGGACACTTCTACTTTATGATGTTATAGCAATATAAAGATAAAGTTGCCCTTCTCCGTCTCGTATTCTGGCACTTGATCCCTTCCAGAAAAATAGGCACTTTGGCTTTTGTCCCGTCCAATTCCGAGAATATTCATTTTCTAACTTTTCTGACAAGTGGTAGTGCCTCATGACCTTACACACATACGGTGTAGAGAAGTATCCTGGGCTCAGGTCCAGCAAAGCAGCGGAAAAAGATTGATCCAGACCAAGCTATATGCAATTCCAATCTTGGGAACCACACATGAGGGAGAGGGAGAGAGAGATAAATGCAAAGGCCAATTTATGGATAAATTTGGGGAGAGGGGTGCCCCTCTTTATATAGGTTGAAGGGAGGTACTCCCTCCCTCAAAGTCCCGAGGTGGGACTAATCAAGGGAGGAGGTGAGAGGAGGCGTGTCGGCCAGCCCCCACCATGATACCCACGTGGGGGGAAGCCCACTAGGGCCACCGACCCCCCTTGGCCCCTCCTAGGGCGTGGCCCCCTCTTGGGCCTCCTCTGGTGGGTCCCATTAGGTGGGTTGTCCCATAAATCCAATTAAAAATATATTTCCAATATTAATTCATTTTATTAATATTAAATACATATTATTTAATACATATCATTCTGAAACACCTTTTAGACCCTTACCGATCATCATCGGTTATCCCTGAAACACTTTCGGTATCTCCTTAGAACAATTCCAGAGTTCTCTCTCTTTTATCCTACGATCTTGGATCAATCCCTAAGCATATCTTCCCTTAAGTGTGACACCCTAAGGCTCGGGAATACATAGATATGATGGACACACTCTACGATCAATGACCAAGAACGGTATCTATAAACACATAATGGCCCCCATGCATTCCACGAATAACTTGATCGTTTGAACCTTGAACATCGAGTCTCATTCCCTTTTCTCTATGATACCTAGTTTATCCAAGATATGATCTTCCGTATCTATATACCTGGTTCGATCTTGTTACCAACAAACACATTTACTCGTTCTCGTGATATTACATCCCCATGATCTAGTCACATGTTTGCAAACTTGTAGATGTAGTCTCACCGAGTAGGCCGAGGGTATCTATCTGTCACCCAGATGGGAAAATCCCGGTCTTGATACATAGGCCTCCAAAGTTCCTCTGGAATACCTAACGCACACCTTTATGTCCA
This sequence comes from Avena eriantha, assembly GCA_910589775.1. Classification (NCBI taxonomy): domain Eukaryota; kingdom Viridiplantae; phylum Streptophyta; class Magnoliopsida; order Poales; family Poaceae; genus Avena; species Avena eriantha. Next base: position 504,665,138 of record OU342742.1, read on the forward strand.
CCCAATTACGGACATGACGGTTGATGTGATCAAAGAAGACTCGGGAGACAGTGATTAATACGATCTCACGGTCAAAGGACTGATCAATACGCTTTGCTATATATTGCAATGTTGAAATTTGTGACTAGATCACACTACAATACTAGGGTTGGGTGTTGTCCATTGATGGCTCAATCCACGGCGCCCAGAAAAATGCTTGATGGCGGTGTTGATGTAGAGCTCGTTGGGAACCCCAAGAGGAAGGTATGATGAGCACATCAGCAAGTTTCCCTCAGTTATGAAACCAAGGTTTAATCGAACTAGTAGGAGCAAGGAAACACCTCAAAGGTGTTACTAGCTGAGCTTTGGGAGGGCGCACTACCCGTGCTAGTAGCAACGTGGAGACCTGCACAACACAACCACAGAACTTTGTCCCCAACTTGCGATGAGGTTGTCAATCTGACCATGTTTTGCGGAAAACAAAGGATTAAACGTATCGAATGGAAAGAAGTAAAAGTTTGCAGAAAGAAAACAGAAAGCAGTAAAAGATTGTAGATTGTATGTAAAGTAAAGGACCGGCATCCATAGTTCACTAGAGGTGGCTCTCCTTAGATAGATAACATGCTGAGTGAACAAATTACAGCGAGGCAATTGACAAACACCGAGAAAGCAATACATGCATATACTAATAATCTTGACTCCTCTGAGACTTGATTGGGCATTACAACATGCACGAACAGTAAAAGATTAACTCCTGCTCGTCCTCGAGTAGGTAAGTGATAAAAAGAAATAATTTTTGAGGTGACATGCACCATCAAAAACTTGATCAAAGTACTTACAAAACTCAAAGCTGGGATCAAAGTACTTCAATCATAACATGAAAGACAAAGTTCTAGCAATAAGCAAAGAAACTATGATACAACATGAAAAGGCACAAACAAAATATTCATGAATAACATGCTTTGCAAGACGTTTGTTTGTTTCACATAAAGAAAACATAGCATAAGAGTATTCAGCTTGTCCCTCAATAGAGTAGCAAATATAAATGCATAGGACACCTTCAAAGTTTATAAGAGTGACTAGATACAATAGTTTCAAACAAGCAATAACAAGTTATGCATCAATCAACTAGTCTTGGGACAATGCACATAGAACTAAGAATGGCCACTATGCTCTCAAAGTAGTGCATAAAGATAGAAGGTGGAGACTCAATATAATGATGGAAGAAAGGCCTTTTGTAAGAGGAAGTAGGGATTCAAGTCCCATAAAGAGCTTCCAAAAATTATGGTACTTATAGCTTTCAGCTCTCATTGCCCCTATCATAAGCATCTTGAAGGTGATTAAGGTTAAAGTGACACAACTAAGAGGATATACTTGACAAGTTATAAACCGAAATATCATGCCCCTTACTTACGAAGACCGATCCTCATGCTACTCAACTTCAATCACGAGTAAGCTATTTTCATTGTAAGTATATGTGTATCATTAAGAACCGCCAACGGGGTACCCCTTGCACATGATACGGGAGCTTTCCCATAATCAAAATGACAAGGCAAGCAGACAATGAGCATCTCAACGATCTTTTTATTTGCTATTTGCATAGGTTTTTATTGAGGATGCTTCATAGAGTGCTCACTTGTGATGCTGCAAGTTTCCACCATGATTAGGCATGGCTTAGGATAGCGGCCCAGGCGTTTCTCTAACACACATACAAACTCCATGATCTTACAAGTTCCACATTTATTTCACACCGCCGGGATCCGTAAGCAAAAGAAAATAATATCAACGGGGTACAAAGTACAAGTGCAATGTTGAAAGCGATCCCCATGAAACATGGTTCTACTAATTTCAACTTATAAAGCGCAAGCATATACGCAACAAAGAAGGACCCAATGGTTCAAGTTTATTAGAGGCAATAAAGTAAAGTGTGCCATCAAGTTCGTGAGAGCTTTAATCATTAGTTTTCTCATAACAAGTGGAAGGTAAACAAAAGCATGAATATACTTGGAATAGCATAAGCTAGTAGGTAGGTATCGTGGACTCTTTGGAAAAAACTTGGTTTAGGGAGTTGGATGCATGAGTGGAACTCATACTTGGTTGTGGAGGCTAGCAAAAGACTGGGAGCGATAAACTAAGAGAGCAATAATGGCCATAATCATGCAGAGCGACAAAACATCATTGATCAAAGCATAAAGTGATACTACAAGTTGAAAACTAAAGGATCATAAAGGCTATGGTGACTTGAGATAGTCATAACATGGTGTGATCATGTGCCAAGTCAACCCAAATAAAGCATCAACGGAGAATACCACTATGCTATGCTTTAATATGCTAAAACAACGCATGATTCATCCAAGGCACATTAAGCAATATCAATTGTCTATAACAAGTCATGCTACAGCAAAGAATACTAAGCATAAAGCCCAAACAATATCAAGCATGGCATGACGAAGCATAGCCATAGTCAAAAACGAGCTCTTTTTACCACATAAGCATGAACTTTCCTACTCTTTTCCAAACCAAACCACACTATTTGCAAACCAAAGTGTGAAAGAGGGGGTCCAACCAACTTATTCAGAAAAGTAGGCAAACCAAGAAAACTAAAAACCAAAACGAAAACAAAAAAGAAGACGCTCCAAGAGAAATACAACTGTGCACGAAACAATAAAAATGAAGCGTTTGGAAGAAACCTGAAATTTTTATTGATGAAGAAGGGGATGCCTTGGGCATCCCCAAGCTTTGACGCTTGTACTTATTGGATATTTCTTGGCGCGACGCGCGTGGCATCCCCAATCTTGAGCTTTAGTCCATCCTTCATCTCGTTACTCATTCCTTCCATACACCTGAAAATTTTCCTTCATACAAAACTTCACACAATCTCATTAGCAACATTAGTGCACTTAAGATAAATAAGTCTCAAGGTTCAGTTATAACACCAAATAAACTTCCATTAGAACCCTACCTACTGTAGCACTTCCCTCAGAAAGCTCAATTCCCAAAAGAAACTCAAGAAGGAACTAACAAGAAGCAAATGCAGAAAATGGCAGAAATCTGTCAAAACAGACCAGCAGGGAAAGACGAAATTTTTCGAAGACCTTCTGTTGCTCAAATAAAAAAGTGCTGAACTAAAGAAAGTTAGATAACAACCTTGGGAAGAAACACAAAAAATTACAGCTCATTACTATGTACAGAGATCTCTCAGGAATCTTTACGGTGAAGCACAAAAAGCTGTTTCGGGACAGCAACTTTCCCAATCATTACTTCACTCTCATTAGAGGTTACTCTTGGCACAAAAAGCAAATAAAAAGGATAAGGAGAGTTTATTACGGAGGTAATAACTTCCAAGACTCATCTAAAACTATTGGGTTATCTCCCAACAAGTACTTTTCTTTAACGCCTTTAAGTTAGGCATAAGAACCAAAGAAAGAATCAAGTGTTCTCAAATGAAGAAGCATTAAGACCAAATTTTGTTTTCATAGGAGAAGAAAAGGAAATCTTTTATCTCTTTTTAGGGAAGTGTTCTATACCTTTCTTGAGTGGGAGTTGATATTTAATGGTGCCTTCATTCATATCAATGATGGCACCAACAATTCTAAGAAAAGGTCTTCCCAAAGTAATAGGACAAGAAGCATTGTATTCAACATCCAAAACATAGAAATCAACGGGGACATAGGAATCATTACCCATAATAAGAAGATCATTAAGACTCCCCATGAGTTTCTTTTTAGCATTAGCATCAAGTGGGACATTCAAATAACAATCTTCAAGAGGAGGCAAATCAAGCATATCATAAATCCTTCTAGGCATAATAGAAACACTACTATCAAGATCACACAAAGCTTTGAAATCAAAGTCATTCACTTTCATATTAATGATGGGTTCCCAACCATCTTCTTGTTTTAAAGGAATAGAAGCTTTATGTTTCATCTTTTCTTCTTTAATCTTTATGAGAACATCAGTAATGTGTTTTGTAAAGGCCATGTTGATAGCACTAGCATTAGGACTTTTAGCAAGCTTTTGAAGGAACTTAATAACTTCAGAGATGTTGCAACCATCAAGATCAAAATCAATTTTATCATTTAAAGTAGTAGAACTATTACTAGCCTTGACACTAGTGGTGGTGATAGTAGAAACACTAATGTTTCTAGCAATTTCATCTTCTCTTTCCCACTTAGCATGTAATTCAGCTAATAGTCTAACATTTTCATCAATTCTTGTATGGCATTAGTAGCTTCAAAGGGATTCTCATTAGTTTCAGGTTTAGCAGCCATTTTATTCAAAGAAGATTGAGCTCCAGCCAAAGATGCTATATTTCTTACAGCATTAGAGAGTTTTTCCTCAATAGTTTTATTGAAAGCAGTTTGTTTACTAATAAACTCTTTAAGCATAACTTCAAGTTCAGAGGGAGCACTCTTATTATTGTTGTAAGAATTTCCGTAAGCATTACCATTGTTGGGAGGATATGTCTTATAATTGTTGTTACCAAAACTGTTCCTATAAGCATTATTACCATAAGTATTGTTGCCAAAGTTGTTATTTCTTATGAAGTTCACATAAACTTGCTCTTCTTGAGCAACCAAAGAGGCTAAAGGAACATTATTTGGATCAATATGGGCTTTCCCATTAACAAGCATAGACATAATAATATCAATCTTATCACTCAAGGAGGAGGTTTCTTCAACAGAATTTACCTTCTTACCTTGTGGAGCTCTCTCAGTATGCCATTCAGAATAATTAACCATCATATTATCCAATAGTTTTTTTGCAGCACCCAAAGTGATGGTCATAAAGGTACCTCCAGCAGCTGAATCCAATAGGTTCCTTGAAGAATAGTTCAATCCTGCATAAAAAGTTTGGATGATCATCCAAGCAGTCAGTCCATGAGTGGGACAATTCTTTACCAAAGATTTCATTCTTTCCCAAGATTGAGCAACATGCTCATTATCAAGTTGTTTAAACTTCATTATTTCACTTCTCATGGATATAATCTTAGCAAGAGGATCGTATTTTCCAATAAAAGCATCTTTGCACTTAGTCCAAGAATCAATAATATTCCTAGTTAAGGATTTCAACCACTCTTTAGCTTTTCCTCTCAAAGAGAAAGGAAACAATTTCAGTTTAATAATATCACCATCTATATCCTTATGCTTTTGCATCTCACAAAGTTCAACAAAGTTATTTAGATGGGAAGCAGCATCTTCACTACCAATACTAGAAAATTGTTCTCTCATAACAAGATTGAGCAAAGCAGGTTTTATCTCAAAGAAAGTATTTTCAGCCATAGGTGGAGCAATAGGAGTGCTCATAAAATCATTGTTGTTGGTGCTAGTGAAGTCACACAACTTGGTGTTTTCAAGGGTAGTCATTTTTTTGGGTTTTCAAATAAGAAAGCAAACAAGTAAAACTAATTTTTTTGGATTTTTGAAGAACAAAACAAGCAAACAAAGCAAAAAGAAATCTAAGCAAAACAAAAACAACAAAGTAAAGAGATTGGTTATGAGGGACTCCCCTTGTGAAGATGTCCTTGACTCCCCAGCAACAGCGCCAGGAAAATGCTTGATGGCTCAATGCACGGCGCCCAGAAAAATGCTTGATGGCGGTGTTGATGTAGAGCTCGTTGGGAACCCCAAGTGGAAGGTATGATGAGCACAGGAGCAAGTTTCCCTCAGTTATGAAACCAAGGTTTAATCGAAACAGTAGGACCAAGGAAACACCTCAAAGGTGTTACTAGCTGAGCTTTGGCAGCGTGCACTACCTGTGCTAGTAGCAACGTGGAGACCTGCACAACACAACCACAGAACTTTGTTCCCAACTTGCGATGAGGTTGTCAATCTCACTGTGTTTTGTGGAAAACAAAGGATTAAACGTATCGAATGGAAAGAAGTATAAGTTTGCAGAAAGAAAACACAAAGCAGTAAAAGATTGTAGATTGTATGTAAAGTAAAGTACCGGGATCCATAGTTCACTAGAGGTGGCTCTCCTTAGATAGATAACATGCTGGGTGAACAAATTACAACGGGGCAATTGACAAACACTGAGAAAGCAATACATGCATATACTAATCATCTTGACTCCTCTGAGACTTGATTGGGCATTACAACATAATACATAGACCACCATCCAACTGCATCTATGACTAATAATCCACCTTCAGGTTATCATCCGAACCCCCTCCAGTATTAAGTTGCAAGCAACAGATTATTGCTTTACAAACTGCGTGTAAAGTAAACAATACGATTGTTCTATGAACAAAGGATTGTTGTTTTCTCCCTAGTAGCAACAGCACATCTAGTACCTTAGAGATTTTTGTCACTTCCCCAGATTACCAGAGAAATGAACCCACTATCGAGCATAAATACTAACTCCTGGAGTTGCTAGCATCTACTTGGCCAAGATAGCTACTAACAACGGAAAGCATGCAAGATCTCAAATAACAAAGACTGTTGGGTCCGCAGCATAGAAAACAAAAAAATTCCTACGGTGTGAATTACACGCCAAGATCTATCTACTAGGTACAAAGCAACGGGTGGACATACATCCAAAGAGAACTTACCCTCGTAGACAACGAGCTTTGTTAACGAGTAGGAACTCGTGGTTGATGTAGTCGTACACTTGCCGATCTCAAGATCGTGAGGAAGTCCAAGCGCCGCAACTCAGCAGCACATCCGCACTCGCACACACGTTCAAGCCACCGGACAACCTCCACCTCCTCGCTCCAGCGATCCAGCGGAAGCAGCAACTCCTTCCAGACGAAATGCCACCGGGAACATGTATCTCGCTAATCCGAGACCATGGGGAATAATTCTAGAGGGAGAGAGAGATCCTTCACAAGGAGGTGTGAGGATGAAGGAGGGAATGGGTGGCCTTTTATAGGAGGAGGGGGTACCCCTCTCTCCATGGCCGGCGCATGGGGGGTGACCCCTCACCTCCCCCATTCATATGGTGGTAACCCCTCCACATTAAAATGCCTCTTCACATTCCCTTTTAAAGTCTCCACTTTAAATGCATTAAATTTCTCCAAATTTAATGCTCTCTCATTTAATAAAACTCTTTTTATTAAATTTATTCAGAATTTTGTTAATTAATTTAATTAACAAACATTCACATATAGCCCCTTGCAATATTTCAATATCACATGCAGAACCACCTTCTGTAATTTCACCCAAAAGTTTTTCCGGTTTCTATTGAAACAATTCCTGCGCTTTGCAATTCTTTCGTCTCAAACATATGTGCTCCAAAATAGTGTCCGGTAACTCTTAAGTGTGCCACCCTACGATTCACAAATAATGCAGACATGATTGAGACCCTTCTCCGATCAATAATCAGCAGCGGGACCTGGAGATCCGTACTAACTCCTACACATTCAACGATGACTTCTGTGATCGTGAGAACCTTTAACGCTTGTAACTAAATCCCTTTGTCTCTCAATATACTACATGTCCGAGATTCGATCATTGGTATCTCAATACCTAGTTTGATCTCGTTACCGACATGCACTCTTTTCTCGTTCTCGTGATATAACATTCTAGTGATCACATCACCTGCTTGCAAGCTATCCTAATGTGATATCACCGAGAGGGCCCAGAGTATATCTATCCGTCATCTGGATTGACAAATTCCTCTCTTGATTCGTGAGCCTCAACATAACCCCTTCGTAGTACTGAACCCATCTTTATAGTCACCCTGTTACGGTGTGACGTTTGATGTTATCAAGATACAACATGATCTCATGGTCTAAGGATAAAGATTACTTTGTATGATGTTATAGAAATATAAACATAATGACTTGATCATAATGCTATACTTCGGATGAATGTTCATCACATCATTCCACCAATGGTGTGACCTTGTTATTAACAACATCCAATGTCCATGATCCGGAAACCTTGATCATCTTGTTAATCAACAAGCTAGTCTATAAGAGAGGCATGACTAGGAACCCTTTTTGTTTATTAAACACACATGTATTGATGTTTCCGAATCAATAGAATTCTAGCATGTAAAATAAACATCTATCATGTATAAGGAATATATAATAACAACTTTATTATTGCCTCTCAGGGCATATTTCCTTCAGTCTCCCACTTGCACTAGAGACAATAATCTAGTTCTCATAGTGATAAATCGAACACCCATGGAGTTCTGGTGTTGATCATGTTTTGCCCTAGGGATAACTTTAGTCAATGGATCTACTACATTTAGGTCCGTGTGTACTTTACAAATCTTTATATCTCCATCCTTGACATGCTCGCGGATGGAGTGAAACCGGCGCTTAATATGTTTGGAATTCTTATGAGACCTCAGTTCCTTTGCATTGGCTATGGCTCCATTGTTGTCACAATAGATCACCATCGGGTCCAACGCACACCCAGTTCCGTAATGAACTTTTTCACCCAAACTGCTTCTTGCGCCGCTTCTGAAGCAGCAACATATTCCGCCTCCGTCGTTGATCCAGCCACCACAGGTTGTTTGGAACTCCTCCAACTAACTGCTGCTCCGTTCAAGAGAAATACGTATCCAGATTGAGACTTAGAGTCATCCGGATCGGTGTCAAAGCTAGCATCGACATAACACTTAGCGACTAGCTCTTCTTCACCTCCGTATATAAGAAACATATCCTTAGTTCTTCTCAAGTACTTGAGGATGTTCTTTACCGCTATCCAGTCTTCTGAACCTGGATCAGATTGGTACCTACTAGTCAAAGTAATAGCATGTGCCACATCCGGTCTTGTACATAGCATGGCATACATAATAGAGCCTATGGCGGAGGCATCTCTCTTTCTTCCGCCGTAGCCGGACTTTGAGTCTTACTCAATGTCTTGCCTTGCAACATAGGTAAGAACCCCTTCTTACTTTCGTCCATTTTAAACTTCTTTAAAATCTTATCAAGGTATGTACTTTGCGATAGCCCTATTAAGCGTCTCCATCTATCTCTATAGATCTTTATGCCTAATATATATGATGCTTCACCAAGGTCTTTCATAGAAAATTTGCTATTTAGATAACTTTTAACACTGTTTAAAAGATCTATATCATTTCCAATCAATAATATTCCATCCACATATAATATTATAAATTCCACATTGCTCCCACTCACTTTCTTGTAAATACAAGCCTCTCCATAAGTTTGGACAAATCCAAACTCTTTGATCACCTCATCAAAGCGGAGATTCCAACTCCGTGATGCTTGCTTCAGTCCATAGATGGATCGCTGAAGCTTGCACACCTTGTTAGCATCCTTAGGATCGACAAAACCCTTTGGTTGTATCATATACAACTCTTCTTCAATATTACCATTGAGGAACGCAGTTTTGACATCCATCTTCCATATTTCATAATCGAAATATGTAGGAATTGCTAACATAATCCTAACTGATTTAAGAATCGCTACGGGAGAGAATGTCTCATCGTAGTCAACTCCTAGAATTTGTTGAAACCCCTTTGCGATAAGTCGAGCCTTATAGATGGTCACATTACCATCAGCATCAGTTTTTCTTTTGAAAATCCATTTATTCTCAACGGCCTTTCGGTCGTGAGGTAAGTCCACCAAGTTCCAAACTTGGTTCTCGTACATGGATTCCATCTCGGATTTCATGGCTTCTAGACATTTGTTGGAATCCGGGATCATCGTCGCTTCTTCATACGTCGCAGGGTCATCCATTTCATCAACCATGAAATTCACAACAGGATTGTCGTACAGTTCAGGAGTTGCATGCGTCCTGCTTGACCTGCGAGGTTCCGTAGTGTCCTCTTTCGGAGTTTCATGATTATTATCATTAGCTCTCTCTTCATCGGGTGAAGTCAACTCCGAAACAACTTCCGGTGCTGCGCCACTCGCCATTCCGTGAAGAGAAGGTACAATAACCTCTTCGAGTTCTACCTTCCGACTACTCACACCTTTCGCGAGAAACTCCTTCTCAAGAAAGGATCCATTCTTGGCAACAAAAACCTTGCCCTCGGATCTGTGATAGAAGGTATACCCAATTGTTTCCTTAGGGTATCCTATGAAGATGCATTTTTCTGCTTTGTGTTCGAGTTTATCCGGTTGAAGTTTCTTCACATAAACATCGCATCCCCAAACCTTAAGAAATGACAGCTTAGGTTTGTTTCCAAACCATAATTCATACGGTGTCGTTTCAACGGATTTAGATGGTGCCCGATTTAAAGTGAATACAGTTGTTTCCAGTGCAACCCCAAAATGACAGAGGTAAGTCAGTCAGAGACATCATAGATCGGACCATATCCAATAAGGTACGATTACGACGTTCCGACACACCATTACGTTGTGGTGTTACGGCAGGCGTGAGTTGTGAAACTATTCCACACTCTTTCATGTGTGTGCTAAACTCGTAACTTAGATACTCTCCTCCACGGTCAGACCGTAGAAATTTGATATTTCTATTATGATGATTTTCCACTTCATTCTGAAATTCCTTGAACTTTTCAAAAGTTTCAGACTTGTGTTTCATCAAATAGATATACCCGTATCTACTCAAATCATTCGTGAAAGTAACAAAATAACGATATCCACCTTGCGCCGACATACTCATTGGTCCACATACATCAGTATGTATGATTTCCAATAGATCTGTCGCCCGTTCCATTGAACCGGAAAACGGCGTTCTAGTCATCTTGCCCATAAGGCATTGCTCACATGTATCAAATGATTCAAAATCAAGTGATTCCAAAAGTCCATCAGAACGGAGTTTCTTCATGCGTTTAACGCCAATATGACCTAGACGGCAGTGCCACATATATGTAGACATATCATCATCAAGTTTAATCTTTTTAGCATTAACATTATGAATGTGCGTAATATTACTATAGAGATCCAACAGAAATAAACCATTCAACATAGGTGCATGACCGTAAAAGATATCATTCTTATAAATCGAACAACCATTGTTTTTAGATTTAAAGGAATGACCACTTTGCATCAAACACGATCCAGATACAATGTTCATGCTTAGTGTAGGCACCAAATAACAATTATTTAGGTTTATAACTAATCCCGATGGTAAATGGAGAGGTAGCGTCCAGACGGCGATCACATCAACTCTTGATCCATTGCCGACCCGCATCCTGACCTCATGCCTTGCTAGTTGTCGCTTGTTCCGTAGCCCCCGAACCGAGTTACATATATTAGCAACCAATCCGGTATCAAATACCCAGGTGCTACTGCGAGTACTAGTCAAGTACACATCAATAACATGTATATCACATATACCTTTGTTTTCCTTGCTGGACTTCTTGTCCGCCAAATACTTGGGGCAGTTGCGCTTCCAATGGCCAGTCCCCTTGCAATAGTAGCACTCGGTGTCAGACTTAGGGCCAGCCCGGGGTTTCTTTTCAGGCGTGGCAACATACTTTCCACCCTTCTTTTCCTTGTGTTTGCCTTTCTTATCCTTCTTGAGACCGGTGGTCCTATTGATCATCAACACTTGATGTTCTTTCCTAATCTCCACTTCTGCAGTCTTAAGAATTGATAGAAGCTCGGGAAGAGACTTCTTCATGCCCTGCATATTATAGTTCATCACGAAGCTCTTGTAGCTAGGTGGCAGAGATTGGAGAACACGATGTATGCCTAAGTCAATGGGAATCGTTATTCCCAAGTACACAAGCTTATCGGCGTACCCAGACATTTTGAGTACGTGCTCACTAACGGCGATGTTTTCCTCCATCATGCAGCTAAAGAACTTTCTGTAGCATTATAACTCTCTACGACAGCATGGGTATCGAAAATCATTTTCAATTCTCCCATGGTATCAAAGGCATTGCCATTTTCGAAACGCTTTCGAAGTTCTGGCTCTAGCCCATAGAGTATGTCGTAATGAACTAAGTTGTGGTCCTCCTAACGAGTCACATAGACATTCTTTTCCTCGTCAGGGGCATCAGGAGCTGGTGGGGGGTCTAGCGGCGCATCTAGCACATATTGCTTTTGTGTAGCAGTGAGGAGAATCCTGAAATTCATAGCCCAGTTGGTGAAGTTGCTACCATTCGCAGCAAGTTTCTCTTTCTCCATGAACACATTGAAATTAAAAGCAGGTGGTGCCATCTACAACAGAATTTGTAAAGTTTATTTGGACTAAGTTTATGATAGATTGAGTTCAACTAATCCAAATTACTAATGAACTCCCACTCAAAAATGGCATCCCTCGTGTCCTTTTGGTGATTACATGAACCAAATCCACTACACCAAGTCCGATCATCACATGAGTTGATATAGCTTCAAAGGCGAGCATCTATATGGGCATCATATCAACCATATGACTCATGGTTAACCTTTCGGTCTGTGTTCCGAGGCCATGTCTGTACATGCTAGGCTCGCCAAGTAAGAACCTTAGTATTCGCGTGTGTAAAACTATCTTACACCCGTTCCTATGAAAGCGTAGATTCAAGTACACCCGATCATCACGTAATGTCTCGACACACGATCCATAGAACGGTGCATACTCAAGGAAGAACACATTTTTATCTTGGTATCTAAATGAGGGATCATCTTATAATGCTACCAAACGCGCCAAACTAGCAGTATAAGATGCTAACATCTAATGTGTAAAGTGAGATGATATGGTCCATGCATTTGATCTCTATCACTTGCATCGTGGTATGATCTCTATCATTCCTTTGTGTGTAAGGCCAAGGTCTATGGAACTTACACGTTGACTGTGTTGTAAGAGTATCTACCATACATCTACTTACAACAATACCATATCAGTACACTAGCCCAGCAACGATCTAAACTAGACGCCTCTAATTTATCAATTGCAAGTTTTACGTGGCTTAGGGATTTCGGAGATAGAACCGTTCTCACCTACGAACATGAACCACAACGAGGATAACTAAGTCTTTAGCAACTCGTTGTAAATTAGAAATTGACTATAGTAGGAGAGACAGACACCCGTCAGCCACTTATGCAAAACAAGTTGCATGTCAGTCGTGGAACCGGTCTCATGTACGATGACATGTAAGGTTGGTCCGGGCCGCTTCATCCCACTATGCCACCAATATCCAAAATACATAGAAGATGCAATAACATGATCATCATCGCCCACATATCAACATATGTGTACTACCCGTGCTAAGCACCTACGCATAGATCAGGCTGTGATACCACTGTTGGGTCCGCAGCATAGAAAACAAATAATTTCCTACGGTGTGAACTACACGCCAAGATCTATCTACTAGGTACAAAGCAACGGGTGGACATACATCCAACGAGAACTTACCCTCGTAGACAACAAGCTTTGTTAACGAGTAGGAACTCGTGGTTGATGTAGTCGTACACTTGCCGATCTCAAGATCGTGAGGAAGTCCGAGCGCCGCAACTCAGCAGCGCATCCGCACTCGCACACACGTTCAAGCCACCGGACAACCTCCACCTCCTCGATCCAGCGATCCAGCGGAAGCAGCAACTCCTTCCAGAAGAAATGCCACCGGGAACATGTATCTCGCTAATCCGAGACCATGGGGAATAATTCTAGAGGGGGGGAGAGATCCTTCACAAGGAGGTGTGAGGATGAAGGAGGTAATGGGTGGCCTTTTATAGGAGGAGGGGGGTGCCCCCTCTCTCCATGGCCAGCGCATGGGGGGTGACCCCTCACCTCCCCCATTCATGTGGTGGTAACCCCTCCACATTAAAATGCCTCTTCACATTCCCTTTTAAAGTCTCCACTTTAAATGCATTAAATTTCTCCAAATTTAATGCTCTCTCATTTAATAAAACTCTTTTTATTAAATTTATTCAGAATTTTTTTAATTACTTTAATTAACAAACATTCACAGATAGCCCCTTGCAATATTTCAATATCACATGCAGAACAACCTTCTGCAATTTCACCCAAAACAATTTCCGGTTTCTATTGAAACAATTCCTGCGCTTTGCAATTCTTTCGTGGGAAACATATGTGCTCCAAAATGGTGTCCGTTAACTCTTAAGTGTGCCACCCTACGGTTCGCGAATAATGCAGACATGATCGAGACCCTTCTCCGATCAATAATCAGCAGCGGGACCTGGAGATCCGTACTGACTCCTACACATTAAACGATGACTTCTGTGATCGTGAGAACCTTTAACGCTTGTAACTAAATCCCTATGTCTCTCGATATATTACATGTCCGAGATTCGTTCATCGGTATCTCCATACCTAGTTTGGTCTCGTTAACGATATGCACTCTTTTCTCGTTCCCGTGATATAACATTCTAGTGATCACATCACTTGCTTGCAAGCTATCCTAATGTGATATCACCGAGAGGGCCCAGAGTATATATATCCGTCATCTGGATTGATAAATTCCACTCTTGATCCATGAGGCTCAACATAACACCTTCGTAGTACTGAACCCATCTTTATAGTCACCCTGTTACGGTGTGACGTTTGATGTTATCAAGATACTCTTCTGGTGTCAGCAATTAACATGATCTCATGGTCTGAGGATAAAGATTACTTCGTATGAAGTTATAGCAATATAAACATAATGACTTGATCGTAATGCTATACTTCGGATGAATGTTCATCACATCATTCCACCAATGGTGTGACCTTGTTATTAACAACATCCAATGTCCATGATCAGGAAACCTTGATCATCTTTTTAATCAACAAGCTAGTCTATAAGAGAGTCATGACTAGGAACCCTTTTTGTTTATTAAACACACATGTATTGATTTTTCCGAATCAATACAATTATAGCATGTAAAATAAACATCTATCATGTATAAGGAATATATAATAACAACTTTATTATTGCCTCTCAGGGCATATTTCCTTCAAAGACATGATAGAATCAATAATCAATCTAAAATAGCATCTCAATATCCATCGGATCCCCGCAAACACAACATGTATGAATTACAAATAGATGATATTGATCATGAACGGAGCTCACAAGATCTAAACATGAAAGCACAAAGGAGGAGAAACCAGCCATCTAGCTACTACATGGATCCGTAGTCCAAGGATGAACTACTCACGCATCACACCGGAGGCTTGCATGGTGATGAAGAAGGCCTCTAGGGTGAACTCCCATCTCCGGCAGGGTGCTGAGAAGAGCTTCAGATCCCTCTCGATCTAAGGATAGAGACGACGGCGGCTACAGACTCTTTCGTGAATTTTTGATCGGGTACTTAGGGTTTTCGTCCCGAGGGCAACTTATAGGTGGAAGGAGAGGCCGAGGGGGTGCTGGGGGCGGCCAGACCACCCCCTGGCGCGGGCCAGGCCTGGCCACGCCGCCAGGTGCTGTGGCCAGTCCCCAGCCCTTCTCCGTCTCGTATTTTGGCACTTGATCCCTTCCGGAAAAATAGGCACTTTGGCTTTTGTCCCGTCCAATTCTGAGAATATTCATTTTCTAACTTTTCTGACAAGTGGTAGTGCCTTATGACCTTACACACATACGGTGTAGAGACGTATCCTGGGCTCCGGTCCAGCAAAGCAGCAGAGAAAGATTGATCCAGACCAAGCTATATGCAATTCCAATCTTGGGAACCACACATGAGGGAGAGGGAGAGAGAGATAAATGCAAAGGCCAATTTATGGATAGATTTGGGGAGAGGGGTGCCCCTCTTTATATAGGTTGAAGGGAGGTACTCCCTCCCTCAAAGTCCCGAGGTGGGACTAATCAAGGGAGGAGGTGAGAGGAGGCATGTTGGCCAGCCCCCACCATGATACCCACGTGGGGGGAAGCCCACTAGGGCCACCGACCCCCCTTAGCCCCTCCTAGGGCATGGCCCCCTCTTGGGCCTCCTCTAGCGGGTCCCATTAGGTGGGTTGTCCCATAAATCCAATTAAAAATATATTTCCAATACTAATTCATTTAATTAATAGTAAATACATATTATTTAATACATATCATTCCGAAACACATTTTAGACCCTTTCCGATCATCATCGATTATCCCTGAAACACTTTCAGTATCTCCTTAGAACAATTCCAGAGTTCTCTCTCTTTTATCCTACGATCTTGGATCAATCCCTAAGCATATCTTCCCTTAAGTGTGACACCCTAAGGCTCGGGAATACACAGATATGATGGACACACTCTACGATCAATGACCAACAACGGTATCTATAAACACATAATGGCCCCCATGCATTCCACGAATAACTTGATCGTTTGAACCTTGAACATCGAGTCTCATTCCCTTTTCTCTATGATACCTAGTTTATCCAAGATATGATCTTTAGTATCTATATACCTGGTTCGATCTTGTTACCAACAAACACATTTACTCGTTCTCGTGATATTACATCCCCATGATCTAGTCACATGTTTGCAAACTTGTAGATGTAGTCTCACCGAGTAGGCCGAGGGTATCTATCTGTCACCCAGATGGGAAAATCCCGGTCTTGATACATAGGCCTCCAAAGTTCCTCTAGAATACCTAACGCACACCTTTATGGCCACCCAATTACGGACATGACGGTTGATGTGATCAAAGAAGACTCGGGAGACAGTGATTAATACGATCTCACGGTCAAAGGACTGGATCAGTACGCTTTGCTCTATATTCCAATGTTGAACTTTGTGACTAGATCGGACTGCAATACTAGGGGTTGGGTGTTTTCCATCACTTCATAAGTGAACTTGCTGTCAGTTGACGTGGTAAAGTACATGATCAGGAAACCTCGATCATCAGCTACCCAACGAACTAGTCTAGAGGATACTAGGGACCTGGCGAAACAGATCTCCGACGGCACGAAATTCCATGGTTGAAGGGTGATGAGGGTTAAACTCATCAATGCCCATTGTTACGGACTTGGGTTTTGGAGAAGAAGGGACCACTGGAGGCATCAACCGGCTAGCAAACAAGCACATAGGGACGCAAGGTTTACCCAGGTTCAGGCCTCGTAGAGGATCCTACTCCTGCTTGTCTGCTCTTGGAATTATCGATGGAGTCGAAAGTTATAGAGGGTGCGCAGATGAAATCTAGCGATATTGTGGAAACTAGGGTTGTGATTGTCCTCCTCGCCACCCCCTCCTAGCCTTTATATAGAGAGGCTAGGTCTCGGGTAGCAGGTCGAATTGGTTATAAGCTGGGGTTTATCCCTTTAAACTTTCTATCTTTGAGCTCGCCATGTGCCGTAAGCAGTCAGAGTCTCCTTAGGTCACCTGAATCTTTGATTGGGCCCTAGTAACTTCGTGGGCTTCTGCTAGACTAGACCATATATACCAAACTCAAGTACGTGTAAGTTATACCCATGTCAGTAGCCCCCGAGTGTCCGGTTGAATCGTAGATTCGAGTGGATACTTATGAAGTCTTTCGAGTGCACAGTCGAGCATGTTTTCGAGTGCTCTAAATTGTATCCTAGGGATTGTTGATGTACGTGCCTAATTTATCCAATGCATCAGGATTAGTTAACTGCCTTAGGGCGAAACAACACAATCTACTCAAATTCGAGTCCCCGGACTCGAATTCGGGAAAGTGCTAGCGTAATGCGACTCAGGCCGTGGAGATCTTATAGAGTCGAATCCTAGTGTATAAGTGTGAGCACTCGATGCGTCTTTCAAGGCTTATTTCATCGTGCCTGCAGACACGGATTATTTCTGGTAGAGCGCAGTAGGTGCATTGCCAGGCCTTCTTTAGGTCTTATCGTCATGCTGTAAGCGTGGCATCCGAATTTGGTCATCGCGGAGATGATTCAGGTGGCCCAGGAGACGTAGTCTCTTTGTAGGGAAAATATGAGGCGGAGTCGCCAAAGTATTCGAGTGTGGACGGAGTCAACACACAGTGCATGTATAAGAAAAGTCATAGGGTGCACGGCTAGTGCTCCCTATGGGAGTAGCCCCCGAGTGCCTATTCGAGTCGTAGGCTCGAGTGGGGACTATAATTATGTTGTGACTGTTGTCATTCTTTGCTTGTTTCAGTCAAATATGCTTTCAGCGCTCCCTATGGGAGTAACCCGGAGTCCACCATGGAATCGTTGATTTGAGTGAAGGGTTTTTGTGAGAAAATATGTTCTCATAGTGCTTGGGTATCTTACAAAGTTCCTCGGGTGTGCGGCCAGCGCTCCTGTTAGGAGTAGCCCCCGAGTTCTTGGTGGAGTCGAAGACTCGAGAAAGGACTAGAGTAGTCAAAGAGTGCTCCTGCTGGAGTAAGTGACGCCAGTGCTGACGATGAGATGATCTCAGTTGCCTGCGTGAGCGGTTTTGACGGGACGTGACGAAAAGTGGGTCCCATTATCTGACTTGGATTTGACCAGGCGTGCGTAATCTCTGTTTTAACTATTTCTCCTCGATTCTCGTGCGTAATGGGGGGAGTGGAGCAACGGTTCGCGGTTTGCTCTGCCACGCGTCGATACTGATTTCTGCCATGCGTCTGGTTGATTTTATCCTGGCCGTTGGATGGCATCTTCAATGAGGTTAAGTAGAGATCCTCTATGCGCTAATTCCCCACAACTCATCTTCCTCCTCGCGCATAGCCTCCATTGCTACTCCATTGCTCTCACCCTCTTTGCGGCGCTGGACCAGCTTCACACTTTTCCGAGCTACTTCATGCGCTCTCACCGCCAGCGCCATATGGGAAAAAAGGAAGGAACCTCCGCCGCTGGATCTATGGCTACCACTACTGCGGCCAAGAAGAAAGGCGCTGCCACCACGGGCACCAGCACTGCCACCGCCACTTCGAAGAAGAAGGGCCCAGGAACTCGTGTCACGAATGGGTCGTGGCATCGATGATGCATCAAGCCTTTAGACCTCTTCACCCAGCGCCAAGATGGGGCGCTCCCTGTCGCAGAAGAGGACTACTGAATCCCCGGTGACGTGGGCATACCTTACAGGTACTCGAGTTTGGTATATATGGTCCAGTTTGGCAGAAGCCCACTGCGTTATCAGGGTCCAATCTAGGATTCGGGTGACCCATGGAGACTCCGACTGCTTGCAGCATAAGACAAATCTAAGATAGAAAGTTTAAATGGGACAAACCCTAATATGTAACCGACTCGACCTGATACCTGAGACCTAGCCTATCTATATAAAGGCTAGGAGGGGTAGTGAGGACGACAATCACAACCCTAGTTTCCACAACCATCACCAGATTGCATCTATGCACCCCCTATAATTTTCGACTCCCTCAATAATTCCAAGAGCAGACACGCAGGAGTAGGGACCTCTACGAGGCCTGAACTTGGGTAAACCTTGCATCCTTGTGTGCTTGTTTGTTAGCCGATTGATTCCTCCAGTGCTCCCTCCTTCACCAAAACCCAAGTCCATAACAATGGGCATTGATGAGTTCAACACTCATCAATTGGCGCTGTCTATGGTAATTGGGAGTGCTGATGTCGCGGCTTCTTCGGCCCTGTCAATCGTGATCTACAACTCTACAATAGCAGAGACTCGCCTCCTCTTTGGTGCCTTCGACTTCACCATCCACACGCCGGCCACTCGCCCGGCTTTCGAGACCATGGGCGATGGGATCGGCCTGGCGATCGGGAGCTTATGGCTCCAAGTTGGTCAACTAGGCACACTTCGCCTTCCTGATCAACCAACGGTTCCCGCAATTGCTCCAGCATCATCGTTCCCACCTCCAATCGGCACCCTAAGCAAGTTCAATGCCTCGACAACAGTAGGGAGCACAGACAGCGACAACAGTCATGGATCCGATCTGGGTGATCTAGCCACAGAAGATGGAGCCTACGGGCTGGATCTGAAAGTCGTGGGAGCAACAGCTTCCCCAATCACTTCATGTGCGCCGTCATCAACGTAGGCAACACCAGTGTCAATCGTGACAACACGGGTACGGGACTGACAAATGGCAAAAACGGTGGCCCCGCCAACGGCGCGCCCACCAACAATGGGATAGAAGGCGACCCAAACCTCACGGCGAATGACCGCACCGAAGAGCGCGTGCTAATCAAGCTCAACGACAATGAGTGGGCCCCGCTATCGAGAAGCTCTACGGGGCAACCCCCTTCCCCTAAACTCATCAAAACAGATGCTGATGGGTTACAATTGGCTGCTCAAGGAGGAGTACAAGCGCCGACAGCAAGTAATCATGTAGCTCGACACGCGCAGAAAGGTGGCGGACGAGTCGAGTCTTCGGCGGGCTCAGCTCTCTTCCATGGGAGGATCCTCCTCCAAAGGAAATGACTACGTAGCTGCCAAATGGCACTCCTGACTGGCCCACCTCACCGACAAAGAGCGAGAAGAAGCCGTGCGAGTCCTCGACTTTGGCTCCATGACGGTGGATACGCGGGGCAACGTGCTCCCAAAGACACCGCAAGCAGTGGTGACGGCAGCCACCATGTACCTCCTCAACAACTAGCCACCAGCTAGGGATCCGCGAGCTGCCATGCACTGATCTACGATCGCGGGCTTGGGGCTAGTCGAAGTTGCCCTCATCAAGGAGCCAACGTCGGAGCCGAAGAAAGGTAAATCTCTGGCCAGGCGCTATTCATTGCCCTCCTCCAGCGATGACAGCCACAACTTGTCTCGGCGGCGCCGCTCACTGCGGCACGACCGAGACTACGACGCGCGTGATGACATCACACAGCACAAGGTCAACAAGATTCGTGCGAGGCATGCCCGTTTGACTGACTCGGAGGATGAAGAAATAGAGCTCTGCGGCGCCAGATGCTTCAGCAGAGCCATCAGGCAGAAGCGAATGCCCAAAGGGTTCAAACTCCCATCAGAGAACCCGAAATTCGACGGCCTATAGGACCCGAAAATCTGGCTGGAAGATCACATCTCCTCTGTCAGGCTACATGGCGGAAGCTCGAGCACGGCGATGCAATGCCTCCACCTACAGCTACAAGGCGTCGCTCGTGCATGGCTTAACAACCTCCTGCGCGGATCCATTCGAAGCTGGGAAGAGCTGGTCTACAGCTTCGTGCGAAACTTCAAGGGAACTTACAAAAGGCCCGCATTAATCAAAGATTGAGAGGTTGCCACCAAAGGTCTGGCGAGTCGGTACGCTCGTACATCCAAAGATGGTCCATCATCAAGAATTCTGCAGAAGACATCTCCGAGGATCGTGCAATCGACGCGTTCAATGACGGTGTGCACTGTAGAGAGCTCAAGGAGGAGTTGGGCCGCTCGAAGCCCAAGACAATCGACCAACTGATGGAGATCGCGAATAGGTAGGCCGATGGAGAGGACTCGGTGAAAAACCGTGCTTACTCTAATGACGATGACGACCCCGGGCGCAAGCGCGATCACCGAGGGAAACATCGAATGCGCGGTTACGAGGACCGCAAGGAGGTCGACATGGTCGCGGCTGGCTACGATGACAAAGGCGACGACAACCGCAACAGCGGATACCGCAGCAGTGGATACCGCGACAGCGGAAAAAACCATGCAAGTGTGGCAATGCCGCACTCGTGACGACGCACCTAGAACATCCATCTAGGATAAATTGTCCGGACCATGCAACATGCACTTCTACATCGACAAGAACGATGGCAAGAAAAAGTCCAGCCACCTCCTAAAGGACTGCCACGAGTTCTTCAAGCTGTTGATTCCATAGTGCCAGTTGCCTGTTGTCTATTGTTTTTGGTTCCAAGAAGTCAGAAAATAAATATTCTCGGAATTGGACGGGACAAAAGCCAAAGTTACTATTTTCCCGAAAGACTCATGGAGCTAGAACGAGAGTCGGAGAGGGGGCATAGGATGGCCACACCACCCCTAGGCGCGGGTCCACCTAGGCCGCGCCAGGGCATGGTGTGGGCCCCATGGCCGCCCACCGACCTTTCCCTCTAGCCTATAAGAAGCCTCCCGAGACAGAAACCCTAAATCGTCAATCAGAAATCCACGAAAAGTTCCGCAGCGCTGCCGCCACCGAAGGGGAGATTCGGGGGACAGAAAGTCTCTGTTCCGGCACCCTGCCGAGATAGGGAAGTGCCCCCAGAGCCATCTCCATCGATCTCCACCACCATCTCCATCACCATTGCTGATTCCCATGATGAGGAGGGAGTAGTTCTCTCTCGAGGCTAAGGGTTCTACCGGTAGCTATGTGTTCATCTCTCTCTCTCTCTCTAGAGATTTCAAATACTTGTTATGAGTTATATTTGGAGTTGGATGTCTTTATGAAATTGTGGTGTTTGTTGGACTCATCTAGTACTCAAGGTGACCGTGTGGGGTTTTCTAGATGGGAAAGGCTTACTTTGAGGTGTGCTGTTATAGCCCTACCATCGATTAGAGTGTCCAACCGGAGAGTAGTTAAGAGTAGTATCATAAAGAGAATATATTTATATGAGAGTGTTCACTAGTGAAAGTATGATCCCTAGGCCTTGTTTCTAAGCATTGATACACCGTTTGCTATTAGATCTGTTACATGTTTGCTTGTTTCCATCTTTATTTCAGTTTTACTTTAGTCTTTTCCACTCCATCAAGCTATTTTCTATCACCATTACCACTTGTATTTCACTATCTCTTCGCTGAACTAGTGCACCTATACACCTGACAAGTGTATTGGGTGTGTTGGGGACACAAGAGACTTCTTGTATCTTTATTGCAGGGTTGCTTGAGAGGGGTAACTTTGACCACTTCCTCCCTGAGTTCGATAAACCTTGGGTAATCCACTTAAAGGGAAAACTTGCTGCTGTTCTACAAACCTCTGCACTTGGAGGCCCAACAACTTTCTACAAGAATAGAAGTGCGTAGACATCAGCGTCCTCCTGTGTCAAGTTCCTCTCCCAAGCCACTGTCCCTTGGTGCTCGAGGAACAGATCGGAGGCTTCGAGATGACTCGCGTCTTCATGGACGGGGGAAGCGGCATCAACCTCATGTTCATGAGTAGCTTGCGCGTAATGAGGATCCCTCTGACATGTCTAAACTTTCGGACATGACGTTCCACGGCATCGTCCCAGGGAAGGGCATGTACCCCTTGGGAAAGATCAACCTCGACGTCATCTTCGGCACGCTGCAGAACTTTCAGCGAGAGCACATCGACTTTGAAGTTGTCGACTAGCCTCTGCAGTACCACTGCATCCTCGGATGTGTCGCATTCGCAAGGTTTATGGCAATGCCACACTATGCCTCTCTGTAGATGAAGATGCCAGGCCCAAATGGCGTCATCACAATCAATGGAAGCTTCGAGAGATCTGACAGCTGTGATCGGGAATTCAACAGAATCTCCCAGTATTTCGGCATGCAGGAGGAGATAGCACGATTAAAGGAGTCGACAGACAACAGTCTACCTCCCCTGAGGAAGCCAAGCTCACCCAACCAATCCTTCGACATATCGGTACACACCAAAAAACTCCAGGTCCACCCAACGGACCAGGCCAAGATGGCCCACATCGCCAACAACTTGAATCCCGCATAGGAATTCACGCTCGTCGAATTCCTCCGTGAGCGCTGGGAAATCTTTGCCTAGTGTCCAGCGGACATGCCAAGAGTTCCCAGAGAATTCGCCGAGCAAGAACTCGATGTGAATCCTGAAGCAAGGCCAGTCAAGCAAACAATCCGGCGACTGTCGGAGCCAAGGGCAAAAGCGGTCGGCATGGAAGTCAACAGACTCCTCGACGCTAATTTCATACGCGAGATCAAGGAAAGCACCTAGGTCACAAACCTCATGCTCGTTCCCAAAAATGACACGGATATCCTATGGATGTGCGTGGACTTCACCTCTTTGAACAAGCATTGCCCGAAGGATCACTTCCAGTTACCACGGATTGATCAAATAATCGACTCCACTGCGGGATGCGGGCACCTCCGCTTCCTTGATGCCTACTCAAGCTATAATAATATTTGAAGAAGGAGGAAGACTAGGAAAAACAACGTTCATCACGCCTTTCGGTGTCTTCTGCTACACTACAATGCCTTTCGGGCTGAAAACATAGGAGCCACCTACCAGCGGTGCATGCAGGTTTGCCTGAAGAACCAACTTGGTCATAATATCCAAGTCTACGTCGACGACATCGTCGTCAAAACCAAGGAGGAACCCTCGTTACTCGACGATCTCCATGAGACCTTCGACAACCTTGAACGCTACCGGATCAAGCTAAATCCGGATAAATGCGCCTTCATCATACCATCCGAGATACTGCTCGGATACCTCATCTCCGCAAGAGGGATCGAGGCAAACCTGAAGAAAATAAAGGCCATACTGGCCATGGAGAACCCAAAGAATGTAAAAGGCGTCCAGCAGCTGGCTGGGCGAATCGCGGCGCTCAGTTGATTCATCAGTCAAATGGGCGAAAAGGCACTGCTCTTCTACCAACTTCTCTGTAAAGATGACAAATTCGAGTGGACGGAAGAAGCACAAGAAGCATTCGAAGACCTCAAGCGTCTACTGTCCACCTCGCCGGTGTTGGTAACACCTCAGGGAAAGGATCCACTGTTGCTATACATCTCCGCCACCAACCAGGTGGTCAGCACTGTGCTCGTGGTGGAGCGAGCCAAAGAAAATAAAGTCCACGGGGTGCAACACCCAGTCTACTACCTCAGCGAGGTGCTCACGCAAAACAAAACAGCGGTACCCACATTATCAGAAGCTGGCGTACGACGTCTTCATGATAGCCAGGCGACTACGCCACTACTTTCAGGAGCACCCGATCGTAGTGGTGAACGACGCCCCGCTCGAGCACATACTCAACAATCCCGACGCCACTAGACAAGTCGCGCTATGGGGAATCGAACTGTCTCCATGAGACATCACATATGAGAAGCGAGACGTGATCAAGTCGCAAGTCCTGCCGGACTTCCTCGTACACCGGATGGAAAACCAGCTCCCTGATAAGCCAGATATGTCCTACCTATGGACAATGCACTTCGATGGGTCCAAGCGCAAGGAAGGAGCTGGCGTTGGCGTCATCCTGACATCGCCCCAAGGTGAAAAAATGAGGAACGTTCTGCGAATGCAGTTCACAGCCTTCAACAATGAAGCTAATTATGAAGCCTTGCTCTAGGGGATGCGTATGGCAAAAGCCTGCGGCACCAAGGGACTCCTCATTTACGGCGACTCCAAGCTGGTGCTCAATCAAACAACGAATGAGTGTGATGCTCTGAGTGACAACATGATTGCCTATCGCGATCTCCATGACACACTCGAGGGATATTTCGACGGCTGCGAACTGCGGCACGTCGGTCATGAAAGCAATGAAGAGGCAGACACACTCGCCAACATTGGCTCTACTTGTACTCAAGTGCCACCCGGAGTATTTCTCGAGCGCATCTGCGAACGCTCCATCAAACCAAAGGCTCTAGAACCTAAAACCAGCGCATCAAAGGACTCGGGCGCTACGCCACCCAACGAGCTAACGGCACTCGACGACACAGGGTCAGACACAGGACTCGAAGGCCCCATGGAGGTCATGATGATCGAGCTATCTTGGATGCAACCGTACATCACATACCTGCTTAGCAAAAGGCTTCTAGACGACCTGACTGATGCACGTCATATAGCGCGATGATCCAAGCCATTTGTCCTTATCAATGGCAAACTATACAAGCGCAGCATCACACGAGTCCTTCAGCGGTGTGTCTCCAATTGGGACGGAAGAGCCATCCTCCTCGACATACACGAAGGTACCTGCGGGCACCACACCGGCTGTCGCGTCCTCGTCGCCAAAGCTCTACGAGCTGGATTCTATTGGCCAACGGCCATGCGTGACGCCAAGCACATCGTCCAGCGCTGCAACACTTGCCAACGATTTGCGGACAAACCGCACGCACCTGGCGTGGAGCTTAGGCCAATACATGTGGCTTGGCCTTTCACGCAATGGGGACTCGACATGGTCGGAAAGCTCCAGAGATCTTCATGAGGAGGATACGTCTACCTCCTAGTCGCGGTCGACAAATTCACCAAGTGGGTTGAGGCCATGCCAGTGATAAACAAATCGGCAGCCAGCGCTGTCAAATTCTTAGAGTCCATTGTCTTCGGCTTCGGGGTACCACATAGCATCATCACGGACAATGGGACGAACTTCACCTCCAAGGAGTTCTAGGAATTCTGCGAAAACCTGGGAATAAACATTAGCTACACCTCGGTGGCGCACTCTCAGACCAATGGTCAAGTCGAAAAGGCCAACGGCCTTGTCTGCGGTGGGATCAAGAAAAGACTCCTCCGACCACTCGAACAAGCTGTTGGGTGCTGGCCAGACGACCTGCAATCAGTACTTTGGAGCCTGTGCACAACTCCAAATAATGCCACAGGCTACACTCCGTTCTTCATGGTGCACGGTGCAGAGGCGGTACTACCCGCAGAGGTGCGCTATAAGGCCCCACGGGTAGTTGCATATAGCGACACAGAATCAACCCTCGCACTAAAAAATTCCATCGACCTCCTCGATGAGGCACACGATATTGCAGTGGAGAGATCCACGATCTACCAGCAGAGCCTCCACAACTACCATAGCAGAAGGCTACACCCCAGATCCTTCGTCGAAGGAGATCTGGTCCTAGGACTGAAGCAACAAGGGCACCTCAAGTTCGAGTCCCCTTGGGAAGGACCTTATGTGATTACCAAAGTAATACCAGGTGACGCCTATCGCCTCGAAGACTTGAAGAGCAGAGTTGCATACTCCAATCCCTGGAACGTCACGCAGCTGCGTTATTTCTACCCTTAGATTTTTTACTTTACAAATAAGGCTATTCAGCCAGGCTACTTAGCCACACATTGTACCTCGTGATATTCTACGAATAAATAAAGCTAAGTGCCCCAAACCTTGTGTTTTTTCTGTTTTACTTGAAATTATATCACTCGGGGGCTACGCCACCCTTTACATAATGTTCCACGAACAAGCAGTATCCTAACTAGCTGACGCACTATCAATCGAACCCTTGATAACACCAACCCAGTTGTAACGCACCTGACAGATTGGCAAGGCGTTGAGATGATTATACATGAGGCTAACGAAAAGGAACTGTATATTATGATACACTCGAAAAATAGACAAGCTAGCAAGCTCATTACACATTAGAGGGTATCAACCACACCCGACACAATTCTATAATTTTTACAACACTTATACATTTATGTGCAGGGTACATACTGTCACGGTGGTGTCACGGCAGATGCCATGGATAGGCTAAAGGTGGGGACTAATACACGCTAGGGGAATCCAGGGAGGGATAGTGAAGTGATTCTTCACATAGAAGTTTGTATTTGCTTTCCTTCCAAGATTACAAGTGCCCCTTGAGCTGTATTGGCGAGCGGAGGAAGAAGGAGCTCTCTTACTCTCACACACAGATCACCCTTAAAACCCTAGCCAAATCAGAATAGCGGAACCCCTTCTACTGAGACCCTAGCCCTCCTTTTATAGAGGGAGCTAGGTCTCTGTTTAGGGCATACATGGAGGCATATTCCTGAGAATATGCCTTCCCCCAAAGTAGTAAGCCGACCGGGGTCCTTTCCCCCCGCGTCACACATGCAGGGGCTACATGAGCCTCTGCAGCGCCCGCGTCAGCCGACATGGGCGTCGTCACCCTTGTCGGCCACGCCCCGGTGGTCCTGCCCTTGTCTGCTTCGCTTAGGTAGTGCGTACCGGGGCTTCTTTTGACAAGCGAGATTCCTTCCTTCTACTAGAAGCTAGACGTGACCCGGATCATAGTTGATCCGGCCACACCTGTTCCTGCATATGAGTAAAACAGGCATTTCTGACTTACTGCTTAAGTCGGTTGAGACTTAGTTAGGCAAACGCCCCCTGGTTCGAGATACCCCGTGATTCGTCCTGCCTTGAGGTGACCGGCCAGCATCCGCTTTGGCCTTGCCGAACCTCGGCTAACTCGGCCTTTATACCCCGGCGTGACCCTACCCGGGGGTATCCCCCCAACATTAGTCCCCGAAGCTGGTGCGGTCTTAGCTGCCTTGGCTGCTAAGGCCACATCAGGTTCAATTCTGATCCCTGGTCGTTATTTTCGAGTTACCTCTTTGTCTCGGATTATATGGATTTACGTTCCCTTCGCACATTCCAAGTTTTCACTTGCCGGCCGGGTTACCAATTTAGCTCGGACCTCATGGTTTTACTTTCCCGCTGCACATTCTAAGTTTTCACTTGCTGGCCGGGTTACCACGGTTCCATCTGAGTCTTGTTTCCTTCTCTCGTACGCCAACCCACGTGGAGGCTAATCATTATGTTGTCTCATTTTAAGGGTCAGCACTGTAACCGCCGCAGTAATTGTCAGTTATCACTGTGCGCGGGTCACGTCACACCTGCCTCCTTGTTTACCGCATCCACGTGTCAGGTCATGGGATCAACTTCGTTACGTGGCCTTCCGTGTGGTTGCGTGCTGATTGGTTGATGCGGGCAATACACGGCTACATCGTGTGGCGCGCCTGCAGGACACGATCCCACTTTCCCCTCGTGGGAGAGGTTAAATAGGGGAGGGGCGCACCCCTTAGGATCTTTCCCCTTCCGCGACCCTTTGCCCCTTGCTCTTCTTCTTCGTCTTCCTCGCGACCGTGCCGCCGCCAGTGCTCCCAAGTAGCAGCGTCGCCGCCGCACTTTTTTCCCCACACCTTTGCATCTCCGCCACCGCTACGTGCCTCCTCCACCACGGGTCGTTGCCAATCCAGGCCGCTGCCCCCCATCGCCGCTAGCGCCAGCGAGGGCAACGAACACCAGATGACGGAGGAGGAGCTCGTTGTTGCCGAGCAAGAAATGGAGGAGGACACCGCGGCGGCGGACCGTGGTGCGTGGGTCGGGTCTTGGGTCTGCCAAGACGACCTGGATTGGCTCTACCGCACTAGACGCATCCCCGCCGGCGTCGCCGCTCGTCTTGCCTCCGCCGAGCTGGCCCCCTCACCAAATCCGGGTGAGTACGTCGTGTTCTTGTCCCACTTCCAGTGGGGGTTCGCTTTGTCGGTCAGCGACTTCTTCCGGGACTGGCTCAGCACCTACGAACTCCAGCCGCACCATCTTCCTGCCAACGCTATTACCTCTCTTTCCGCTTTTGCTTCT
The DNA here is from genome assembly GCA_910589775.1 of Avena eriantha. Taxonomy (NCBI): domain Eukaryota; kingdom Viridiplantae; phylum Streptophyta; class Magnoliopsida; order Poales; family Poaceae; genus Avena; species Avena eriantha. Next base: position 504,693,954 of record OU342742.1, read on the forward strand.
ACGATTGAAGGCTATGCCGGCCTATGGCCGACGAAGGAGCTATGGATCCGGTTTTTCGGCCTTCGTCGTAACGTCATCCTGAACGTAGAGCAAGATCCGGAGGACAAGCAGCTCACTCAGTTCGGAGCCGCGTCCATCTCACCCCGGAGGTTTTCCGTTTTCCCCCGGGTCACCGGGCTGGACTCCTGCAAAGGATGGGCCCGGACTTTTTTCTATGTCCGGAATACGGGCACCTAAGATTTGATTCGGCTGCTTCCCTACACTCTGGGTCCACCTAACCCGAAATTGTGGGACGTCGTGCCCAAGAAACCCACGGCCTTGGCCAACCAGGTCAACAAGAGGTTCGCGGAGCTGAAGAAGCTCGGGTTGCGCAACGAGGATGCTATGATCACGTTCGTGCGCAACCGAATTTCCCCCCTCCCGAAGCGCACCCACAAGGTGTGCCACATGAGCTTTGGCCGCGATCCCCACCGGACCTCATCCTTCGAGCTGAGCAACACGGAGATCTATCTCCGGGTTAAGGCTCTCTTCACCACCCACAAGGACTTCTCCTCTGAGTGGACTTGGGGAATTGAGCATTTTTGGCCGTGACAGGCTTCCTCCTACGGTAAGCTTCGTGGCGCAAACTTACTTCGAATTAATTATATGTCGGTTATTGTTGCATTTTTACTCTATTGTTCGTTCTTTTTCTCAGCTATTCCTTCAGCAGACCCTCGAGGACAGCACGGATCCGACCCTTAAGTGGGCGCCGGACCGGGAGACCCCGGATGAGGAAGAGCCGGACCAGGAGATGTTCCTCCCGATGACCGATGACCGACGCTACAAAGCGACCCACCGGTAAATCTTCTTCTATTAGAGATTGGCCCGATGATGAAGATGACTCGGATGTCGAGGTGATTGAACCTGTTGAGGCTGTCCCCCTTTCTTATGCTTTTCCGGCATCAGCTAATCCTGGTGGACACATCCACGAGGACCCTCCCCTTGCTATAGGCGAACCTGTTCCGGTAGCGCCGAAGAAGAAGCGTGGGGCTGCTCCAAGTTCCTCGTCCGGACCTTCTCAGCCCGCTAAAAGGCGAAAGAAGTCCGGGGACAAGACTGCCTCCAAGCCAGCAGGCAAGGCCCCAGCACGAAGGGCTCGGAAACCCAAAGAGCCCCAAACCTCGGATGCGTAAGTCATTTTTCCTTCTGCAACTTGCTCTTCCTTGCATTGTTGTAATTTCTCTTCTGACATTATTTGATTTAGCAGGGCTGCGGTGGAGGTCCCTCAGAGTGGATCTAGCATCTCTTCACCGCTCCGGCCTAGCCCTTCTCCTCCTCGTGACGACGAGTCACGCCCACTGAGCCCTATTCCAGAGGGTTCTGCGGCTGCTCCGGGTTCTATTCCACCTCGTCAAGAGGGGGTAACCTTGGACCGGGGGAGACCGGTTCAGCTGAGGCGGCGGCATCCACAACTTCAGCTTCGCCGCAACCAGCAGCCACGGAGACTACCTTGGCACCAGCACCAGCTCCAGTACCAGCAACCAAACCAGCACCAATACCAACTCCGGCACCAGCACCAACTCCGGCTGCAAGAACACCAGCAGCGGCAAGTCCAGCAACAAGAGCACCAGCTCCAAGCTCCTCTACCTCGTCCGAGTCTTCTCAACCTCGGCGAGGAACTACCCCGGCAGCTCCTAAGGGAAAATCTGTTGCAACCACTTCCTCTTCATAGCAAGCAAAGGGCAAAAAGGCTCCTGACACTACCAAATCAGCATTCGTCGAGGCTGGGCAGTGTACCCTCGCATCAATGCTTCCCAAGAAGGTTCCAGCAATGAAGGACGCCACTGCCGAGCCAATCGATGCACAACAGATGGTTCTGCACACCAGCCCAGCCCTTGCCTTGGTTTGGAGGAAATAGGCGCACGCGAAGGGCTTGGTGGCGCCCCATATGCCCACCGGCGAGCGGTATCCTCCGATGTTGATTGAATTCGTCAACAATTGGAACAAGGCGGGGTTCGTCCATGACGATGATCTCCCGGAGAGGTTTGGCCCCGCCGAATTTTCCGCCCAAACGAACACAGCCTCTAAGGCAATCAACCTCGCGGGGCGGATGATGGAGGTACGTCGCTTCCCCTTTACATGCTATAGATAATAACCATTAGTCCCCGAGCCTCCGGGGGAGTAACTTGTTACTTGGTCGGATGCTCTTTAGAAAACTAACGTAGTTCCATGAGAACTTCGAATATGCACACACCTAGAGCCGGGTTAAGTTCCACTTGGCCTGGATTTTTGTACACTTCGAATATGCACACACCTAGAGCCGGGTTAAGTTCCACTTGGCCCGGATTTTTGTACACTTCGAATATGCACACACCTAGAGCCGGGTTAAGTTCCACTTGGCCCGGATTTTTGTACACTTCGAATATGCACACACCTAGAGCCGGGTTAAGTTCCACTTGGCCCGGATTTTTGTACACTTCGAATATGCACACACCTAGAGCCGGGTTAAGTTCCACTTGGCCCGGATTTTTCTACACTTCGAATATGCACACACCTAGAGTCGGGTTAAGTTCCACTTGTCCCGGATCTTGTACACTTCGAATATGCACCAAGCTAATTTATGTTTCTGTACTCCTTTCAGGTGACCACCAATCGCCGGAGTGCTGAATTCCAACGTCTACTGGATACCCATAAGATGCTACGTGCAAAACAAGCTGCACTTTTCGCGGAACACGAGAAAAGGGGTAAATTTCTTCCTTCGCGCTTCTCCGTTTTTCTTCATCTTCCTCTGCCGAACTAATCTCATCATTCGGTTTCCGCAGCTGGGGTGGAGGCTGAGAACAAGATTATGCAGAAGAATCTGGAGCAGATCAAGGGTAAGTCATTTTTGTCCGACCTTAAAGTGCTTTCCATTTCCTTTTCTCCTTGGCTCGGCAAACATTCATACCTCGGCTCTGCCGGGTCAACGCACTATTTTAGCATCGCTTGAAGATAGTGTGCCCGTGCCTGATATGATGCTGCATTTTCTCGAACAAGCAGGGAAGCATCAAGCCGAGCTTAAGAAGAAAGATGATGAGCTCGCCCTCCTCCGGACCAAGGACGATGAGATTTCCAGGCTCAAGGCTGAGATGGAGAAAATGAAGGCCCAGCACCAATCCGAACTCCAAAAGGTTGGCCAGGATTACACAGAAGAGCGCGAGCGCCTCAATCTCCAGATCACCAAGGACCAGGATCTACTCAAGGAGTCCGACATCCAGCTTGGGTCGGCGAATGCTGAGCTTGAGCAGCTTCGTAAGAGACGTGACGTCTGCACTAAGGAGTTGACCCAGATCCTCAGCCATATATCACGTAAGTTCCTTTCCGTTATTCGACCTACTTCTCCGGGTTACTTCATATGTCTTTTCTTTACCTCCTTCCTTTGTCTTGTTTCCAGGCAAATTTCCAGAGGGCACTGCTATTGCGAGTGCAGCAGTTGTAGATTTCCACCGAGAAAGGGGTACTCATGCCGCTCCTGGCGGTGGAGAGATTCCCTATGACATGGAGGACCTGTTGGTCAGCTTGTCATCTCGCGTGGAGCTCATCAAGAATTATGGCAAGGACATGCTCGACGTTGTAGTTCGCATCTTCAACACGTTCTGGCCCGGAGAAGATATGCCGGAGACCACCGCAATTCTTGTTGAGAAGCTAATGGAAACCAAGACCCAGATCGACCTCTGGAGAGAGTCAGCTGGATGTGCCGCAGATGATACCATTCTTCACCACACACTCACGTGGTATGAGAAGATCGATCTCAACCTCCTGACACGCCTGCGCACAGGATCCAGATGGACCAATGATCCGGAGTAGGTAGCTCGGTGCCAGGCTTGCGCCCATAGCCTCATTGAATACGCTCCCATTCATGAATGGGTTGAGGGACCGAGCTTCCTGGACGTCGTTGGGGACGAAGAGGTTGAGAACAATGAAGATGGCTCAGACGGTGATGGAGAAGATGACGCCTCGGATATCGAAGACGACGAAGATGATGCCGAACTTCCTCTCCTGCTGCTCCTTGAGCGAAAAACTTGAAAATTTATCAGATCCCAGATATGCCGGGTGGAGTTGTATCCCATATACATGTGATATTTTACTACTAAGTTCTTATGCCGGATTAACTTGGGCATAGTCCCTGAGTTTCTTTTTCTTGTTCGTCTAATCTTTTGGCTCGGCTCGTGTCTACCTTGATTCGGTTTTACGACTTACGAATCTGAGCTTCAAAAAATGTCTTAACAATACTGGGAAACTTTTAGACTTAGCTCAAAAATAAAACTGCATAATAACTTGAAAATAAATACAAGGTTAGTCCGAAAAATAAACGTCGGCTCGAATAAATTCTTTTCCTTAGTCGTTTTTCATGTGCTACGCAATTCCAAACATGTTCTCTTGCTTGCCATGAAGCCAATTCTTGTTGGACAGTAGCAAGTCGAAGAGTTGGGTTCTTGGTGATCACACATTACTAATCCGAGTTAGGTAGAACAACTTATTCCAGCTAACTCACAAAAGACAACAAATATTATTAAGGCAGTCCCCGAGTTACTGCTCGAGGTGCCATCATTTCATTGGTAAGCTCATTGCCGGCATACATACCGACACATGAGAAGACTCAGATACATACACTTCTTCGCTAAGTGTAGAAAGGACGAAGTAGAGCTACATTCCATGGACGCTTAGATTCCTCGCCGGACCTGTCCGCCTTGTTCTTTTCCTGTGGCTTTGCATCTATAAGATAATCAGAATCATTGTGCAATGTCTTGCTCACGATGAATGGCCCTTCCCATGGGGGGATAGCGTATGCATTCCAGCAGTACGTTGTACCAACCGGAGCACCAGATCGCCTTCCCGAAAGACTCGGGGGCTTACTTTCCGGCTATGATAGCGTCGGAGATTTTGCTGATATATGGCGGATCTAGACAATGCCAGTTCTCTCGCTTCTTCCAGCAGATCAACATCATTTTGCCGGGCTTCTTGCACTTCGGCTTCTGTGTATTGGGTGACTCTAGGCGAATCATGCTCTATGTCGGCTGGTAATACAGCTTCTGCCCCATATACCAGAAAAAACGGCATATAGCCTGTTGATCGATTCGGAGTTGTTCTTAAACTCCACAGTACCACTAGTAGTTCTTCTATCCAGCACCCTGCTGATCTTTGCAGTGGCTCAATGAGCCGCGGTTTTATCCCGGATAATACTAATCTGTTGGTTCTTTCCACTTGTCCGTTCGATGCGGGGTGGGCTACTGAGGCTACATCCAGCCGGATCTTCTTATCCCGGCAGAAACGCGCAAATGCTCCTTCCGCAAAATTTGTGCCATTATCAGTTATGATACTGTGAGGATAACCGTACCTCAAGATGATATCTTTGAGAAACGTTACGGGCGTAGCTCCATCACATTTTCTTATAGGCTTTACTTCAATCCACTTCGTAATCTTGTCTACCATGACCAAAATGTGAGTCATATTTCCCCTTGCTGGTTGAATGGACCAACCATATCCAAGCACCATATAGCAAATGGCCATGTAATTGGTATGGTCTTGAGTTCCGACATTGGCATATGTGTCTTGGTAGCATACCTCTAACAACCATTGCATTTTCTCACCAGATCTTCTGCTTGCTCTAAGGAGCTTGGCCACTAGAATCCGTGCCGGAAAGCTTTTGCTACCAAGGCTCGGGACGAGGCATGATGCCCGCATTCCCCTTGATGTATATCTCGGAGGATGTCAAGCCCTTCTTCCGGGTCAACACATAGCTGGAGGACATTGGTCACACTTCTTTTGTATAGTTCAGAATTGATGATCGTGTACGCCTTTGCCCTCCTCTGTGTTTGTCTGGACAGCACTTCCTCAGTGGGTAACGTTCCATATTTCAGGAATTGAAATATAGGTAGTGCCCAAGCTGGTATTTCTCGCACAGGGAACACATCCTCATCAATCTCCATCTGATCCACTGGCATAACTTCAACCGGATCACGTTGAGCAGTCCCCGGGTCTTGCGAAGCAGTCCCCTGGTTCACTAGAGCAGTCCCCGGGTTTGTCGAGGTAGTCCCCGGGTTTCGCGCACCGCTTCCCATGTCAATGTCCATGGGCACAGCTCCAGATTCCGTGTCCTCCGGGACATAGATTGAGTCGGTTTCTGGGGAGGGCCTGATGGATGGTTTCCTGTGGTGCTCTAATGCTACACCCGGTGGAATTGCTTGTCGGGTTGACCCGAGCTTCGACAGCATGTCGGCAGCCTCATTTTCCACCCGGGGTACATGCTGAAATTCGCATCCCTCAAAATAACCAGATATCTTCTGCACATGAAATTTGTACAGTGCCATGTTTGGATCAAGGGTGTCCCACAGTCCTGACACTTGGTGCACCACCAAATCTGAGTCGCCAAAGCATATAATCCGACGTATCCCAGTCTCTTTTGCCACCTTGAGCCCGTGCACAAGTGCTTCATACTCAGCGACGTTGTTTGATGCCGCGAAATGGATCTGCAGCACGTATTTCAGCTGGTCCTTCTTTGGCGAGGTAAGTACGACCCCGACACCTAGCCTGGTTTTGGTTTTTGATCCGTCAAAGTGCATTCGCCAATAGTTCGGATCTGGGAGTGGCGGTTCGTATTGCACCTCAGCCCAGTCCACGAAAAAGTCCGCCACAGCTTGAGATTTGATGGCTTCTCTTCTGTCATATTGCGACGCATAAGGAGCTAGCTCAATTGCCCATTTTGCAATTCTGCCACTCACATCCTTGTTACTCATTATCTCGGATATGGGGGCCTCACATATGACCCTGATGGGATGCTCCTCAAAGTAGTGCTTTAGCTTCTTAGCGGCCATGTACACGCCATACGCCACCTTTTGATAGTGTGGATAGTTCTGCTTTGAGGTTGACAACACCTCGCTCAAGTAATACACTGGCCTTTTCACCGACTTACCTTCCTCGTCGCGCTCCACCACTATCACTGCACTTACAACTCGGTTGGTCGCGGCTATATAGAGCAACATTGGCTCCTTTGATAGTGGTGAGGATAACACTGGTGCAGTGGCTAACATCTTCTTCAAGTGGGCAAAGGCTTCATTGGCCTGCGGTGTCCAAACGAACTTATTCGACTTTTTCATGAGTTGGTAAAGAGGCAATGCCTTTTCTCCCAACCGACATACAAACCGACTTAACGAGGCCAGGCAACCTGTGAACTTCTGGACATCATTAAGACACTTCGGTAGTTCCATTCGTTCGATGGCTCGGATTTTAGTTGGATTAACCTCGATACCTCGGCTGGAAACAAGAAAACCGAGCAATTTCCCAGCCAGGACACCGAAGGTGCATTTTTCCGGGTTAAGTTTCATCCGGAACCTCCTTAGGTTCGCAAACGTTTGCCTGATATCGTCAAGGAGCATTTTGCTTGCCTTGGTCTTGATAACCACATCATCCACGTACACTTGTACATTTTGACTGATTTGGTCGTGCAAACATTTTTGCATACATCTTTGGTACGTTTCCCCTGCATTACGTAAACCAAACGGCATGGTGCGATAGCAATAAGCCCCATACGGGGTAATAAACGCAGTCTTTATTTGATCATCCAGATCCAGAGGTATCTGGTAGAAACCAGAATATGCATCAATGAATGACAACAATTCGCATCCAGCAGTTGAGTCTATGACCTGATCTATTCTTGGCAGCGAAAATGGATCTTTTGGACACGCCTTGTTCAGGTTCGTGTAATCAATACACATTCGCCAAACCACTGCCACGTTCGGATCATCCTTCTTCTCCACCAGCACCGGATTAGACAGCCAATCGGGGTAAAGAACCTCCATGATAAATCCTGCAGCTAGCAACCGAGCTATCTCATCCCCAATGACTTTCCTCCTATCTTCGGCGAAGCGGCGGAGAGGTTGCTTCACTGGCTTAGCTCCGGGTCTAACATTCAAAGAGTGCTCGGCCAACTCCCTCGGAACACCTTGCAAGTCCTATGTGGACCAAGCAAAAATGTCCTGATTCTCATGGAGGAAGCTGACGAGCTCGCTTTCCTATTTATCACTTAACCCGGCACCAATTGTTACGGTGCGCTCTGGGAACATATCCTCAACAGGAACCTTCTTGGTATCTTTCGTGGCCTGGAAGGAGACACTTCCATGTGGGTTACTCAGCGCTGGCATATACTGCTGCACGGACTGAGCCAATGCCGCCACCTCCTAAATTTTCCTTTTTTCCTACGCAATCACAAGCGACTCGGCTAAGTTAGACCCGGCCGACGCACATTCCATGGAACGTCGGAAATCCCCTACAATGGTAATTACTCCGTTCGGCCCGGGCAATTTCATCTTCAAGTAGCTAATGTGACAGCTTGCCATGAACTTGTTCAGCGCTGGCCTTCCGAGTAATGCATGGTATGCACTTTCCAAGTTCACCACCTTGAACACCAAATTTTCGGTTCGGCACAGTACGTCAACCCGGACCTTGCCTATGGGCTCACAAGAAATGTCGGGCACAATACCATGGAAAGTTGTCCTCGTGGCCTATAGCATGTTCTCCGAGATACCCAACTTGCGCATTGTGTCCGCATACATGATGTTAATGCTACTGCCATTGTCGATCAATACCTTTGAGAACCTTACGTTAATGCTAGGTCCAATGAATGTCGGATCCAGCACCACCGCATACGAACCAGGGCTTGGCATAAGCTTGGGATGATCCTTGATGCTCCAGGTGATTTCTTGGTCAGACCAAGGCATATACCTTGTCACTGCAGGCATCACTGCATTCACCTCCATATGTCGGTGCTGCAAGCTCTTTCTATCTGTTTCCTCAGTGGTGAACACACAATAGCTCTGATGATGTTCTATGTACTCATTTCTCCCCTCATTTCCGGGGTACCTCTGATTCGGCCGATGCTGATTTTCCACCTGATGTACTACATCCCTTGTCTCATTGTTATCATACCTCGGCGGAGGGGGAGGCAACATTAGCTATTGCGTGTTTGCTCCGGAGAGCAATTGATGTCGGGGTAACTCCTGCCGAGGCAGATCATTCCGGGGTGCCTGAGCATTCCCCAAACCACCTTGTTCAATCTTGCGCATCCACTCACATTGCCTCGCCGTATGACCCGCTGGGTTACTCGGATTTGGCGTGTGAAACTTACACGGCTGGTCCAACATCGACTCGTAAGTATACCTCGGACGGTCCTTCTTTTCTTGCCACTATTTCTTTTGCTCTGGTGTCCAAGTTTTCTTGCCATCGTTTCTCGGAGTCCATTGCCCTCTAGTTTTCTGGCGTTGACTGCCCCCTGCTTCGGGCTGATCTTGATTCACAGCCGCAACTTGTTGCGAACCGTATCGATGATCCGGTCAGTCATCTCTTCTTTTCCCTCTGTAGTCATTCCTCCCGGATGATCCGGCTCCATCTCTCTGGTAGTACTCATTGTTTGACTCGTTTGATACGAGCCTAGGTTGAGTCGGATCACCCAAAGCATACGAATCAGCAATCCGGATCATCTCTGCCAACGTGGTGGGCATTTTCCTTTGCAACTTCTGCCACAGCTCGCTTGCATATCTGCACCCTTGTGCAAACCATGCTATGGCCTGTGATTCTATCACGCCCTCACATGAGTTTCTCACGGTACACCACCGGGTCAAAAACTCCCGGTCTGTCTCATTTGGTCTTTGCTTGCACATAGCTAGGGTCTGCGGCCTATTTGGCCTCTGATACATACTCGAGAAATTGCTGATGAACATTTCCTCGAAATCTATCCAGCAGTTAATGCTTCCGGGCGGCAAATTGTTCAGCCATACCCTTGCTAGCCCCTCCAACATCTGGGGTACGTATCGTACAACCCATCTCAGGTGGCCATTGGCAATTTTCACAGTTGTAGCATAATTTATCAGCCAATCCTCCGGCTTTGTACTGCCGTCATACGTCTTCGTGCCCCTGGGTAACTGGAAGTTGGGTACCGGTGGCTCCTTCATGATCCGGGGTCCAAAACATGTTGGACCCGATGGACCTTGGCATTCAATTTGTTCCGACCTATACAGTCGATCCAGTTTTAACCTGGCATCATCTAGCATCAAATCCCTGCTTCCCAATCTTGACCCTATCACATGATAGTCCGGCCTTGGGTATCCTGTCTTCACCATCTCCGAATCTAGATCATTGTACCGGTTTTGCTCTTATGGAGCACCTCTCTGGTGCATACCTCGGCCGGCACTTTGCTCTTGCCTTGGTATATTCCGCTATTGCGGTTGTCCTGCTCCTGCTGAGTTTCGCTGTCCAGCCTTGCCGTTGACGGCGTTCCCTTGACTGGCATTGCCTTGGTCGCGGTTACCTCGGCCAGCTTCACCTCGGCTCACACTCCGTCGATCATCATTTTTCTGTGCTTCTTTTCCTTTTCCTGCCCATGTTGGGTCATACGGGACGATCTGTTTGTTCCATCTAGCCGAGGTTACTACCTCTTCTCTCCATGGACCACCATGAGGAGACGATGCGGCTCCCGTGGATTTCTCCGGGTTACCCATCGCCGAATGGACGATCTTGGAGGCTCCAACTCTCTCCGGGTTAGTTCTAAGTAGTTCTTTGTTTTGTCTGTTCGCGATCCGAACCAGCTCGTTAACCCTATCTTGTTGTCTTTGCCGAGCCTCACCCGTTAGACCCTGTAACTCGGATGCAGCTGCATCCGCTGCTCTGAGGTTCTTCGCCAGGGTACTATACCTCGGCAGCCCCACAGATAAACAGTTTTCTAATTCCTCAATTCCTGTATCACCCTCTCTGTTCATCTCACTCATGATATTTCTCCCTTTTACTTTCACAACACCAACTTTGTTTGCCTTTGCGTACTCACGCAGCGTCATGTTCAACGAATGCTGAGCCGCAGCTATCTTTTCTGCCCCCTCTAGTATATTTTGCCTAGTTTCCTCTATCTCGGCCTGTGCCTGAGCCAGATCTACTGCTGCTACTACAGGGTTTGCCAAGCTATCCATCGCTTCTCTCAGCACATTCTCTGGCCTCTCTAGTGGAGGACCTCTACCTTTCCTCGGTGCCTTAGGCGTTACCTCCGGGTCTAGCGCCGGATCTTTGCTTGCGCCTACACCTGGCGCAGTCATCATCACCTCTGCATGGTCCGGGGAGCGAGCGATACGCGTCCCGTGAACCACGGTGAGGGGTGGCTCCCCTGCCTCGACGACATGCCGCGGATGAACACACGACACGTCAACAGCAACGTAGACCTTGTGCACTCCGAGCTTGACGGAGAGGCCATTGCACGGAAGTGCACGCGTGCCGAAGCAGCCAGCATTGTCGCTGACGAAGTCCAGCGCTCCAAAGCGCTGAACGATCCTAGAGACGATGCGTTCGCCGGTGCCGATGAAGTTTCCCGTCCGGATCTTGACCCCTGCTAGCACCGCTACCCCCACGGTGGGCGCCAACTATCGCGGTGGATCTTGACCTCTCATTCCGCCTATATATTGCCTCTGATAAGGAAACCCTAAGTACCCGATCAAAAATCCATGAAAGAGTTTGTAGCCGCCGTCATCTCCATCCTTAGATCGGGAGGGATCTTAAGCTCTTCCCGGCACCCTGCCGGAGAGGGGAATTCACCCTCGAGGCCTTCTTCATCATCATGCAAGACTCTAGTGTGATGCGTGACTAGTTCATCACTAGATTACGGGTCCATGTAGTAGCTAGATAGCTGGTTCTCCTCCTTTGTGCTATCATGTTTAGATCTTGTGAGCTCCGTTCATGATCAAGCCCATCTATTTGTAATTCATACATGTTGTGTTTGCAGGGATCCGATGGATATTGAGATGCTATTTCAGATTGATTATTGATTATATCATGTCTTTGTTATTTGTGATCTTGCATGCTTTCTGTTGTTAGTAGCTATCTTGGCCAAGTAGATGCTAGCAACTCCAAGAGTTAGTATTTATGCTCGATAGTGGGTTCATGCCTCTGGTAATCTGGGGAAGTGACAAAAATCTCTAAGGTACTAGATGTGTTGTTGCTACTAGGGAGAAAACAACAATCCTTTGTTCATAGAACAATCGTATTGTTAACTTTACACGCAATTCGTAATGCAATTATCAGTTGCTTGCAACTTAATACTGGAGGGGTTCGGATGATAACCTGAAGGTGGATTATTAGTCATAGATGCAGTTCGATGGCGGTCTATGTATAATGTTGTAATGCCCACTCGAATCTCAAATTAGTCAAGATGAGTAGTATATGCTTGTATGCTTTCTCGATGTTTGCCAATTGCCCCGCTGTAATTTTTTCACCCAACATGTCATCTATCTTAAGGAAAGCCACCTCTAGTGAACTATGGACCCCGGTCCTTTCTTTTACTATCAATCTACAATAACCTATTTACTGCTTTGTATTTACTTTCTACAAACTATTACTTTCTTCCACTCGATACGTTTAATCCTTCGTTTTCAGCAAAACCGGTGAGATTAACAACCTCATCGTAGGTTGGGGACAGAGTTCTGTGGTTGTGTTGTGCAGGTCTCCACGTTGCTGCTGGCACCGGTAGTTTTCCCTGCCAAAGTTCAACTAGCTACACCTTTAGGGTGTTTCCTTGCTCCTACTGGATTGATAACCTTGGTTTCATAACTGAGGCAAAACTTACTGCTATGCTCATCATACCTTCCTCTTGGGTTTCCCCAACGAGCTTGTTAATACACGAGTCAGCAAGTACTTTTTCTGGCGCCATTGCCTGGGAGTCAAGGACATTTTCACAAGGGGAGTCCCTCATAACCAATCTCTTTACTTTGTTATTTTTGTTTTGCTTAGTTTCTTTTTTCTTTGTTTGCTTGTTTCTTTATGAAAAACACAAAAAAATTAGTTTTACTAGTTTGCTTTCTTTATTAAAAACACACAAAAAAATTAGTTCCTATCTTAAGTTGCCATTATGTCTAGCATTGCTACAGCAACTATGACACCTAAGGAAATGATTTTCACTTTTAAACAAGGAATTGAAGAGAGTTTTAAAGAAGCTTGGTCTAAAATCTTTGATTTACATGAAAAAACTGAACCTAAAATGACTCAAAGCTTGTTTCTTAGCAGTTTCTACCTTGGAATTGCTCTTGGCAATAGATATGCTTTAGATGCTGGTGTGGGAGGAGACTTCCTCCAATGCAATGAAGATGATCCTGTTAATGCCATAAAGAAATTGGTATTTACTTACAACTTGCCTAGCAAATCTGATTCTTCTTTCATAAACATATTTGCAAGATTGAATACTCTTGAGACCAGCACCGCTAGTTTGAAAGATTGCTATAATATGCTTAGAGAGCATCATACCTATGTTCCAATAAATCCTGAACCCTCATAATGGCTTCCCATAGTAAAGATTTCCATAAACAATGAAACTTTTCATCCTTGCTGTGATATCATGTCTGAATTTTGTCTTATGCCCAAAGATATTTATGAATCTTTGAATCTTTGGGGGCTTTCTGAAGGAGGAGAAGAAATTTTTCTTGATAATAATGCCACAATATTACCCATTGGAATAGCTGAAGGAGTGTTTACAAAGATCCTAGGGAAAATGGTTTCTAGTGATTATCTTGTTATTGAATGTGTAGGAAAAGGACAAATCACACTTGGAAGATCCCTATTAAAACTCCTTGGAGCAATAATAGATGTGGAAAAGGGCACCATGCACTTTGTTTCTCCACTAAGCATTCAAAAGTTCCCCAAGGGTAAGAATAAAAGTAAGATAGGTAGGGGCAAGAAATTTGGTTTTAATGCTTCTTCATTTGAGAACACTTGATCCTTTTTATTGCTTCTTACGCCTAACTTAAAGGCATTAAAGAAAAGTACTTATTGGGAGATAACCCAAAAGTTTTAGATGAGTCTTGGAACTTATTACTGCAGTAATAACCGCTCCTTATCCTTTTTATTTGCTTTTGTGCCAAGAGTAACCTCTAATGAGAGAGAAGTAATGATTGGGAAAGTTGTTGTCCCGAAACAGATTTCTGTGCTTCACCCTAGAAATTCGTGTAAAATCTCTGTATGTCCTTTGAGGCGTGAATTTTTGTGCATCTTCCCCAGGTTGTTATCTAACTTTCAATGGTTCAACACTTTTCGATTTGAGCAACAGAAGGTCTTCGAAAAAATTTGTCTTTACCTGCTGGTCTGTTTTGACAGATTTTTGCCATTTTCTGCATTTGCTTATTGTTGGTTCCTTTTTGAGTTCTTTTGGGGAATTGAGCTTTTTTAGGGAAGTGCTACCGTAGCTAGTGTTTTAATGAAAGTTTTATTGGTGTTAGAACTGAACCTAAGGAATTATTATCTTGAGTGCAACAATGTTGCTAATAAATATTGTGTGAAGTTTTGTATGAAGGAAAAAATTTAGGTGTGTGGAAGGAATGAGTAATGAGATGAAGGATGGACTAACACTCAAGCTTGGGGATGCCATGCGTGTCACCCCAAGAAATATCCAAGAAGTACAAGCGTCAAAGCTTGGGGATGCCCAAGGCATCCCCCTCTTCATCAATAAAAATCCCAGGTTTCTTCCAAACACTTCATTTTTATTGTTTCATGCATAGTTGTGTTGTTCTTGGAGCGTATTCCTTTTTTTTTTTTTTTTGGTTTTTTGTTTGCTTTGTTTTCTTAGTTTGCTGAATAAATTGGTTGGACCCCTCTTTCATACATTGGTTTTCAAATAGTTTGGTTTGGTTTGGAAAAAGAGTAGGAAAGTTCATGCTTAAGTGGTAAAGAGAGCTTGTTTTTGACTATGGCCTATGCTTTGTAATGCCATGCTCGATATTGTTTTGGCTTTATGCTGAGTATTCTTTGATGTAGCATGACTTTTTATAAACAATTGAGATTGCTTAATGTGCCTTTGAAGAATCATGCGTTGTTTTAGCATATTAAAGCATAGTATTGTGGTATTCTCCTTTGATGCTTTATTTGGGTTCACTTGGCGCATGCTCACACCATGTTATGACTATCTCAAGTCACCATAGCCTTTATGATCCTTCAGTTTTCAACTTGTAGTATCACTTTATGCTTTAATCAATGATGTTTTGTCGCTCTGCATGATTGTGGCCATTATTGCTCTTTTAGTTTGTCGCTCCTAGTCTTTTGCTAGCCCCCGTAACCAAGTATGAGTTCCACTCATGCATCCAACTCCTAAAACCAAGTTATTCCAAAAGAGTCCACCATACCTACCTACTAGCATATGCTATTCCAAGTATATTCATGTTTTTATCTCTTTCCGAATTAAACTTGTTATGAGAAAACTAGTGATTAAAGCTCTCACGAACTTGATGGCACACTTTACTTTTCTTGCCCTTAATAAACTTGAACCATTGTGTCATCTATGTTGTATATGCTTGCACTTATTTGTTGGGGATTGGCAGAACCATGCTGTCATGGGGAACACTTTCAACATTGCACTTGTACTTTGTACCTAGTTGATATCATGGTCTTTTGTCTATGGATGGCATCGGTGTGAAATGAAAGGGGAGCTTGTAAGTCCATGGAGTTATGTATATGTGTTAGAGAAACGCCTGGGCCGCTGGTCTAATCCATGTTGTCATGGTGGAAACCTGCAGCGTAACCATAATGAGTTGTCTATGAAGCATTCTTCTTATAAAAAAGAGTCAAATATTGAGAAAAAAGAGAAAAAGAAAAAAAAGATTATGAAAAGAGGAAAGAGAGAAAAAAGCACCATATTCCCATGGTAAATAATAAGATTGCTGAGATGCTTGTTGTCTGCTTGCCTTGTCATTTTGATATGGGGATTCTTCCATATCATCGGGCAAGGGGTACCCCATTGGCGGTTCTCTATGATACACATGTACTTACGATGACAAGAACTTACCGGTGACTAAACTTGAGTAGCCTGAGGAGCGGCCCTCGTATTCAAGGGACATGAGATTTCCAAGTTATACTTCGTCAAGCATATACACCATAGGTTGTTCACTTTAACCTTAATCACTTCAAGATGCTTATGATATGGGAAATGAGAGCTGAAAGCCATTAAGTACCATAATTTTTGGAAGCTATTTATGAAACTTGAATCCCTACTTCCTTCTATGAAGGCCTTTCTTTTACTTTTATGTTGAGTCTCCACCTTCTATCTTTATGCACCTACTTTGAGAGCATAGTGGCCATTCTTAGTTCTATGTGCATTGTCCCAAGACTTGTTGATTGATGCATAGCTTTGATATTGCTTGTTTTAAACTATTTGTATCTAGTCACTCTTTTAAACTTTGAAGGTGTCCTATGCATTTATGTTTGCTACTCTATGTGGGACAAGCTGAATGTCACTATGCTATGTTTTCTTTATGTGAAACAAACAAACGTCTTGCAAAGCATTGTTATTCATGAATCTTTTGTTTGTGCCTTTTCATCTTGCAACATAGTTGCCTTGCCTTATTAACGGTAAAATAACAACTTTAATTTTCGACCAACAAATACATATAATTGAAGGATTCACCTAAAACTGATTTTCTCTTCCTTTTTGCAACACATAATATAGTGACAATAAATTCTACCTTTTGAAAACTTCAACAAGATTAGTCTAATAGCAAGGCATGCGAAAAATAAAAGTGTCAATGCAACACAAATGCAACTAGACTCAAGACACAAAACTAGGAAAGATGCCTAATGACTTCCGGGTTGCCTCCCGGGAAGCGCTCTCTTTAAAGCCATAAAGTCGGGCTAGGATGCTCCATACATTACCCACCTGGATCCCAAGCGATATCGACTCGAGGTGAGGTTGTACTTACCTACTTGGAGCATCTTGAAGTAGAGTTTGGTTGGAGTCATGCCCGCTTACGGTGCATCGGCATCATGTAGATGAACAAGTTCTCGCTTTCAAGCGAGTGTTGATGCATCAAGCTTGGTGAACATGCCTCCATGTATAGCTGCAGTGAGAGGATTTGAGATTCATATAAAATTCTTAAATCTTTACCTTGGTTACCTGTGTAGGGGCACTTCATAGTATTCTTCCTTCATAGCAGCGAATTTAGGACCCTGCATATTAGTATAGCAAGGTTCTATCTCTAGTTCATTATTATTAATGCTCTCCATATGAGTGTCTAGGAACAAGGCCTCCGCAGAACAATTATCAACAATTTTAGCATCATAAAAATCACTACTAGAGTGAGAAGTATCACAAACAAAAGTTGTAGTGTGTCTCTCTTTGTCGACCTCACCTTTTTATTCCTCCTTTTCATCGACTAGTGTTTTAATAGAAATGATAGAATCAAAAGTAGTAGTCGAAGGTGTGAGCGGATGATCAATCCGTTCTTCCTCCTTGTGCTCCTCTTTGCTCTTTAGGGAATCCTGCAAAATTTTATCTTTCTCCATGGCAGTTTTAGACCGCTTCAAATAATATAATACCAATGCATTATTACTTAAATTATTGTCGCAAAAGAGGTATATGAGGTATACTAAATTAAAAACTCCATCAAGTGCTTCACTTTCAACATCAATACTTCCTAGTCTAAATACTATTTTAGATGCACCGTTGAAAAGAACGTATTCTAGTACTTCCAAACTAGCATATGATTTATCCCTATTATAATTTGCTAGAGTAGGATTGTTGGAATACTTACATTGAAAATTAAGGTGGTCATCTGTTATACAAATTGTGCAATAAGATCCATCATTAGCACGCAACCATAATGAATGCATTTCCAATTGGTCCAGCAAATTCTTTATTCGCTCATGTCTAGCAACTAGGCTTGATGAACTTGAATCCTTTATCTCCTCCAATGCTTGTATTATCTGTTGAACAAAATTTATCTCGGAACACATGATTAGTAGCAACAATTTTTATAAATTTTTGGTATTGTATTTTTTTATTGTTTTCAATATAAAAGAAAGTAGTAAGATAATAGAAACAAATGGAAATAAACTATGTGTGAGTAGATAACCGAATGCTTTGCTCCCTGGCAATGGCGCCAATTTTATGGAGCTAAGTTCCTGCACCAAAACAGGGTTATTGCAGTACTTGCAGCAGCAAATATTAAAGAGTTTGTCCTAATGGGAGCTCGGCGAACATGACTCTCGCAGACGCGTTGTCAATGTGACCACGTAAGCATCCAAACCATGGTTTGGAAATAGCCTATTCTATAAGTTGCTAGGATAAATAAATTTAAGATGTTTTGTAATAACTACTACTAGAACTAGAAGAAAACTAGAACAAAAGTAAAACCGAAAATAGGTGAATGCAATGAGATGAAATATTAATGTTATGATTCCTCAAGTAATGTTGCGTATACCGGTGTGCATGATAAGAGCTTATGGAATAGCTGTTAACAATAATTGTGGCGTCCCCTCATATATCATTGTCTCCCACCATTGGTAAGTGGGAACTATACAACTCAATTGTCCACACCCTCTCCGGACATGGGTCATCCGTAAGAGAATAGTGTATTAAGGTAACAAGACCAATCAAGGTAAACTAGAGCAAAGGCGTTAAGTTCTATGGACACCGTACTCCTAAGCAAGTGTGCTAGTCACAAGATATCTCATATGTCACTTTGGGGTCAAGCAATTCGCAACACTATACCTATCTATATCATGAGTGATCTTGAGGAAATTAAATCTTAATGGGCGGTGCATCCTAAGCTCCTATTGCCTCCGCGAATCACTTGTAGAAAATAGCCTATTAGTTCTACCCACGGACTTGTCAGGCCCATGGAACGAGTAGAGACTAATGATAAGTTTTGTGACACTCCGTGAATCCCTAGTAAACTCCTCAACAATGGATTGGACATCTCCAATCACTAGAATAATATCATGAATAGAACAATGTAAAGAGAAAGCACAAACATATTAATTAACAAGAACACACCACACTCCAATTACTCAAATCATCATAACATTAATAAAAGGGGGGTCAAGCCATGTTACAACCCATCACAGAGATCATGACGGGGAAGGATGAAGGCTTCTCGGCGATGGAGATGGTGATGATGGCGCGGTGATGGTGGTGTCGGCGTGGTGATGGCGGCATCCTCCTTCTCCTCCTCTTCTTGCTTGGATGGCTTGATGGTGTCGATGGAGATCTAGATCTTGGTGAAGTTGTAGAGGCTATGGAGGCAACACAGTGGTAGGGAGCCGCCGTGGAGGCGGTAGATGGGATCTAGATCTTGTATATGGTGTCTTGTGTCTATGTTGGCTTCCTTGGGTCCTCCCTCCTTTATATAGGCCTTGGGGGTTCCCTAGGGTTCCCCCAATACCGTCATATGACTTAGCGAATATTCTAGAGTTTTTCTGGTGCGGAATCCCGTCGTTTCTAACCTTTTTGGCAACTATACGGGTGGAGCTATACGAACAAAAATATAGCTCCGGTCGTATAGTTGCTCGTTAAATTCTCTACAAGCTTTAGTATTTTGGCCGCCATTTCTTCATACGAACTCCATTTTGGGTGTTCTTGGGCTCGTTGAGTTCGTATCATAGAGGGCTACAACCCTGTGGTCTTGGATATTTATTTTGAAAAGTTGGAAAATTCACTTTTTCAACCTCTCAAATGGCTAAGTCTGGTCCCTGCAGCTCTTCCATACTATGCTCTCTTGGTTCCTTTTGCCTTTGTTTTGTCCATAATCATCATCAACACCTACACACATGTCAAAGACAAGAAAGAGGGATAAAATTCTACCTAAACTACTAAATGTCCAAAGCTCATATTGAATTTAATAAAAACAAGTAATCATGCATATCAGGCATAGCAGTAGTTAGATGGAGCATGATATGATAAGCAAATAACACAATTTATATTGCTAAAAAGTATTGTATATCACAGCCATCAATCCTCCAGGTGAAGATTTCTGGAGCTTGCCGACCATGTTGAGCCCCCACTGTGCGAAGGGCCAGGCCACAGGTATTGGCCTGAGCTCAGCGCCAGGTGCGTGCGGCTTGTCCACGAATCACTGGCAGGCTTTGCATTGTTGGACGAAGTCTTTAGCATCACGCATTGTCGTTGGCTAGTAGAATCCAGCTCGCAGAGCCTTGGCAATGAGGGTGCGACTGCCAGTATGATGGCCGCAAGTGCCTTCATGTATGTCGAGGAGTATGGATCTTCCGTCTCCATTGGAGACGCACTATTGAAGGACTCCTATGATGTTGCGCTTGTACAGTTCGCCATTGATAAGGGTGAATGCCTTGGATCGTCGCGCTATATGATGTGCATCTGTCGGGTCATCTGGCAACCTTTTGCTGAGCAAGTATGTGATGTATGGTTGCGTCCAGGATGGCTTGATCATCATGACCTCGATGAGGCCTTTGAGTCATGTATCTGGCTCCATGTCGTCGAGTGTCGTTGGCTCGTTGGGTGGCATAGCCCCTGAGTCCTTTGCCGTGCTGGTTTTATGCTCTAGAGCTTTAGGCTTGATGGAGCGCTCGTAGATGCGCTCTAAAAATACTCCGGGCGGTACCTGGGCACAAGTGGAACCGATGTTGGCGAGTATGTCTGCTTCCTCATTGCTCTCGCGGCCGACGTGCCGCAGCTCGCAACCATCGAAGTCCTCCTCGAGTGCGTCGTAGAGGTCGCGGTAGGCGATCATCTTGTTGCTCAGAGCATCGCACTCGTTCATTGTTCGGTTGACCACCAGTTTGGAGTCGCCGTAGATTACGAGTCTCTTTGCGTCGCAGGCTTTTGCCATACACATCCCGTGGAGTAGGGCTTCGTATTCAGCTTCGTTGTTGGAGGCGGTGAACTGCATTCGCAGAACATACATCATCTTGTCACCTTGCAGCGGCATCAATTTGACACCGCGCCAGCTCCCTCCTTGCGCTTGGACCCATTGAAGTGCATTGTCCATAGATAGGACATGTCTGGCTTGTCGGGGAGCTGGTTTTCCATCCAGTGTACGAGGAAACCCGGGAGGATTTGCGACTTGATCGCGTCTTGCTTCTCATATGTGATGTCTCGTGGAGATAGTTCTATCCTCTAGAGCACAACTCGTCCACTGGCGTCGGGGTTGTTGAGTATGTGCCCTAGGGAGGCATCGTTCACCACGATAATGTGGTTCTCTTGGAAGTAGTGGCGCAGTCGCGTGGCTGTCATGAATACGTTGTACAACGGCTTCTGATAATGTGGGTACCGCTATTTTGTTGGCGTGAGCACCTCGCGCTGAGGTAGTAGACGGGGCGCTGCACCCCGTGGACTTTATTTTGTTCGGCTCGTTCCACTACGAGCACGGTGCTAACCACCTAGTTCGTGGCAGAGATGTATAGCAACGCGGCTCCTTTTCGCGAGGTGTTACCAACACCGGCGAGGTGGACAGTAGATGCTTGAGGTCTTCGAATGCTTCTTGTGCTTCGTCTGTCCACTTGAATTTGTCAGCCTTGCGGAGAAGTTGGTAGAAGGGAAGTGCCTTTTCACCCATCCGACTGATGAATCTACTGAGCGCCGCGATTCGCCCAGCCAGCTGCTGGACGCCTTTTACGTTCTTCGGCTTCTCCATAGCCAGTATGGCTTTATTTTCTTCGGGTTCGCCTCAATCCCTCTCGTGGAGATGAGGTACCCAAGCAATTGCCTAGATGGTACGCCGAAGGCGCATTTGTCCGGATTCAGCTTGATCCGGTAGCGGTCGAGGTTACCGAAGGTCTCGCGGAGATCGTCGAGTAACAAGGCTTCCTCCTTGGTTTTGATGATGATGTCATTGATGTAGACTTGGATGTTACGACCAAGCTGGTTCTTGAGGCAGGCCTGCATGCACCGCTGGTAGGTAGCTCCTGCGTTTTTCAGCCCGAAGGGCATTGTTGTGTAGTAGAAGACACCAAAAGGCGTGATGAACACCGTTTTCTCCTGATCCTCCTTCTTCATTCGAATCTGGTTATAGCCTGAGTAGGCGTCGAGGAAGCAGAGGTGCTCGCATCCCGCGGTGGAGTCGGTTATTTGATCGATCTGTGGAAACGGGAAGCGGTCCTTTGGGTTGTGCTTGTTTAAGGAGGTGAAGTCCACGTATATCCGTAGGATATCCGTGTTCTTTTTAAGAACGAGCATGAGATTTGCTACCCACGTGCTTTCCTTGATCTCGCGTATGAAATTAGCATCGAGGAGTCTGTTGACTTCCATACCAACCGCTTTTGCCCTTGGTTCAGAGAATCATTGAATTGTTTGTTTGACTGGCCTTGCTTCAGGATTCACATTGAGTGAGTGCTCGGCGAATTCCCTGGGAACTCTTGGCATGTCCGCTGGACACCAGGCGAAGATTTCCCAACGCTCACAGAGGAATTCGACGAGCACGAGTTCCTATGCAGGACTAAAGTTGTTGGCGATGAGGGTCATCTTGGTCGGGTCCGTCGGGTGGACCTGGACTGGCTTGGTGTGCACCAACATGTCGAAGGATTGGTCGGGTGAGCTTGGCCTGCTCAGAGGAGGCAGATTGTTGTGTGTCGACTCCTTCAACCTCGCCAGTTCCTCTTGCATGCCGAAAGACTGGGAAATTCTGTTGAATTCCCTATCGCAGCTGTCGGATCTCTCGAAGCTTCTGTTGACTGTGATAATGCCATTTGGGCCTGGCATCTTCATCTGCAGGTAGGCGTAGTGTGGCACCGCCATGAACCTCACGAACACGACACGTCCGAGGATGCAGTGGTATTGTTTGGGCCAGTTGACAACTTCGAATTCAATGCGCTCTTGTTGAAAGTTTACCGGCATGTCGAAGATGATGTCGAGGTTGATCTTGCCCGGGGGTATACGCCCTTCCCTGGGACAATGCCATGGAACGTTGTGTCTGAAGTTTCCAGACATGACAGAGGGATTCGCATGGCGTGCAAGGTGCTTGCAAATATGAGATTTATGTCGCTTCCTCTGTCCATGAAGACGCGACTCATCTCGAAGCCTCCAATATGTGCCTCGAGCACTAGGGGGATCGTTGTATTCATGAATCTTTTGGTATATGAGGTAGACTATTACAAAAGGCAGCTATGCAACGCTCTACGGCTTCTCCTTCGCACTCGGGGGCTTCCTCGAATCTGTAGTAGTCTCTGATTCTAGAGATTTCCCAGCTACAGGCCCGTATGCCGCATCCTTTGTCGTCTTCAACCGCCACATCTCCGCCGAATATTTGGCGAGTGTCTCAATGAGCCGAGGCCCATATTTATTGCAACTAGTGGAGAAGGGAGAAAACACTACATGTTGGCCACCTACGGTGACCAGCATCGTCTCAAAGATTTCGCTAGGGTCCAGTTCCATGCCATGAGCTTGCGCCATTGCGAGTCCCATGGTTGCTCCAACTGCCCGCTGCATGTTCTTGAAGTCCATCGGCACGCCCTCTGTGAAGGATTCCACAAGGCCATCAAGATTTTCGATCAGCTTAGCCTTGGGGACCATCTCCTCCCGAAGACATCTCAGCACGCCCTTGGCCTTCCCAAGTGTGTCCTGGACAGAGACACTGCGGTCTTCGACTGCAGCCATGGCGCCAGCCAAGGCATCCGCGCGGGTCAAAGCCTGGGCCTCAAAGTCCTCACCGGCAACATCTACAGAATATAGATATGAGCACAACAACATGTAGGCAAAGTGCATGGCAAATTCAAGTGAGTCAGTATCATACCTGAGAGAGCTTTCGTGATAGAGAAGAGCTGTTCTACAAACAACTTTTCCCTCTCAACAGTGGAAGAACACAAATGTTCCTCACGCTTTTTCGACTCCTCAAGAGCCTCAAGTGCCTCGTCGCGTTTCATCTCTGCCGCGGCAAGTCCCTTCTCGTGGGAGGTGACGTGACGAAGATGCTCATTATGCTCACCTTCAAGGGATAAAAATGGAAAAACTGAGCTTGCCAACCTCCATACAAGCAGAACAGAGAGAAAGTATAAAACTAACCTTCGAAGGCACGATGGCGGTTTTATAGCACAGCATGATGTCGACCCAAGGAAATGATCTGCTCGGCGAAGCGAACAGAGTTCTTCAAGATAGGCTATAAAAAGAACAAGCGTGAGCATTAACACAAATTCGACTGTCAGCGACAAGAGAAAATTCACATGTTCCTCCAAGGACTCTGAAGATTCTTTCCGAATCGACGTCTAGGCAACAATCCAGTGCCCCCAGTGTGGGGGGAACTCAAAGAATTGGCACCAAAGTGGGCCGCCACCGGAGGAGAAGGAGATCGTGATGCCACCTCCTTGTCTTTGGAGTCTGTGACTCCAGACTCCTTGACAAAGCGACATTCATCGGATAATGACGACACCGTTTGACTACAAAAATATCAAGAACTACTTCAGAAGAACTGATTTTGGGAAGAAAGGACGAACTCGCAAGAATATAAACACATACCCATCAAAAATTTTGAGGTCGAAGGAATTCCCAGATGACTCCTTCGGCAACCTCAGCTTCTTCCGCGAAGGAGGAGCCATGGCGCACACAGGCACTGCAGGGATTGGCTCCTCCACTACAGTAGGAGGACCCTCCGGCATCATCGGCGAAGAGGCATCTGAGTCCTTGCTTCGGGAGCGCTTGCGAGTCTCGTGCCCACTGGACTCGAGGGCTTCCTGCTCCTCCCCAATAGAGATGGTGGATCCCGACTCATCCTCCTCTTCCGCTTCGCGTGGAATTATTCCCTCGGGCTGAGGAGGCAAGTTGGCGGCCACCTTACAGTCCTGTAATCAGAACCAAGCATCAGTATAAGTTACAATGAGCAATCCATCAAAAAAAGAACTTTTAAAAGAGCTCCACCTCAGGCGGAGTATGTCTTGCACAGAAGGGAGGCACGACTGAGTCACCCAGGAGATCCTCCTTGGTGCTGTACTTGGTCAGTAGTTGAAATCTCCTGTCTACTTCGCGAGAAGAAATGCCCTCTATAGAGATGCGAGTTGCATCATCAACACCAGTCCAACAGCACATGGGGTGCGCCCTGGCCTGCAGTGGCTCCACTCGACAACGCATCCAAGTGCGAATGATATCAACACCGCCTATCTCCTTGCTTATACGATGCTCGAGGTCACAGACACGCTGGTACAGAGTCTCTATTTCCTCGGCTTCACCGGGCATCACAATATTCTTCCATGATCTCCTCCGCTTGCAAGCTACCACTAGATCAAAGGGCGTGAGTTCGTAGTGCTTTCCGTCAACCTTCTGGTCGCGAATGTAGAACCACTTCTCCCTCCACCTTTGGAGAGATGTAGTGAGGTTGATGGGAAAATAGGTGACATTGGAGTCGACATGGATCCTGCAGCCTCCTATATCGGAGACTACTGAACCCGAGCCCGACTGCCGGTTGAGTTTGAAGAGTTTTTTAAAGAGGCCAAAGTGTGGCTCGATTCCGAGCCAACACTCGCAGAGAGTAATGAAACAAGCGATGTGGAGGATAGAGTTTGGGGTTAGCTGGTGCAGCTAGATCCCGTAGAAAGAAAGCAAACCCCTCACAAATTGGTGAAGGGGGAGAGAAAGACCGTGAATAATGAATGCGAGGAACATCACTCAAAACCCCGCAGGAGGACTGGGGATTACCTCATCACCGGGTGACGAGGGTTGAACTCATCAATGTCCATTGTTATGGACTTGGGTTTTGGAGAAGGAGGGAGCGCTGGAGGCATCAATCGGCTAGCAAACAAGCACACAGGGATGCAAGGTTTACCTAGGTTCAGGCCTCGTAGAGGTCCCTACTCCTGCTTGTCTGCTCTTGGAATTATTAAGGGAGTCGAAAGTTACAGGGGGTCCGCAGATGCAATCTGGTGATTGTTGTGGAAACTAGGGTTGTGATTGTCCTCCTCGCTGCCCCCTCCTAGCCTTTATATAGATAGGCTAGGTCTCGGGTATCAGGTCGAGTCGGTTACAGATTAGGGTTTGTCCCTTTTAAACTTTCTATCTTAGATTTTTCTTGTGCCGCAAGTAGTCGGAGTCTCTGTGGGTCACCTGAATCCTGGATTGGGCCCTGATAATGTTGTGGGCTTCTGCCAAACTGGACCGTTGCTAACTCGGGTATTAACGAGCTCGTTGGGGAACCCCGATAGGAAGGTATGATGAACACAGCAGTAAGTTTTCCCTCAGTTATGAAACCAAGGTTATCAATCCAGTAGGAGCAAGGAAACACCCCAAAGGTGTAGCTAGCTGAACTTTGCCAGGGTGCACTACCGGTGCCAGTAGCAACGTGGAGACCTACACAACACAACCACAAAACTTTGTCCCCCAACTTGCGATGAGGTTGTCAATCTCACCGATTTTGCTGAAAACAAAGGATTAAATGTATCGAGTGGAAGAAAGTAATAGTTTGCAGAAAGTAAACACAAAGCAGTAAACAATTGATTGTAGATTGATAGTAAAGAAAGGACCGGGGTCCATAGTTCACTACAGGTGGCTCTCCTTAAGATAGATGACATGTTGGGTGAACAAATTACAGCGGGGCAATTGACAAACATCGAGAAAGCATAAAAGCATATACTACTCATCTTGACTCCTTTGAGATTCGATTGGGCATTACAACATTATACATAGACGGCCATCCAACTACATCTATGACTAATAATCCACCTCCAGGTTATCATGCGAACCCCCTCTAGTATTAAGTTGCAAGCAACGGATAATTGCATTACGAATTGCGTGTAAAGTAAACAATACGATTGTTCTATGAACAAAGGATTGTTGTTTTCTCCCTAGTAGCAACAGCACATCTAGTACCTTAGAGATTTCTTTCACTTCCCCAGATTACCGGAGGCATGAACCCACTATCGAGCATAAATACTAACTCTTGGAGTTACTAGCATCTACTTGGCCAAGATAGCTACTAACAACGGAAAGCATGCAAGATCACAAATAACAAAGACATGATAGAATCAATAATCAATCTGAAATAGCATCTCAATATCCATCGGATCCCCGCAAACACAACATGTATGAATTACAAATAGATGATCTTGATCATGAACGGAGCTCACAAGATCTAAAAATGATAGCACAAAGGAGGAGAACCAGCCATCCAGCTACTACATGGACCCGTAGTCCAGAGATGAACTACTCACGCATCACACCGGAGGCTTGCATGATGATGAAGAAGGCCTCCAGGGTGAATTTCCCTCTCCGGCAGGGTTCCAGGAAGAGCTTTAGATCCCTCCCGATCTAGGGATGGAGATGACGGTGGCTACAGACTCTTTCATGGAATTTTGATCGGGTACTTAGTGTTTCCATATCAGAGGCAATATATAGGCGGAAGGAGAGGCCGAGGGGGTGCCTGGGGTGGCCAGACCACCCCCTAGAGCGGGCCAGGCCTGGCCGCGCGGCCAGGTGGTGTGGCTGGGCCCCGGCCCCTCTCCGTCTCGTATTCTGGCTCCAGGTGTCCCTCGGTGAAAAACTGACTTTGGCTTTTGTCCCGTCCAATTCCGAGAATATTCATTTTCTTACTTTCCTGGAACCAAAAACAGTAGAAAATAGGCAGCTGGTACTGTGTCTCTTGTTAATAGGTTAGTCCAAGAAATCATATGAAAAGTACTCCAAAGTGTGGACAAAACATAAGAGTAGATAAAACCAAGCATGGAACATCAAAAATTATGGATACGTTTGCAACGTATCAACATCCCCAAGCCTGACTCCTGCTCGTCCTCGACTAGGTAAGTGATAAAAAGAAAGAATAATTTTTTAGGTGACATGCACCATCATAAACTTGATCAAAGTATTTGTAAAAAATTGATAGCTAGGATCATAGTACTTCAATCATAACATGAAAGACAAAGTTCTAACAATAAGGCAAGGCAACTATGTTGCAACATGAAAAGGCACAAACAAAAGATTCATGAATAACAATGCTTTGCAAGATGTTTGTTTGTTTCACATAAAGAAAACATAGCATAGTGGCATTCAGCTTGTCCCACATAGAGTAGCAAACATAAATGCATAGGACACCTTCAAAGTTTAAAAGAGTGACTAGATACAAATAGTTTAAAACAAGCAATATGAGCACTAGGGGACAGTGGCCTGGGCGAGGTACTTGCTGCGGATGATCGCGCTTGTCAAAGGTGATGCAGGACTCGCTTCCACTAAGGTACTCAGTGGTGGAGGGCGGAGAATTCATCACCAGATTGACGTGGCGAGTGATTGATTTTTGCACTCGATTTGAGGGGCAACCTTTTTGGATCATCCCCATGTTTCCCAGCGCTCTTGGGTATGGCTCACCTCCATGGTTCTAGACTCGCGCAGCCGCAGGTGGTGGTGGCCCGGGTGGTGGTGGAGGTGCTCCTTGAACCACAACGCTCGGGGAAGCTCCATAGCCCTGGTTTATCACATCGTGATTCATCTGGGCCAAGCCTTCATGGAGCTTGAGGAACTCGCGGCAGTTCTTTAGAAGGTGGCTAGACTTTATCTTGCCATCGTGCTTGTCTATGTAGAAATGTATGTTGCATGGTCCAGATAGTTTGTCCTGGATAGAAGTCCCAAGCGCCTCATCGCGAGTGCAGTGCTGCCACACTTGCATGGTTTTTCTATTGTCGCAGTATCCACTATTGCGATATCCACTGTTGCAGTTGTTGTCGTCGCATTTGTCAGCGTAGCCAGCCATAACCATGTCAACCTCCTCACTGTCCTCGTAACCGTGCATTCGACGTTTTCCTCGGCAATCGCGTCTGCGGCCGAGGTCGTCGTCATCATTGGAGTGGACATGGTTTTTTACCGAGTCCTCCCCATCGGCCCACCTATTCGCGACCTCCATCAGGTGGTCGATTGTCTTGGGATTCGAGCAGCCTAGCTTCTCCCTGAGCTCTCTGCGGCGTACGCCGCCATTGAACATGTCGATTGCGTGATCCTCGGAGATGTCTTCTGCAGAGTTTTTGATGATAGACCATCTCTGGATGTATGAGCGCAGCGACTCGCCAGATTTCTAGTAGCAGTCTCTTAACTCTTCGACGGATACGGGCCTTTTGTAAGAGCCCTTGAAGTTTCACACGAAGTTGTAGACTAACTCTTCCCAGCTGCAAATTGATCTGCGTGGAAGGTTGTTGAGCCACACACAGGCAGCACCTTGCAGCTGTAGCTGGAGGCATTGTATTGCCGTGCTCGTGGTTCTGCCGTGCAGCCTGATGAAGGAGATGTGATCCTCCAGCCAGATCTTCAGGTCCTGTAGGCCGTCGAATTTTGGGTTCTCTGATGGCAGTTTAAACTCTTTTGGCATTCGATTCTGCTAGAGGCCCCTGCTAAAGCAGCTGGCGCCGCAGAGCTCTATCCCATCATCTTCCGAGTCAATCGAATGGGCACGCCTTGCATGCATCATGTCGACCTTGCATTGCGTGATGTCATCTCGCGCGTCATAGTCGTAGTCGTGCCGTCGTGAACGGCATCGTCGCGACAAGTCGTGGCTGTCAATGCTGGAGGAAGGTGATGAATAGCGTTTTGCCAGAGCCTTGTTTTTCTTCGGCTCCAGCGTTCGATCCTTGATGAGGGCAGCTTCGACTAGCCCCAGGACCGAGATCATAGATCGGTGCATGGTGGCCCACGGATCCCCAGCCGATGGCTGGTTGTTGAAAAGGTACATGGTGGCCGCCGTTACCGCCACCTGCGGTGTCTTTGGGAGCACATTACCCCGCATATCCACTGTCATAGATAAGAATTCGAGGACTCGTGTGGCTTCTTCTCGCTCCTTATCGGCGAGATGGGCCAGTCGAGAGCGTCTCTTGGTGGCCACATGATCGTTACCCTTGGAGGAGGATCCTTTCATGGACAAGAGTTGAGCTCGCCGAAGGCTCGACTCGTCTGCTAACCTTCTGCGCTCGTTGAGCTGGGCGATTACTTGTTGTCGGCGCTTGTACTCCTCCTTGAGAAGCCAATGGTAACCCATCAGCATGTCTTGGGTTGATTTTGGTGGCAAGGGATTGCCCCGTAGGGCTTCTTGATAGCGAGCCCACTCGGCGTCGTTGAGCTTGATCAGCACGCGTTCTGGGGCATACTCATTCGCAATGAGATGCGGGTGGCCTTCTGTCCCGTTGTTGGTGGGTGCGCCGTTGGCGGGGCCACCGTTCGCGACTGGGATACCGCCACCGGTAGCGTTCTTGTCTCGAGTGCCGCCGTTCTCGCCTATGTTGACGACGACGCACATGTAGTGTTTGGGGAAGCTGTTGCTTCCGCAGCTTTTAGATCCAGAGCTGTAGGCTCCATCTTTAGTGGCCAGATCGCTCAGATCGGACTCACAACTGCTGTCGTTGATCGTATTCCTGACTGCTGTCGGGTTTTTGAGTTTCCTCAGGGTGCCGATCGGCGGTGGAAACCACGATGCTGGAGCAATCGAGGGAACCTTCAACTGGTTAGGGAGGCGCAGTGTGCCCACCTGACTGACTTGGAAGCGTAAGCTCCCGATCGCCAGGTCGATCCCGTCGCCCACAGACTCGAAATCCGGACGAGTCGCCGGCATGTGCATGGTGAATTCGGAGGCACCGAAGAGGAGGCGAATCTCTGCTGTTACAGAGTTGTAGATCGTAGTTGATGGGGCCGAGGAATTCGCAACATCAGCACTCCCAATTCCCACAGACGACGCCAATTGACGAGAGTTAAACTCATCAATGCCCATTGTTATGGACTTAGGTTTTGGAGAAGAAGGGAGCGCTAGAGGCATCAATCGGCTAGCAAACAAGCACACAGGGATACAAGGTTTACCTAGGTTCAGGTCTCGTAGAGGACCCTACTCCTGCTTGTCTTCTCTTGGAATTATCGAGGGAGTCAAAAGTTAAAGGGGGTGTGCAAATGCAATCTGGCGATGTTGTGGAAACTTGGGTTGTGATTGTCCTCCTTACCGCCCCCTCCTAGCCTTTATATAGATAGGATAGGTCTCAGGTAGCAGGCCAAGTCGGCTACAAGTTAGGGTTCGTCCCTTTTAAATTTTCTATCTTGAGCTCGCCTTGTGCCGCAAGCAGTCAGAGTCTCCTTAGGTCACCCGAATCTTTGATTGGGCCTTGGTAACACCGTGGGATTCTGCCAGATTGGACCGTATATGCCAAGCTCGAGTACCTGTAAGGTATGCCCACGTCAAAGGGTGTGATCCATCATGGTCGGGAAAAAACCGTGATAGATTCTTTAGTGATGGGGATTTTACCACGGAGGCCATCCGTTGCGAAAGACTTTTTAACCATGAAAAACGGCCCTTCAACCACAAAAACCGTCCATTGTAATAGCCAACTTTTCTTGCAGTGTGAGTAGCAAGTCGGGTTTGTTTTTGTGGAGATCTAGAACTCGTCCGAAAGGATGATCGAAATGTTGTCGGATAAGAGGACTCGCACGATGACGATGATGATGTCATTGATTACCACGAAGAGATTGGGCCTCGCCTAGTGTAAAGCTCGATGGGGCATTCAAAATGGCTATTGCACCTTATGTGTACCGTGAAAAGTTATACATGTGAAGATCATGCATTTCCGTCAAATTTGGATCCTTTTTCAAGCCCATGATATAAACAAATTGGGTGGATCCCACCCGTTTAGCTAAGAAAGAATAGATGTAGGGGTGGATAATAGATCAATATGAAGATCATGAGCTTCCCCATAATGAAATCGCCAGTACTCGCGAATATCTCCTTCTTCCCTAATCCAAGATTGGAGAAAGAAGATCTAAGAGGGACCTATGGAGAATGTGGTCAGAATTCCGTGTATAGAGTATCGCGGGTGTAGGCGAGAAGTTTACGGGTACGAGATAACATAGCTTACCCAGGTTTAGATCCCACGACGGTGGCAAGATCCTACTCCTGCTTCCAATCACTATAAGGCAAATATGCCGAGTTATAGAGATTGTAGGGTTCTCTATACGAGATTGTGTTCTAGGAACTTCCATCCTGAAGGCTCCCATAGATCCGGCTTATAAAGGCGCCAAAACCTAGGATTACAGGGTAAAGTCCATACCGAACAGGTTACACATCCCGGTCCCAACGAGTGTTTTGCCAGACAACTCTCTAGGATCTCTATACTGGCTCCACATACCAACACTTGTCTTTTCTGTGCACTTTGTGCTCACTTGTGCGCACTTGGAACAACTTCCCGGTCGGTCATCCATCCTTAGATTCCTCTAGACCAAGCACGCTTAACCTAGAGGTTCTTTGGGATGAGCTTCTGGAAAAAAGTTGCAACTTGTTTGTATGAGTATCCTATCAGTCCTATTAAGCCATGCGCCAGGATCTCACATACATCCACCCTTAGAAGATCGACGTCCTCGTTGATCAACAACCCATGAATGTCCCATCTTAGGACATATTTGTGCGTCTAGTGTCGACACATGTTCCATGCCATGTGCCACGATGGGCCACACATTCCATGCACCATATGTCTGCGCCCCTGACCGCACACGTTCGTGTAACCGCAAGGATCAACTCTGATACCACTTGTAACACGCCGGCCACCCCTAGCCCGACAGTTGATACGCCTGGCAGCTCTCTAGGATCTCTAGACTGGCTCCATATACCAAAACTTGTCTTTTCTGCGTACTTTGTCCTCACTCGTGCGCACCCAGGAATAACTTTCCGATCGGTCACTCATCCTCAAATTTCTCTAGATCAAGCACGCTTAACCTAGAGGTTCATTGGGATGAGCTTACAAAAAAGAAGTTGCAATTTGATTGTATGGATATCCTATCAATCCTATTAATTAATGCGCTAAGATCTCACATACACTAATATTAACTAGTCTTCGTGTCTTCTACTCCATGGCTCCGGTTTTATCTATGTCGGTACCGTAGCCTCCCTGTTATTTTGCATGGGCCGCCCTTCTGAATTCCCCTAACTAGGTTGTCCAGCAGGCCATAGGCCTTGCTATCATCTATGGGCCAGCCAGGTTAGTCGTAATAAGATCGTGCTATGGTGATACTCATAATGCATATCCCCAACACGATGTTTGTTCTATGTGGATCTATTTTAAAAGCCTTTTTTCAGTTCACGAGTTTATGGTGTCTGTTAGAGTTGCTCTAATATCGAACTGACTAAGACAAATTCAGTTATCTAAAATTGAGGATCGAATTTCTGACCGATAAATTCGGTTTGGTGTAATTGGTATCGGTTTTGGTTCTAACTAGTTTGGATGTTCGGTCCTCGGTTAATATGCCCACCCCTAGCAGCAGCGGGTGTCAGGACCGCGACGGACACGGCGGGAAGGGCACGGGCACTTCTTCATGTTGGTGGCTGGGCAGCAAGGAGCAAAAGGTGGGGCGACATGAAGCCAAAGCAGGGAGGGCTGGGATGGGGAAGGGAGTGGAGGTGGCGCGCGACGAACAATCACCGGCGAGCGACGTGGAATAGCCTTAGAGTCGCCAAAGAGCACGTTACTTTCAACGTTCCGCTCCTAGACGTGTTTTAATATATGCAAATTTAGACAAATTTGAGTCACTTGTTTCCCAATAAAGGTACTAATATATTATGGGTCGAAGAGTTTGGATGTTCCTTGCAATTGCAAGAAGATATCTAGCAGTACCACCTATATAAGTGCTACCGGTTTACAACATTTCGAGACACTGGATTAAAAAGGAACGGAGGAGGATATGTTCACTGGCAGATTCACATGTACGTGTTCAGTTTTATCCGAAATAAACCCGCGGTTGACTCAAGTCGAGTGCATCGATAGTATTGCAGATTGATTTTCTAAATGACAAGAAAATCTGCAAAACCCAGCGAACTGAAAGCTAATTTAGGTGGAGTGCGGGTTTATTTCAGTCAAAACCGAGATTGCAGGTGCGAATATGCTGTGACTAATTACTTGGCAGTCGCTTTTCAATCCAACGGCTGAGAAAAGCTAACTTAGAGGGGATTTGGGTGAAACCCGTACCTTCACCCAGACCTCACTAATGCCCATTAAACCCAATCCCCAATCACTAAGTAGGGTAGTGTATTGGGTATTGAGAAAACACAATAATTTGAAAGAAGTGGGAATTAAATTGTCCAATACTCTGGAACCAAGTATACTTTTAGCAGTAAATAGGGGTCTATAGTTTGGTGTGGCTAATCCGCACAAATATACTTAGGACTTTCTCCGTTTTAAAATATAAGATGTTTTAGCTTTGTAAAATAAGTGTATCTAAACGTTTTTTAGTGTGTACGTTCATGTAGGTTTGAGTGAATCTACACACTAAAATAAGTCTAAATATACTCTTTTTACAAAGCTAAAACACCTTATATTTCAAAGGGAGGGAGGAG
The DNA here is from genome assembly GCA_910589775.1 of Avena eriantha. Lineage (NCBI taxonomy): Eukaryota > Viridiplantae > Streptophyta > Magnoliopsida > Poales > Poaceae > Avena > Avena eriantha. The sequence goes on from OU342742.1 coordinate 504,727,988, forward strand.
TAGTATCAAACAAGCCTTAAAGTACTTCTTCCCGTCCAAATTAATTGACTCAGACTTTTATAGATTCAGATATATCTAGACATGTTTTAGTGTTAGATATATTTAAATTTAAACAAATCAAAGTGAATTAATTTGGATCGGAGAGAAGTATCTGAATAGTAAACGGAAGGAGGGAGCAGTTTTTATACAGATGGTAGCACTAGGTATCTTCTCGGCCGAGCAATTGCCAGCCCCGGTTGTGTGGAATTTTTTTGTAGCAGCGCTTGGGCAATGGAGCATCGGTGAAACTACTGCAGCCTTTTCAAACGAAAACAGCTGTGTTTTGTCCCATCTTCTATATTTTAAAATCTCCCTGGTTCCGTGGCCGCTTGGGTCCACTGAAGTCAGGACTGGGATATGCTGTGGTCACGACCAGAAGCTTTCACGGATGGTCCAACTAGCTAGTTCAGTCCGCGACTCCGCGCGCGGCGCGCCAGGGGCAAGCAGGCGCTTTTGCTCAGCGTGAATTGCTGTTGAGAGTTGTGCTCGAATGAGCGATTGGTCATCGGTCAAAAGCTAGCGATAAAATATGGAGTACACAAGGCAGAGAAACTCGGTTTGCAGACACTGCTAGGCACGATTTTCAAGTAAGATATCGACATCGGTCTCGGTAGAAGTGAGACAGTCGGGTCCTTTTCTGCGGAAATTAACTCCCACACGGTTCATCCGTAGGCTCACATGTGAACATAACTTTTTTCTACGTACTGTAATGGGAACAACTAAATCGTCTTCAACAAGATTGATAAGAAATGAGACATACAGTGTACACATGCATAAAGTGAGAATTGTACAATATATCATACATTGTGCCTATGGAATTCCCTCCGTAAATAAGTGCATTTCTAGTCTTGTCTTAAGTCAAACTTAGTAAACTTTGAGTAATTTTATAGTAAAACATAGCAATATTTAGGACACTAAATTGGTATCACTAGAATTTTTTTTTAATTTTGTTTCATAAAATATGATAATTTCATGTAATATACGATGCTATATTTATCTATAAGTTTATCAAATTTAATAAAACTTGACTTAGCCAAAAGCTAGAAGTACACTTATTTATGGACGGAGGGCGTACGACATTTGTTTACTCAATAAAGATCGACAAAAGCATTAAAACAAACAAACGTCGCCAAACAAGGTGACAACGCACCACCAACTAGCACGACGATAGTATAGTGGACATAGGCCTAGTTGTTCGGACATAACCATCGTCGGCTCACCGGCCAAAAAACAAGAGAGGTCCTCATGCACAAGCTTTGAAAGTCGTCTTCGCCATCTTCCATCAACCCATCTCTAGAGTGATTGAAGCAAAGACCCTCGCCAGACCTGTTGTCGACATCGCCACGAGATTACACAATGCCACTTCCCTGCTCACGTACATCGGCATGTGCCATGCTACCGAGACCCTCCACCGTCGACGCGGTAGAAGCCACACCACACCACCTAAGAACCACTCTAGTCGACACATGCTCCAACAAAGATGCCGATAGGAAGGAGGGTGAAAGGGTAATTGCCCCTATGTGTGGTTTTGGTGATTAATGGCAATCCCTATGGCCTAATATTTTCATTGAGTTTTATATAAAGGAATATTCCATAGGTCATGCATGTAGTCCATATGTTGGATTCAAGTATGGATGCCATGAAGATAAAGATATACCTTGAGCTTTGGCATCACGATCATCAAATTGAAGAGAAGAATATGATATGTTCAAGATCTTGAGAGTGTGATCTTAATAGAAGAATTCAAGATATGGCTCTAAGCCGGTGTCATGATAGCCTCATTAGTTGAGCTATGGTTGACTAAAATTTAGAGCATGTAATCAAATGAAGAATTCTTTATGTACCTCAAGATATTGAGATGGAGCATGAGAATATACTTGGTTGACCAATACAAAGAGTGAAGAGTGATTTCAAGTTGGTCAACACATGAAGCATAAAGAATGTACCACATGGATCTTGTGGTATGGTAAGCCTTGTCATTTATGCATCATGAACTAACCCATTATATATGTGCCTTTGCGTTTTCTATATGGGATAGGTATATTTCCATGGGAATGCTTCAAAAGTGAAGATCTCATATAGACCATGAGAGGATGACATCAAGTGGTGATCATCATCAAAGTTTGAGAAGGGCAAGTTCAAGATAAGCAACTCGAGAAAATCATTTTCTTGAAGCTTGCCATCCATACTGGTGATAATGGGCATGTGAAGATGTGTCTTAATAAAGCTATCCCATAGTGGTGTATGGGGGAGCATATTACGAGTCTTCACGAAGCAACAATGATCAAGTGATGCATTCCGACTTGGATGGAGCTTGAAGCGTTGTCATCAAGATCAAGCGGGATGCGCAAGGCAAAGGTATGTCCTTGCTAGGTTTTCCTTTTACCGGTATCAAGGTGGTTGTTGGGAGACCGGGTTATAGGATAGATAGCCGCACTATCAAGAGGGGCTTTCGGTTGGGTAACTTGATCACATTGTCTTAGGGAGCTCAATCCTTTGCATACTTTGCATCTTCCTATTTTGTTCCTTCTTGGTATTTTCTCTATGTGAGGTTCTTAAGCTTGTTGCTAGCTCTTCAACAAGCCCAAGTTCATCAAAAATGGAATTTGTATGCATCTTATATGGCATTTTCGAGTTTGAAGGTTTTACCGGTTCTTCTTATAGGAAGGCTCCATACCTTTCCTCATTTGGTTCTATATTCCTTTGTTGGACTATGATGTTTTCAAGCACCATGTTGTAGAGCTTGTTGTCCTCATCAAAACAAGCCCAAGATCATCGAAATCGGAGTCCGGATGCAAAAGTTATTGCGTTTTTCGTGAAGTCTGTTTCATCCCGGTTGTGGATCCGGTTCAACCGAGCCCCACACCGGACGGTCCGATTCCTGCTCCGGTAGACCGGATCTCAGACCGGATTTTCCGGTTTTCGCGACCGAGTCTATTCCGGGTTGGCAAACAGAGGTATTTCAGTTTGTAGGTCGGTCCTCCGGCCTGGGGACCGAGTTTCCCGGTTCTGGGGCCGGTCCAACCGACTTTGGAACCGAGTTTTCACTGTTTTCTCCCCAACAGCCATATTTGCTTTTCCCTATAAAAGGGGGTTCTTCCCCCAACGTTTTTGATTGTTCTTGACCACGAAATTGACCTCCATTGTTGAAACTCTTGATCTTTCTCCCTCTCCCTTCCCTCCTATGATTCTTGCATCTTTTTGAGGGCTTTGGAAGAGGAGATCTAGATCTACAATCCCCACCAATCAATTCCTCCTCTAAGTGAGGGGAACCCATTGGATCTAGATCTTGAAGTCATTAGTTGACTTCCACCATTGTTCTTCCTCTCTAATTCCTCCCTAGCACTTGTTGCTTCGGTGGGATTTGAGAGTGAGGGATTTGAACACCCTTGGTGTTCTTGCTTTGCATTCTTGCATAAGTGTTGAGCTCTCCACTACGAGTTGTTCTAGTGAGAGACCGTGAGCTTGTTGCTCTTGGAGGGTGACCTCCTAGTTGGCTTGGCGGTTGGTGTCGCGGTGTCCTCTTCGTGGAAGATTGTGAAGAGACCCGGGCTTCTCCTTCGTGGAGCTTGTGAAGTGGTTGTGGAGCTTGCCATCTCCGGAGTGGAGGAAAAGCTAGCCATAAGGAAAGGGCCTATTCCTTTGTGGGATAGACTCGGAGAAGAAGGTGAGCCTTTGTGGCATTGGGAAATCCTTCGTGGAATCCCACACCTCTCCAACGTGACGTACCTTACTTGTAAGGGAACACGGGAATACATCTTCGTCTCCGTGCCTCGGTTATCTCTATACCCGAGCTTACTTTCCTTGTGATAGCCATCGAGCTTGTATCTTGCCTATCACTTGTGGTATATTTATCTTGTGCTATCTTGCTTAGCTTATCTTGTTGTTGGTGCACTTAGTTGAGCCTAGTGTATTTAGGTTTTGTGCTTGTAAAATAAACGTTAGTTTAATTCCGCATTCTATCAAGCCAAAACCGTAATAGTTTTAAAATTGCCTATTCACCCCCCCTCTAGGCGACATCTCTATCCTTTCAATTGGTATCAGAGCAAGGTCTCTCCTTGTTTAGGCTTCACCACCTTGAGTGTAAAGATGTCTGCTAGTAGTATAGTGCACAATGACACAATTATCTTTGATGGCACAAATTATATTTTGTGAAGAAATTGCTTGCTTTGTAATCTTCGGACCTTGTGTCCAAATATTGAGCAATTTCTAGATGTAGGTTTTTCTCCTCCAATGGATCCTCAAAATCTATCTTTAGAGGATGAGAAAAATTTACATCTCGAAGCTCAAGTATCTAATGAGCTTATTTTCTCTTTGAGCCCCATCGTTAATTTGTTCTTGACAAATGTAAAGCGCAAGTCATCTCATGATATGTGGACCAAGCTTAAAGAAATATTTGGTGGGTCCATTTCTCATAGGGTCGGTGGTATCTTCGAGGAGCTCTATTCTCCTTCACATCATGAAGAGCTCCAAGTGGCTTCCACCTCCGGCCGCGTTGAGATTTCAATTCCCTCCACTTCACCTACATGTGACAAGTCACAAGGTAATGGCATGGTGAGTGGAGAAATCATATGTAATGATGGTAGTGGTTCTCTTTACACCAATGATTCATGTTCTATAAATGCTAATGGTGTAGAGAGTTTGGACTTAAGCACTTCTTGCAACGATAATTATATATCCCCTTATGTTGCTAGTCCTTGCATATTGTCTAGAAATTATTTGAGTACTAGTGTAGATGATATGCTTGATTTGTCTTATTCCAATAAACAAAATGCTTCTATTTCCTCTAGTTGTGTATCTAACAATGTAGAGGAAATCGAACACCCTATGGAGAAAGACACAATCATGAATGAAGATTCAAGAATATCCTCATCTTCATCCTCCCGTGCTCACATGTGCCTTATGGCAAGAGGATCAAAGGCATCTCCTACTTTGGATCCCAAGATATCTTCTCTCGATAATAGCAATGATAATACTGATAGTGATGATGACCTTGATGAGGATACTAGAGATCTTGTGCTTGAGCTGACATTTTTGTGTACCTCTCTTCGTGGTAATAATAAGGCTGTTGCTTGTATCAAACACGTTATGGACACCATAACTAAACAAACGGAAACCATAGAGGAGTTGGATTTCCAACTTGATGATGGGAGTCGGAGATTCAATCTCCTTAAGAAAGAGATTGCCGAGGAGAACCACACTAATTGTCTCCTCATACAAAAAATTGAATCTTATGAGCTTGAAAAGGAAAAATCTATTAATGGTGCTAGTGCTACTAACTCCACTTCTTGTGAAGCATCTACACTAAAGGAGAATGTTTTGCTAAGGGCTCAACTTGAGTTGCTAACTAGCAATTATGGGAAATTGGAAGAAAGTCATGAAAATCTCTTGGCCTCTCATAATGATCTTCTAATCTCCTATGATGGGCTAAAGTTAGCTCGTGAGGCAAGTATCACTAAGGTAACATCTTGTGAGCCTCATTTGGACATTAGCACAACTTCTACTCAAAATGCTATTTTGCCATGTGCTAGTCCTAGTGATCCTTCTTGTCATACTATTGATAAAACTTGTGTTGGATTACTTGATTTGCCTTGTTGCTCTAACAATGAAGCTTCTACTTCCTCTAGTACCTCTATTTCTACTAACCATGTAGAGGAAATCAAAGAGCTCAAGGCCCAAGTCACTTCTTTGAAGAAAGACTTGAAAAAGAGTCATGAAGGCAAATCCACACTCGATAATATTTTGAGTGTGCAAAAATATCCCAATGATAAAAGTGGACTTGGATTCAACTCTAATAATAAGAACAAGTCCAAGAGCAACAAGAAGAAGGGCCAAGACCAAGTCAAGGATTCAGCCAAGATTATTTTCTTCAAGTGCAAGGTTGTAGGATATCATGTAAGATCTTGTCCATTGAATAAAAAGCACTTGAATAAGAAGCAACAAGGGAAGAGGCCACAAGTTCAAGGTCAAGCCCAATCTCAACCTCAAGTTGAAGCTAGGCCACTTCCCAAGAAGAATCAAGATAAGGCTCCCCAAGACAAGAAATCAATAAAGAAGAGAAAGGGGAGCACTTGTTGCTACATATGTCGTGAGAAGGGGCACTTGGCCTCTTCATGTTCAAATGGTACCTTATCTAACCCTATAATTGTTGATGATTATTATTCTCTTGGGAAGGATAAGGATGGCAATGTGTTTGCTAAGTTTGTTGGAACTCAAAGTGGTGTCAAGAAACGAACCATTTGGGTTGCCAAGCCTATTGTGACTAAACTCTTAGGACCCAACTTGGTTGGGGACCAACAAGCTCAAACTTGATCAATAGGTGTTATTGGAGGGCATTGGAGACTTGGCTAACTCATGAAGAATTAAGGGATCTTCATATACTATATTTGATCAAGCCAAGTTATAAGGATTATCATTTCCCTACCATATGCCCAATGTGCCTCTTTGCGGTAACTCGAACTCAACTCTTCTATATTGTAAGTTACTTGCCCCTTTACATGTTTTGGTTTTGTACCAGGTATGTGTTTGTATTTGTTGTGCCTCATGCTTGCTTATTTTGTGTATTCAAGTATGTCTATGTGTTTGGCACATCATTTACTTGTTTTTCTTTGAGCCTCTAATGCATCTTGATGATATCTTTTTTGGCTCTTTTCGAGTGATTAATGGAACATCCCATTTTGGGAGAGTGATATGCCTCGCGCATCTCCCATACCTTAAAATGTGTGTACACGAGTACTACCACTTAGTATTGATATTGCAAGCTTATCTAGTCACTATGTGGTGTGTCATGCTCATGAGAAATTCAAATTCTAAATGTCCATTAATTATCTCTAGTCGAGGTTGTTTTTCCTCTTATTAAGAAAAAATGAATACCACATTATGGGGGAGTAATATGCTACTTTTTCATATGACAATCCTAGGAAATGTGAACATATGAGGTGGTGCCACTTAGAGTTGATATTGTTGATTATCTTGTATCTAGGTGGCATGTTAGCTCAAACAAGGTCCTAATTTGTGTTAGAAGATTTTATTGCTCGTCTTTTCGGTCTTTGCTTGAGTAAGAAATTCTTGGTGTGGCCTTCCTCAAATGCATATCTCTATATCTTATTTGGCAGACCATTTGCTTCAAGTTATTATAATCATTGCTTTGCATGATTGTGTGACTAGTTGAAGCTATCAAGAATCTCTATATTTGCATAGTGCTTAATCTTTTTATTCCTATCCTATGCTTTTTATTGTGAAGATTTGTCTTTAAATATCCGTGCAATATACCACCAGAAATAAATTCCAATACACTCATTGTCTTCGACAATTGATATACTTAGGTGTGGTAGCATTTGTGGATCATCTTCACCTTGGATTTCACCCCCTATGGCCTTTTTTTCTTTACAAAAATTGTTGTGGCTCCCATTGTCTTCCTTGGCTTTTCAACATCTCTTTGATGGTGTTTTTGATTATTATCAAATGTGCTTTTAGTTGAAGATAAACCTTTTCTTGTCAGAACCTTGTGCCATTGTGAAAAGTGTTAAGGGTTCGGTTTATTTGTTGAAACCTTGCTCGTTTGGGAGTTTGTTATCTCATTCTTTCCTCTCTATGTTATTTGCTTGAATGAGATAAATCTTTGAGCATTTATGTTTTTATCTCATCTTTTATGCTCAATAGTTTTTGCTTGGTTCATTTGTTGAACTTTGTTGAACAAATCTTGTGTTGATTTGATTCTTTGATATAGTTTGGACAACATATGTGTTTTGTCACACCTTGTATGGCTTCTTGAATATTTTGGTGTTTTGTCCAAATTATATCTTTGTTGGTTCTTGAAAGTCTCGTGCATGCATGTTTACTAAATGTATATCTTATATCATGTTTTGCTTTCTTTGATCCAATATATAGGGTATACTCCATCAAATCCTTAAACACCTATGATGTGCATGAAATTCAAATTTCATCTCTAAATATGCACATATTTTTATGGAGTATGTCCTATGTGTTGTGGTTAGTCTAACCACTTTGGACCCAATAAGTTTGGGGATCAAGATGTACTTGAATGTTGTTTTAGGTACATTGGAGATGCAATGGATGCTTGTCTTATCTATAAGGAACGTGTTGTCACCACATGATAATTGGAGCCAAGCTAGGATGATCAAAGAATTCTTATCTACTACATCATACCATTGCTATCTCGGTAATAAGTATCTTATTCATGCATACTATTCTTCCATCCAATCTCTTGTAGGTTGCATCTTGGCATGAATTTATTTGTTTGTAAATGTTGCGGTTCTTGCAAGGATCTTTGAAAGACTTTTCTATCCTTATTGCTTATGTGAGTAATTTGAGATGATGCATATAATGGGGAGTATATAAAATCATGTTCATGATTCACCAATCCCAAATATGCCTTCTAGAAATTTATTGCATATCAATTCCTCAAGGTACTCTCATGTGCAATATTGTTGAAATTGCATTGAATCCTTCCTTTTGATACTTGTTTCCTTTCTCAAAATATCCCAACTAGCATTAGTTCCCTTAGTGTTAGTTGTGATGTTTTTGAGGTTCTCTTTTTCTTTGGTGAAGTTCATTGATATACCATAAGAGAAAATAGAGCCATGGGCTATATATATGCACTTAAGCAAAATACAATTTTTTGGTATATCTTATGACTTCCTCTTGGATATCATGTTTTCTTATCTTTATTAACCTCTTATGTGTGGATGTTTGTTTGTGGATTATTCCCATGATTTCCCAATTATAAACTTATATACACAAGAGTGTTAATCTCTCGCCTTGATATCCTTTCCTTTTGCCAACCATCTCACTTACCCGCTTAGTTTTTAATGGTTTTGGTAAGGTCTTGATTTATGAGTGCTCGGTTTACTTTCATTGCATCTTCATGCACTCATATCTCATATTTGGTTTCTTTTGGACTTAATCTTGTCTTGACAAGTGTATTGATTTATATCTCTACTCATTGTATCTTGGTTGTGTTCTAAATGATATAGAGGGAGCGAGGATTCCATGTTTGTGCATATTGTATTCAAATGAAACAACTAATTTATGCAAAAACCTTGGGGAGCTTCCTTATTTCATTTATAGAACTTTGTCCACTTGATTATTTGGATCTTTTGATTGCTTGCTTCATCCGTTGAAGTTTCTTCACCTTGTTATCCTTTTAGCAATATTTGATCCTCAATATAGTTGATTTCCTCCAAGTATTCGTCATTGGATATGTGCATATGATTTCACTCATATTATGAGAAATGCACACCTTGGGAGGAACTTGAACTATATTGGCCTTCTAACTTTTCATCCATTTTGGCACTTGTTGTCAATGGGGGAGAAGTTTAGAGGGTTTTAAGGGAAATGGTTTTTCTACTTAAGATTGGTTTGTTCTTAAGTGTTTGCCTTTCATGCATTTCATCTTTATTATGTATTGCATGGTTGAATATATATAGTGGAAACTCTCCCAAAGGTTATGCTTGACAATGTATGCAATGAAATTCAAGTTCATCACACGTGCATATATTGTGGGGGAGTTTTCTCTATATATGTTGGTTCTACTCACATCTCTTGCATTAGTTGTAGTTTGTGTGAGTAGAAGTGGTTTTGATATGGGATAGTAACTTTGTGTTACTTAACCATATCAAATACAACCTCTTGTATACAACTTATTCTCGGATAAGTAGCGTACTTGTTTCTAATATTCATTATATAAAACCTCTTCTTGTGATTGTCATCAATTACCAAAATGGGGGAGATTCAAAGGGTAATTTCCCCTATGTGTGGTTTTGGTGATTAATGACAATCCCTATGGACTAATGTTTCATTGAGTTTTATATAAAGGAATATTCCATAGGTCATGCATGTAGTCCATATGTTGGATTCAAGTATGGATGCCATGAAGATAAAGATATACCTTGAGTTTTGGCATCACAATCATCAAATTGAAGAGAAGAATATGATATGTTCAAGATCTTGAGAGTGTGATCTCAATAGAAGAATTCAAGATATGGCTCTAAGCCGGTGTCATGATAGCCTCATTAGTTGATCTATGGTTGACTAAGATTTAGAGCATGTAATCAAATGAATAATTCTTTATGTACCTCAAGGTATTGAGATGGAGCATGAGAATATACTTGGTTGACCAATACAAAGAGTGAAGAGTGATTTCAAGTTGGTCAACACATGAAGCATAAAGAATGTACCACATGGATCTTGTGGTATGGTAAGCCTTGTCATTTATGCATCATGAAATAACCCATTATATATGTGCCTTTGCGTTTTCTATATGGGATAGGTATCTTTCCATGGGAATGCTTCAAAAGTGAAGATCTCATATAGACCATGAGAGGATGACATCAAGTGGTGATCGTCATCAAAGTTTGAGAAGGGCAAGTTCAAGATAAGCAACTCGAGAAGATCATGTGCTTGAAGCTTGCCATCCATACTGGTGATAATGGGCATGTGAAGATGTGTCTTAATGAAGCTATCTCATAGTGGTGTATGGGGGAGCATATTACGAGTCTTCACGAAGCAACAATGATCAAGTGATGCATTCCGGCTTGGATGGAGCTTGAAGCGTTGTCGTCAAGATCAAGCGGGATGCGCAAGGCAAAGGTATGGCCTTGCTAGGTTTTCCTTTTACCGGTCTCAAGGTGGTTGTTAGGAGACCGGGTTATAGGATAGATAGCCGCTTTATTAAGAGGGGCTTTCGGTTGGGTAACTTGATCACATTGTCTTAGGGAGCTCAATCCTTTGCATACTTTGCATCTTCCTATTTTGTTGCTTCTTGGTATTTTCTCTATGTGAGGTTCTTGAGCTTGTTGCTAGCTCTTCAACAATCCCAAGTTCATCAAAAACGGAATTTGTATGCATCTTATATGGCGTTTTCGAGTTTGAAGGTTTTACCGGTTCTTCTTATAGGGAGGCTCCATACCTTTCCTCATTTGGTTCTATATTACTTTTGTTGGACTATGATGTTTTCATGCACCATGTTGTAGAGCTTGTTGTCCTCGTCAAAACAAGCCCAAGATCATCGAAATCAGAGTTTGGATGCAAAAGTTATTGCGTTTTTCGTGAAGTCTGTTTCATCCCGGTTGTGGATCCGGTTCAACCGAGCCCCACACCGGACGGTCCGGTTCCAGCTCCGGTAGACCGGATTTTCCGGTTTTCGCGACCGAGTCTATTCCGGGTTGGCAAATAGAGGTATTTCGGTTTGTAGGTCAGTCCTCCGGCCTGGGGACCGAGTTTCCCGGTTCTGGGGCCGGTCCAACTGACTTTGGAACCGAGTTTTCGCTGTTTTCTCCCCAACGGCCATATTTGCTTTTCCCTATCAAAGGGGGTTCTTCCCCCAACGTTTTTGATTGTTCTTGACCATGAAATTGACCTCCATTGTTGAACCTCTTGAGGTTGCTCCCTCTCCCTTCCCTCCTATGATTCTTGCATCTTTTTGAGGGCTTTGGAAAAGGAGATCTAGATCTACAATCCCCACCAATCAATTCCTCCTCTAAGTAAGGGGAACCCATTGGATCTAGATATTGATGTCATTAGTTGACTTCCACCATTGTTCTTCCTCTCTAATTCCTCCCTAGCACTTGTTGCTTTGGTGGGATTTGAGAGTGAGGGATTGGAACACCCTTGGTGTTCTTGCTTTGCATTCTTGCATAAGTGTTGAGCTCTCCACTATGATTTGTTCTAGTGAGAGACCGTGTGCTTGTTGCTCTTGGAGGGTGACCTCCTAGTTGGCTTGGCGGTTGGTGTCGTGGTGTCCTCTTCGTGGAAGATTGTGAAGAGACCCGGGCTTCTCCTTCGTGGAGCTTGTGAAGTAGTTGTGGAGCTTGCCATCTCCGGAGTGGAGGAAAAGCTAGCCATGAGGAAAGGGCCTATTCCTTCGTGGGATAGACTCGGAGAAGAAGGTGAGCCTTTTTGGCGTTGGGAAATCCTTCGTGGAATCCCACACCTCTCCAACGTGACGTACCTTACTTGTAAGGGAACACGGGAATACATCTTCGTCCCAGTGCCTCGGTTATTTCTATACCCGGGCTTACTTTCCTTGTGATAGCCATCGAGCTTGAAGTACTTATATCTTGCCTATCACTTGTGGTATATTTATCTTGTGCTATCTTGCTTAGCTTATCTTGTTGTTGGTGCACTTAGTTGAGCCTAGTGTATTTAGGTTTTGTGCTTGTAAAATAAATGTTAGTTTAATTCCGCATTCTATCAAGCCAAAACCGTAATAGTTTTAAAATTGCCTATTCACCCCCCTCTAGGCGACATCTCTATCCTTTCAGAGGGGAGTGTCATACCCCCGCCATTGTGCGATCCAGGATACCTACATCTAGAGTTTTCCCTAAGACAATGACCCTTCATGCCGAGCCTAAACGGTGGCTTGATGTTGCTATGACTCCGAGATCTCCCCGACGGATATGAGCTCCAAAGCAGTGTCTCCCAAGGAGGCAGACGATGCCACTCGGCGCCATTATCCGGTTTGGCAGGCCAAACCTGAGGTTTTCCTCAAAGCTCAGCATAACCTTCATAGAAGCCCTCCAAGAAGTTTAGTGACGTCCAGTGTTGCCACGTCATCACAACCCTAACACTTATCCTACATACATAACTTCCACGAGAGTATAAAATTGCAAGATCAATGCAACTTATGTTGGATCCCGAACACTGGCGGACTCAACATCCCTGCTGCACGGGCACTTGCCCGGGCTTCCGGACGGCTAACATAGTATATTTCAATGAATTAGCATCCTAAGCCTATAATTTACTGTTTTCTAAGGCTTCGGAATAATCTTTGGATCCGCTAATGATCCCAAAGAAGTATTATGCTTGTTAAGAGAACTGTTTGACCAATGGGTAGCACACAAAAATATTTTGCAAAAAGAAAAGAGTGTACGAAAAAAATAAAGAGACACTAACACCGCAACCAAGTCAAATACTTATCACAATGGAATCATAACGCACGACATACGCCCTCCTTCCCAAATTAAGATGCGTATTAGAATTTATTAAAGTCAAAGTTTATAAACTTTGACCAGGTATATATGAAATAATATAAACATCCACAACATAAACTCAATGTTATTAGAACATCATGAACTTTATTTTTGTATTATATGCATTTTGTATTCCAAAATTTACTATATTTTTCTATATAGTTGGTCAAATTTTAGAAAGGTTGACTTTGACCAAAACTAATAGGCATCTTAATTTGGGAAGGAGGGAGTATTATGAAACAAATGACTAATGTCGATACAGACATCTAGACAAAGTTAAGTCAATTAATTTAGGACATAGAAAGTATACATTTTGTGCCGATTTTCAGCCCCGTTCTAAATAGACTTTTGCTTTTTCCAAATGAGCTTACTCGAGCTCATGTTACAAGATTATTATTCGACTATATGCATTAGAACAAAAAAAAGGACCGTGCTACATAGTGGGATCTATAGCCTTGCCTGTTGGATTTCCGTTTCTAGCAAGCGGGGGAAAGCGACCCGTCCGTCCCATGCTACTCTGTGCCAGCTCCCCACCCCGAGAAAAGGAAATCACAACCCACCCTAAATCGCGTTGCCAGCTCCGCACCTCCATAAAAGGAAAGCACATACATGCCTAATCGCGTTCACACCCCACCTTAATCGCGTGTCCCTCCTACCAATCGTTGGAGCGCTGACCCAGTCAAAACCCAAGCGCTGATGTCGGGCAACACATGCCAGTTACCCACCAAGACCACGGTCGCTCTGAACTCGATTTGGCTAGCGATCTTCTTCTTCTCCAAGGCAAAACAAGAAAAAAAGAGGGAGGGAAATCAGATATGAAGCCTCACCTGTCGTCTTCAACCTCCAAACCAGAGGAAAAATCACCATGGCAGATCTCTCCTTCAACCTGCAGCAAAACAGAAGCAGAGGTGGCAAAAAAGAACTGCAAGAGGATAAGTTCAGGTACATATTCCAATTAGACAAATTGGGTTGGGGAATGGGAAAAACGACACGAAAAAGGAAGGATTTACATAACAACCAAGTGTTCATACTCTCTCCTCTATCTAGAACTTGGAAAACTACATGTACCCTTGTATTTTACCACTACCCTATTTCTGTCATTGTCCCTCTACCATACACAGATTTGCAAACCTTGTAAGATATAGGTCCAGATCTGTTCTACTATCTCTATCAGTGCCTATGTCCACATGTGTTCAAAGTAATGATGCCCTATTTTATAGAAATGCCTGGAAGTTTAAACAGAAACATGGAACTCTTTGTACTATATAGGTCATAGTTCCACTAACAAAAAGTATGGTGCTTGCATGCTAACCCACTAGATAGAGATGTGGTTACCCACCCCAGTACTTAGAAACTACCCACCAGTTGTGTTTGAGTTACCCACTGGCTATTCACAAAGGTGATGCTCAAATTGATGTGTTTCTGCCTATCCACCATACAGATACACATGTGTGGAGTTTTGAAATGTTAATCACTAGATAGACCTGCGGGTACCGATGCAATCACTACAAAATTACCAACCTATTTTTCTAAAGTTATCCACTGGTTGTTCACTGGATTTTTCCATTGTATCAAATGTATGTGCCTATTCATGAACACGAAAGTATGGTGTTTTGCATGCTAACCCACCAGATACACAAGTAGTTACCCACCCCAGTACTTAGAAACTACCCACCAATTGTGTTTGAGTTAACCACATGATGTTCACAAGGTGTTCCTAATATTCATGTGTTTCTGCCTACACACCATACTGATACACATGTATGGAGTTTTCATGGTTAACCCACTAGATAGAGAAGCAGTTACCTAGGAAATCACAATCACTTCAAACGTACCCACCTATTTTGTTTAAAGTTAGAGTTATCCACTAGTTGTTCAAAATAAAATTTCATTGTTTCATATGTATGTGCATATGCATGAACACACATGTATGGTGTTTTGTAGAGAAAACCAGCAGATACAACTGCAGTTACCCATGCATTTAGTGCAGAATTACCCAACTATTATGTTTGAAGTTATCCACTGGCTGTGGATTGATAAACCACTAATACTTTGCATGTTTGACTGGCAGAAAAAGATAAACATGATGTATATCAACCTCAACTCCGAACTTCAAGATGGTGACGACGTCTCAAACAAACATGGTCAACTACAAAAAGCTGGATGTGAGTTTGAAACTCACAAACAAACGGGGCTATATGTACAAGGAGACACAGGACATCACCATGGTCAAGGGCAGGTTCAAGATGCAAGTAAAAAACTACTGCAAGTTATATGTGCTGTAAAAACATTATCCATGGGGGATTCAGCTCAATTACACATGCCAGTAGCACTAAGTTACCCAAGCATGAAGATAATAGATATCCATGTGGATAAATTTGATTTCAACACTAAGTTATCCATGCAATTGTTTCTAATTTATCCACCAATAGTAAGTAAAGATACGCATGCCTAAACAAGCAATTTAACCATGTGTTTTCCTGTTAACTGATGCAAAGATATGCAATGACATATGATATGCGACTTCTGGTGCCAACCAAGAGTGATTATGAATTACAACCAGCTGGAACAGCGACAGGTGCAAGCATTGGGGAGCCGACGGGGGACACTGCTAGGCAAAATGAAGATAACATGAATGAAAATGTGGATGATGCAAACTCCCAACTGCAACGACCAGTTGCTGGGATACGATTTGATAGTTTTGATTTAGCAAAGGTACACTACAGGGCGTATGCACAGAGAACATGGTTCATCATAAGAATAAATTGGTTGAGAAGAGATAATGATGGCGACTATATCAAGGTGAGCCTTGTGTGCTCATATGCAGGGAAAAACTATGAGGGAAAAGAGGACACACAGAATCCAAAGGGTGTAGTAAAGAAAACAAAGAAACCCACACATCCTAGGATTGGTTATGGAGCACACATGTTTCTAAAGAGGAAGGATGACTGGTACTAACTTGTAGATTTCACCGATGATCACAACCATGACTTTCTCATAAAACATTCTCTAACAAGGTTCCTACGTTAACACGGAAACATTTCAGAAGAAGAGAAAGACTTTTTGAGGCTACTTTGGGAGTACAACATTCCTACCAGCCAGCAAATGCAGCTAATGTCTAAGTTCTACGGGAAGCTCAATGACGTGTCGTACATAGAGAAGGATGTGGAAAACCTAAAACAAAGTTTCAAGCAGGACATAAAGAACCATGATATGCAAGACCTATTGGCATACTTTGACCAAAAGAAGGCTGAAGACAAAGATTTTTTTTTGTTAAAATAAAGCTTGGTAAAGAGGATAGGGTTGAGACCATATTATAGGTGGATGGTCCAGCGCGTCGTGCATACATGTCAAGCTATAATGATTTTATATCGTTCGACACAACATATCTAACAAACAAATACAAGATGCCATGCGCTTCATTCATAGGGATAAACAATCATGGGATTTCAATATAGTTAGGTTGTGGATTCGTAAGACAGGAGCTAAGCAAAAAAATTCAAGTGGTTGTTCAGTATGTTCAAACTAGCAATGGGAGGACTTGCACCAAAAAATATAATTATAGATCAGGACACTCGAATGAAAACAGCTATCAGCGCTATTTTCCTGGATGCAAACCACAGGAACTACAAATGGCATGTAATTCAGAATGCAACAGAGAAGCTTGGAAGTTTTATGGACACATGTCCTGAACTGCTTGACGCATTCAATGCATGTCTCAACAACAGCTTGACACCAGAGGATTTTGAGGCAAATTGGACAGGCATGGTAGAAGCATTCAGGGTACAGGATAACGTGGATCTATATGCACTGTGGGAACAAAGGAAAGTGTGGGTACCAGCATATTTCATGGACATATTCTACCCCTTCTGTAGACAACTGCGAGAAGTGAAGGATTCAACTATGTCCTCAAAAAGTATGTGAAGCCAAGTAACACACTTTATGAATTTGTGCAGCAGTACATGGATGTCCAAGATAAAATTTTGAATCACGAGCTGAAAGCAATGACTGAAACTGCTATAACAAACCCAGATTGGTGGTGTGGGAACGTCATGAAGAGACAGATGGCGAAAGCCTACACAAGGAATATTTTCAACAGGTTTCAAAAAGAGCTACCAAAGAGCTTGATGTACCAATGTGACCACCAAAATGGCTACCGATGGAGGCTCAGCATAACAGGTCTGCGGGTGCGCACTACAGATACAGATACTATGAGGTGTTCACAAACTAGGACGAATAAACATACAAATGCAACTGCACCAAATTTGAACGTGATGGAATTTTGTGCTGCCACATCATAAAAGTGATGATAGAAGTGAAAGTGCATCTAGTTTCAGAAGCATACATACTGAAAAGGTGGACATGGGGCGCATAATCTATCCTAGGAGGAAAACATGATGCAAATCATCCCGACAAGCAACAAATGTCGGAAGACACAAGGAATATGATGATGTTTGCATCATTCAAAGATGATTTCAGGAAAATGTGCCAAGTGGGACTAAAAACAAAAGATGGAAAAAAGATAATTCGCACGCACATGAAGGCAATGAAACAAGAACTCAGCGTGATTGTAAAAAGAGACCAAAAGAAGGCAGAAGAAGCCGAGAGAGAAGCAATTACTATGACATCATCAAGTACTCCTAACACGTGCATGCCACCTGCCCAACTAAATACGCAGCAGGCAAGAAGCTACCAGGGGCATACACACTACATGCATAAATACACAGCAGGAAAGAAGCTACTAGGGGCATACCCGTTGCAAGCACCTCAGGATCAAACATTTCAACAATGCATCAAGTACAGAACCCACCACTATCAGTTACAAAAGAGAGACCAAAGGAGATAGCAAATAAAAATCCACTTGACCTTGGTACAAAGAAGGTGTCACATTACAGCTTTTGCAAGAAAGAAGTTCACACCATAAGGAAGTGCAAGGAGAAACTAAAGCTACTTGGATACATGTGTTAAACAGGGAAGCTGACAACACAATAAATGAAGTTACCCTACCTGATCAAAATAGTAGAAGTTATCCATCAATTACTGCTACATTTATCCTACCTTGTAACGCACTATGATAACGCGATGCTATGTATTTCTTCTCACTTATTTGAGTACGATATATAACTGAGTTTATGTATATGAGACCATGTGTCTTCATCATGTCAATGTATCCATCAATTTTAACAAATGTGTACAGAGAATCTACACATGCCTGGTTAGTGAAAATACCCATCACCAAGCACTAAAATTACCCAAGCCTGTTCTGTGAAGTTACCCACCAATTATCACTGAAATTACCCTGACTGTTCAGTAAAGATAAGAATTTCAGCTAACATATTCAAGAACCATATATACTTGAGTTTATGTATATGAGACCATGCGTGTTCATCATGTAAATTTATCAAATACCATTTAACAAAATATCTACAATAAAAGTTACCCCTGCCTTAGCAGTATAATTACCCACACAATAGAAAAGCATTTACCCATGGATGTTCATTCAAGTTAACCACTACTTAGATCTGAAGGTTACCCATGATTTTTTAGTGGTGATATGTATTACAGCTCAACTATTGCATATGGTGTTTAACACATGAAAAAAGCACAAGTTATCATCAGATAAATGTAAAAGTTATCCACTGGTTAAAACCACAGCTATCCAACAACTAAAAAAGTTTTATCCACCCACTGCATTAGAAAGTTTGTATGCATATGCAGTAAAAGTATTCACATCATAAAAAGTCTGAAAAACATAAAAAGAAAGGTACCCAAATGAACATATTGTCATCCAAAAGAGACATCCAATTCGTGACAAAATTCTGTGGATGCTTCAATCACAATGATGTTAATTTGATCTTCAGTCCTTTTATCATGTCCTGAAATACACCAGGGACAACACTTCCATTGCAATCTTCAAGCAGTTTGAGCATGAAGAAGCCGCAATCAGTGCTGAAAAAAAATAAGGAAGGAAAATGAAACATAAAGTTACAACAACAAAACTGGTACATAAAAATAGGAGAAAATGTTACACACTAACCCGGTGGTTTGCTTTGGAACAGGAATGTACATCAACTCATAGTTCTTAATGTTTCTATGAGAATCAGAGTAGTTAACTTGTTAAGCTATCTTTATAGCTTCAACTAGCTGGTTGGCATGGTTGATTATTTCTTGATTTCTTGGGCCATGAAGAGAATCAAGAATTTCGAACCTTTTGGCAACCATGTTTAGCGAAACTATGTACCAGTGGCCCATACGATCTTTTATTGTACCAAGTTGCTGCAAAACAGGGGAGCAGAGCTACAAAAAAACACTTGCTTAGTACAAAAATGGAAAGACTTACCCACCCATACAAGATAAAGCTAACACATGCCTACTGCCAAAAGCTACCACCCCATGTACACTGAAAGTTCCATATGGAAGGAAGTAACATACCAAATCTTTGTGGCTGAGCTTGTATTGGTTATCTCGTCTGCAGAACCTCCACACAAGAGTAGATTTGAAGTTTCCTTCCATAAGGTACTTTGTCACAAGATAGGAAAAATAACCTTATTGGGAGGACATGTATCTTGCATTACGGAAATAGCGATGTCACACATGGTGTTTGATAGCTCTCCATCAAGCATCATGCTATCCGCAAACTCACAAGTAATCACCCACATTGGCTCATGGATCATAATTCTAGATCTGTACCAAAAGAAAGACAGAAAAACAAGAGTTATCCACACATGACACCATGACTTACCAGATAGAAATAGGTGCAATGAACCAACATGAACATTTAAAGTTACCCATACCCTCTGATCTTTGACTTCAATTCCTTCGTGTGGTGTTGGGGTGATACCCCCGGGTAGGGTCACGCCGGGCTATAAAGGCCGAGTTAGCCGAGGTTCAGCAAGGCCAAAGCGGATGCTGGCCGGGTCACCTCAACGCAGGCCGAATCACGGGGTAACCCGGACCAGGGGAAGTCCACCTAACTTGGTCTCAACCGACTTAAGCCATAAGTCGGTAAGATGTATCTAACTTATATGCAGGAACAGGTGTGGCCGGATCAACTATGTAGGATCCGGGTTATATCAAGCTTGTAAGAGTAGGAAGGTATCTCACTGGTCAAAGGTGACAACTGTACGCAGAGTGTGAGCGAAGCGGACAGAGGCCGGACCACCGAGGCATGGCCGACAAAGGTGACGAAGCCAATGTCGGGTGACGCAGGCACCGCAGAGGCTCACGTAGCCTCTGCATGGGTGACGCGGGGGAAAAGTGACCCGGTCTGCTTACTATTTTGGGAGGAGGCATATTTCTTGGAATATGCCTCCACGTATGCCCTAAGTGGAGACCTATCCACCCCTATATAAGGAGGGCTAGGGCCTCTATAGAAGGGGTTGGTCTTGAACGGGTTGGGTTCTTCTGGTTGATACCGGAGAGATTGCTCTAAGGGCTAGCTAGTGGCGAGAGTAAGAGAGTTCCTTCTTCCTCCTCTCCCCAATACAGCTCTAGGAGCACTTGTAATCTGTGAAGGTGAATCAAATATAAAACTTCTGTGTGTGGAATCACCACACTATCCCTCCTTGGATTCCCCTGGTGCACTTAGTCCCCACCTTTAGCCTATGCATGGCATCTGCCGTGACACCACCACGACAGTTGGCGCCCACCGTGGGGCTAGCGGCGCTAGCAGGGGTCAAGATTCGGACGGGAAACCTCATCGGCACCGGCGAACGCATCGTCTCCGGGCTTGTTCAGTGCTTTGGAGCGCTGGATTTCGTCAGCGACAACGCTGGCTGCTTCGGCACACACCCTCTTCCGTGCAACGGCCTCTTCGTCAAGCTCGGCGCGCACAAGGTCTACGTTGCTGTGGATGTGTCGTGCATTCACCTGCGGCACGTCGTCGAGGCAGGAGAGCCATCCCTTAGTGTGGTTCACGGGGCGCGTACCACTCGCTCCCCGGACCGCACAGAGGTGATGATGACTGCGCCTGGCACTGGCACAAGCAAAGATCCGGCACCAGATCCGGAAGTAATGCCCAAGGCACCAAGGAAAGGTAGAGGTCCTCCACTAGAGAGGCTAGAGAATGTGTTGCTGGAAGCGATGGATAGGTTGGCAAACCCTGTAGCAGCAGCAGTAGATCCGGCTCAGGCACAGGCCGAGCTAGAGGAAACTAGGCAGAAAATACTTGAGGGTGCAAAAAAGATAGCCGCGGCTCAGCAGTCGTTGAACATGACGCTGCGTGAGTACGCAAAGGCAAATAGAGTTGATGCTGTAAAAGTAAAGGGGAGAAATCTCATGAGTGAAATGAACAAAGAGGGAGATACTAGGATTGAGGAGTCAAAGAACTGTTTGTCCGTGGGGCTGCCAAAGTATAGTACCCCAGCAAAGAACCTTATAGCAGCAGATGCAGCTGCATCCGAGTTAGAGGGTCTAATGGGTGAAGCCCGTCAGAGATAACAAGATAGGGTTAATGAGTTGGTTCGGATCGCGAACAGGCAAAACGAGGAATTGCTCAGGGCAAACCCAGAAAGAGCATGGGCCTCCAAGATCATTCATTCGGCGGTAGGCAACTCGGAGAAATCCGTTGGAGCCGCATCGTCTCCTCATGGTGGTCCTAGGAGAGAAGAGGTAGTAACCTCGGCTAGGAGGAACAAACAGATCGTCCCGTATGACCCCACAAGGGCAGGGAAAGGAAAAGAAGTACAGAGAAATGACGATCGACGAAGTGTGAGCCGAGGAGAAGTTGGCCGAGGTAACCATGACCAAGGCAACGCCGGTCAAGGAAATGATGTAAATGGCAATGCCGGACAACGAAACTCGGCAGGAGCAGGACAACTGCAGCAGTGGAATATACCAAGGCAAGAGCAAAGTGCCGGCCGAGGTATGCAACAGAGAGGTGCTCCACGAGAGCAGGACCGGTATAACGATGAAGATTCGGAAATGGTGAACAACTCCGAATCGATCAACAGGCTATACGCCATTCTTTCTGGTATATGGGGCAGAAGCTGTATTACCAGCCGACATAGAGCATGACTCGCCTAGGGTCACCCAATACACAGAAGCCGAAGTACAAGAGGCTCGAAAAAATGATGTTGATCTGCTAGAAGAAGCGAGAGAATTGGCATATTCCAGATCCGCTATATATCAGCAAAATCTCCGACGCTATCATAGCCAGAAAGTAAGCCCCCGAGTTTTCCGGGAAGGAGATATGGTACTCCGGTTGGTATAACGTACTGCTGGCATGCATAAGTTATCCCCCCCATGGGAAGGGCCATTCATTGTGAGCAAAGCATTGCACAATGATTCTTATTATCTTATCGATGCAAAGCCACAGGAAAAGACAAGGCGGACATGTCCGGCGAGAAATCTAAGCGTCCATAGAATGTAGCTCTACTTCGTCCTTTCTACACTTAGCAAAGAAGTGTATGTATCCGAGTCTTCTCATATGTCGGTATGTATGCTGGCAATGAGCTTATCAATGAAGCGTTGACACCTCGAGCAGTAACTCGGGGACTGCCTTAATAATGAGTATTGTCTTCTGTATTTATTATTTATATGTCGGCTGGCGTATGTTGTTCTACTTAGGGTTCGAGTCCTCTTCAAGGAATAATATGAAGAATGCTCATTCAATCAGCATTCCCTGTAGAAGTATTCCGAAAATCTGCGCCTGGCGCTCTCCTCTATCTTCTGAGGTCCTTAACCATCTCCCTGAGAAAAGTAGACAGTAAAAGCCAAAATTGTCGAGAGGAAATCCCTCAAAATGATGACCGGATTAGTAATGTGTGAGCACCAAGAACCCAACTCTTCGACTTGCTGCTGTCCAACAAGAATTTGCTTCACGGCAAGCAAGAGAACAAGTTTGGAATTACGTAGCACATGAAAAACGACTAAGGAAAAGAACTTAATCGAGCCAACGTTTGTTTTTTGACCTAACCTTGTGTGTACTTTAAATTTACTATGCTGAGTTATTTTGAGATAATCCTAAAGTTTCCAAGTATTGTTAAGACAATTTTTGAAACTCGGACTCGTAAGTCATAAAACCAAACCAAGGTAGACACGAGCCGAGCCAAAAGATTGGAAGAATGAGAAAATGAAACTCGGGGACTACGCCCAAGTCAATCCAGCATAGAAACTTAGTAGCAAAATATTACTTGTGCACTTGATACAACTGTACCCGGCATACCGGGGATCTGATAAATTCTTAAGTTTATCGCTCAAGGAGCAGCAGGAGGAGGAAGTTCGGCGTCATCTTCGCTATCTTCAATGTCTGAGGCATCTCCCTCTTCGTCCTCATCCGAGCCATCTTCGACGTTCTCAGTGTTTTCATCATCAGCGGCATCTAGAAAGCTCGGTCCCTCGTTCCACTAGTGAATGGGGGCGTATTGGATGAAGCTGTGAGCGCAAGCCTTGCGCCAAGCCACCCAATCCGGGTCAGTAGACCACTTTGATCCAGTCCGCATGCGTGCGAGGAGGCTGAGGTCAATCTTCTCATACCACGTGAGCATGTAGTGAAGAACGATCTCAGCTCCGGCGCGCCCAGCAGATTCTCTCCAGAGATCGAGCTGAGTCTCGCAGTCCATAAGCCGGGCAAAAAGAACAGACAAATTGTCCGGGGTATCTTCTTGAGGCCAAAAGGCGTTGAAGATCCGGATTACCACGTCCATAACATCCTTGCCATAGTTCCTCACGGTATCAACTCGGGAGGACAAGCTGACGATCAGATCTTCGAGGTCAAGAGGGATGGAGCCACAACCAGACGGAGTACCCCTTTCCTAGCGAAACTTGGTAACAGCCTTGGATGCAATAACATCACTCTCAGGGAACTTGCCTGGAAAAAATAACACATGTGGAATAAGTAGAGGAAGCAGACCCGGAAAGATTAATGTCGGCTGAAGGAAAGGAAGTTACTTGAGATATGGCTGTGAACCCAGGATAGCTCCTTGATGCAATTATCGCGTCTCTCCCGCAGTTGCTCAAGTTCAGTATTCGCCGACTCAAGCTTGATGTCGGCCTCCTTGAGTAAATCCTGGCCCTTGGCGATCTGGAGATTGAGGCGCTCGTGCTCTTCAGTATAGTCCTGGCCAGCCTTTTGGAGCTCGGATTGGTGCTGTGCTTTCAATTTCTTCATCTCGGCCTTGAGCCTGGCGATCTCATCATCCTTGGTCCGGAGGAGAGCAAGCTCATCATCTTTCTTTTTGAGCTCGGCCTGATGCTGTTCTGCTTGTTCGAGAAAATGCAGCATCATATCAGGCACGGGCACACTATCTTCAAGAGATGCTGAAATAGTTTATTGACCTGGCAGAGCTGAGGTATGAATGTTTGCCGAGCCAAGGAGGAAAGGAGATGGAAAGCATAGCAAGGTCGCACAAAAGTAACTTACCCTTGATCTGGTCCAAGCTCCTCCTCATGAGGGTATTCTCAGCCTCCACCCCAGCTGCAGAAACCGAATGATGGGTTAGTTCAGCAGAAAAAGATGAAGAAAAATGGAGAAATGCCAAGGAAGAAATTTACCCCTTTTCTCGTGGTCAGCGAGAAGTGCATTAGCTTTGCACGCAGCATCTTATGAGTGTCCAGGAGACGCTGAAACTCAGCGCTCCGGCGGTTGGTGGTCACCTGAAAAGAGAACAAAAATACAACTTAGCCTCGTGCATATTCGAAGTGTACAAAATCCGGGCCAAGTGGAAGTTAACCCGGCTCTAGGTGTGTGCATGTTCGAAGTGTACAAAATCCGGGCCAAGTGGAACTTAACCCGGCTCTAGGTGTGTGCATGTTCGAAGTGTACAAAATCCGGGCCAAGTGGAACTTAACCCGGCTCTAGGTGTGTGCATATTCGAAGTGTACGAGATCCGGGCCAAGTAGAACTTAACCCGACTCTAGGTGTGTGCATATTCGAAGTGTACGAGATCCGGGCCAAGTGGAACTTAACCTGGATCTAGGTGTGTGCATATTTGAAGTGTACGAGATCCGGGCCAAGTGGAACTTAACCTGGCTCTAGGTGTGTGCATATTCGAAGTGTACAAAATCTAGGCCAAGTGGAACTTAACCCGGCTCTAGGTGTGTGCATATTCCAAGTGTACGAGATCCGGGCCAAGTGAAACTTAACCCGGCTCTAGGTGTGTGCATGTTCGAAGTGTACGAGATCCGGGCCAAGTGGAACTTAACCCGGCTCTAGGTGTGTGCATATTCGAAGTGTACAAAATCCAGGCCAAGTGGAACTTAACCCGGCTCTAGGTGTGTGCATATTTGAAGTGTACGAGATCCGGTCCAAGTGGAACCTAACCCGGCTCTAGGTGTGTGCATATTCGAAGTGTACGAGATCTGGGCCAAGTGGAACCTAACCCGGCTCTAGGTGTGTGCATATTCGAAGTGTACGAGATCCGGGCCAAGTGGAACTTAACCCGGCTCTAGGTGTGTGCATATTAGAAGTGTACAAAATCTGGGCCAATTGGAACTTAACCCGTCTCTAGGTGTGTGCATATTCAAAGTTAACAAGGAGCTACGTTAGTTTTCTAAGGAGCATCCGGCCGAGTAACAAGTTACTCCCCCGGAGGCTCGGAGACTAATGGTTATATCACTAATATCTACAACATGCTAAGGAAAAGAGGAAGTAATGTACCTCCATCAACCAACACGCGAGGTTAATTGCCTTAGCGGCTGTGTTCATTTGAGCGGAAAATTCAGCGGGACCAAACTTCTCCAGGAGATTGTCGTTGTGGACGAACTCCGCCTTGTTCCAATTATTGAAAAATTCAATCAGGGTCGGAGGGTATCGCTCGCCGCTGAGCATATGGGGCGCCACTAAACCCTTCGCATGCGCCTCCCTCCTCTCAACCAGGGCAAGGGCCGGGCTGGTGTGCAAAACAAGTTGTTGCGCATCAGCTGGCTCGGTAGGGGCATCCTTCGGTGATGGAGGTTTCTTGGAAAGCATGGACGCAAGAGTGCGCTGTCCAGCCTCGACGGACGCTACCCTGGTGGCGTCAGGGGCCTTTTTGCCCTTGGGATGCTGAGAGGAGGAAGTGGTTGCAGCAGATTTACCCTTGGGAGCTGCCTGGGTACTTTCTCGCTGAGACTGAGAAGTCTCAGACGAGGCGGAGGGGCTTGGCGCTGCTGCTATTGCTCTTGGTGTTGCGGTTGTTGCTCTTGCTGCTGGAGTTGGTGCTGGTGCTGGAGTTCGTGCTGGTGCTGGTGCTGGAGTTGGTGCTGGTGCTGGTGCTGGTTTCTTCTTCGGTGGAGGTGCTGAGGTAGCCTCGGTAGTAGCTAGTTGCGGCGGAGACGAAGTGGTGGATGCCGCTGCCTCAGCTGGGCCAGTCTCCCCCGCTCCAAGGTTGCCCCCCTCTTGACGAGGTGGAGTGGAACCCGGAGCAGCCACTGAACCCTCCGGAATAGGGCTCAGCGGGCGTGAATCATCGCCACGAGGGGGAGAAGGGCTGTGTCGGAGCGGCGAAGCAATGCTAGATCCACTCTAGGGTACCTCCACCGCGGCCCTGCTGAATCAAATAGTGTCGGATGAGAAACTATAACAATAGAAGAACAAGTAAGTCGCAGAGGGAAAAGAGGCTTATGCATCCGAGGTCAAGGGCTCCTTGGGCTTCCAAGCTCTTCGTGCTGGGGCCTTGGTTGCAGGCTTGGAGGCAGTTTTGTCCCCGGACTTCTTTCGCCTTTTGGCTGGCTGAGAAGGTCCGGAGGAAGAGGTTGATGCAGCTCCCCTTTTCTTCTTCGGTGCTACAGGGACAGGATCACCCACGGCAAGGGGAGGGTCCTCATGGATCTGCCCACCGGGGTTAGCTGATTCCGGAAAAGCATAAGAAAGGGGGACAGCGTCAAATGCTTCCATCACCTCAACATCCGAGTCATCTTCATCGTCGGGCCAATCTCTAATGGAAGAGAGTTTACTGGTGGGTCGCTTGGTCGCGTCCATCATCGGAAGGAACATCTCCTGATCAGGTTCTTCCTCGTCCGAGGTCTCCCGGTCAGGCGCCCACTTGAGGGTGGGATCGGTGCCATCTTCGATAGTTTGCTGAAGGAATTGCTAAGGGAGAGAAAAGACGACAGAGTTAAATATACAATAGCGACCGACATAAGATTTAATTCGGAAAAAGTTTGCGGCATGAAGCTTACCACGGGAGGAAGCCTATCTCGGCAATAGTGCTCAATCCCCCACATCCACTCAGAGGAGAAGTCTTTGTGGGTGGTGAAGAGGGCCATGACCCGGCGGTAAATCTTTGTGTTGCTCAACTCGAAAGACGAGGTACGGTTGGGGTCGCCGCCCCAGCTCATGTGACACACTTTATGAGTGCGCTTCTGGAGGGGGAGATCCGGTTGCGGACAAATGTGATCATGGCGTCCTCGTTGCGCAACCCGAGCTCCTTCAGCTCCGTGAACCTTTTGTTGACCTGGTTGGCCAAGACCGTGTGCTTCTTGGGGATAACGTCCCACAACTCCGGAGGACCCGGAGTATAGGGGCGCAGCCGGATCAAGTCTTCGGTGCCACCGTTTCGAACATAAAAGAAAGTCTGGGCCCATCCCTTGCAGGAGTCTAGCCCGGTAACCCGGGGAAAGACGGAGAACCTCCGGGCAGAAATGGAAGCAGCGCCGAACTACGTAAGTTGTTTGTTCTCCGACTCTAGATCAACATTCGGAATTACGTTACGACGAAGGCCAAAGAACCGGATCCATAGCTCCTTTATGGGCCATAATCCGGCATAGCCTTCGATCATGGAGGCGAAATCAGAGAGAGATGTGATGGCATTGGCAGGAAGGTGGTGCGGCTGGAGTTCATAGGTGTTCAACCAGTCATGGAAAAAATCACTAACTGGCAAGCCGAATCCCCGCTGGAAATGTGACAGGAGCACCACATACTCACCCGGATTGGGTGAGGAGGCAAGTTTGGCGGAGGCGAGGCGTGCGGTGACGACTGTGGGGATGCGCCTGGTGCGGTAGAGCCAATCCAGGTCATCCTGGCAGACCCAGGATCCAGCCCACGCACCGCGGTTCGCCGTCGCAGCGTCTTCTTCCATCTCCTGCTCGGCGATGATGAGTTCTTCTTCTGTCATCTCGAGGTCGCTGCCCTCACTAGCGCTAGCGGCGGAGGGTGGCAGCGGCCTAGATAGACGAGGACCCGTGGCGGAGGAGGTGCGCACCAGCGGCGGCGACGCAGATGCGTGTGGAAGCAGTGTGGCGGCGGCGCTGCTACTCAAACGCGGTGGCGGCGGCGCTGTCGCGGGGGAAGACGAGGAAGAAGACAGGGCAGAGGGGCGCGAAATTGGGGAAAGGACCCAAGGGGCGCACCCCTCCCCTATTTAACCGCTCCCTCAGGGAGGTAGTGGGATCGCGTTTGTGGGCGGGCCACATCATGTGGCCGTGTACAAACCGGATTGACCAATCAGCATCGGGCCACACGGAAGGCCACAGGGCGCAGTGGATCCCATGACGTGACGTTATGATGCAGTTAACGAGGAGGCAGGCACGATGTGACGTGCGCTATAGTGATAACTGACAATTACTGCGGCGGTTATTGTGGTTGGCCCTTAAATTGAGGCGATGTGATGATTAGCCTCGATGTGGGGAAGCGTACGAGAGAAGGAAGAATGACCCGGATGAGAATGTGGAAACCCGGCCAGCAAGTGAAAACTTGGAATGTGCCAAGGGAAAGTAAACCCATGGAATCCGAGATGAGGAGGTAACTCGGAAATGAAACTCAATGCTCAGTAAAATTGAACCTGCTGTGGCCTTAGCGGCCAAGGCAGCTAAGACCGCACCAGCTTCGAGGACTAATGTTGGGGGAATACCCCCGGGTACGGTCACGCCGGGGTATAAAGGCCGAGTTAGCCGAGGTTCGGCAAGGCCAAAGCGGATGCTGGCCGGGTCACCTCAAGGCAGGCCGAATCATGGGGTAACCCGGACCAGGGGACGTCCACCTAACTTGGTCTCAACCGACTTAAGCCGTAAGTCGGTAAGATGTATCTAACTTATATGCAGGAACAGGTGTGGCCGGACCAACTATGTAGGATCCGGGTTATATCAAGCTTGTAAGAGAAGGAAGGTATCTCGTTGGTCAAAGGTGACAACTGTACGTAGAGTGTGAGCGAAGCGGACAGAGGCCGGACCACCGAGGCGTGGCCGACAAATGTGACGAAGCCAATGTCAGGTGACACAGGCGCCGCAGAGGCTCACGTAGCCTCTGCATGGGTGTCGCGGGGGAAAAGTGACCCGGTCTGCTTACTATTTTGGGAGGAGGCATATTTCCTGGAATATGCCTCCACGTATGCCCTAAGTGGAGACCTATCCACCCCTATAAAAGGAGGGCTAGGGCCTCTATAGAAGGGGTTGGTCTTGAACGGGTTGGGTTCTTCTGGTTGATACCGGAGAGATTGCTCTGAGGGCTAGCTAGTGGCGAGAGTAAGAGAGTTCCTTCTTCCTCCTCTCCCCAATACAGCTCTAGGAGCACTTGTAGTCTGTGAAGGTGAATCAAATATAAAACTTCTGTGTGTGGAATCACCACACTATCCCTCCCTGGATTCCCCTAGTGCACTTAGTCTCCACCTTTAGCCTATCCATGGCATCTGTTGTGGCACCACCACGACATGTGGTGTATGATAACATTTCTATACAATGCATCTTCCTCTGTAGTAGTGCAAACGTTGGAGAACGGTGGGAGATGAACCTTCGAACGCTTCTTAAGCCTCATAGTGTGAATAGTGGTCCTTGGTGTAACACTATCATCAGGAGTAATAATAGGGGCAGCGGTGCCGATTGAATAGGGGTCGAATAATCATGCATTCCAATAGAAAACACATAGATGGAAAAAGGTATATAGTGAACATGTTATAGTTACCATCATATATGTGGTAAAGTTATCAGCACATATACAACAAACTTACCAGCCTAAATGAATCAACATTACCATCCCTATATACGTTAAAAAGGAGACATACTGACCTTTAACATCATCAACAATCTGGCTGCATTTTCTCTAGCATCTACAAATTTGCAAGAGCCTTCCTCGCCAAACTTATCAACCAAAAGATCATTAAGAGATATAACAACATTTTCATTCTTTGTGGCCGATTTTCCCTTATCACGACCAAATGCTTGGTTATCCACTACAAGAAAGTGGAAAACATAATATACAAAATAAAAAATGCAATATGGTGTGCCCCACGTGGGTAAACGTACCACATGTTTTATCACCACAAAAAAATGAATAATAACTGAAGATAAACGCATCAGGATTGCAATAGATAGTTTATATACATCACACGAACATAAAAATATATCATTCAGGTACATCACACAAGAATACAAATGTCATCAAATTTACATGACACATAGTTCCATGACACTAACTAGAAGCGTAATAACCTAGACTAAAAAAACTACTTAGGCCATATTAGGGAAACCCCTGTGGATAGACTTCCAAACCAAACTTCTAACGAAAAACAAAACACTTCCCCCCAAAAGGTGCCAGCAATGATCTTCATATTTGGTATTTCAGTTACTCGGTAATTACTTAGAGCAACCATCGTTGTTGCTACCGTCGTGAGGCTTGTTCAATAAGTTAACATCTACATAGAGGTTGTTAATGTCTAAGGTTAACTAAAAGTAGAGTGAACTAAGAACGAATGATAGCCTATATGAACTAAAGTTACTAGAAGATAACCACGCATCCTAGGTAATTAGGTTCAATAACACATTGCAGTACCATTAAACTTACCAACACATGGATTGAAAAATGAAGCTATAAAAAGACAAGGATGCAAAACAAAACAAAGGTTATCCATGCAATTGTAACTAAACTATCCACTAGTACAAAGTAAAAGCTACCCATATCTGTACAGGCAAGTTACACATGCGTTTTTAGTAAACATTAACATTGTAACCCTATATATAGATTAAATGATACCAAAGTATACACATTAATGTTACCATCCTATGAACAATATAGTTACCATGTCAAAACAATTAAAGCTACCATAAGAAAAACATTGAAGATTTCCAGGAATAAAAGTAAAGGCACATGGTTGAGCATTTAACATGAAACTATGATGATACCTGTTGTTGTTGTTCCAGGAGAGGGTGTCCAAGCCAAAGGAATAACCATCAGTGCGTCGCCGGGGGCAGCAGCAGAACC
Source organism: Avena eriantha (assembly GCA_910589775.1). NCBI lineage: Eukaryota > Viridiplantae > Streptophyta > Magnoliopsida > Poales > Poaceae > Avena > Avena eriantha. The sequence continues at coordinate 504,759,131 of OU342742.1, forward strand.
AAGAGGACCAGGAACAACATGCACAACACCACGAGCAACAATAGAAGGACCATGGACACTTGACAGAACATGCGCATCAGGCACGATAGTAGAAGTAGCCGAAGAAAGTGAAGGAATAGACTCAACAAGAGTGACTTGATACCTATGAAGCCACAATGGAATTCCTTTTGGAACACTAAGCCTGCCATCAGCACCAATAAACTTAGCATTTTTAATGACCTCAACTTTGCCGATTGGAGGGTCAGGCTGGGCAACCAGGCCAACAGAAGTTGATGTAATAGCAGATGAAGATTGAACCGCATAAGCATCATGGGCAGCGGGCTAGTTGCTGAAATTCCCAACAGGTGGAGCCATGCTTTGAGGCTTGCGGAACAGCGAAGAGGCGGGAACAATAGCTGTGTTCTTAAACAAAGTAGTTGCAGGGACATAAACATTACCCTTAGCGTCACTCCACTGACCTGGAATAACCTTCTCAACATATTTCTCATGTGAGGTAGCAATAGAATTAGTCACTAGATCCGGCAACACATTAGATGTCGCTGCATTCAAAACAGGGGTGGTCTCTGCATCAGTGATGCATGTAAAATGCATACATGAACTTTGTAGTTCGTTAACATGTTTACCTACATATTTGCATCATATATAATGTTAGATCCTTGTTTTACATTGATTTCGGGGATTTTCTAAACAATCCCCTCTCTTTTGGTTCTAACTTTTTCTGACAAAAAAACCTTCTATTAGTGCTTTTGACTTTCGAGGAGAATCAGAACTTGAAACGGAGCTAGGTCAATGGGAGCTGTTATATAATTTCCATATGAATCCAACAAGCAAAACTAGAGCCCAAGGGGCCCAACGAGCTGAAAATGGTACCCATTTACTAGAGGGCGTGCCACCTGTACTATCTCAGCCGTCGAAACTCCGATGTCGTTGATTCCACCACTATTTGCTTTGTTTTGACCTAAAACCATCTATATATACCCCCTGGCAGCCTTTCTTGATATGGACGGAGGCGGAGATAAAAACAAAGTAACAGAGAGCCATCAGACCGCCGTCTAGAGGAAGATTGGAGGGGGAACCACTACCGGAATCGCCTCCGGTCACGTCTCCTCCTTCACCAACAACTCCTCATCACTCTACATGATGAGAGGGGAGTATTCCACCCCCTGGAATTTGGGTTTATGGTGGTAACTTGATCTAATCTCTCCATGTATGATCATTGTTGAAGTCCATATGATGTGCCTTTGCATGAGTATGGATCTATCTATGTAATTCTTATGGTGGATATTGTGTTATGAGATAGTACTTGTTATTCATTTACCGTTGTGTTGGATCTTGTATGGTTTGTCATACTTTGGGGATATTATTTGATACATATAAAGGTTTAGATCTATACATAATGCCTTGTTTATCCATATCATGAGGTGATTGACACTACCAAGTAAGGTTAGATGAGATAGATGTGATAATACTCACAACTTATCACAATATATGAATCATTTTACTAGTTTTTAGAATGTTTTCCATTAAAAAGTATGTTGTATGTAGGTAATGGGTGGCCGAGTGACAGCGGTGTATGTATTGAGTGATAGCAATGCAGCTCAACATCATTTATCTAGGGGTAAAAAGGGAGAAGTATGATGGGTGGTGTGACACAAACCAAATTCTAGCCTTATTGCAAAGGGTGACCTAGCAACACAAAGGAGTACTTCTTTCACCTATGTGTTTTATGACATGTAGCCACCATAAAAGTACCATTAAAATATTGCAATTGTGTGTACCTTTACTATCCATAACATGATAATCACCATATATGGAGGAGAGAGGATTAAGTGAACTCATGAACCCATGTCCATTGTTCCCATAATAGAAAACCCCTTGTCTTGTCCTCTTGCATTGAAGAGGATTGGACACTTTTATATTCTTGTGTTGTTACATTAAACTTCCAACCATTAAAACAACCATCTTATTCCTTAAAACTTGTTTAGTGCATAATAAACTAAAACTTGTGACACTTTAGTTGTAGAGAATAGATAGCTTTTCCTTCTTGCTCCTGCGGATCGATACACTACTTCTACATTGAGAGGTACTATAGTGATCCCCGACACTTGGGAGTTATCAAGATACTTTTACGGCGTCGTTACCGGGGAGCGCATCGCTTAAGTTTCTATTCTTGTGTCTAGTAGACTTTAGATTTGTTTTAGTTTATTTTGTATCTTGCAATCATCTAAGCTTGGGGAGGTTTCTTTAACTTGTTTGGTTGTGAGTTTCTCATTAGATTTACTTTCAGTTATGTATCAATTTTTACTCTCCTTATTTGAAAAACACAAAAAATAGTTCATTTGTTATGTTCATGGAATGTATGAATCACGTACCTATGCAACCCCTATGGTTGATTCCATTAATGTTGATCAAACAAAGTTAGTAATGGAAGCATTGAATGAAATTGGCCATGATTTATGTGATAGGTATAATTTATCTTGTTGCATAGATCAATTTACATCTAAATTTCCAATGCAAGCTTGAGAGTATGCTTATAGTTGCTTCCTACCATAATAATAAATTCATAAACAATGATATGAAGGTAGCTGAATAATTTACTATTGTAATGGGATTTCTTGAGATAGTTATGTTGGTAGCAAATGAACCTCATAGCCTCACACCAAAACTTGCTACAACACTTGAACAACTCTTGAAACTTTTTTGTAAGAATACATATATCCTTGAATATTATAACAATTTTGTTGCTATCAAGGAGAGATATAATGGATTACAGGAAGAAGAAGAAGAATATATAGAAGGGGAAAAGGTATTAGAGGATCTTCCATATCCTCACTCGCCATGCTCTTTTGATTTTGATATTGATTCTGATGATGATCAACACATGCAAAATGATATTATTATTGATAATAGTTTTGAAAGTGATGATGAATATGGCTTGGGCATGATGTTTGATAAAGCTTTGGATGACCCTCCGTGTCTAACAATAATTCCTGTGGCACGGGCAGATAAAATTATTATTTCAAGTAACTATGATCTCTATGATGAAAACCCTATACTTGATGATTCTATTGATTTACATGATTTTTATGATGATTCATATGATAGTTGGGTTGAAAGAATTCTTGGTAAAGACGAATCTAGTAGTGCTATTGCCTCCATAGAACATGAGCCATTTTATGATAGTACTCAAGATAATGATCATAATTTCGAAACAATGATCCCCTCGAACGTATTTGCATGTTATAATGATAGCCACCATGAAGTTGAAAGTGCCACAGGAAGCACTCGTATTTGGAGAAACAAGATGATAAAAGTCCAAGCTTGGGGATGTCCATGCACCACAAAGAAGGAGAGAAGAATGAAGAAGAAAAAGATATGGTCCAACCTGAGATTGGGGATGTAGGGGAACCTCTCATAAATGATAAATTGGATATCACCAAGCTACCGCATGATCTCCACATCACTTAAAGCAAGTAAGTAAAGCCTAACTATATGGCTATAAAGAAAGCGTTTTGCGGGAGGCAACCCGGTTTATTTTTCTTTTGGATTTTTGTTTTGAAATCTTGCTGTAGCAAGAGAGTTTTATTTTGGTTTTGTTTATGTAATTTTTAATAAAGTACCAAGTGGAACCCATTTTGGATGTTAAAAAGTTGCTAAACATATGGAGTAGAAAATTTCTATAGAACAGTTTTTAGTGTAAGAATTTTCTGATTTTTTATGTAACTCCGATTGCGCTCATAATTACACAGCGTTTACACTTTTCATACTATATATGCACAAAAAATAGCTAAAATTTATGACATGTCTAAGTGGGCTAAAAAAATCATTTTTCTGTTGCTGAAAATCTGGACAGATTCTGCCATGTTTTGTTTTAACCATTCCCAAGTGTCTTAAAATGATTTGTGTGAGTAATATTATAATCCAGGGATATGTAGGGACATTATATGATTTTTATAGCATTTATAAATAATTTTGTCTTTTATATATATGCAGCAACTATTATACTCTTGTGCCACTAATGTCACCACTCAGAAAAGAGATGGGAGAAAAAGTTTTGTGCTGAAGTTTTTTGACAAGGAATAGAGGAACATCACACCAAGAGCAATCCAAGGATGGTGAAAACCATAAGCTTGGGGATTTCCAAGGCACCCCACTGGGCCTACTAAACTCTCGGTTTGCAAACCTTTAAACCTTGTTTTTTGAGCAAAATAAAGCTATCATAGAAACTTGGAGCGTATGTTTTGTCATTTTATTTTTTGTTTTGCATTAAAAATACCACCATCACTATCACTATAAATGTTTATGATAGATCTATTGAAAATAAACCTTGCCTTCATGAGAATAAAAATGAATAATAATGCCTTGGAATAAAAGAAAAGGGGAGATAAAAACAAAAAGCTGAAATTCATGTTGTGTTTAGTTCTTAAGCTCAAGTATGTTATATGAAGTATGATATTTTTGTGCCTATTATTTTTTATATTTTTCTGATGTATATTTATGTTCAACATTAAGGAGAAATGTGAGAAAATAAATGTTGGCATTTAAACTAGATGGCACACTCTTTAGATCTCTTTTTGCTAGCCCAAAAATTCGCATACAAGGTAAGCTTGTTTATCCAAATACCCTTAAAACCAATTCCCGTAGCGTACACCATACATACATATATAGCATAAATTATATTCCAAGTATATTTCGCATGTGCTTTGTTTTATTTAACTTCCAAATAATATTGCTCTTATGGTTATGGTTGTCATAGAGAAGTTGGTTGTGGGGTGACAACGAACCTGAAGGCACAAACAAAAGGGGAAACTTACCTAATTATAAATAAGTTATGTGCTTGATAAACTATGAGTTGATTGTTAGCCCAACCATGCTGACATGGGTAAAGCTTTCAAACATTTAAGGGGGAGGTTTATGTATGACACTCCCTTATTGATATCATGTCTTTTGGCTGTGGATGCTTAAAATTGTGAAATGAACGGGATAAAATCGAGAATATTATCGTATGTATATGTGTTAGAGGGAGCACTGGTCCGATAATCTAAGCCATGTTAAAAATGCCTAAAAGCCATTATGGTGGAAATTTACAACATGAATATTTTATGAGGCATTCAAATAAAAAGCTATGCAAATAGTAAATAAAAAGATGTTGAGATGTTTCATTTACCTGTTTGTCTTGTCATCTGAGTATGGATGTCTCTTCCTAGGGGCCTTCGTGTAAAGGAGCAAGAGGTACCTCAGTGAACCTCGTTTGGAACTTTATGCATATACTTATGAATTTCTTGTGATCTAAACTTGAGTAGCATGCGATAATGAGTACTTGTGGTTAACGGACATGAGACATTCAACTTGTAGTGGGTCAAGCATATAAAGCATAGAAAGATGCTTATGATGGGGGTAAATGGAACAAAATACTAATGATGAACTATTGATAATCATAAACTTAATGAGATAGAGTTTGGAAGCTAAATAGGACTTTGCACATGTTTAATCCATGCTTACTTTCGGTACAAGATATAAAAATATATTTAGTGAAGACATAAAACTAATAAATGAGTCTTCCAGATCAAGGGCATGAAACTACGAAGTAGCCCAAAAATAAAAGTATAGACATAAAAACACCAATGCCAATTATAGGAAGAGTCTCTTAGTCTATAGGTTCATCTAAGTGTACTTGAAGGTTTGTTTTGTCCCTCATTTGTTTTATCACATCATTACTTATTGTTTGACATGTTTATAGATGTGCAAAAGATACAAATTGATAGTACACTCGCATATTATGCTTCATTAAAAGGAATTGAGCCTATGAACTTTACATGATAATGAAAGAAGCAAAGGTAACAAACTCCAAAGTCCATGTTTAGGTTTTATCACCTTCATGCTCGAGGACGAGTATAGGTTAAGATTAGGGATGTTGATGCATGTAAAATGCATACATGAACTTTCTAGTTTGTTAACATGTTTACCCACATATTTGAATCATATATAATGTTAAATCCTTGTTTTACATTGATTTCGGAGATTTTCCAAACAATCTCCTCTCTTTTGGTTCTAACTATTTCTGGCAGAAAAACCTTTTGTTAGTGTTTTTGACTTTCCAGGAGCTACGGAACCCGAGACGAAGATAGATCAATGGGATCTGTTAGATAATTTCCATGCGAATCCAACAAGCAAAAGTAGAACCCAAGGGGCCCAACGAGCTGAAAATGGGAGCCCATTTACTAGAGGGCGCGCCACCTGTACTATATTAGCCGTCAAAACTCCGATGTCGTTGATTCCACCGCCATTCGCTTTGTTTTGACCTAAAACCATCTATATATATATCCCCTGGCGGCCTTTCTCGAGACAGACGGAGGCAGAGATCGAAATCCAAGTAATAGAGAGCTAGTAGACTGTCGCCCGGTGGAAGATTGGAGGGGGAACTGCTGCTAGAATTGCCTCCGGCCGCGTCTCCTCCTTCACAAATGCCTCATCATCACTCTAAATGATGAGAGGGGAGTATCCACCCCCTTGAATTTGACTTTAGGGTGGTAACTTGATCTAATCTCTCCATGTATGATCATTGTTAAAGCCCATATGATGTGCCTGGATGAGTATGGAATTATCTTTGTAATTCCTATGGTGGATATTGTGTTATGAGATAGTACTTGTTATTCATTTACCATTGTGTTGGATCTTGTATGGTTTGTCATACTTTGGGAATATTATATGTGAAGGGTTCTGCAACAGAAAACAAAAAAATTCCTACATTGGAACCGCCTAATACGCCCAAGATCTATCTATGTAGTAATGCGGTAATGGCCGAAGCGTAAAGAATACATACCCTTGTAGACCTTATGCGGTTAACACTCTGAGGGGAACATGGTTGAAGTAGTCGAACTCGTAGCCGACCTCAAGGTCGTGAAGCTCCTCGTAGGTCACCCCTTTCTCCTTCTTCATTGTGCAGCAGCTCTGGCTCACGACATCTAAGGTGCCTCAAGTGAGGCCCCTCGTGGTTTCGTACACATACGGTGTACGATGATGACCTCCGACTCCTTGATCCCTACCGGGAGTGCGGAAGTACATCTCCGGCTTGGAATCCTTGCAGCGCAACGACGTGCTGCAGGCGCGGTGTCTCTTGCATGGACAGTCCTTACTTGGGACCGTGCCAACGCATGGAGATGGGAGAGAGAGGGGGAAGGAGAAAGTCAACAAAGGACTTCTCCAAATATTGGTGTGTCTATTCCCACCCATGGGCACCCCTTTATATAGGGGAAGGGGTGTTCCCTCCCCTTTGGGTTTCCCATGTGGGACTAAACAAGGGAGAGAGGGGGAGGCGCATAGGCCCTTAGGGCACCATGGGCCGGCCGGCTAGGGATGAGCCCCACCCTGCGCACAACCCTAGGCTAGCCGGGTGGGGCCCCTTGAGGCGGCTAGGCCTTGGCCCTCCCCCCTTTCGGTTTTCCCTCATGGGCCCTTTTTCCCTAGGAAGTTTGGCCCATTAGTGGAATACCCCTTCAAATTAGATTTTAATATTATATTTAATATTAATTACATTAATTAATATGTAAATACATATTACAAAATCTGATTTGACCCGAAACACCTTTTGGTTCCCTTTCGATTTCCTCCGAACAACTTCGGATCTTTCCCGGAACGATTCCGGTTCTCTCACGGAACTTTTCTGTATTCCTTTTCTCTTTCATATGGTGATTCCAACTTACAGAGGATCTCTAGCTCATCGTACCCTTAAGTGTATTTCCCCACGGCTCAGGAATGGCACAAACATGATCTCCATCAATGATCAATAGCGGGACCAGGATGCCCGTAATGACCCCTATGCATTCCACGATGATAATGTCATTTGAACCGTAAAAAGTCGTTTCCCATTCCCTTTGCCACTTTATACCTAGTTCATTCGATATTTGATCTATGGTATCTTCATACCTTTGTTCAATCTCGTTACCGATGAACTTGTTTTCTCGTTTCTGTGTCATTGCATTCTGTGACCCAGTCACATGCTTGCAAGCTGACAACACCCGGATTTTTAAGCCCAGATGACTGTTATGCCGTACATCACAATCCTAGGATTACCATTTTTCGAAACATAACAGAAGTGGTACCACGGTACATCATCCATTACAAACCATAATAAAGGTCTTACAAATAAAGGATCTCATGATCCAGTCTTAATACAATCAAAGCAACGGAAAGTAAACGTAGTAGGCCCCTTCTTCATGATCACAGGCAATGCTGACGATGGGAGATGATCCTAGTTGTCATAGACCTCCTGCTTTCCATCTTCCGGGTAATCCTCCTCATAGTCTGGCCATGGGAATAGCCAGGGACAAAGCCATGAGTACTCTTTAAGTACTCGCAAACTATCACTAGCATAAGTAAGGTAAAACTAGTAGGAGTTATATGCTCTAGGTTTGTTTGCAAAAAGCTAGGTTTATTTCATAAAGCCTTAAGAGTAAAGACCTAGGTTTAGTTCTCTATATTACTTAAGTGGGAACTTTGATTTCATGTCCACAACTCTGTTGTGGTCAAGTCAAAGTCATATTTCAAGTCACAAATCATTTTGAAAACATCCGACAACGGAACAGTATGGCCACTCCAACTGTCCATAATCGCGGACGCGGCTATTCGAATAGTTTGACACTCTATAGAGGTGGTACACTTTCACCACAAAATTCGATACATCTGTCAGGGATAACCCTGAATCATCATACTTGGTATGCGGATAATCAATCATAACCTTTCAATTACACACCCTAGTATAGGCACCTCCCCTATGAGCTTGGCCTCCCAGCCATGAACAATTGTCATCCTGAGAACTGCATAGGTGGACATTCATTAACAAGGTAGCCTCAGCTCAATCTCTTCTGCAAGGGAACCCATACTAAGACATATAAACTTCTAGTCAAGACCTACCCAACTCAGGTATTGTGGTTGTACGGTAAAATTGGAATGGTATCGCATCTGAACCCAACCATCAGTTTTGGTAAAAGTCAAGGCTCATGCCTCATTCAGTTTTCATCATCAGACCATTGTGTTTTACAACACATGTCAAAACATTTCAATAGAATGAATAATCATTCCAAGTTTTCATAATCATTTTCACCAAGTATTCCCATCTAGAGCAATCAAGCTTAGTTTAGCACTAGCCACTAGCATTGAGGGTATCACTATTGGGGGGTGCTAATAAAGTATAAGTATCCAAAGCTAGTTCTATGATCTTGATGGTATCCATCATATTTTCCAGTAATCACAATTCATTAACTAAATAAGAAACTGTAGTAAAGGGAAAAGCAAAACTTGGAGTAAAACTGGGAATTGGTAAAGTTGCATCTCAAAGGTTTGCATAGGGTATCTATACAAGTTAGCTGGCATAGCTAAACTTGCATGGATAGCTTTCATAGTGGGCTTGCCTTGAGTAGTGCAGTCGTTGAAGTTCTCTTCCTCTTCCTCGAAGTACTCCTCTTCGTGGCAGCCCGGGTCGGTACTAGCGTTTATAAATACATACAATGTACACAATCACCAAACAATCCTAAACTACCTCTATTTAGCACTCAAGGGCTCATATTAGATGATCTAGCATCATCTCATTCATCACATGGAATACTAACACATTCTCATTTATCTTATTTGAGAAAAGTAATTTCTACTCATTGAGAAATACTTAAGATTTAATATTCACCAATTAAAACAGTTGATCATGTTGACACATGTCATCACCACATATTCCAATACTTGGGAATGTGATTTAAAATGGTAGTCATGTATTACAAGATTTAATATTACTATTTAATAATTTTTAGACGACTAGAATTGCCTATATATCCTTCCTATAATACTAAACCATGTTTCACATTTGCAAATCCAAATGTTTTTACATATTCATGTATAGCATGGCAAATGTGATTTTTGAGAGTTGGAATCAACTCAAAAGCATTTATAGCTTATTTTTGAAAAATGTGTGAAGTGGCAAAATCCTTTGTCTTGTTGTTTTAGGTATAGGTGATCTATAATTTCAATTCGTTTGAATCCAACGGGAGTGACTAGATATTTTCAATACCTTTCCAACCAAATTGGAATCATGCAATTTGGATCAGTATATCTCTTTGAATTGAATTTTGAATATAGCTACTGAATAGAGTTTTAACTAAAATGGAAAAAGTCTATTTGAATTGCTGGGCTCTGCGCGGGAAAAGAAATGGGCCGGCCCAACTGCACTACGCTGGCGCAACGGGTTGCTGACAGAACGGTCCCACGCGTCAGCGACTAATTCTAACCGAAACGGTTTCTAGCAATCCTGGCCTTACGATTAGAACAAGATCCTACGGCTGAGGTTCGTCGTCTCTGTCGAACAACTCCGATGAGACTCGAACCCTAATACGGCGGTGGGGGTCATTAGGGACTCACCGAGGCTCCAGCTAGGGTCTGTGATGGGGGCGATCAGGCTTGTCGTCGATGGCGGTCCGAGGCGTGGTCACGGGAGCTCGTGGGGTGGCTCCAATCGATGGCCTCCTTCCTCGACTGCAGCGGCGGACTCCGGCTAAATTCTGGCGTCGTGGTGCTTGCCTTGCTCCAGGGAAGGGTCGGTGAGGTTCCTGGGTGAGCGGGGAGTGGAATGGTGTGCAGAATGAGGTCTGGGGTGTCCTCTATTTATACACCAAGGTTGGAGGCAGGGCGACATGGTTGGGCTTCTCCGGCGACGCTGCTACAGGTCGATCTTAGCATGGCAGAGGGCATGGGTTGATGCGGGGTACTACGATGATCGTCATGCGCGTGACGGCATGGCAAGGGGCGGTTTCAGTCGGTCGGGCGACATCGGCGCTCTGTTCAGGTAGGCAGGTGTTCATCACTCAGTACGGTGGCCACGGGGCGCGCAGCGGTGAACGATCATGTCTGGGAGGTCACTGGTGCCACGGCGACTGCGGGTACAAGTGGAGAGACCGAGGCATGGCGTGTGCGTGCGAGGCAGCTATAGCGCTCCGCCGTGCTCTCGGCATGGAAGAGGCTTAAATGGGCGCGGCGATTCCCGCCTCTCCACTTCTCACCTTGGGTCAAGGGGTGGACAGGGGGTGGCGGTGAGGTCACGGCTATCCTCTAGGTGTCGTGGGAGAGGGCGGTGCGGTATGCAGTGACTGGTTCATGGTCGACCAGCATGGCTGGCTCGGTACGGGCATGCCACTGGTGCAACGGTGGAGATGCGCTCCTCCACTGCATGGCCAAGGACTAGGAATGATCATGGGAAAGATATGGAGTTGATTGCAGTACAATTGGTGAGCAATTTATAGATCAAAACAGTGTATAGTGGTTGAGGTTGTACTCTGTCTGCTAACTGTTTGACTAAATGGCCGCATGAAATTCATCTTTGAAATTTTTGAATGATTTTTGGTGAGTGATCTGAGTACTTGCTTAGTAGTCTATGGTTGCTGGGAATTGTCAAGTGGAATTTGTTTGAGGGGTTTTTGAAAAGAGATGATCTAGGCATATGAACTTGATTCAATTTTGAAATGCCTCTTAAATAGATTTAAAAATAGTTTATGTGCATTTGTAAAGTTTGCTTGGATTCACTTTGAGGTGTTCTAGCAAGGGGTGAAAAGAATTGGAATTGTTTCTGTTAGAAATCTTTTACTAGGAACACCCAAAGTAGTCTAGTGGTTAATAATGTGAAAAGTGACCACAGGGTCATATGCCTTATTTTTGATTTTTCTTTTATTTGATTTTGCTTGTAAATGATCTAGATGATGTTGTAAACCTTTTTAAACTAATCTTTACCATTGGTAGCAATCAAGCATGGCATTTGCAATCATTCATACAATAATGGAATTCACACAAGCACTCATATCAAGTTTAATAATAAAAGTTTTTGTTAACCCTAAACTTGGGTGATTAGATCTTGATAAGCTTGTTTAATATTTTTGAGGTGTTACACAAGCTTCGTTAATGCAACGTCACCAAGATGGCCACTAATGTATCTATCTGTTACATGGATGGGCAATTCCTGGTCTTGATATGTACTCCTCTATGTGCCCCTTTGGGACACCTGAGTAGCACCTTTTCGATCACCCAGTCACGGTGTGATACTTGATAACCATCTAAGCTCCCTCGAGAATGGTGATTGGCATTATCTCATAGTCTAAGTATCAGGTTGCGAGGTTTCCTTAGTTTATCATTAATGGTGAATTTTTGTAACTAGATCTCATTAAGATACAACTAGTTGGGTTGTTTGTCTATCACATCATTCAAATAATTATGTGACCTCATTGTCAACTGGCATAAATGCCCATGATCTCGAAACCCTAGATCATCCTCATGACCAATGAACTAGTTCGCTAGAGGTAACTAGAGACTTGGTTTGTTTACATACCACACGTGTATTAACGTTTCGTATTAATATAGTTATAGCACAATATGAAACTATTACGAACTAATTGAGATATGACAATAAAAACCTATTTATTATTTGCCTCTAGGGCATATCTCCTTCAGTCTCCCACTTGCACTAGAGTACAAATAATCTAGCTCGCATGCTTATGAAAAACATCCTGTCCATGTTCTGCTTTACCAGATAATTATGTCTTTGCAAATCGTTAATGTCTTCCTAACTTTGACATTCATACCATTATCTCATAATGGGTTGAAGTATTCATTTGGCGACAAAGTGAGACTTTGTTTCTAGTGTTTATAATGACGGTCGTTTTCACTGTTGTCATCTAAACTTCAAAACACACTTTGCGATCCTTTGTGTTTGTACGGCAGTTATGACAGCAGAACGAGGCCAGTTTCCAAGAGCCTATAGTGACTTTAGATCAACCACGAGGGCTTTCTCATGAGCACTATGCCCTGGGACACATCATTCTACGTTAAAGACGAACTAGTCCCGCCATAACAATATACATCACATCAGATGGAGCCTTTATACTTCTATATCTATGTAGATCCCAGTGCATGAAATGCAACTATGCCACTTACTTTGCTTCTTTCCATTTAAGTACAAACTTATTTCTAGTTCATTTATTAACTCAAGAATCACTTCAAGACATGTTCTTACAGTTAAGAGCTTGTCCTTCCAACTAGAATTTCAGGTCACATTACGTCCAGTATATAATATGGTTGTATGGAAGAACCTATGACTGAGGCATAGGAGATGGAACACATCTCTTTCTTCCCTTTTAACCATCGTCGTAATACCAAGACAATTCTTCATATAGTAAGAAATTCTTTCTTACCTTGTTCCATTCTGAACATCTTCAGAATCTTTCTTAGGACATTCTGAACATCTTCAGAATCAAGTCCAAGAAGCATTCGACATTCAATGTTTATTAAACTCACCAATCTATCTCGATAGATCTCATTGTTTAATAACTTCAACTTCATCCCAATTTATCTACTTAAATGTTATTAACACCAATAACATCATTCACATATGTCATCCACATATCCTAGAACGATTTCATGCTCCCACTCAAATATGGCATCCATATTTGAGATCCAGGGATTTCACTTAGCTCCCACTCAAAATATGTTTGCTACATATTATGTTTCAGCCAAGCTACTTAGCTCCCACTCAAAATATGTCTCTTACATATTAGGATCTAGCCAAGCTAACTTAGCTCCCACTCAAATGCAGGTCCTCTCGATAATCTTGGACATTCAAAATTCTTTGATCATCATCAAATTGAGAATTCCAGCTACAAGACTTCAATATCCATATATTGCTAGTGTAAATCCAATAGACTTGAGCATCGCTACATTTGTAGTCAACTCCTTGAATTTTTCCATACTTTGTGACAAATCGAGCTTTTACGTCTCCATTAAGTTTCATTTCCATCTTATGAATTTGAAGTCATTCAGAAATATCAAGTAAAATTCTTTACTTAATAAGATCAAGCAACATATTACTTCCCAATCTTAAATGTAACTTAATATAGGATTTTATGACTCCTGGTCATTTCTTGCACTTAGGTCCATCACACTTCTTTGTAATTCCTAGGTATGTCTTGTTCATAAACATGACAAGTGAATCAATAATATATTTCCACGAACTTGCAAAGTATATATTGTTGAATCCTACATTCTTTAGTAAAAGTATTCACTGAAACTTTATGATCGTTATCAATAGTTTCTCCTCTATTTGAAGAGTTCGGTTTCACAAAACAAATTCCGCTGCGCCACTCAACAATCAGGAGGTAAGGTCAAATACCTTGTTTTGAACTTTTACTTTCTTCCACATTTATCTTCATCAAGACACATCAACTTTGGACAACAATAGGTTTGCTCCTTGTGGAACATGTATTCATGGTTGCCTAAGAATACGCTACAAAGACTTGTTCATTCACCATGATTTCAAATTATCAAAACCTCTAGAAACTAGAACATGCCATAACTCTTATGGTGTTGTTTCCACGAATCTTTAGATGTTCCTTTATATTTCAACCGAGTGTTTGCTCATTTCGATCTCTAACTCTAAACGATAACTATAACCCCGATATGAGATAATATTATACCATATGTATCTAATACATAATGATCATGATATTTAGACATTTCAATACACTTTGAATTTGCCCTATTATCATAATTTGTGAAATCTTTATCACATGTCCTTTTATGCCAAATTTAACTTAAATACTTTAGTCATGTCGATCAAATGGAAGAGACTTTTGTATTCTTGTTAATTCAATATCCTCCTTCATTTTGAAATCTTTTGAACAATTCAAAACTGTTTTGAACTTATGTTTCATTAAGTAAATACGCTTATTCACTTAAGTCCACAATTAACTAATAATTTCCACTACTTGTTGAAAATATGATACATCACTATGTATAAGATTCAACATTTCTTCGCATATCACCGTTTTACCAGAATGCGGAGTTTTAGTCATTTTGCCCAAGAGGCATGGTTTTGCAAAGTCTCTAGATTAAGCATCTAGGACCCCGATCTTCATTTAGAATGAAGAACATGCAATAACCAAAATGACTTAAACTATAGTGCCATATCATAATTAAACTTTGGATATCTTTTAGCGTTCTAATCCTTTATAAATGTTTAAACTACTATCATTAACATAGAGATGAGAATAACTCATTTATAATCGTAATGTGACCATAAAGGTATTATTCATAAGAATAGTACAACTCGCTTGTAACTTATTCATATGAACAATTGTCTCGCGAAAAGCAAGACACACAAACAAGGATTACAAAATTATATTCAAGTCCACTAATCCAAATGATAAACCTTTGAGGAAAGGGGTGACATCGTCCATCAACTATTTGCTTGCCGTCATCATGCCACATTGCCTCAATTCTAGCAACTCTCAAGCAGATCATCCTATTTTCACAAAACGGGACAAGTATCATATACTCTGCAAACTGCAACGAGTTCTGCCAGAACTACATTTATAATTTGTATATCTTACATATACCCTTTCATCCATGACCTCCATTGTAATCAAGCCTTTCTAAGCGTTCACAACTCTAATGCAAGATCGCTAAGTGTTTCTCCAAATATTCTCTTTTTCATCCATCATGGAAGAAAAATTCATCCAACGGCTCATACTTTATGTGCCTGATCTTGTAGAATACAAGATTGTAATCCAACTCTCCATAGAATGGAGAATGGCTTGTTGGATGATTATGGAGAACACACAAACATTCCAGAGTCATCGGATTATCTCCTAATGGTCATTATATCAAGAAGAGAGGATCACTTTTTACGAGGATATCCCTCAGGCGTGGGTATTAATCTATGAAGTTGGACCATTTTGCTAAGTTCCATATCAAGAAATAAATTTCCCATGGTGGCAAAGGACCTCAATAGGATAGGCCATGATCTACTAAGATATTTGCAAATAGACATCTAGACTAAGTTCATAATATGAGTTCAATCCTAATTGAGCTCCCACTAAAATTGTCATCCCTTGGACGATTTTAGTGATCACATGATCCCAATCCTCTGCACCTCCCCCGATCGTCACAGCCATCAGTGCAACATCAAAGATAGACATTCCCTAATGCCAATCACATCAACCATGTGACTCATGCTCGACCTTTCGGTCTCTTGTGTTTTGAGGCCATGTCTACACATACTAGGCTTGCCAAATCTAACTTATGTGTATTTCCTGTGCAACATGGCTTACACCCACTGTATGCGAATGTAGATATGTCTAGCCCCCGATCGTCGTGGCCGGCTTCATAACAGCAAAGTTTCTTGGTGCTGCACACACAAGGGTAACACTATCATTGGAATTATATAGGGCTTATTTGCTACCGTTGAGTATCTAATACTAGCATATAATAAGATATAAAGTAGGCATCAACATCACATGTGTATTGTGATATGATATGGTCCTTCTTGCGCCTTGATCTCCATCGAGCGCTCCGGCATGATCTCCATCTTGCCCTTGGTTTGACGCCAAGTCCACGACGCCACCACCCGGTCGTCCATCGGAACGATGGCTATTACTACTTAACTTAGTAACATAAAAGTAAACTAATTTACCTTCGTAATGACCAATACCATATCATAACACAAGCCCTCCTACAAAATAAAGTTAGACGCATCTACTTTATCTTGTGCAAGTTTTATGTGGTTGTTAGGGCTTTCGCAATAGAACCGTTTCTAATCTACGAACTTTCCAACCACAACATGGATCCAACAGTTGTCTCTACTACACCCCTTTCGGGGCACTCCGTTGTAAATGCTATATCAACTATTGAATGAGAGACAGGCACCCGCTAGCCACTTATACGGAACAATCTGTATGTTGAGCGTGGAACCAGTCTCGCGTACGGATACGCGTAAGGTCGGTCCGGGCCACTTCATCAAACAATGTCGCGATATAAACAAGTACACGTTAGAGGGTAACAACTAAGGGATCAATGACCACACAAAACTTGTGCATACTAGCCATACAACACTCCTACGCATAGATCGGCTTTGATACCACTAAAGGGTTCCGCAGCAGAAAACAAAAAAATTCCTATGTTGGAACAACCTAATACGCCCAAGATCTATCTATGTAGTAATGCGGTAACAGCCGAAGCGTAAAGAATACATACCCTTGTAGACCGTATGCGGTTAACATTCTGAGGGGAACGTGGTTGAAGTAGTCGAACTCGTAGCCGACCTCAAGGTCGCGAAGCTCCTCGCAGGTCACCCCTTGCTCCTTCTTCATCGTGTAGCAGCTCCGGCTCACGACATCCAAGGTGACTCAAGTGAGGCCCCTCATGGTTTCATACACATACGGTGTACGATGATGACCTCCGACTCCTTGATCCCTGCCGGGAGTGCGGAAGTAGATCTCCGACTTGGAATCCCTACAGCGTGCTGCAGGTGTGGTGTCTCTTGCATGGGCAGTCCTTACTTGGGACCGTGCCAACGCATGGATATGGGAGAGAGAGGGGGAAGGAGAAAGTCAACCAAAGGACTTCTCCAAATATTGGTGTGTATATTCCCACCCATGGGCACCCCTTTATATAGGGGAAGGGGGTGTGCCCTCCCTTTGGGTTTCCCATGTGGCACTAAACAAGGGAGAGAGGGGGGAGGCGCATGGGCCCTTAGGGTACCATGGGACGCCCAGCCAGGGGTGGGCCCCACCCTATGCATAGCACTAGGCTAGCTGGGTGGGCCCCCTTGAGGCGGCTAGGCCTTGGCCCTTTGGCCCTTGGCCGTTCCCCCTTTCGGTTTTCCCTCATGGGCCCTTTTTCCCTAGGAAGTTTGGCCCATTAGTGGAATACCCCTTCAAATTATATTTTAATATTATATTTAATATTAATTACATTAATTAATATGTAAATACATATTAAAAAATCCGATTTGACCCGAAACACCTTTCGTTTTCCTTTTGATTTCCTAAGAACGACTTCGGATATTTCTCGGAATGATTCCGGTTCTCTCGCGGAACTTTTCCGGTTTCCTTTTCTCTTTGATATGGTGATTCCAACTTACAGAGGATCTCTAGCTCATCGTACCCTTAAGTGTATTTCCCCACGGCTCGAGAATGGCACATACATGATCTCCATCAATGATCAATAGCGGGACCGGGATGCCCATAATGACCCCTGTGCATTCCATGATGATAATGTCGTTTGAACCGTAAATAGTCATTTCCAATTCGCTTTGCCACTTGATACCTAGTTCATCTGAGATTTGATCTACGGTATCTCCATACCTTTGTTCGATCTCGTTACCGATGAACTTGTTTTCTCGTTTCCTTGTCATTACATTCCGTGACCCAGTCACACGCTAGCAAGCTTCGTTAATGCAACATCACCGAGATGGCCACTAATGTATATGTCTGTTACATGGATGGGAAAATCCTGGTATTGATATGTACTCCTCTACGTGCCCTTTGGGAAACCTGAGTAGCACCTTTTCGATCACCCAGTCACGGTGTGATACTTGATAACCATCTAAGCTCCCTCCAGAACGGTGATTTGCATTATCTCACAGTCTAAGGATCAGGTTGCGAGGTTTCCTTAGTTTATCATTAATGGTGAACTTTTGTAACTAGATCTCATTAAGATACAACTGGTTGGGTTGTTTGCCTATCACATCATTCAACTAATGATGTGACCTCATTGTCAATTGGCATAAATGCCCATGATATCGAAACCCCAGATCATCCTCATGACCAATGAAGTAGTTCGCTACAGGTAACTAGTGACCTGGTTTGTTTACATACCACACGTGTATTAACGTTTCGTATTAATATAGTTATAGCAGAGTATGAAACTATTACGAACTAACTGAGATATGACAATAAAAACCTATTTATTATTTGCCTCTAGGGCATATCTCCTTCAATATGATGCATGTAATGGTTTAGATCTATACATAATTCCTTGTTTATCCATATCATGAGGTGATTGACACCACCAAGTAAGGGTAGATGAGAGAGATGTGATAATACTCACAACTTACCATAACATATGAATCATTTTACTAGTGTTTCGAATGTTTTCCATATGTAGGTAATGGGTGGCCGAGTGACAGCGGCATATGTATTGAGTGACATCAAGGCATCCCAACATCCTTTATCTAGGGGTAAAAAGGGAAAAGTATGATGTGTGGCGTGACACAAAACAAATGCTAGCCTTATTGCAAAGGGTGACCTAGCAACACAAAGGAGTAATTCTTTCACCTATGTGTTTTACGACATGTAGCCACCATAAAAGTACCATTAAAACATTGCAATTGTGTGTATCTTTACTATCCATAACATGATAATCACCATAGATGGAGAAGAGAGGATTAAGTGAACCCATGAACCCATGTCCATTGTTCCCATAATAGAAAACCCCTTGTCTTGTCCTCTTGCATTGAAGAGGATTAAGTGAACCCATGAACCCATGTCCATTTGTTACATTAAATTCTCAACCATTAAAACAACCATCGTATTCCTTAAAACTTGTTTAGTGCATAATCAACATAAACTTGTGACACTTCAGAATCAACATAAACTTGTGACACTTCAGCTGTAGAGAGTAGATAGCTTTTCATTCTTGCTCCTATGGATCGATACCCTACTTCCACAGTGAGAGGTACTACAATGATCCCCTGCACTTGGGGGTTATCAATCAGTCACTGGATGATGCTCCCGTGCATCATCCAAAGGGGTGGTCTCTGCAATTATATTGCCATCTGCACATGTCTCATTATCATCATATGAAAGTTGGACTCGAGGAGCACAAGAATCAAACACTAGAGCATGTTATTTTGCAAGTCGGGGGAAGGCCTAATAGGGATAATCTTCCTGTGAGAAAAACAAATAGAAAAGCAAAAACATAAATATACATGAATTATATAGGGAAACAATATTAAAGCTATCCATACTACAAACTAGAACTTATCCACATGATGCAACTAATGTTACCCATAGGAATAACATGAACTTGCCCACACATGAAAATAAACGTACCCGTAGACAAATAGTAAAAGGGGGCATAGACAATGTATGATCATTTATCCAGGCAACTAAAAAGTTATCTAGGGTACTATGTTAGAGTTATCCATAGATGAAAAAAAACTTACCCAGTGTATGAAACTAAAGTTATACACAAGAAAAAATGATAACAGAATAGAAGTAAAATGGAGACAAGTATTGTACTTTTTAGGAGTTAGCTTCTTTGGAACATGCAAATCAGGCCTCCTAGGAGGAGAATCTTCATTAGGAAGAAGTGACTCTGTAATCTTGTCGACCATGAGTTCAATCTCATTCATAACCAAAGTTTTCATCTCAGTATCTTTCTGCCTAAGGGTCTGAAGCTTCCTCCTTCCCTTACCCTATTTTTGGTACACATTGGTAACACGTGGCCTAGAATGCCCCGACACATTAGGAACATAACTGCACTAGATAAAATAATTCTTCTCCACCGCTAGCTATCACCAATACCACTAGTATCCATGCCCTGGCCATCCAAATCAGCACCGGTATCCATGCCATGGTCATCCAAATCAACACCACTCGAAGATGGCATGGGATCAGCAACTGACCTCTACACAGGATCAGTACCTAGCTCAACATTGTATTCCGAGGCAGTAAGTCTCAGAATAGGTTCTTATGCATTAATGTCAAAAAAGGAGTCACTATGACGCCTTGCAGCACATTTCCCAATGCGTTTCCTCGGGAGACGAATAAACTGGTCAGCATCTTCTTGACTACTTCCAGTAAAAGGTGAATCAGAAGGGGGCAAATCATCAAAAGAGCTTCTCCCACTGCTACCAACACCATCTTTGCCAACATGAAAAGGGGAATCAAGAGGAGGCAGATCTTCAGAAGTATTTCTCCCACTACCACAAGTAGGAACACTAGGGACAACATGACCTTTGCCATGAGGAGGATTGGAAGGTGTCCCCACTTCTGGCATGCTAGTACCTGCACCAGTCTTCCCATGGTTGCCTCCACGTGCAGGCCTAGTAGCGGGAGCGGATGGGCTAAACCCACCTCGAATAATACCTTCAGTGCTCTCACCAAACTGCCGTTCCATTTCAGCAGCATTGTCTTCTGCCAAAGATGTCCAACCTTGCACAAGGTTAGTCAATAGACCAAACATGCCTGATGCAAAGGTGCCCATCAGATTAGCAACACGTGCTTTCCGCTGCAAAAAAAAGAAAAAAAAAAGAAAAGTTAAATAGAGCATGGCAAGAGCATTGAAAAAGATGCGGTAGTACAAAATAAAATATAAGGAGATGGAAAAAGGGAATAAATACCTCATTGGTACACCTTGGATCAACTGTTGTGTCGATCCACCTCGAAAACCCATCAGCGCCACCGAAAAAATGCAAGTTTATAGCAAACTTAGCTTTGAGCTGCATTAACAAAACAAAATAGGTTAATAACAAGATAAGGTTTAAGCTGCATTTAAAAAATAGTGAGATGACCGAATTATCCCCCAAAATAAAAAGATTGGAGTTTATCATGAGCTAAACACACTAGTGATCCATTGGATAAAAAGAACAAGATTACCTCAAGCTTTCCATATCAATGCTTAGAAGTTGCATCAGCTAATACAACTTTATGGACATTTTCCTTTGACCATTTGTTTATAGCAAATTCACCTTCCAACAGCCGAAGGTCAACCATACCACTAACATCAAGCGAGTAGATGTACAACATCTGAAGACAAAAGTAAAAATAAGCATACTATAAGGACGTACTATAATGTAAACAAAAAAGGATTGAAACAAAAGAAAACACAAAATAAACTATGTTTACCTACAGGAGCAATAGACAACCCCGGGTATAAATTTCACCAGAAAGCAACTCATGAAGTACATCGGCAACAAACTAACACCACTTCATGTTCCTAACATTGTCAATGTTGGTCTATTTAAAAAAAAGATGAATTGGTTAGAAGCAAACAAAAGAAGTTACCCACAGTCAGAATTATAAGTTATCCTTAGGATACAACAGAAGATATCCACACAAGTAGGTAAAAGTCATCCATAGGAAACATTACCACTAAATAACAAAATTAACCAAGAAATAAAACAAAAATGAGAAAGAGGACTCACCATAATAGGATAGCACCTATTGCTAACATTGATACTAATGGTGGGAGAGAGAAGGGTCGACACAAGGTACATAACATATGTCTGCTTGAAAGGATCCCCATGCACCTCCATATCTTTCAATATATTGAACACCCGAGTTCTAGCCGGGGAATGGCCATCGTCGAAAAAAGGGAGGTAGCAAGGGAAGCTTCAACATCAAGATCAACACGATACGGAACATCCACATTCCCAAGAGGTACACCAATAGTACGGCGTACTGATGATACATCCAGCAGGATCCGACCTCGCCTCGGGATAACAAACTTACGAGAATTCTTGTCGTACAACTTTGCAAACCAGAGAATGAGTGGGTTGTGTAGATTGGGACACTTAATATCACGCAGGAGACCAAGATCCATATTCCTCACAACTTCCTTCTGGAAATCGTTCAAATGGTCTTCGCACAACTTAACAAAATTTTGAGGAGATGCATGGTTCCGGACATGCTGTTTTGCAGCAGGTTCTTCATTAACATCGATAACCTCGGCAGCCATACGTTTCCGGCAGCCATACGTTTCTTCCCCATAGCAGAACCTGCATAGCACACTAGAAAATGTGAGATACAAAAAAAGGCAGAAAGCTAAACACTATTCATAACATAAAAGTAACACATGCAGATTCAGAGAAACTACCCACCAATTAACAAGGAAATGACCCACTGCATTTTAGAGAAGTTGCCCCCCTAATTAGCATTCAATATACACAAATTACTTACACATCAGTGACTTATCCACATGGTATAAAAGTGTCAACACCCGGATTTTTAATCCTAGATGCCTGTTATGCCATAAATCGCAATCCCAGGATTACCATTTTTGCGAGACATAACAGATTGAATATCACAGTACATCATCCATTACAAACCATAATAAGGTCTTACACAAATAAAGGATCTCATGATCCAGTCTTAATCAAACAAGCAGGGGAATAATAAGCGTAGTAGTGGGCTCCATCTTCAGGGTCACAGACAATGCTGACGATGGGAGATGATCCTAGTTGTCGTAGCCGTTCTGCTGTCCATCTTTCTGATAGTCCTCCACATAGTCTGGCCACGGGAATAGCCAGGGACAAAGCCATGAGTACTCTTTACGTACTCGCAAACTATCACTAACAAGTAAGGTAGTTCTAGGAGGAATCCTAAGCTCTAAGTTTATTTGCAAAAAGCCAGATTTATCTAAACTGAGTTCAGAAGCAAAGAAAGTTAACTTAAGTGTTCTAAGTCACTTAAGTTGGGAACCTAGTTTTCATATCCACAACCTTGTTGTGGTCAAGTCAAAACCATAGTTCATTTCACAAGTCATTTTGAAAACATATGACGACGGAACAGTATGGCCACACCAACTATCCATGACCACGGATGCGGCTATTCGAATAGTTTGATACTCTATAGAGGTGGTACACTTTCACCATAAAATTCGATACATCCGTCAGGGATAACCCTGAATCATCATACTTAGCATGCGGATAATCAATCATAACCATTCCTTTACACATTCTAGTATAAGCACCTCTCCTATGAGCTTGGCCTCACAGCCATGGCCATCTGCCATCCTGGGCACTGCATACGTGGACATCACCAAGAGGTAGCCTCAGCTCAAACCTCTTCCGCGAGGGGACCCATACTAACGCATATAAACTTCTGGCTAAGCCTTACCCAATTTAGGTGTTGTGGTTGTACGGTAAAATTGGAATGGTATCGCATCCGAACCCAACCATCAGTTTTTATAAAGGGATAAGCCTCATGCCTCAACATTTTCATCATCAAATCCATTTGTGTTTCTCAACACATGTCAAAACATCTCAATAGAATGACTCATCATTCCAAGGTTTTCCTAATCATTTTCACCAAGTATTCCCATCTAAAGTGATCAAGTTTTATGCTTAGCACTAGCCACTAAGTTAAGAGTGTTCACTAATGAGGGATGCTAATCTCAATCTCATGCCATAGAATGACATCTGGTAGGCCTAGTTTTATACTCTTTATGCTATCTATATTAAAAGTAACAAACTTTAGTAAAGTAAAAGAAAGTAAAGCTTGCAAGTAAAACTTGGGATGGGTATAAATCAAAATGTATAACCAAGCACGCCTAATGCATCGTGCTTAGGTCATCTTGTATAATTCTAGCTTGCCAATAATAGCTTGCCTTGATTGGTGCAGTGATTGAAGTTTTCTTCGTCTTCTTCAGGGTAGAACTCCTCCTCCTCATAGACTTGGTCGGTACTATCGTCTATAAATGAATACGGAGTACACAATCACCAAACAATACTTATCTATTGCTATATAGCACACAAAGGCACATACTTGATGATCTAGCATCATCACAATCATCACATGCATTAAAGAACTAGTTTCAATTATTTTATTTGAGAAAAGTAATTTCTACTCATTGAAATTAATTAAGATTTAATATTCTCCAATTAAAATATGGTATCATGGGGACACATGCCATCACCACATATTCTAATACATGGGAATGTGATTTAAAGGATTGGTCACATTTTATAAAGTTTAAGATTGCTATTTAAATGATTTAAAGTGACTAGAAATGCCCTAATAGCATTCTTTTGGTACTAGTCCAATGTCACTGCATGCAAACTTAAATATTTTTACATATTCGCATAGATATTATTAAATGTGATTTTTGAGAGTTGGAATCAACTCAAAAGCTATTATGGTTGATTTTTGAAAAATGTTTGAAGTTACAAAAGTCTCTGCCTTGTTATGTTTGGTATAGATTATATCTAACTCCAAATGATTTGAATCCAACGGTCTTGGATAGATATTTTAATTACATTTCTAGAAAAATTTGAATCATGCAATTTGGTTAAGTAAAACTTTCTAAATTGATTTTTGAATAAGTGGACAGAATATGATTTCAACTTAAAGGGAAAATCAATTATTTGAATTTTCGGGCCAGCAAGAGAAAGCTAACGGGCCGGCCCAGCTACACAGCACAGCGCAGCGCGCGGCTGACAGAGGGGGTCCACTGGTTAGTGACTCATCTAACGCGAAATGGTATCGTTGATTCTAGGCCCTACGATTAGAAGCAAGATCGACGGCTGAGGGTCGTCGTCGACGACGAACAGCTCCGGTGACAAGCTAAACCTAACGCGGTGGTGGGGGTCTCACGGGGCTCACCTGGGCTCCAACTAGGCTCGGCGACGGGGGCGACATGGTAGACAACGGCGAGGCGAGGCATGATCACAACGAGGCTTGGGGTGGTCGCAATCCACAACGCCCTTCTCCTCTAGCAGCGGTGGACTCTGGTGCAATTCCGGAACAGGGGTGCTCTCCTTGCTCCGGGAAGAGGCGTGGGAGGCTTAGTGGTGAGTGGGAAGTCGAATGGTGTGAGGAATGGAGGCTGGGGTGACCTCCTTTTATAGCTCGATGAGGGGACCGAGCGGTGCGGCGGTGAGCTCAACGGTGACGTCGCTACAGGCGGCTAATGGCATGGGCGAGGGCGTAGGACGGTGCGATGCTCCCTGGCGGTTCTCACGGACTTAAAGGCGCGGCGTGGGGCGGCTTGGTTTGGTCTGACGCGTGCGGCGCTCTGAACGGAGGCAGTGGTGTTTGCGGCAACATGCGGCAGCTGCAGGTCGTCTGGCGGTGAACGAGGGTGTCTGTCGGGGTGCTGCGATCATGGCAGGTCTGTGCATGCAAGGGGAGGTCAAGGCGCGGCGCGTGCGAGCTGGTCGGGCGCGGCGCACTGACGCACTCTGGACACGGCACAGAGAGGCGGTGCACGGCAGTGCTAGTGTGGTGCATGGCTCGGTTGGGGCTATGGCCTAGACAGGGGGTGGCAGTAGGCTGTGGCGATGCTAGTGGACATGCTGGTTGTGTGCGGGGTGGTCTGGTGCGAGCTGGTAGTGGTCGGCAGGCGATGACCACTTTCGGGCGGCGCTCCACTATGCCAGCGGCGAAGGGGGGAGCTGGTCTAGGGCTGGGTTAGGCTTAAAGGGAACATGGGAGTAACTAGGGGACAATTTGGTCGATGATCACTGTATGAAACAATGAAGCTAGGCTAGGGATTATTCTGTGCATGCCAAGTGTTTGATGAAATGGCCGCATGAAATTTATTTTTGAATTTTTGATTCAAATTTTTTGAGTGATCTTAGATTAAGCTTGAGAGACTAGGTTTGCTTGGATAAGTCAAGGTGAATTCATTTGATGGGTTTTTGGAAAAGTGTGATCTTAGCACATACACTTGATTCAATTTTCAATTGTTCTTTAAATTGATTTGCTAGATGTTTTTGTAAGTTTATAAAGTGGGCCTTGATACATCTTTACATGGTCTAGCAAGGGGTGAAGAGAAAGAGAAATGTTTCTGTTAGAATTTTTTTCCTAGGAACACCTAAAGTGGCCTAGTGGTTTAAAATGGTCAAAATAACCATTTGCCTTATTTAATCTTATTTGATTTCTTTCTCTTTGGATTTTGTTTGTAAATAATCTAGATGATGTGACATTCACCTTTAAACCATTTCATATCATTTAGAACAATCAAGCATGGCATATACACTCAATTCTACACTAATGCAAACACACATGCATTCATATGCTTTTTCTTAATAATTTTTTTGTTAACCCTAAATTGGGTGATTAGAACTTTGATAACCTTAATTAAAGTTTTGGGGTGTTACAAAAAAGAAGCTACCCACCAACTCACACCGTAAGTCCGTAACTACCCATTACTGCTCATATAGGTTATCCTATAATTTAGTTACACTTATCAGGTACAAACCTATCTCCCAAACAACAAAATCTAAAACAAATGACGCCAACATGAACACACAAAAAATAACAGCACCATCACTCACAAAACATCAGTGACTGTGCCTACTGAAAACATAATGGGCCCAGTAAAACTACCACTATCAAACCTCTTATCACACATAAACTCTAACGCCTAACACAAAAACACACTAAAACCCTAACCACACATCCAACATCAACAATAACACCACTAGAACTGCACGGGGAACCCGAAAATGTACAGGAACATCACATGCACAGCAAAACGGCGCCGAGACAAACGTGGAGGAATTTCAAAATCGTCGGTAGCGAGTACAAATTAGAGACAAGCGGGGGAAATCGAGGGTCCAAATCGCAGCGCAAGTGATTCTATCACAGCCGAAAACAACAGAAATCACTACGCCGCTGGCTAAAACGCCTCGCTACCACCTGTAGATACAAGAAGAAGTAGACGCATTTCCGGCGTGGATTAGCATCACCGGAAGGGATTGAGCGGGGGCTGAGAAGGAGGTACCTCAGGGAAGGTCGGAGACGGCCGAGAATGCGCCGGAGAATCACCGGGACGGGGGGGTTCGGCGGAGCAGCGAGCCGGAGCGGAGGAAGGAGGAGAGAGGGACGGGAGCGAGAGCGCGCAGGAAATCCCGAAACGGTCGGCGTGTAATGACGGAGTGCGCGAGGTGGGGCCCCAGGGTGTGCGCCTGTTCGAGCGAGACAGTTTCCCTTCGACGTCACATGAGTTGATCCAGACTGCGTGATTTTGATCCGACGAATACAGGAGACGTGCCGTTAGCTAACAATCCCGCGCAAATCTGGGACGTCAGCTGGCGATCGGACGGAGGACGCGCGCCCGCTGGAAGAAACACCCGACGGGCCAGCTGTATAGATTTGGCAAAAAAAAAATGAACAAACGAAATGACAGCAGAGTTAAAAGGACAACCCAGACAGAAAAATCAAGAAAGAAAACGGTAATTTCTGCGGGGAAAATTACCCTCGCCCTTTTCTTCTCCGTGGAAAATGACCGCCGTGCTTTATGCTACGCTCTTGCTCCATTCCACTCTAGTCCTGCGCCACCGCATCGCCGCCTCCTCCGCCGCCGCCACCACCCCCTCTCCCGCGACGCTCTCGCTAATCTCCATGCGCGCCTCATCGGCGGCGGCGGCTTCCCCTCGACGTTTCTAGATGGGCCCCTCCTCTCTCCCACACTTCCCATCATCTTCCTCCATCGCCCGCGATGCCGCCGCCTCCGCTTCCCTCTCCGCCTTGCTCCCACTCCCACCACTCCCCTCTCCGTCTCCCTCCCACGTAATCCTCTACTTGCAGCAGATAGAGCACCGGGCCGCTGCAGTCGACTTGGTACGCAAGCGCCCGGTTCCCGACCTCTACCTGCCGCCGCAGTGGCACGTCATGGGGGACTTCTCCGACGTGACCGCTGCCACGGGAGGATCAGCGGTGCTGCAGATGATGCTATTGTTTCCGGTAGCATGGCCCTCGCGGCAGCAGAGGAGGCAGAGCGACCAGGATCTGCGGACGTTCCTTCTGCGGTGCTCCGACGACCTCGACGAGGCGCAGAGCGCGTTACAGGAGATCGCCAAGCTGGCCACCCCCTTCCGTACCTCTACTCACAGGGTCTCCGCCTACTCCGCCGAGGCCATGTCGGCCCGCCTTTCCGCGGCGGCCTCCCACCTTGACATGTCTCGCATCGCCGCCGCGTTCCAGATGTTAAACGCCATCAGGCCCTTCCTCAAGTTCTCCGATTTCAAGGCGAAGCAGGCCATCCAGGAGGAGTTTGAGGGCGAAGATCCTGGGCACGTTTTCCACCTCCACATCATGATCATGCAGGGGCTCGAGTTGCTGGGTCCCATTCACCGTGCTCGAGTTCCCAGGGTCAGGCTCACCGTGCTCGGCGCGTCCACGGAGGCGCTCGAGGTGACTGGAAAGGCCGGGAACCTTGAACCAGACAAGTTGAGTGTGGGCACGCGGCGCCGTGAGACCGTTGCCGTCCACTGGCTCCCCCACCCGATCTACGCCGCCATGGTCTGCAAGACGCTATGCCTCATCGAAAGGTACTGGAATATGATTTGCTGCTTCCCTTGACAAATGAATCTTCAAATGCTTCACTTAGAAATGTCAGTCATATACTCGTATACTATGAACACAATGGTAGTCGTACGTACTAGTCCAACTCTGCCATTGATTGACTTAGTGGCTATCGAACATGAAAAGGTGGCGTTTGGGAGCTCTAGAAGTTTTTCACTATGACCAATCTTTTATGCTATATTCCGTGATCTTTGGTGATACAAACAACATACTACTCTACTGCAAGTATATCAGTTCCATTTGCTTCGAGAAAAAACATGGTAGAGCGAGCTAAAAGTTCTTGCCATCATGACCCACTTTTTCATGTTCTAATATGCGTGAGTCTCGGTTTCAATGGAACATGGTTATTATACTTGATGAACTATGCTCTAGGTTTGTGTTGAATTAATTAATCTGAAATGACTGAGTATGATATATGAGTCTAGGTTTCTGTTAACTTAACGTAATTAGAACTCGGTTTTTCTGCTGTAACGGTGGGGTCTATAATTTATTTGTACAGTACGGACTAACATTTTTTTACATGTTTACAAACATGGAAATCATGCCTGCCAAGCGTGTAGTAAACTCATAACAAATGGTTTTAAATTCCCTAAACACTTAAACACCCGTAAATGAAGTGTTTTAGTAGTTCATACAGGTAGATCAGAGCTCATGGTGGACACCCGGAAAAGGTCTTATTGTGGAAACGGACATTCCAGAAGCCAGATGGCGTGAGATGCGTCCTTGAGTGCCCAATTTAGTGTCCTAAATTCGCCCAACTCTATATAATCAACGTTATAGTTCATTTCAAAATAGTACAAATACAAATGTTCTTATGTGCTGACTTACTAGAGATGATGGTTGCTTGATACCGAATCAACATGTTCTTCATTAAAAAATCAACATGGTTTTAATCCTGAAGCAAAACTGATAATCAGCATTGTACGAATTTTGAGCATATCTAGTTGATTACTTCAGCAGTCCCCGTTCCTCCCGTGTCACCCCTGCCTAGAGATACAAGTTTAGAACCTTTAGGATACCCTCTATTTCAGTCTAGTTCAAACAAATGAACTAGTTTTCTTAAAAAGTGATGATTAATGAAAATGTAGATCATTTTTTTGTACTAGAGAGGGTAGAGGGTACCCTAGAGGTTACCCATTTGCATCCTTACCCCTGCCTGGGTGGCACCGAAGGCCACCCACCGAACCCTAGCACCACCACCCTTAAGCCGATCTCCTGCCATTGCCGCTGCTGGCATTGTATGTAGTCTGTCTTTTTGTCGTTTTAGCTGTCGCTGCCAAGACTATGAATTTGGTATTTTTTTTGACTCGGACATGATATAATTAGATACAATATGATTTGAACAGTTAGGTGCTAGGAGTAGTAAACTTTGTGCAACCCGTGACTTATAAACTTTGTGTCACTTAGCAATAAATTAATAAAGGTTGTATGCATCGATTGATGCAGAGGCTGGGTTCGCCCCATTTCGAAAGAAAGGTGCTAGGAGTAGTTTATTGTGGCCATAATTTTTCCAAAAAACAACGAGGTATTTCTTGGGGCTCTTTCATGGTTGTGATGAAAAGGGCTGCTTCCCAGTTTGATAGACATGAAAGATGAATCACTCTACCTGTGTGTTTGATAAAACTCATTATCAGATGTACTTGATAAAAAAGAACCACTTTCGGTGATAGTTTGATGCATACTACTCTACTTTGTGCAGCTTTTTTGATGTTTATTTTGAATGAACATGCAACAAATGTTCCCATAAAATTTCCTTTTTGATCGGTGGTGTTTTGCCAAAATAGATGTATGGTAGATCATAGGGGAACAATACCTCCCGTTCACATTACTTTTACCATTCTGGAGGTTGTTGGATAGTATTGTTTTAATTCCTGGAACAGATAAACAAACTATTCAATATTATTAAGTACTGATATGCTGCTCTTTGCTGAGATGTTAATCAACAAATGCATCATCAATGAAGTGAGTAATCTAGCTGGAGATAGAGTTTAAGTGCTTCAAACTGGCAATGTCGCAAAACAAGTTTATTCATGACTTGGCCGCATTTGGAGAAGACGGGCAGAATAAGGTCATGGTTTAGCTGAGGTCCTGTCTGGTTGGACTTGAACTAACCCTGTGATGGATTGTATTTTGCCTGATCCTTAATAGAACTCTCTTTTTTCCCCTGCAAAACAAAAGAAGATGTGCAGTTCGTTGCTGAAGCTGAACCAATGAAATATTTACTTTTTTTTTTCGAAATGGGGAGCATAGCCCCAGTGACATATTTACTAGTCCCCTCACTGACCTTTCAGCAATTTTTTGATGTATTGCTAGATCCTGTGGAACTTCTTATCTTGATGAAACAGACAGCTATCGTGTAGTTGTTCTGGGTTCGAGTTACTTCCATGAATATCCAACCAATACTGGTCACTATGGAAACGTTTTGGACGAGCCAACTTATTTTGAAGATATGATAGTTAGCAGGTAGGTTTTCTGTTATAGTGCTTTACCCCTATTGTATGTTTTTCTGCACTACATACATTGAACAATCAGTGGAGAATTTATGTAATCGATTTGTTTGCAAATTTACAATTTAGGTACAAGATCAGTGATCAACGAGAGACACAACATGAAAAGAAATGGGCTTTACAAAAGCAGGATGGTGGTGAGGAAGAGGTAATGTCCATTTGGAAACTTCGCCTTTGCCTTAATACTGCCTATTTGCTTGGTTAAATCTCCCAAAGGAATCCTGGATCGAGTGCAACACCCCGCTTGGATTTATGAAGTATTCAAATACTTACACTCTTGGATGCATACAGGAAAGACAGAAAGACAAAACTATTTGTGATTTGGATGACAAAGGAGGATATGAACTCCCTGAGGTAATAGTTAGTTGTTTGGTCAGTTTTCATTTTTTTCATAGCACAGACAATCTAGTATCATGTAAAATCTTCCCAGGTTTGGCTAGGAAAGAAAAACATGGAGAAGCATAAGAAAAAGGAGAAAGCTAAGGATCATTTGTTCACTGCATTAAAGGTTTGCCGTTATTTATTTCATATTGTCTCACGGGGAATGTCAACATTGCCTTCGAGATGTCTATTAAGTTTACTAAACATTGTCCTTAGGATGTCTCTTAAGTTTACTAAACGTTACCTTCCTGAAATTGAATTCATGGCTTATACACTGATATTCATATTAACTGTTATGAGTAACACGGAATTGCTAACTTTCTCGCACTTAACACTTCATATTGGATGCAGCATACCTGAAATTATGATGATACAATAACAGCTGAATTATACAAGTTATAGACATTTTATTATCTGCTTTGCCATTAGATATTTGTATGATATTTTCAGTTCTAGTATTTGACTGTATAATACTTTTATAAGTGTATTTGTCTCAAGTTAATTCGTGTCAAAATCATGTCATCATTGACATCTATATCAAACAACAGGTGACTGGGATAAGGAACTACAGCAGATATTTTCTTCTCCTTCTACTGTTTTGTACTTTGGCCACTGCCGTTGATTCTTCTTCAAGGAATGGAAGTTCCCGACAAGGTTTCTGTCCCAAACCAGATGTAATGCCTTTTCTACTCCCACCTCATGAAACTGTATGCCCTGTACTGGACATATCTTCAGTGCATTGGACACATTCGAAGCGTGTTGGACCGCAGGAGTCTGAACAAAGGTCTGTCTTATCATATGATTGATATATATGTGCCATTTACTGACAAATATTTGGTAGTTATTGTTATATGTTGATCCAAATTCTACAAAGTAGAGGCCAACTTCTGACGGAGCGGAGCGAGGCCCGTCGCCGGAGGCTTGGGCCGATGCGGATATACTTCTTGTAAGCCGCCGGCTGGGACAAGTTGCATCTGAGAAATCCCCAGCGTTGTGTAAACACTCTCTGTTATAGTGAAGTTTCGCTGGCTGGCGCCCGTGGTTTTTCCCCTCTCTTTGTTGGAGAGGGTTTTCCACGTTAAATCTGTGTCCCCTTGCTGTGATTTTGTTTTCGTTCTTCGTTATTTACTTGTCGCAAATCTAACAAGTGGTATCAGAGCCCCAGGTTCTAATCTAGGATTTGCGACATGTCGTCATTGAAGTTCGATCTACCGCAGCTGTACTACTCCACAAGATTCTGCTTGTGGCAGGTGAAGATGCGGGCGATTCTCGCCCAAACTTCAGATCTGGATGATGCGCTGGATGGATTCGGGGAAAAGGATGCTAAGAGCTGGTCTGACGAAGAGAAGCGGAAGGACCGTAAGGCTTTGTCTATGATTCAACTTCATCTATCCAATAATATTTTGCAGGAAGTCTTGAAAGAGAAATCTGCTGCTGCCCTTTGGGGGAAACTGGAATCGATCTGCATGTCAAAGGATCTAACCAGTAAGATGCATGTGAAGATGAAGTTGTTCTCGCATAGATTGCAAGAAGGTGGATCGGTAATGAATCACTTATCTCTTTTCAGAGAGATTATTTCTGATTTGCAATCTATGGAAGTAAAATATGATGATGAGGATCTAGCTCTATTACGCTTATGCTCGTTGCCTAGTTCTTATACTCACTTTCGTGATACAATGTTGTTGAGCCGTGATAAGATAACCCTTGATGAAGTGCAAGATGCCCTCAAACAGAGGGAAAAGATGAAATCTATGGTGCAGGCAGATGGGGCGTCTTCCAAGGCTGAAGCTCTGCAGATTCGTGGCAGGACCGATCAGAGATTTAACAACTATGGCAACCGAGATAAGAGCAAAGACGGCAGAAGTCGTTCGAAGTCCAAGGGAAAGGACAAGTTCTGCAGGTATTGTAAGAAATCTAATCATGTTATTGATGATTGTTGGAAGCTGCAGAATAAGGAGAAAAGGAACGGTACTTACCAACCGAAAGATAAGGATCAAGGTAATGGTAAGGCTGCTGTTGTTTCTGGTGATAGTTCTGACTGTGAATGTTTAGCCGTTTTTGCTGCTTGTGCATCTCGTGATGATGAATGGATTCTTGATACTGCATGTTCGTTTCATATTTGCTGTAACAAAGATTGGTTCAGTTCATATGAGTCTGTGCAGACTGGAGATTTTGTACGTGTGAGGAATGACAACCCATGCCATATTGTTGGAGTTGGATCTGTTAAGATCAAGACACATGATGGCGTGACGCGTACGTTGAATGAGGTGAAGCACATACCAAGCATGGCCAGAAATCTGATCTCCCTGAGTACCATGGACGTTGATGGATACAAGTACGCCGGTGGGCGTAGGTTGTTAAAGGTATCGAAAGGCTCTCTTATTCACATGATAGGTGATATGAATTCTGCTAAGTTATATGTTCTTAGAGGTAGCACTTTGCCTGGTATTGCTGCTGCTGTTACTGTTAATGATTCTGATGATTGTGGTAAAACAAATCTGTGGCATATGCGTCTTGGGCATATGAGTGAACATGGCATGGCAGAATTGGTTAAGAGAGAGCTGATTGATGGTTGCAACTTGGGTAAGTTTCAGTTCTGTGAGCACTGCGTTTTTGGTAAGCATAAAAGAGTTAAATTCAATGCTTCCGTTCATACCACCAAAGGCATATTAGATTATGTGCATGCTGATGTATGGGGACCTTCCCGTAAGACTTCTATTGGTGGTGCTAATTACATGCTTACTATTATTGATGACTACTCAAGAAAAGTGTGGCCATATTTTCTGAAACACAAATCTGATGTTTTTGATGCTTTTAAGAAGTGGAAAGTTATGGTAGAAAAGCAAACTGAAAAGAAGGTAAAGGTACTACGTACTGATAATGGTATGGAATTCTGTTCTAATGAGTTTGAGGAGTTTTGCAGTAACGATGGTATGATCAGGCACCACACCATCCCTTACACTCCTCAGCAGAATGGCGTGGCTGAGCGCATGAACAGAACCATCATCTTGAGGGCTCGCTGTATGTTGTCCAATGCAGGTATGCATAGACGTTTCTGGGCTGAAGCAGCCAACACAGCGTGCTACCTCATCAACAGGTCACCTTCTATTCCACTTGAGAAGAAAACTCCCATTGAGGTATGGTCAGGTTCGCCTGCTGATTATTCACAGTTGAGAGTTTTTGGTTGCACAGCTTATGCTCATGTTGATAATGGAAAGTTAGAGCCTAGAGCTGTTAAGTGCATATTCCTTGGTTATGGTTCAGGAGTTAAGGCATATAAACTATGGAATCCTGAAACTAAAAGGATTTTGTTGAGTAGGAATGTTGTTTTCAATGAATCCGTTATGTATCATGACAGCTTGCCATCAGATCCCTCTCCTGTTGCTATTGGAGAGGAGGGAGTTCGTGTGCAGGTGGAGCACCTGCAGAAAACTGTTGATAATAATGTTGTTGTTGATGATACTCATGAGTAAAATATTGATGATGATGTTGTTCAGCACTCACCTACTGTTTTGCAGCAGCCACAAGAATCTATTGCTGCTGATAGACCGAGGCGTAACATAGTTCCACCTCGTCGTTTAATTGAAGAGTGTAATCTTGCT
Organism: Avena eriantha; assembly: GCA_910589775.1. NCBI lineage: Eukaryota > Viridiplantae > Streptophyta > Magnoliopsida > Poales > Poaceae > Avena > Avena eriantha. The sequence goes on from OU342742.1 coordinate 504,794,519, forward strand.
CATTATGCTTTGAGTTGTGCTGAACAGGTGGAGCATGATACTGAACCTGCTACATACAATGAGGCTATTGCATCCGTTGACCGCGAGAAGTGGGTTTCTGCTATGCAAGAAGAGATGCAATCGCTTGATAAGAATGGCACATGGGAAGTTGTGCGCTTGCCTAAACAGAAGAAGGCTGTCCGCTGTAAGTGGATATACAAGAGAAAGGAAGGTTTGTCTCCTAATGAGCCTCCAAGGTTTAAGGCAAGGTTAGTAGCAAAAGGTTTTAGCCAGATTCCAGGTATTGACTATAATGATGTTTTCTCTCCGGTTGTGAAACATAGCTCTATTCGTACTTTCTTTGGTATTGTTGCTATGCATGATCTTGAGCTTGAGCAGCTAGATGTAAAGACTGCTTTTCTGCATGGTGAACTGGAGGAGAAGATTTACATGGACCAACCTGAAGGGTTCATAGTTCCTGGAAAAGAGGATTTTGTGTGCAAATTGAAGAGATCGCTTTATGGTTTGAAGCAATCTCCAAGACAGTGGTATAAAAGGTTTGATTCATTTATGATCTCACAAGGTTTTAAGAGATCTCAGTTTGATAGCTGTGTTTATATAAAGTTTGTTAATGGGTCACCTATTTACTTGCTGTTATATGTTGATGATATGTTAATTGCTGCCAAGAGCATGAAAGAAATCACTACTTTGAAGGCACACCTAAGTAGTGAATTTGAGATGAAAGATCTTGGTGCTGCTAAGAAAATCCTAGGTATGGAAATTAAACGGGACAGAAAATCTAGGTTGTTGTTTCTTAGTCAGCAAAGTTACGTTGAGAAAGTTCTTCAACGTTTTAATATGCATGATGCAAAGTCAGTTAGTACTCCTGTTGCTCCTCACTTTAAATTGTCAGCATTGCAATGTCCTAGTTCTGATGAAGATATTGAGTACATGTCTCGAGTTCCTTATTCTAGTGCTGTTGGTTCCTTGATGTATGTCATGGTTTGTTCTCGCCCTGATTTATCATATGCTATGAGTTTGGTGAGTCGTTACATGGCTAATCCTGGTAAAGAACATTGGAAAGTTGTTCAGTGGATTTTCAGGTACCTTCGTGGCACATCCAACGCTTGCTTGAAATTTGGCAAGACTGGTGAGGGACTCGCAGGCTATGTGGATTCAGATTTTGCTGCCGATTTGGATAAGAGGAGGTCCCTCACAGGTTATGTGTTCACGGTAGGTGGATGTGCCGTGAGTTCGAAGGCAACGCTGCAACCAGTTGTTGCTTTATCTACAACCGAAGCAGAATATATGGCTATTGCTGAAGCTTGCAAAGAGTCTGTTTGGTTGAAAGGTTTGTATGCTGAGCTTTGTCAGGATGATTCTTGCATTAACCTGTTCTGTGACAGTCAAAGTGCTATTTACCTTACTAAGGATCAGATGTGTCGCCCCCCGCAGTACGGATCGTTGATGACCTAGGTTACCACCGCTATATATACTTCTTGTAAGCCGCCGGCTGGGACAAGTTGCATCTGAGAAATCCCCGGCGTTGTGTAAACACTCTCCGTTATAGTGAAGTTTCGCTGGCTGGCGCCCGTGGTTTTTCCCCTCTCTTTGTTGGAGAGGGTTTTCCACGTTAAATCTGTGTCCCCTTGCTGTGATTTTGTTTTCGTTCTTCGTTATTTACTTGTCGCAAATCTAACAGTTATATGGTTCATTATTTACATTTTCAGGGACATCACATATATCTGTCCAACTATTGTATTTCTTATTTCACTATTCGCCTGCTCAGGTCCATGGTAATTCTCCTCCAAATCAATGTTTGAAAGTTGCTACATTAACATTTCTGCTTTACATTTGGTATAGGATATAACAAGCATTAGTTGTTTATGATGATTTTGTAACATACTAGTTGTATATTTATCTCTTTACTCAAAAGTGTAAAACACACTTACTCCTGTGTTGTGTTGTAGGATGTCAATTTCCAATTTGGAGCCAGTTGAGGGAAAAGTTCATAAATTTCTTTTCTTCATCAGAATAAAGCCCGTGAGAATGTGGTATTGCACCCTGGCTGTGAGTGTAAGTTACTATGTGTCGATGATAGCACATGGAGTAATGCTAAAATCTGACCAGAGCTGTGGAATTTGGGTTCCAAACGCAATTTACTGCTCCATATTTCTGTCACTCGTCGCATATTTATGTTATCGAGAAAAGAGGACATTTCAGGTAGACACCCTTAATATGAAATACTAGCTTACTACTTAAGATTATGTCTTTGATGTACTTGCACAATTCATTGTTTTTATACACCTTTTAATTTTGTCTGTTGTACATATAGGTAAACAATGTGGTTCATGCGTTGACATGTTCATGCTGCATCATTGGTGCAATTTCTATTGGTGTACTACACGTGGTTTTGGTAGAGCTCCGCCCAGAAAAGTTCGACCAGATATTCTATTTTGAGAAGATCGCACTTTTCTGGTTGGTGGTAATGTATGTATTTCGGGTTTTCACAATGGTAAGAAAAAACTGATATCCTTTTTACTGGAATCTCTTCTGACATGTGTTGTTATTTTCTATTTTGACAATCAGTAGTGTTAAACCTATGAAGAGGTAATTTGCCACACCTCGAGCCATCCAGTAAACCACACGTAGGTAGTTGGAGGAAATATGGGATGCAGGAAATTCGGTACCATAACCAACCTAAAAGCTCTACCCTAGGTGGTTTTGGATTAATCTTTCAATTACTTAATGCAACATATATATAAGGATTGCCACTTCCATGAACTCACAACACTAGTTGGCCTAGCAAAACGAACATGCTCCCCTTTCTCCATGCACCAAAAACTAACACACGGCCCATCCCATGCTAGAACCACTCACTGGTCTGTGTGCGCGCGTGCGCTTGCGTGCGGTTACATTAATTCAGTACCATTTATCAATTGCTAGTTGTTTTTTTTAACAATTTCATATGATATATTGCAGGAACATACACCATACAATGCTTTCGTGAATATGCTGTCTGCCTTAATTCCGGTGTCTTTGCTTTGGTGTGATGAAATAAATGATTGGCATAGATATATTGTAATTGGCAGCTCTGTGGGCAGAACTGTTGAGTGTGTTGCTTGGGTCATCTGGTGGATGATTGGATGGAATCCCTTAATTGCCATAGAGCCTGTGAATCCCTGAAGTAAGTACAGGCGTTTATTATGTAATATGTTTGGTGTCATGACATGTTCAGTCTCGCAACCCTACAATACTGAAATATGCCATTTTCCGTGCTATACAACAGACTTGTTTTGCTCTACTTCTCTCCATGACTATTTATTATTATACTCGCCCTCTCCTCTCCAGTTCTCTTCCGCTTTTTTTTTGTTCTGCGATCTGTTACTTTTGAGTGCAACCTCACCCTTTTATGCTTAAATATCTTTCTTCTGCATATTGCTACATCTGTTTCAGTTTCAGTGTTATTTCGGTAACTGAGACACCCATGTGTTGCCTTTATTTGACAGAGCAGATGTCCTTCTGAGGTAATTGCTACTGTGAAGATAAGTAAATAGGTGAATGGTAAGTCTACAAATCTCACTGATTCAGGCTGGAAAAGAATGGTATCGAAGAGCTCGAGATTTTGACCTTACAGTCATTGGGGTCAAATTTTGCTTATACTCGCTTAACATTACATAAAGGATCGAGTAGCCTTTATCATTCATATATTTGCTTGTCCTCCCAAACATCATCTAAAATAGGTAAAAAGTTAGCAGAAAACTTCAGCTTCTTTTGGATATCTTGTTGCAAACTGCAGAACAGTGATGCTGAATGATTCTAGAGACTGCTCATATTTATCTGCTGAGCTGTTGCGTGAATGAATGTGTGGACATGTATGAATGTTGTGTTCGCCATGCTGTATGAACCTGACAGAATTTCAGCTTTATGCCCGCGTAATCTATCGAGCCCTCTTAGAGCATCTCCACCAATCGGCGCCCCCAGGCTGTTTCCCAGCCCCCAGCCGGTGATTTCGATGGAAAAAATGACACAAATGTCACACAACATATTTTTATCATATAGTTCGACATAAAAATCAATAGAAAGCAAATAGTTCAACAAAGCAAGCTCATAATTTAACAAGTTATGAAACATAAATTGACACACATCAAACTAGGTGTTTTCTTTGCGTCTCCCTAGGTGCTCCAGCATATCCTATTTTAGTTGTTGATGCATATGCGTCTCGAATCTCCTAACGCATAGAGAGAAAGGTAGCTCATGATGTCGGAATCTCGTGATCAATAGTTGCAAGAGGATCCTGTCTGAAATATGGTCAGTGTCAATCATCAGCTCGTCCAGCTCACTCTGAATGATCATGTTGTCCAAGATTACACAGACATTCATCACCTCCCACATTTGAGATTTCGACCAGGTTAGAGCGGGGTACCAGGCAACAAAAAGCCGAGTTTGGAGCACACCAAACGCCCACTCGACATCCTTCATGCAAGATTCTTACTCCTTGGCAAAGTTGGAATTCTTGCCCAGAATAGGGTTTGAGATAATCTTCACAAATGTTAGAGCATTCCACTCGTCCCTCTTATAGCCCCCCAAACCGGTTATGGGGGCGCCAACGCAAAAAATCGCGCCCAGCTGTGCCCCCCATTCTGGTTTTGGCACCGTCTTTCATCCGACGCCCCAGGAAAACCCAGCGCAGGGAGGCTAGCGAGGGCGCCGAATGGAGCAAAATAAGTGCGAGGGCCAACCCTGTCGGCGAGACGCCCCCGACATTCCCTCCAAAACATTAATTTCCCTCCATTTTATCCTCCATATCACCTCGTTTGTCCCCACCTGGCCGCCCACTCACACCATTTCCCCCCTCCAACTATCTGCGCTCGCCATTTTCCCATGGCATCAAAGAGGAGGTACGTCACTCCTCGATTAGCCGACGCGGCCAACGCCGTTGACGCCACACCGAAGAAGAGGGGGAAGGCCGAGAAGTAGAAGCCGGAGGGGCAACGCTGAGTGGGAATTCGACCTCCAGCACCACAAGGTGGAGAATGCTAGCCGCCGACAGAGGGAGTTAAAGGCGAGGCAACGAAGGGCTTTGGAGGCGCAGTCGGCCATGGCACAGAGGGCTGTGATGATGGCGGGGATGGTGGTGTCGGCAGCACCTCAAGCTGGCCAGTTCATCCCGGTGCACGGGAGAGCCAAAGAAGTGTCTCCTCGCCCCTCCATCAACCTCGTATCTAGCGCAAGTGGCCGACTTCCCATAAAACCAAGTTACACCGCAACTCTCTTGCTTCTCGCTGGGTCTCCATGAGTTCGGTCCTTTGGGCAGATTCACCACCATGGATCTGAGCTATGGAAACACTGGATCTCCAGCACTCCATCACCGCTGTTCAATGGCGCCCCTCCACCTCACGCCCGCTTCCATCAGTTCGCCATAGGCATCAGCAGCCGGGGTGCCCATGGGCCATTCAACAGAATGCCTGATGCCATCGACATAATGGCCGACCTCATCAATGGGGGCTCGTAGTACGCCTACACACAGGAGAAAGCTGAGGAATACGCTGACAAGGAGGATGGCGATGGGGAGCCGTGGGAAAACAAGTCCTACTCCTACATGGAGGCCGAGCCCGCCGAGGGGAGGTGGAGGTGGAGGTGCCTGTGGCCGATCTGAAAGGGAAGAAGAAGGCGGACATGGCCACCGTGGCCGAGAAGAAGAAGAAAGCAGGGATCTGCAGACCGAAGTGGAGCTCGAGGGAGGACGAGTGCCTCACTGAGGCATGGAAGACAGTGAGCATCGACCTTTTCACTGACACCAACCAAAACGATGACAACTACTGGAAGAGGGTGAAGGCGGCATACAACGAGAATCGACTATTGGAAGAGGGTGAAGGGGTGGTGCGTCGATCAGCGCATCACCATCATGTCTAATAATAGAGTTTGCTTGGCGACAGTGACTCCGGCAGCAGAGACCCCCCATCGATTGAGGCTCCACCGACGACAGCTACCCCGCCATCAGCTACCCTAGAGGAGGTGCCTTCTACCCTGATGGATGACCCCGCCATCTGATTTCCTTGGCTATGTAATGTGATGTCGGACGACATGCACCTTTTTTTGTTTGCTAGACTTTGATTTACAACGATTTGCGACGAGCGATCATTGAGACTATCTGATCGGTTTATAGGCGCCAAAACTATGTGATCAGCAGTTTGTTATGTTTGAATTTGTTAACCTATTTGGGGCGTGTTTGGGGGTTGCGGCTGGGAGCCAGCACATCCCAATTGACGAACTGGCACCGATGCCCCCCATAAGGCCATCCGCCAGACATTGTATGGGGAGGGAGTGGAGATTCTCTTAGACCATCTCGGATAGATGTCATCTACCAAGTAGTATCCCGTGTTGTAGTAGTGCCCATTAATCACATAGTCCACTGGGGGAGCATGGCCTTCAACAAGCTTAGCGAAGAAATTTGAGCACTGCAAGACGCTGATGTCACTATGAGATCTTGCCATACCGAAGAAGGCATGCCAAATCTAGAGATCCTGATCAGCCACTGCCTCAAGTATCACACTTCAATCTCCTTTGTGGTCTATGTACATTCCTTGCCAAGCAAATAGATAGTTCTTCCATAATGCATGTAGTCAATGCTTCCAATCATCCTAGAAAATCCTCTAGCTTCATTATGTTCTAGGATTCGAACAATGTCTTCAACATTAGGTTATCTCAAGTTTGTTTGTCCAAAAAATGGCACCACTACCATGTAGAACTTGTACATGCACTCAATGGTGATGGTCTCGACCATGTGTAGGTATTCATCTTAGGTATGACCGGGATCTCTGTATGCAAGCATCCTCAAAGCGACCGTGCACTTCTGGAGTGAGAAAAATCCTGCTGTGCTAATGCAATCCTTCTTGCAAATGAAGTAGGTGTTGAACTCCCAGATGGCATGCACAATCTTGATGAAGATCTTCCAAATTGAAATAGTGCTGAAATATGGTCTCCCGTGCAACAGATTATTGGCGAAGTAGTCAATGTACAACATATACACTACAAAAATACCTCTCCCATACCCGACGAATTTTTGGGCGGCATAAGCAAAAAAGAACTGGCAAAGGTTGGTGTCATCGGCTTGAAGACAAGTACGCCATGAGGGGGTCGTCGAGGCATGGGAAAAGGTGGGGTGTGAGACGTACGGTTGTCTAGAACAGTGAGCACGCAAACTTACCTAGGTTCAGATCCGATTGTGGTGGACGGATCCTACTCCTACTAGCAATCGAGTATATCGGTAGAGTTGGAAGTACAATATATTAAAAGAGCTGGTTTTGCCTGTGCGAGTTGAGGTTATGGTGTTGTGGTTGTGCCTTAAAGGCTGGTCCCTAGGAAGGCTTATATAATCATCTGGCCTAGGGTTTATAGGAGAGTCCTATCCGCCTACAATACAGAGTTGGTACAAATTACATCTTGGACTACAAGTATTCCTACAGGCCTAAGTCGGTAAGTCTTCTTGGGCCTTCCCGTAGCCGAATGGGCTTCCATCTTCTCTCCCTGACTGGGCCGCTCGTGGAGCATAGCTCTAACCCAGAAGTGGGACACCCTGGTTAGTGATTCATCGTGGGTATACCTAGAAAGTATATCCCCAATAGTAGCCCCCAAAAGCCTCCAAGATCCAAAGTCAGATTCCATTGTCTTGCTTGAGAATTCTTCGGCTGCCGAATCTTGAAGGGTTCCTTAAACTTCAAAATGAAAGCATAGGATCCAATTCATGAGAGAGTCAGATTGTTGGTGAGTTATTTGCATTTCCACGCTCGATTCAAAGTGATCCGGTACATAACCCGACAACTTTTCAGGTCATGTCACATCACTCACAATTATCCTATCAGCGTGACCGTTGGTGGGTTCCATATTGCACAGAACCGAGGCGTCGTTTCAAGGCAAACATAGAGATCAGTGCGGTAGAGGCTTTGCAAGGAAGCTTCCCCTCCCATTTCGTGACGCGTGGCGGAAATCCGGCGTTGCATATGGATTATAAGAGGGAAAAAACCTCATTTTCTTCTACACCACTACTCCAGTCCTTCTTCTTCCTCGTGACTCCTTGCACCTCGCATCTCCCTCCCTTTCCTCCACCAAATCAACAAGCAACACCCATTTTTGGTCAACCTCTAACGAGATGGCCGATGCATCTATTGCGTCGAGCGCGACGTCGTGATCATCCATGAGACAGGAGAGGAAGTATCGTGAGATTTGGATCCCTAGATTCATGAATGGCAATAAGCTCAAGTACATGGAGGATGAAGGTTATCCCTGCATTGGCTCATGGTGTTGGGGATATACTTTCCGGGTATACCCACTATGACTCGCTGACCAGGGTGGCCCACTTCGGGTTAGAGCTATGCTTCACAGGCGGCCCAGGTAGGGAGATAAGTTGGAAGCCCATCCGGCTATGGGAAGGCCCAGAATACTTACCGACTTAAGACTGTAGTGTTACTTGTAGTCCAAGATGTACTATGTAACCAACTCTGTGTCGTAGCCGGATAAGACTCTCCTATAAACCCTAGGACCGGATGACTATATAAGGCGTCCTAGGAGGGAAACAGTCAATCGACAATCACAACTTCAACTCGCACTGGCGAAACTTCTCTTGTAATCTATACTTCCGTCTCTGCCATATTACTGGGTTGCTAGAAGAGTAATCAGTCCACTGCAGGCGGATTCAAACCTGGGTAAAGATTGTGTGCTCACCATCCCGGAACACCGTCGTCTCACACCCCATATTTCTCCACGCCCTGAGGACCCCCTCATGGCATAGTTGTCTTCAATCCGATGACAGTTGGCGCCCACTGTGGGCTGGTGACTTTCGGAGCTTCGTTCCGAGCGGAATCTGCGTGAATCATAATCAGCAAGACAATCGCCATCGACTGGGTCCTCTATGCCAGCGACATCCCTCTTGTCCTTCTGGACGAGAATTGGATTCCGGCCAGGGAACTCGTGACCAGCTACACAATCATGTCCTTTGGCGAGATCGATGTTTACCTCGGTTTTGCTGAACCTGCCCAACCCACCCCAGCAGTGATGATAGAGGCAGAAGAAGCTTATGGATCCACTTTGTCCACGGATGCAGCAGAGTTTCGGGTCTGAGAAAACCCTAATCCCACCTACCCCGCACCTGAAGTGGAGAGAGTGGAGAAGATCGGATCTGAAGAAGATCTCCCTCGGGAGGTCGAATCTCAGGAAGATCAAAGAAGCAACAACTCCAGATCCGGCTCTACCCATGCTGGAGCATGTCAATCACTTCTGAGGCACACTATAAGGCGGATGATGCTACGCTGCAACGCTAGTATGGACACTATCTTCCAGACCATCAAGAGTTTCAAGGAAGCTAACGCATCGCACTTTGTTAGATATCTTGGATCTAGATCTAGCTCTGCCGATGCTGGAGACGACAACGACTCGGTGCTGGATGCAATCAGAACAAACACTGACATACCGGCTTCCCCTGAGGATTCCATGACGTTAGCATAATTCTGAAAATTTGAAGCAGAAATTAAAGAGGAGATCAACTCCAAGGCTGCGGAAGAAGGAGAAGCTAATGGATCAAAGCCCCTACAATAGTATGGATGAAAGATCTAGAGAAAACTCTCCCGAACCACATGATGATATGTGAAAGGATATTGATTTCTCCGTGTATTTTGGTGTTGATGAAAACTCCTTTTTGGTTTAACCGTGTGCTTGAGTTGTAGGTTTTATCTACGAACGGTTTCAGTTGGTGGACTCTTCTCTTGAAGAAGCTTGAAGTCGGTGGCTATTATTTGCACTTTCTCTTGTGTTTGTTATAGGCTACCGTACTATCAAGAGGGGGTCCACCTTGGAAGGTTGTGGGAAATCACGTTTTCATGCATAGACCATATCAGCACATCCATAACCTTCCCAGTTTTTTTGCGAGAGAGAGATCCCCTGAGGAGTTCGAGTGGTTTTTGCCCTAACAGGTAGTACCGGCCAGGCGCCGGTAGTACCGCCAAAGGCGTTTTCTAGGGCTGATCGAGCGGTACTTCTGATTATTGTTCCGACCCTAATTTCGATAAACATAAAATCGGTTCAGAGATACTTCTGTATTGAAGTGCCTATTTGACGGAATTAGTGCCGGAACTAGCACCGGTAGTACCAGCCAGAATTTTTGGTCTGGTTGGACTGGAACTTCCGGCCAGTGCTGACCAGCCCCAATCCCTTTGAGCGGTAGTACCGCTCCCCTCTGGTAGTACCAGTCAGCTCCTATAGACCCGATAGTTCCTACCCCAGTTCCGCTCAGAGTTCCGGTAACTATGATTTTAGGTCAGACACTTCTCTGTATCAAAGTGACTATTTACCGGTAGTTGCATCAGAACTTGGAGCGGTAGTTCCGATTATCTCGTGGGGCCCGCTGAATAGTCAATTCCGACCATTCCGTGGAGCGTCTTCGAGCCGTTGAGAACTGGACAGAATATGCCCGTTTTAGGGGTGAATACTGTGGCCACCCCTAAACACTTGGGCTTAGGCTTAGGCTTTGTGGCTCAAACCACCAAGCCCCTAAGCAAGACCACCGAGGGGCTAGGTGACTCCTCCAAAGAGGGAGAGGAGGGAAAGGAATACTCGGCGGTGCCACCACCTCTGAAGTATACTCGGGACCCACCTATTCCCATGCCGCATTCATTGTAGGGGTTCCGCGTATGAAAACAATAATTTTTACCCTACGCCCCTGAACCCCTGATGTTGCCAGGACCTATCTATTAGTAATACAGTAACAGGAGGGGCTTTTTGCAAACTTACCCTTGAAGACCGACAAGAGTTTTCAACGCTCAGGAGAGCGTGGTTGATGTAGACGAGCCGAAGCTGACCTCAAGGTCGTGATGAAGTCCTTGCGCACCTGCAGCTCCAACGACTTGAGTGCCTCAAGTGTCACACCTCGCAGGGAGTTACACACATCCGGTTCCTGACGATGACTCCCACTTCCCTGATCCAGCAACAGTTGCGGAAGTAGAGCTCCTGGATCCGAATCCTGCAGCACAACGGCGCTCCGCGGTGAAGATGTCTCTCATTCGCGCAGTCCGAACTTGGGACCACGGTCATGAGAGAGAGAGAGAATATCAATTGGAGGTCTCCCCAAAAGTGAGGAAACCTTTATTGAATACTGTGTGTATTTATCTGGCCAAATACCCCCACTATATATAGGGGGAGGGGAGGTACTACCTCCCTCAAAGTCCCGGGGTGGGACTAAAGGAGAGGGAGAAGGGGGGCACCGCCGGCCAGCCCTAGTGAGCCCCGCGCGGGGGCGGGGTGCTTGGCCTAGCCGGCCACCCCCTTGCCCCTTCTCCCCTCTTGCCTTTCCCTAATAGGCCCTCTTCCCTGCGGAATTGGCCCATTAAGCCTTTTGACCTTTAAATTGATTTTCTCTTTTATTAGATAATTATGAATAAATGATTAAATCAATATTTAACATTCATTCACATATTATTCAATCTCTGTGGCTATGGAACACCTTCCACCTCCACTCCGGACATCCTCCGGACTTACCGAAACCCTTTCGGTTTTCTCTCTACTATTCTTCAACGATTCTACCGATCCTATAAACACTCTCTAAGCATCATCAAACCATTAAGTGTGATACCCCATGGTTCGAGAACACTCCAGACATGGTCGGGACACTCCCGGACCAATGATTGACAGAGGGACCTGGATGGCCATGTGACCCCTGTGCATTCCACGAAGATCTTTCGTCATTTGAACTAGGACAGTCGTGTCTTATTCCCTTTGTCTCTCGACACTCGCATTGCCCGAGATCTGATCAATGACATCACCATGTCGTGTTCAATATCGTTACCGAACAATGCTACTTGACTCGTTTGACAAGTGATATCCCTTTGATCAAATCACACGCTGCGCAGCTATTGGATATAAATTCTTCGAGTGGGCCCTTGAGTATCTTTCCATCACGTGGACGGACAAATCCCGCTCTTGACATATATTTCCTCTACGGTTCCTCCGAATACCTGAACACACCTTTATTGTCACTATATTACCAAGTGATGTTTTGTGCTATCTAAGCATTCTCGGGATACAGTGATTGATATAGCCTCACGGTCTAAGGAATAGTCTACGAGGATCCATTTCTAATCATCATAACTTGAAATTCATGACATGATCGGGTCATGATGTTTAGGTTGGGTATTGGTTCATCATCTCATTCTTAGAATGAGTTGACTCCATTTCCAACTGGCATAAATGCCACATGATCAGGAAACCTTGATCATCTGTTGACCAATGAACTAGTGACTAGAGTTTCACTGGGAACCCCTGGTTGTTTATATATCACACGTGTATTGATGTTTCAGTTATAGCATGATATAAAACTTAATCATAAATTTTATGAAATATGATAATAATCCTTATTATTATTTGTCTCTAGGGCATATTTCCAACAGTCTCCCACTTGCACTAGAGTACAAATAAACTAGCTGCATTTGTTCTTAATCATTGACACCATATATCCGAGACCCTGAACATGCTTGCTCATGGAAGAGGTTAAGTCTTGGGTCTATACTTTATAGTCCCAAATCCTTTGCAACTTACTAATGTCACCTTGATTGACATTAATTCTTTATCATCACATGATAACATCTTTGTGTATGCATCATCGCTATGGCAGCAGAATGAGGCTGTATTCCAGGAGCCTATAGTGACTTTAGATCAACCTTGAGGGCTTTCTCATGGGCGCTATGCCCTGGGAGACATCATTCTACGTTCAAAGCGAACTAGCCCCACCATAACATTATACAACACTTTAGATGGTACCCTTATCTATTATTATAAATGTATTCATCGAAACATGAGTGCACCCTGTGGCACTTTTGATGTTTTGTTCACCTCGCTTCCTACTTGACTTTAGTCGGTTTTTACAGGAGTTTCCAACATATTCCCTTATAACATAACCCTTGCTTTAAGATATGTCATCCTTCATGGATTTGGAAAACATGTCTACAATTCTCTTATTATACACTGTGGACAAACTTAGCTCAACGTTCTGTGGTTCAAACTTAATCACTTTTAAACGTTCCTTATTGGATCATATATTATGTTAAGTTATCACCATGGTTTTCTAAGATAGAACCTATGTCTCAACATAGTGGATGATGATCATCCTTTTCTTTCTTTCAACCATTGATGTTAAACTTAATACTATTCCTAACTTGAGTTATTAAGGACTAGTTCCTTAATTAACTTCTATTCTGAAACCCTTTTCAGAATCCCTTAAGGAATACTACATAATATCATAATACACTTATTATCAACTTCTACCCCTTACAAATCATTATTTATCGGTACTTGCGCTTCTATTCTTAATGTGTCATATATTGCTCCCACTCAAAAATATGTCATTCACATATTGTTTTAGGAAGACTTTCATAGCTCCCATTCAATTTCATGCAAATTGCATATCCACTCACTATTTTGAATGATTTCAAAATCCTTTGAACAAATATCAAACTTGGAGATTCACTATGAGATACTAGTACTTTACCAGTTTTAAATCCACTAGACATTCAGCACACTTGAATCAAATTCATTTGAATTTGTCCAATACTTGACAAATTGTGCTTTTTTCATTTACCCCCTTTTCCACTATGGCTTTGCAGTCATTTGGGAAAATTCCTAGTAACCCCTTTACTTGTAAGATTCAGCAACGAATTGCTTTCTAATCTCAAGGGAATTTTCCTTCTAGGATTTCTCATAATTCTAGTTTACCATTATTTCCTTAGTAGTTCGTAGGTATGTCATATTCCAAGAATCATGAAAAATGATTCACAAATGTCTCCATACAAGATATGGGTTACATTTTGAATCCTACTTTATGTATTGAAAACACTAGTGGGGAAAACACAATGATCAATATCGTTGATTCTTTCCTTTGTGAAGAGAATCGTTCATGAACATTTTCCGTTGCGCTTCTCAACACTCTAATGCAGGGTTTTGAATCATCATCGTGTTTTTCACTATCTTCCATTTGCTCCATAATCGAGAAATATCACTGAATGCGAACTTTCTCAAGAATGCACCAAAATCCAAGCAATACTTGTTTTGATTCTCTTTTGGTTTCAGCTATGGATTTTGTATTCAAAGTTTCCAATGAATACTCTACAAGGACTTATTCGCTATTATTTTGGTTATATTGAATAACCCCAAAACTTTCACGACGATCCATACTAGATATGGCGCCGATCTCACGAATTCATATGGTTCACTATATATTCTAATTGAGTGCTAACTATTTCTAACTAATGGTCTCTACATCTACACTACAACAATTTATTTGGTGCCATCTATTCGCCCACGTTGATATCTAATATCACATTGTGATGATTTGCATTTTTGACGTTTCAAACGCATTGCATTCCACAATTTCATTTTATGTCATTCTTATAAAGTCGAATTTAATTACTATTGATCAAATCATAGTAATTAGATTCTATTTTATGTTTATACCCTCTGTTGATGAAACACTTTGATCATATCAAATAGTTTCATACTCATGTTTCCTTTGGTAAACTTCTTTACACATTTACACAATCATATAATGATAATTACCATTTTGTTAAAACACAATACATCAAATATGTATTTATTTTCAACAATTCATTAAAACACTTTGTATTCAAGTAATACACGATGTTCAAGTTATTTTGCCGAACTTAGGCATGATTTATATGTGAAAAGAAATCGAATGACTTTCACATATTATCACATAACTTTGAATTTAAACAACGGTTTCATTCATTAACAAACATATCATTAAATTGCGTATTTTTCAAGGCATTTCAATATTTTACAAATTTTCATGTACTATCAATTAGTTTCATAACAAGGATAATTCACATATAATCAAACAAAATATGAACACAAATAGAAATTATTCATAAAAGTGGAACAACTGTTTGCTACAAGCTCATATGAATAACTGTCTCACAAAGTGTGAGACACACTAACGAAGTTCACAATCTTTTGATTACAATAATCATCCTAAACATAAACTAAATGATAAATGTTGAGGGAGAGTGTCGTTGGCCATCATCATGATGGTCGCCATCAAAACGGAACGTCACCTCCTCTCCAGCAAGCACCTCCCATGCAGAAGGACCTGTTTTCAGTAAAACATAACAAGTATCGAATATACTTAACACTTCAAATGTGTTCGCAAGATTATAACATTTATAAAATTGTATATCAAATATATACCTTTGTCATTGATGACCTCAGCGACAACGGGTTCAACCATCACATTCCTGAGAAGTGATATGAACCTGTGGAAATCTTGTGTTTCCATGTCGCCTCTCATAATACAAGCCCTGACTTGTGCTTGGTTGCTTGGTGGCAGCGACCGCAGCACAACGCCGTTTGCAAAAGAGCCCGTCATCTAGCTATCCAGGAAGTATGCAGGCCTCATGTACGCATCATGCATGCGCTCCAAGTGGTCGTCAATTGATGAGTTCTCCTCCATCTTAATAGAGAGGAAGTCTCCCATCAGCTCATGCTCCCATATGCATGCTTGTTCTACAAAATGTTTCCTAAGTTGTACCATAGTCACATGAGGGTCAAGATTACCCACGACTGGCCACAACTCATCCATAATCCCATAGCACATTATAACTGATATGAAGGTGGACATCTCACGACGATAATAGTGGTCTTCCCGCTATTCTAGGGTCTCATAGAAACATGGCTGCTCCAAATCCATCTCGTCGAGTATGTAGTCGACCATGTTATTGTTGCTAAGGAGAACATGGAGACGCGCAACCCATATAGAAAAGTTTGATCCGTCTAGCCTGAGATTCTCTCCTTCTAACCAATCGTCAACAGGAAAGCTAGCATCAAGGAGAAACATTTTCTATATTTATAATTGCAAAAGGAATTTAGACTAAGTTTACAATTAAATGAGTTAATAATAACTCCACTCAGAAACACCTATCCCCTGGAGGGTTCTAGTGATAACACGACCCCTTTTCCCCACATCTCCCCTGATCATCACGGCCATCAATGTGGGTTCTAGGGTGGACGCTAAACATCGGTCACATCATTCATGTGACTCATGATCGATATTTCGACCGTCCGCATTCCGAGGCCACGTCTTTGTAACATTCTAGGCTCGCCAACTCAATCTTAGTGTATTCGTTGTGCAACATGGCTTACACCCACTGTATGCGAATGTAGATAAGTCTGACACCCGCTCATCACGGCCTGCCTCATACCGAAGAACTTTCTTGGTGGTGCACACTAAGGGGGAACACAATCATTGGTAATTTTAAAAGGGATCATATTATTAGGCTACCGTCGAGTATCTGATACTAGCACACAATAAGATATACACATAATAACATTGAATGTAAATGCAATGTGATATGGTCCTTCACGTCGTGATCTCCATCCGTCGTCACCGGATTCTGGCGCCAGAGTTCCGGTGCCGTAGGATACCAGGGTACCGGTGTCTTTCCGGTGTGGTAGTCCGTCACCTCCATGACTATCTACTACTACATAACATAAGGTAATCACTTTACCTTTGCCACAACCATATCACAAAGCAACGCCCCCTGCAAAACAAAGTTAGACGCCTCTACTTTATCTTTGCATGTTTTACGTGGCTGAATGGGCTTTCACACAAGAACCGTTCTTACCTACGAACTGTCACCACAACGCTGATCAAGTAGTTGTCTATACTACACCCCTCTCGGGGCCCTCCGTTGCAAATGGCATACCAACTAATGCGAGAGAGACAGACACCCCCCAAAGCCACTTTATACGGTACACGCCGTATGTCAAGCGTGGACCAGTCTCGCGAATGAACGTGTAAAGTTGGTTGGGGGCCGCTTCATCAAGCATTGCTGCGGTATACACAAGTACATGTGGGAGGGTAACAACTAAAAGATCAACACCCACACGCTACATCTCGTGTGTTCTACCCATACTAGCATTACTAAGCATAGATCTAGCTCTGATACCACTGTAGGGGTTCCGCGTATGAAAACAATAATTTTTACCCTACGCCCCTGAACCCCTGATCTTGCCAGGACCTATCTATTAGTAATGCAGTAATGGGAGGGGCTTTTCGTGACTTACCCTTGAAGACCGAAAAGCGTTGTCAACGCTCAGGAGAGCGTGGTTAATGTAGACGAGCCAAAGCCGACCTCAAGTTCGTGATGAAGTCCTTGCGCTCCTGCGGCTCCAATGACTTGAGTGCCAAGTGTGACACCTCGCGGGGAGTTACACATGTCAGGTGCCTAACGATGACTCCCGCTTCCCCGATCCAGCAACAGTTGCGGAAGTAGAGCTCCTGGATCCGAATCCCGCAGCGCGACGGCGCTCCGCGGTGAATATGTCTCTTGTTCGTGCAGTCTGAACTTGGGACCATAGTCACGAGAGAGAGATAATATCAATTGAAGGGCTCCCCAAAACTGAGGAAACCTGTATTGAATATTGTGTGTATTTATCTGGCCAAATACGCCCACTATATATGGGGGAGGGGAGGTACTACCTCCCTCAAAGTCCCGGGGTGGGACTAAAGGAGAGGGAGAGGGGGGGGGGGGGGGGGGCGTTGCCAGCTAGCCCTAGTGGGACCCGCGCAGGGGGGGGGGGGTGGCTTGGCCCAGCCGGCCACCCCTTGCCCCTTCTGCCCTCTTGCCTTTCCCTAATGGGCCCTGTTCCCTCCGGAATTGGCCCATTAAGCCTTTTGACCTTTAAATTGATTTTCTCTTTTATTAGATAATTATGAATAAATGATTAAATCAATATTTAACATTCATTCACATATTATTCAATCTCTGTGGCTATGGAACACCTTCCACCTCCACTCCGGACATCCTCCGGACTTACCGAAACCCTTTCGGTTTTCTCTCTACTATTCTTCAACGATTCTACCGATCCTATAAACACTCTCTAAGCATCATAAAACCCTTAAGTGTGATACCCCATGGTTCGAGAACACTCCAGACATGGTCGGGACACTCCCGGACCAATGATTGACAGAGGGACCTAGATGGCCATGTGACCCCTATGCATTCCACGAATATCTTTCGTCATTTGAACTAGGACAGTCGTGTCTTATTCCCTTTGTCTCTCGACACTCGCATTACCCGAGATCTGATCAATGACATCACCATGTCGTGTTCAATATCATTACCGAACAATGCTACTTGACTCGTTTGACAAGTGATATCCCTTTGATCAAATCACACGCTGTGCAGCTATTGGATATAACTTCTTCGAGTGGGCCCTTGAGTATCTTTCCATCACGTGGATGGACAAATCCCGCTCTTGACATATATTTCCTCTACGGTACCTCCGAATACCTGAACACACCTTTATTGTCACTATATTACCAAGTGATGTTTTGTGCTATCTAAGCATTCTCGGGATACAGTGATTGATATAGCCTCACGGTCTAAGGAATAGTCTACAAGGATCCATTTCTAATCATCATAACTTGAACTTCGTGACATGATTGGGTCCTGATGTTTAGGTTGGGTATTGGTTCATCATCTCATTCTTAGAATGCGTTGACTCCATTTCCAACTGGCATAAATGCCACATGATCAGGAAACCTTGATCATCTGTTGCCAATGAACTAGTGACTAGAGTTTCACTGGGAACCCCTGGTTGTTTGTATATCACACGTGTATTGATGTTTCCTCTCAATACAGTTATAGCATGATATAAAACTTAATCATAAACTTTATGAAATATGATAATAATCCTTATTATTATTTGTCTCTAGGGCATATTTCCAACAATCATACCTCAAGGAGCACCTCCCATGTTAGATACTTCAAACTTCACAAATTGGCAATATCTAATGCAATCTCACATTTCCAGCTCTTCTATTGAATTGATGAGGATTGTGGAAGAAGGATTCTCCCCATATGATGCAAAGAAGTTGACCCGGGCCGAGGTCGTGGACAAGCAACTCAATGCTACCACTTTGGGCATGATTCAAAAGGCATTGACTCCCAAGGACTTTGTTCACATCCGCCAATTCTCCACCGCCAAAGGAGCTTGGGATCATCTCACCGAGTTGTATGTCGTGATTTCTATCATTCAAAGCTCCAAGTTTGATGAAGTCAACAATGAGTCCGATGGCTTTGCAATGCAAGATGATGAGACTCCTGAAGACATGTATCGTCGTCTCAAGGTTGTTTGTTGCACTATGAGGGATCTTGGTGCTACCTAGGTTGATGACCAGTTCGTGAAGAGAAGTTTGTTCAATCCCTTCTTCCCTTCAAGGTGCAAAAATTCAACTCTATCAAGGAGAGAAGGAACTATCACATCAAGTCCTCTCAAAATGAGTTGAGTGAAGTTATTGCCATGACTATTGCCAAGAAGAATGCGGAATCCGCTCGTGCTCGAGCCTATGGGTCTCAAAAGGTGAATCTAGCCTTGAAGGCCCAAGTGGTGGACGTTGATAAAGAGGAACACACTTGTGGGTGGTCTCAAGAGGACATCAAGTACGCCTTCAATGAGCACTTGGATCTCGCATCAAGAGCCTTTTGGAACAAGTTGGGCATGAGATAAGGCCAAGGGACAACTCAAGGTTCAACTCAACCATGAAGGCACCAAAGGCAAGAACTTGCTACAATTGCAACGACAAAAGTCACTTCATGCCCCAATGCCCCTTCAAGAATAGGGAGGACAATGGAGGTTGTCTGATTCGCAAGAGCAAGCCAAGACCTCCTCACCCCATGAACAAGAACTTCCAAAACAAGAACCCTCCAAACAAGGAGAGGGCTATGGTGGTCCATGAAGAGTACTTCTCGGGTGCAGATGATGATGATGATGAAAGTGAAGGTCAAGGTGGAGAGATCGTGGGTGACATGGGTATAACCTACAGGTACTCGAGTTTGGCATATATGGTCCAGATACAGCAGAAGCCCACGGTATTGTCAAGGCCCAATACAGATTTCAGGTGACCCACGGAGACTCTAATTGCTTGCAACGCAAGAAGAAGCTTAAGATAAAAAGTTCAAAAGGACGAACCCTAATCTATAACCGACTCGACCTGCTACCCGAGACCTAGCCTGTCTATATAAAGGCAAGGAGGGGGCGGTGAGCAGGACAATCACAACCCTAGTTTCCACAACCATCGCCAGATTGCATCTGCGCACCCCTGTAACTTTGGACTCCCTCAATAATTCCAAGAGCAGACAAGCAGGAGTAGGGACCTCTACGAGGCCTGAACCTGGGTAAACCTTGCGTCCCTGTGTGCTTGTTTGCTAGCCGATTGATGCCTCTAGTGCTCCCTCCTTCTCCAAAACCCAAGTCCATAACAATGGGCATTGACGAGTTAACCCTCGTTAATTGGCACCGTCTGTGGGAACTGGGAGTGCTGATGTTGCGGCTTCTTCGGCCCCATCAACAGCGATCTACAACTCCGCAACAACAAAGATTCGCCAGCTCTTCGGCGCTTTCGACCTCACCGTACATACATCGGCCACTCACCCGGCTTTCGAGTCCGTGGGCGATGGGATCGATCTAGCAATCAGGAGCTCCCTCTTCCAGGTCGGTCAACTGGGCACGCTTCGCCTGCCCGACCAGCCAACGACACCCGCGATTGCTCCAGCATCATGGTTCCCGCCACCAATCGGCACCCTCAGCAAACTCAATGCCCCGGTAACAGCTGGGAGCACGGACATCGAGAGCAGTCGTGAATCCGATCTGCGTGGCTTGGCCACAGAAGATGGAGCCTATGGCTCCAAATCTAAAAGTTGCGGGAGAAATAGCTTCCCAATCACTTCATGTGCGCCGTCATCAACGCAGGTGACACCAGCGTCAATCGCGAAAACACCGGCACGGGCACTGGACCGACCAACGGCAGTATACCAGTCACGAACGGTGGCCCCACCAACGGTGGCCCCACCAATAACGAGACAGGAGGAGAGCCGCAACTCATGGGGAATGAGAACATCGGAGAGCGCATGATGATCATGCTCAACGACAACGAGTGGGCCCGCTATCGAGAAGCTCTACGGGGCAATCCTCTACCCCCTAACTCATCGTAGGACATGCTGATGGGCTATCATTGGCTGATGAAGGAAGAATTCAAGCACCAGTAGCAAGTAATCACGTAGCTCGAGGCGCGCAGAAAAGGCGGCGGATGAGTCGAGCCTTCGGCGAGCTAAGATCTCCACCCATGGAGGATCTTCCTCCAAGGGCAATGAGTATCTGGCCAACAAACGACGATCTCGACTGGCCCACCTCATCGACCAGGAGCGCATAGAAGCCATGAAAGTCCTCGACTTCAGCTCTATGACGGTGGATACGCGAGGCAACGTGATCCCGAAGACACCGCAAGCTGCGGTAACAGCAGCTACCATGTACCTCCTCAACAACCAGCCACGGGCTAGAGATCCGCGAGCTGCCATGCACCGATCTATGATCGCGGGCCTGGGCTTAATCGAAGCTGCCCTTGATAAGGAGCCAACACCGGAGCCGAAGAAAAGCAAGGCTCTGGCCAAGCGCTACCCCTCGCCCTCGTCTAGCGAGGATAGCCACGACTTATATCGACATCGCCGCTCACGGTGGTACTACCAGGATTACGACGCGCGTGATGACATCACACAGCGCAAGGTCGACAAAATGCGCGCAAGGCGTGCTCGTTCGACTGACTCGGAAAATGACGAGGTGGAACTCTACGGCGCGAGATGCTTCAGCAGAGCCATCAGGCAAAAGCGAATGCCTAAAGGGTTTAAACTCCCATCAGAGAATCTGAAATTCGACGGCCTACAAGACCCGAAGATATTGCTGGAGGATCACATCTCCTCTATCAGGCTGCATGGCGGGAGTCGAAGCACGACCATGCAATGCCTGTAGCTACAGCTACAGGGCGCCGCTCGCGCATGTCTCAACAACCTCCCACGCGGATCCATTCGCAGATGGGAAGAGCTAGTCTACAACTTCGTGCGCAACTTCAAGGGCACTTACAAAAGGCCCGCATTAATCGAAGAGCTAAGAGGCTGCCACCAGAGATCTGGCGAGTCGCTGTGCTCGTATATCCAGAGATGGTCTATCATCAAGAACTCCGTAGAAGTCATCTATGAGGATCGCGCAATCGACGCTTTCAATGGCGGCGTATGACGTAGAGAGCTCAGGGAGGAGCTGGGCCACTCGAAGCCCAAAACAATCGACCACCTGATGGAAATCGCGAATCGATGGGCCGATGGAGAGGACTCGGTGAAAAACCGCGCCTACTCCGACGACGACGACCTTGGGCGCAGACACAACCGCCGAGGGGAACATCGAATGCACGGATACGAGGACCTTGACGAAGTCGACATGATCGCAGCCGGCTACACCGACCAATGCGACGACAACCGCAACATCGAATATCGCAGCGGTGGATACCGCGACAGTGGCAAAACCACGCAGGGCTGGCAATGCCACGTTCGTGAAGAGGCACCCGCAACATCCATCCAGGACAAACTATCTGGACCACGCAACGTGCACTTCTACATCGAGAAGCACGATGGCAACAGAAAGTCTAGCCACCTTCTAAAGGATTGCCGCGAGTTCCTCAAACTCCACGACGGCCTGGCCCGGATGAATTGCGACGTGATCAACCAGGGCTACAGAGCTGCCCTAGGCGATGTGGCACATGGAGCTTCTCCACCACTGCCCGGACCACCACCACTTGCAGCTGCACCAACCCACAACCATGGAGGCGAGGCGTACCCCCGACCATTGGGAAACATGGGGATGATCCAAAAGGGTCGCCCCTCAAATCGGGCATAGAAGGCAATCACTCGCCCAGTCAATTTGGCGACGAACTCCCTGCCATCCACCACTGTAACTCAGTGGCAGCGAGTCCTGCATCACCTTCGACAAAAGCGACCGATGGCTCTGTGTATGGTGCCTAGAAAAGTGTTGGTGCGATGATGATGTAGAGCTCGTTGGGAACCCCATTAGGAAGGTATGATGATCACAGCAGCAAGTTTCCCTCAGTTATGAAACCAAGCTTTAATCGAACCAGTAGGAGCAAGGAAACACCCCAAAGGTGTTACTAGCTGAGCTTTGGCAGGGTGCACTACCGGTGCTAGTAGCAACGTGGAGACCTGCACAACACAACCACAGAACTTTGTCCCCAACTTGCGATGAGGTTGTCCATCTCACCGTGTTTTGTGGAAAACAAAGGATTAAACGTATCGAATGAAAGAAGTAAAAGTTTGCAGAAAGTAAACACAAAGAAGAAACAGTTTATAGATTGAATGTAATAGACAAGGACCGATATCCATAGTCACTAGAGGTGGCTCTCCTTAAGATATATAACATACTGGGTGAACAAATTACAGCAGAGCAATTGACAAACACCGAGAAAGCAATACATGCATATACTAATCATCTTGACTAATTTGGAACTTGATTGGGCATTACAACATTATACATAGACCGCCATCCAACTGCATCTATGACTAATAATCCACCTTTAGGTTATCATCCGAACCCCCTCCAGTATTAAGTTGCAAGCAACAGATTATTGCTTTACGAACTGTGTGTAAAGTAAACAATACGATTGTTCTATGAACAAAGGATTGTTGTTTTCTCCCTAGTAGCAATAGCACATCTAGTACCTTAGAGATTTCTGTCACTTCCCCAGATTACCAGAGGCATGAACCCACTATCGAGCATAAATACTAACTCTTGGAGTTGCTAGCATCTACTTGGCCAAGATAGCTACTAACAACGGAAAGCATGCAAGATCACAAATAACAAACACATGATAGAATCAATAATCAATCTGAAATAGCATCTCAATATCCATTGGATCCCCGCAAACAAAACATGCAGAATTACAAATAGATGATCTTGATCATGAACGGAGCTCACAAGATCTAGACATGAAAGCACAAAGGAGGAGAACTAGCCATCTAGCTACTACATGGATCCGTAGTCCAAGGATGAACTACTCACGCATCACACCGGAGGCTTGCATGGTGATGAAGAAGGCCTCCAGGGTGAATTCCCCTCTCCGGCAGGGTGCCGGGAAGAGCTTCATATCCCTCCTGATCTAGGGATGGAGACGACGGCGACTATAGACTCTTTCGTGGATTTTTGATCGGGTACTTAGGATTTACGTCCCGAGGGCATCTTATAGTCAGAAGGGGAGGCTAAGGGGGTGCCAGGGGCCACCACACCACCCCATGGCATGGGCCCAGCCTGGCCGCGTGGCCAGGTGGTGTGGCTGGCCTCTGGCCCTTCTCCGTCTCGTATTCTGGCACTTGATGACTTCCGGAAAAATAGGCACTTTGGCTTTTGTCCCGTCCAATTCCGAGAATATTCATTTTTTGACTTTCCTGGAACCAAAAACAGCAGAAAACAGGCAGCTGGCACTGTGGCTCTTGTTAATAGGTTAGTCCAAGAAATCATATGAAAAGTACTCCAAAGTTGGAACAAAACACAAGAAAGTGGATAAAACCAAGCATGGAACATCAAAAATTATAGATACATTTGGAATGTATCAACATCCCCAAGCTTAACTCCTACTCGTTCTCGAGTAGGTAAGTGATAAAAAGAAAGAATAATTTTTGAGGTGACATGCACCATCAAAGACTTGATCAAAGTATTTGTAAAACATTCAAAGCTAGGATCATAGTACTCAATCATAACATGGAAGACAAAGTTATAGCAATAAGCAAAGAAACTATGATGCAACATGAAAAGGCACAAACAAAAGATTCATGAATAACAATGCTTTGCAAGACGTTTGTTTGTTTCACATAAAGAAAACATAGCATAATAACATTCAGCTTGTCCCTCATAGAGTAGCAAAGATAAATGCATAGGACATCTTCAAAGTTCATAAGAGTGACTAGATACAATAGTTAAAAACAAGGAATATCAAGTTATGCATCAATCAACTAGTCTTGGGACAATGCACATAGAACTAAGAATGGCCACTATGGTCTCAAAGTAAGTGCATAAAGATAGAAGGTGGAGACTCAATATAATGGTGAAAGAAAGGCCTTTGGAAAAGGAAGGAGGGATTCAAGTCTCATAAAGAGCTTCCAAAAATTATGGTACTTATAGCTTTCATCTCTCATTGCCCCTATCATAAGCATCTTGAAGTGATTAAGGTTAAAGTGAACAAACTATGGTGTACATGCTTGACGAAGTATAAGTTAGAAATCTCATGTCCCTTGTATACGAGGGCCGCTCCTCATGCTACTCAAGTTTAGTCACCGGTAAGTTCTTGTCATTGTAAGTACATGTGTATCATAGAGAACCGCCAACGGGGTACCCCTTGCTCGATGATACAGAAGAATCCCCATATCAAAATGACAAGGCAAGCAGACAACAAGCATCTCAGCATTCTTCTTATTTACCATGGGAATATGGTGCTTTTTTTCTCTCTTTCCTCTTTTCATAATCTTTTTTTTCTTTTTCTCTTTTTTTCTCAATATAGGACTCTTTTTTTATAAGAAGAATGCTTCATAGACAGCTCATTATGGTTACGCTGCAGGTTTCCACCATGTCAGCATGGATTAGACCAGCGCCCTAGGCGTTTCTCTAACACATATACATAACTCCATGGACTTACAAGCTCCCCTTTCATTTCACACCGACGACATCCATATACAAAAGAGCATGATATCAACTAGGTACAAGTACCAAGTGCAATGTTGAAAGCGTTCCCCATGAAAGCATGGTTATGCTAATTCTTAACAAATAAGTGCAAGAATATACAACATAGACGACACAATGGTTCAAGTTTATTAAGGGCAAGTAAAGTAAAGTGTGCCATCAAGTTCGTGAGAGCTTTAATCACTAGTTTTCTCATAACAAGTTTAATTTGGAAGGTAAACAAAAGCATGAATATACTTGGAATAGCATAAGCTAATAGGTAGGTATGGTGGACTCTTTTGAATAACTTGGTTTAGGGAGTTGGATGCATGAGTGGAACTCATACTTTGTTGTGGAGGCTAGCAAAAGACTGGGAGCGACAAACTAAGAGAGCAATAATGGCCATAATCATGCAGAGCGACAAAACATCATTGATCAAAGCATAAAGTGATACTACAAGTTGAAAACTAGAGGATCATAAAGGCTTATGGTGACTTTGGATAGTCATAACATGCTGTGAGCATGCGCCAAGTCAACCCAAATAAAGCATCAAAGGAGAATACCACTATACTATGCTTTAATATGCTAAAAACACGCATGATTCATCCAAGGCACATTAAGCAATCTCAATTGTTTATAGCAAGTCATGCTACAGCAAAGAATACTAAGCATAGAGCCAAAAAAAATCAAGCATGGCATGATAGAGCATATGCCACAGTCAAAAACAAGCTCTTTTTACCACATAAGCATGGACTTTCCTACTCTTTTCCAAACCAAACCAAACTATTTGCAAACCAATGTATGAAAGAGGGGGTACAACCAATTTATTCAGAAAACTAAGAAAACCAAAGAAAAATAAAAACCAAAACGAAAACGAAAAAGAAGACGCTCCAAGAACAACCCAAATGTGCATGAAACAATAAAAATGAAGCGTTTAGAAGAAACCTGGAATTTTTATTGATGAAGAAGGGGATGCCTTGGGCATCCCTAAGCTTG
Organism: Avena eriantha; assembly: GCA_910589775.1. Lineage (NCBI taxonomy): Eukaryota > Viridiplantae > Streptophyta > Magnoliopsida > Poales > Poaceae > Avena > Avena eriantha. Next base: position 504,821,102 of record OU342742.1, read on the forward strand.
GACGCTTGTACTTCTTGGAGATTTCTTGGGGTGACACGCGTGGCATCCCTAAGCTTGAGCTTTAGTCCATCATTCATCTCATTACTCATTCCTTCCATACACCTGAAATTTTTCCTTCATACTGAACTTCACACAATCTTTATTAGCAACATTAGTGCACTCAAGATAAAAGGTCTTAAGGTTCATATCTAACACCAAATAAACTTCCATTAGAACACTAGATACTGTAGCACTTTCCTCAAAAAGCTCAATTCCCCAAAATAACTCAAGAAGGAACCAACAAGAAGCAAATGCAAAAAGTGGCAGAAATCTATCAAAACAGACCAGCAGGTAAAGACGAATTTTTTCGAAGACCTTCTGTTGCTCAAATCAAAAAGTTTTGAACTAACTAAAGTTAGATAACAACCTGGGGCCGAAGCACAAAAATTCACGCCTCAAAAATACGTACAGAGATTTTACACGAATTTTTATGGTGAAGCACAAAAATCTGTTTCGAGACAGCAACTTTCCCAATCATTACTTCTCTCTCATTAGAGGTTACTCTTGGCACAAAAAGCAAATAAAAAGGATAAGGATAGGTTATTACTGAAGTAATAACTTCCAAGACTCATCTAAAAATTTGGGTTATCTCCCAATAAGTACTTTTCTTTAGCGCCTTTAAGTTAGGCATAAGAAGCAAGAAAGAATCAAGTGTTCTCAAATGAAGAAGCATTAAAACCAAATTTCTTGCCCTTACCTCTCTTACTTCTATTCTTTACCTTGGGGAAAATATGATTGTTTGGTGGAGAAGAAAGGTGCATGGTCCCCTTTCCCACATCTATTATTGCTCCAAGGAGTTCTAATAGGGACCTTCCAAGTGTAATTTGTCCTTTTCCTGCACATTCAATAACAAGATAATCAGTAGAAATCATTTTCCCAAGGATCTTTGTAAACACTCCTTCAGATATTCCAAGAGGTAATAAGGTAGTGTTATTAGCAAGAGATATTTATTTTCCTCCGTCAGTAAGCCCCCAATTATTCAAAGATTTATAAATATCTTTGGGCATAAGACAAAATTCAGACATGATATCACATCGAGCTTGAAAAGTTTCAGTGTTTATCTCAATCTTTACTGTAGGGAGCCACTTTGATGGTTCAGAATTTATTGGAACATAATTGTGATGCTCCCTAAGCGTATTATAGCAACTTTCTAAGCTAGTAGTGCTAGTCTGAAGAGTATTCAACCTAGCAAATATTTTTGTGAAAGAAATATCAGTTTGGCTAGGCATGTTGTAAGTGACGATCAACTTCTTTATAGCATTAATAGCATCATCCTCATTACATTGGAGGAAATCTCTTCCCATAACAGCATCTAAAGCATATCTATAGCAAAGAGCAATTCCAAGGTAAAAACTGCTAAGGAACAAGCTTTGAGTCATTTTAGGCTCAGTTTTTTCATTTGATCAGAGATTCTAGACCAAGCTTCTTTGAAACTTTCCTCAATTCCTTGTTTAAAAGTGAAAATCATTTCCTCGGGTGACATAGTGATTGGAGCAAGGCTAGACATAGTGGCAACTCAAGATAGGAACTAATTTTTTTGTGTTATTCAAATAAGAAAGCAAACTAGTAAAACTAATTTTTGTGTGTTTTTGATAAAGAAACAAGCAAACAAAGCAAAAAGAAACTAAGGAAAACAAAAATAACAAAGTAAAGAGATTGGTTATGAGGGACTCCCTTTGTGAAGATGTCCTTGACTCCCCGGCAACGGCGCCAGAAAAATGTACTTTTGATGGCGTGTAGTTGATGTGGGAGTTTCTTTTTCTTTGTTCCCCGACAACGACGCCAGAAAAATGCTTGATGGCTCTGTGTATGGCGCCTAGAAAAGTGCTGGTGCGATGATGATGTAGAGCTCGTTGGGAACCCCAAGAGGAAGGTATGATGAGCATAGCAGCAAGTTTCCCTCAGTTATGAAACCAAGGTTTAATCGAACCAGTAGGAGCAAGGAAACACCCCAAAGGTGTTACTAGCTGAGCTTTGGCAGGGCGCACTACCGGTGCTAGTAGCAACGTGGAGACCTGCACAACACAACCACATAACTTTGTCCCCAACTTGTGATGAGGTTGTCAATCTCACCATGTTTTGCGGAAAACAAAGGATTAAACGTATCGAATGGAAAGAAGTAAAAGTTTGCAGAAAGTAAACACAAAGAAGAAACAGTTTATAGATAGAATGTAATAGACAAGGACCGGGATCCATAGTTCACTAGAGGTGGCTCTCCTTAAGATAGATAACATGCTGGGTGAACAAATTACAGCGGGACAACTGACAAACACCGAGAAAGCAATACATGCATATACTAATCATCTTGACTCCTTTGGAACTTGATTGGGCATTACAACATTATACATAGACCGCCATCCAACTGCATCTATGACTAATAATCCACCTTCAGGTTATATCCGAACCCCCTCCAGTATTAAGTTGCAAGCAACAGATTATTGCTTTACGAACTGCGTGTAAAGTAAACAATATGATTGTTCTATGAACAAAGGATTGTTGTTTTCTCCCTAGTAGCAACAACACATCTAGTACCTTAGAGATTTCTGTCATTTCCCCAGATTACCAGAGGCATGAACCCAGTATCGAGCATAAATACTAACTCTTGGAGTTGCTAGCATCTACTTGGCCAAGATAGCTACTAACAACAGAAAGCATGCAAGATCACAAATAACAAACACATGATAGAATCAATAATCAATCTGAAATAGCATCTCAATATCCATCAGATCCCCGCAAACACAACATGCAGAATTACAAATAAATGATCTTGATCATGAACGGAGCTCACAAGATCTAGACATGAAAGCACAAAGGAGGAGAACCAGCCATCTAGCTACTACATGGATCTGTAGTCCAAGGATGAACTACTCACGCATCACACCCGAGGCTTGCATGGTGATGAACAAGGCCTCCAGGGTGAATTCCCCTCTCCGACAGGGTGCCAGGAAGAGCTTCAGATCCCTCTCGATCTAGGGATGAGACGACGGCGGCTATAGACTCTTTCGTGGATTTTTGATCGGGTACTTAGGGTTTACGTCCCGAGGGCATCTTATAGTCGGAAGGAGAGGCCGAGGGGGTGCCAGGGGCCACCACACCACCCCCTGGCCGCTCGGCCAGGTGGTGTGGCCGGCCTCTAGCTCTTCTCCGTCTCGTATTCTGGCACTTGATGACTTCCGGAAAAATAGGCACTTTGGCTTTTGTTCCGTCCAATTCCGAGAATATTCATTTTTTGACTTTCCTGGAACCAAAAACAGCAAAAAACAGGCAGCTGGCACTGTGGCTCTTGTTAATAGGTTAGTCCAAGAAATCATACGAAAAGTACTCCAAAGTTGGAACAAAACACAAGAAAGTGGATAAAACCAAGCATGGAACATCAAAAATTATAGATACATTTGCAATGTATCAGCGACCACTCGCGTAAAGTACCTCGTCCAGGCCACTGTCCCCTGGTACTCGAGGTGCAAATCGGTGGGTTTGAGATGAGTCGCGTCTTGATGGACGGCGGAAGCAGCATTAACCTCATGTTCGCGAGTACCTTGCGAGCAATGCAGACCCCCCTGCCATTTCTGGAAGTCTTAGATACGACTTTCCATGTCATCGTTCCAGGGAAGGGAGTGTACCCCCTGGGAAAGATCAACCTCGACGTCATCTTTGGCACGCCGCAAAATTTTCGGCGAGAGCGCATTGACTTTGAAGTCATCGACTGACGTTCACAGTACCACTGCATCCTCGGGCGCGTGGTGTTCACAAGGTTCATGGCAGTACCACACTACGCCTATCTGCAGATGAAGATGCCAGGACCAAACGACATCATCACAATCAATGGAAGTTTCGAGAGATCTGATAGCTACTACAGGGAATTCAACAGAATCTCCCAGTCCTTTAGCATGCAAGAGGATCTCGCAAAACTAAAGGAGTCGACAGACAACAGTTTGCCTCCCCTGAGCAGGCCAAGTTCACCCGACCTGTCCTTCGACTCGTCGGTGCACACAAAGAAAGTACATGTCCACCCAACGGACCCGACCAAGATGGCTCTCATCGCCAACAACTTGAGTTCCGCATAGAAAATCGCTCTCGTCGAGTTCCTCCATGAGCATTGGGAAATATTCGCCTGGTGTCTAGCGGACATGCCAGGAGTTCCCAGGGAACTCGTCGAGTACTCACTCAACGTGAATCCAGCCGCAAGGCCAGTCAATCAGACGATACAACGACTGTCTGAACCAAGAGCAAACGCAGTCGGTATGGAGATCAACAGACTCCTCAACACAAACTTCATACGCGAGATCAAGGAAAGCACCTGGCTCGCCAACACAGTGCGGGTGCCTAAAAAAGACACGGATATCCTACGGATGTGCGTGGCCTTCACCTCCTTGAATAAGCATTGCCCAAAGGATCACTTCCCATTGCCACAGATCGATCAGATAATCAACTCCATTGTGGGATGCGAGCGCCTCTGCTTCCTTGACGCCTACTCAGGCTACAACCAGATTCAAATGAAGGAGGAAGACCGGGAGAAAACGGTGTTCACAACACCCTTTGGTGTGTTCTGCTACAACACGATGCCTTTCGGGCTAAAAAACGCAGGAGCCACCTATCAGCGGTGCATGCAGGCTTGCCTCAAGAATCAACTTGGTCGCAACATACAAGTTTACGTTGATGACATCGTCATCAAAACCAAAGAGGAAGCCACGTTAATTGACGATCTCCACGAGACCTTTGCTAACCTTGACCGCTACCTGATCAAGCTCAATCTAGACAAATGTGCCTTAGGTGTACCATATAGACAACTACTCGGGTATCTCATCTCTGCGAGGGGGATCGAAGCAAACCCGAAGAAAATAATTGCCATACTAGCCATAGAGAAGCCGAAGAACGTAAAAGGCGTCCAACAGCTGGCTGGGCGAATCACCGCGCTTAGTCGATTCATCAGTCGAATGGGCGAAAAGGCACTACCCTTCTACCAACTCAACAAAGCTGACAAGTTTGAGTGGACAGACGAGGCACAAGAAGCATTCGAAGACCTCAAGCGTCTACTATCCACCTCGATAGTACTGGTGACGCCTCACGAAAAGGAGCCACTACTGCTCTACATCTCCGCCACCAACCCAGTGGTCAGCACTGTGCTCGTGGTGGAACGAGCCGAAGAAAATAAAGTGCACGGGGTTCAACGCCCAATATACTACCTCCGTGAGGTGCTCACGCCAACAAAGCAGCAGTACCCGCACTACCAGAAGTTGGCGTACGGCGTCTTCATGACAGCCAAGCGACTGCGTCACTACTTCAAGGAGCACTCAATCGTGGTGGTAAACGACGCCCCACTCGGGCATATACTCAATAATCCTGACGCCACTAGACGAGTCGTGCTCTAGGGCATAGATCTGTTGCCACGCGACATCACATGCAAGAAGCGTGACGCGATCAAGTCGCAAGTTCTCCCGGACTTCCTTGTGCACTGGATGGAGAACCAGCTCCTCGACAAACCAGATATGTTTTATCTCTGGACAATGCACTTCGACGGGTTTAAGCGAAAGGACGGAGCTGGCGCAGGTGTCATACTGACATTGCTTCAGGGAGACAAGATGAAGTATGTTCTGCGAATGCAGTTCACAGTCTCCAACAATGAAGCTGAATACAAAGCCTTAATCCATTTAATGCGGATGGCGAAAGCCTGCGATGCGAAGAGACTCATCATAAACGGCGACTCCAAGCTGGTGGTCAACCAAACGATGCACGAGTGCGACACACTGAGCGACAATATGATCTCCTATCGCAACCTCTACGACACACTCGAGGTAGACTTTGACGGCTGCGAGCTGCGACACGTTGGCCGCAAAAGCAACAAAGAGGCGGACATACTCGCCAACATCGGCTCCACCTGTGCCCCATACCACCTGGGGTATTCCTCGAGCGCATCTGCGAGCGCTCCAGCAAGCCCAAGGCTCGAGAGAAGAAAGCAAGCACGTCAACGGACTCGGGGGCTACGCCACCTAACGAGCCAATGACACTCGATGACATGGAGCTTGGTATGGGACTCGAAGGCCCAATGGAGGTCATGATGATCGAGCCATCTTGGACACAGCCGTACATCACATATATGCTTAGCAAGAGGCTGCCAGATGACCTGACTGATGCACGACACATCGCACGATTGTCCAAGGCATTCGCCCTCATTAACAGCGAACTCTACAAGCGCAGCATCACAGGGGTACTTCAACGGTGCGTCTCCAACGGGGACGAAAGGGCCGTCCTCCTCGACATACATAAAGGCACTTGCGGACACCATGCCGACAGTCGTGCCCTCATCGCCAAAGCTCTGCGAGCTAGTTTCTATTGGCCCACGGCCATGCGCGATGCCAAGGACATAGTCCAGCGCTGCAACGCTTCCCAGCGTTTCGCGGACAAGCCACACACACCTACCATGGAACTCAGGCCAATACCATTGGCTTGGCCCTTCGCAAAATGGGGACTCAACATGGTCGGCAAGATCCCAAAGTCCTTGCGCAGAGGCTACGTCTACCTCTTAGTCACGGTCGACAAATTCACCAAGTGGATCGAGGCCATGCTGGTGACGAATCAACCAGGAGCCAGCGCCATCAAGTTCTTCGAGTCCATTGTCTACCGCTTTGGGGTGCCAAATAGCATCATCACGGACAATGGGACGAACTTTACCTCCAAGGAGTTCTAGGAATTTTGCGAAAACCTAGGAATCAACATTAGCTACGCCTCGGTGGCTCACCCTCAGACCAACGGTCAAGTCGAAAAGGTGAATGGCCTCGTCTGTGGCGGAATCAAGCAATGAGTCCTTCGGCCACTCGAACAAGCCACCGGATGCTGGCCAGACGAGCTGCAATCCGTACTTTGGAGCCTATGCACAACTCCAAACAACGCCATAGGATACACTCTGTTCTTCATGGTGCACGGTGCTGAAGCGGTGCTACCTGCAGAAGTGCGCTACAAAGCCCCACGGGTGGTGACTTACAGCGAACAGGAGTCAACTCTCGCACTCGAAGACTCCATCGATCTCCTCGATTGGGTGTGCGAAATCGCAGCGGAGAGATCAACGATCTATCAACAGAACCTCCGCAATTACCATAGCAGAAGGCTACGCCCCAGGTCCTTCGTCGAAGGAGACCTGGTTCTGCGACTAAAGCAACAAGGGCACCTGAAACTCGAGTCCCCTTGGGAAGGACCTTATGTGATTACTGAAGTAATCCCAGGTGGTGCCTATCGCCTCAAAGACCTAGAAAGCGGAGTCGCATACTCCAACCCCTGGAACGTCGTGCAGCTGCGTCGTTTCTACCCTTAGTCATTTTTACATTACAAATAAGGCTATTCAGTCAGGCTACTGAGACACATATTGTACCTCGTACTATTCTACGAATAAATAAAGCTAAGTGCCCTAAGAACTCTGTGTCTTTTTCTATTATTCTTGCAATTTCATCACTCGGAGGCTGCGCCACTCTTTACACCTTCATTCTATGAACGAATCGCAGTATCCCGAGTAGCTGACACACTACCAATCGAACCCTTGATAAACACCAACCCAGTTGCAATGCACCTGATAGGTTGGCAAGGTGCTGAGATAAATACACGTCAGGCTAACGAAAAGGAACTAGTATATAGTACCATACACTCGAAAACTATACAAGCTAGCAAGCTCTTCACATATCAATATGTATTAAAAACACCCAATACAACCATACGAACTTTACAACACTTGTACATCTATGTGCAACATACAAATTATGCTACTGCTACAAAAGAAGAACGTTCGTCTGCTCCTTGAAGAAATCGACGATGTCCTCCGCTGGCCGATCAACCGTTCGATAATGCGGAACCATGTCCCAAGCCATCCCTTCTGGCGGAGACAGCGGTCCAGCAACGACAGACGCGACATCCACATCTGGCCTATGCAGTCGCACTAGCGACAGTGCAACTTTGGCACCAGCGACCAACTATTGTCGTACGCACTCGCGAACCGCACTCATATCCTAAAACTTCGCTAGAAGAGCCAATAGGCTTGAGGGCACCGCGTCGAGAGGAAACATTGCTTGGAAGATATGCCTAAGGAATGACTACGCCTTCTTCAAGCACTGAAGTACGCGTGAAGAACGATCCTGCAGGGTCACCAATGCGACTGCACCGTCATGGTCCACCCAAACCACTAGCCTGCAGCTGCTCCTGGGTCAGGTCATTCATTCGAATGCCCACCCGGTCCTTATCATCCTGCAGATGACGAGCGCTAACAACTACACCAAGCAAGAAGCAAAATATAAGCCAAGGCACCACCACAAATGGCTAAAGAAAGGACAAGAAGATATAGAGCTAACATTTAAAGTGCTCATTTAGCTGAGCAACCTCGTCGAGAAGATACTTCTCGCGAGCGGTGGCCTTCTCCACCCTCGACTTCCACACATCTGCGTTACCGCGGATGATGGGCAACTCCCGCTCCAACTACTTAATACGGTCACGTAGCTGCGAGAGAAGCGACAGCTCCTCCACCTTGAACGTGGTTGCGCTGCGTTTTCATCGGTGGGAGGAGTGTCACGAGGACCACTCAAAGTACCCTATCACAATCAAGTAAGAAGCAAATAAGGGAACAAGAATACATTGATAAAAGGATGAATGTGTTCAAGCACAACAAAGTATTGATAGGGACACTCTCACAAAAGCGTAGTTCAGACAAAAGGAAGCTACAACTATTACAGACTAGCAACTAAGGAGAAATCTGCTTCTTTGACTTGGACTTCAACTTCGGGGGCCTCATCGAATCCGTGGCAGCCTCTGATGCCACAGACTTTCCGGTGGTAGCCCCGGACGCCCCAGTCTTCGCCCCCTTTGCTCATTGCAGCTCCGCGGAATATTTTGCGACTGTATCAATGAGCTGTGGTCCATACTTACCACAACCAGTAGCGAAGGGAGAAAACACTACCTATTGGCCATCTGCGTCGACCGACATCGCCTTGGAGACCGTGCTGGGATCCAACTCCACGCCATGGGCTTGCACCATCGCGAGTGCCATGGTGGCGCCAATAGACCGTTGGGAGTTCTTGAAGTCCATGGGAATACCTCCGGCGAAGGATTCCACCAAATCGCCAAAATTATTAATTAGGCTGGCCTTTGAAGTCAGATCCTCCCGGAGGCAGCTCAGCACACCTTTGGCTTTTCCTAGCGTCTCTTGGTGGGAGGCACAGCGATCCTCGACTACGGCCACGACATCAGCAAGAGCATCCTCGCGACACCTTCTCAGTCGAAGCTCAGACCAACATCTAAAGAATATAAGGTGTCAGCAAAAGGATAAGCAAACCAAGAAAGGGATAATAAAAATGAAACAATGCAAGTACCTGAGACCACCTTCTCAGTTGAGAAAAGCTATTCTGCGAACAACTTATCCCTCTCAGCAGCAGAAGCACGTAGGTCTTCCTCACGCTTCCGCGACTCCTCCAAGGCAGCGATTGCCTCATCGCGCTTTTTCTCCGCCGCAGCAAGCCCCTTTTCGAGGGAAGTAAAGCGGCGAAGAAGTTCATTATGCTCACCTGAGTAGATCAGGAGATGTACACGAGTCTACAAATTTCAATACAAAGGAGAATGAAGAAATAATGACTAGAGCAAACCTTCGACTACGCGATGGCGGTTGTCTGGCAAGGCATGCTGTCGACCCAAAGAAAGGACTTGCTCCGCAAGGCGAGTACAATCCTTCATGATGGGCTACATAAAAAGACAGTAAAAGTCTTAGCATCAACAAAAAGACACAAACTCCACAATTCGACTGCCAACGGCAAGACACTCACGTGTATCTCTAGGGACTCCGAAGATGCCTGACGGGTAGGCGTCCGTGCAACCATATGATGCGCCCCAGCATGAGGGGAACTCGAAGAGTTGGCACCGGAGTGGGCCGCCACCGGAGGAGAAGGCGAATGCCTAGCCACTTCTTTATTCTTGGAGTCCGCGACTCCAAACTCTTTGACAAATTCGACATCGTCAGATGATGACGATACTGTTTGACTACAAAACAGGCCCACGCGCCGCTTCAGAAGAAGAAGTTTCGAAGAAGAACAAGATGAACTCGCGGATATAAAATTCACAAGTTAAATTTGTTGAGGTCAAAAAATTCATCTGACGACTCCTTCGGCAACCTCAGCTTCTTCCGAGCAGGAGGAGCCACGACACAGACAGGAACGGCGGGTATGGGCTCCTCGACAACAGTAGTAGGAGAGATTTCTGGTGTCGATGAAGAGGACGCATCCGAATCCTCGTTGTGGGAACTCTTGAAGTCCCGCGGTCACCAGACTCGGGGGCTTCCTCTTCTTCCTCCATGGGGACCATGGACCCCGACTCGTGCTCCTCCTCCGCTTCGCGAGGGATAATCCCTTCAGGCTGAGGAGGATAACTGGCAGCCTCATTCTAGTCCTGCAATCAGAAGACGCATCATTATATATCAAGTACTTGGTAGGCAATCGAAAAATGAAGACTATTACAGAGGAAAATTCTACCTCAGGCGGAGGGTTGTTGGCGTCGAAAGGAGGAACGACTGACTCGCCTGGGAGATCCTCCTTGGCGGTGTACTTGGTCACCAGTCGCAACCTCCTGTCTACCCACCCATAGAAATGCCCATCGCAGATATGCGAGTGACATCGCCCGCACCAGTCCAGTGGTACATCAGGTGGATTCTGGCCTGCAGAGGCTGGATACGGCGACACAACCACATGCGAATGAGCGCAGCGCCACCTTCTTCTCTCCCGATACGGCCTTCGAGGTCGCAGACGCACTGGTATAGCATCTCCCTCTCCTCGGACTCGCCAGGCATCACAACATTCTTCCAAGAGCGCCTCCTCTTGCAAGCAGCCACGAGATTGAAGGGCGCGAGTCCAGAGTGCTCCCCGTCGGCTTTCTGGTCGCGGACGGAGAACCACTTGTCTCTCCACCCTTGGACAGACGCGGTGAGCTTGATATCGAACTAAGTGGCGGAAGAGTCGACGTGGATCCCACATCCCCCTACATCATAGACTACAGAAACTGACCCCGACTAACGCTTAAGCTTAAAAAGCTTCTTGAAGAGACCAAAGTGAGGCTTGATTCTGAGCCAGCACTTGTAGAGAGTGATGAAACAAGAGATATGCAGAATCGAATTTGGGGACAGCTGATGCAGCTGGAGCCCATAGAAGCAGAGAAGACCCCTAACAAACAGATGTAGGGGGAGAGAGAGACCTCGAATGATGAATGCAAGGAACATCACTCGGAAACCCACAAGAGGACCGCGGATTACCTCGTTGCCAGGCACTCGAGAGTCATCTTATATGGAAGGAAGTGATCCATACTGACGAAGAGTGTGCAACTCAGAAGACTTGATGACCGATGCACGCTAGGAGCCATTGGTGATGCGGGTGCCCGCACCCTTTTTCTTCCTAGCACCGGCGGCGCTGGTGCCCATGGCGGTGGTGCCTCCCTTCTTCTTGGCGGTGACAATGGTGGCCGCGGATCCAGCGGCAACGCCTCCTTTCTTCTTGCCCATCTTTTGATGGCGATGAGAACGTAGGAAATAGCTGGGGAATACGCGCAGCTGGTCCAGTGCGACAGAGGGGATGAGCGTAAGGAAGCAGCAAGAACAACAATGGCGGAGGAAGCGAAACGAGAAGCGAGATGAGGAAAAACCGCATCTGCGCTGCTACTTAACCTCCTAGCGAATGTCATCCAACGGCCAGCAGAAACCCTACTGGACGTGTGGCGTACATCGCCATCGACGCGTGGCGAAGGTGAATCATGAACCGTCCCACACTACTCCCATTACGCGTGGAAATCGAGGAGACGCAGTTAAAACAGAAGATTATGCACGCCCAGTCAAATCAAAGTCAGATAGTGGGACCCACTGCTCGTCACGTCCTGTCAAAGCCGCTCACGCGGGCAGCTGAAGTCATCTCGTCGTCAGCACTGACGTCACCAATTCCAGCAGAAGAACATTTTGACTACTTTAGTCCTTACTCGAGTCTTCGACTCAAGCAAGCACACGAGGGCTACTCCTAACAGGAGCGCTGGCCGCGCACCCGAAAGAATTTTTTACGCAGGTATACAAGCTTCATGAAAACCCTTCACTCGAATCAACGATTCAATTGTGAACTACGGGTTACTCCCATAGGGAGCGCTGGAAGCACATTCGATTGAAATAAGCAACAAAAGACGACCACAATCGCAAAATGCTTTTAGTCCCCGCTCGAGTCTACGACTCGAATAGGCACTCGGGGGCTACTCCCATAGGGAGCGCTGGTCACGCACCCTATGATTTTTTTTCCTTGTACTGTGTGTCGATAACATCCACACTCAAATGCCATGGCGACTCCGCCTCATATTTTACCTACAAAGATATTACATCTCTTGGGCCACCCGAATCATCTCCGCGATGACAAAATTCAGATGCTGTGCTTACATCGTGAAGATAAGACCTAAACAAGGCCTGGCAACGCATCTACTGCACACTACTAGAAATATATCTGTGCTTGCAGGTACGATGAACATGCATTGACGGACGCGTCGAGTGCTCACATTTATACACTAGAATTCGACTATTGTAAGACCTCCGTGGCATGAGTCGAATTACGCCAGCACTTTTCCGAATTCGAGTCTGGAGACTCGAGTTTCAGTAGATTGCGTTGTTTTTCCCTAAGGCAGTTAACTGATACCGATACATCGGATAAATCAGGCACGTATATCAACAATCCCTATGACACAGACAGAACACTCAAAAATATGCTCAGTCATTGATGACCCACAAGTATAGGGGGTGTATCATAGTATTTTCGAGGGAAGTGAAACCCAATTTATTGATTCGACACAAGGGAGATAAAGAATATTTATAAGCCTTAACAACTGAGTTGTCAATTCAGCTGCACCTGGAAACAATCTTGCTCAGAGTAGTTTATCAGTAGCAACAGTTTTGTAGTAGCAATAGTAAAATAATAGCAGTAGTAAAAGTAAAGACAGTAGTAACAGTTGCAGTAAAAAGTAGGATTAACGCGCGGTAGGCATAGGGATGGATGGACGGGCGTTGCATGGACAAGACAATTCATATGGCAATCAAGACATAGGGCATTTACAGATAAATAAGATAAAGCATGCAAGTACTAAATAATCACATCCTAGTGACAAGCATTAAGCATAACAAGTTGCAACAAAGTCAAAAAGCACTAATAATAGATACTAGGCACCATGCCTAACAATTTGATGCCATTACATGAACGATCTCATCCAATCCCTACCATCCCCATAGCCTACATCGGGAGATTACTCACTCATGGATGGGGGAAACATGGATGGTCGATGGAGAAGCGATGGTGATGATGATGGCGATGATCTCCTCCAATTCCCCATCCCGGCAGGGTGCCAGAACGTAGTTTCTGGTTCCGAATCGCGGAATCTGGTGGTGGCAGCGTAGTGGAACTCTTTCTGGAAAAACGTCGAACCCTCCTTGGTTTTTAGGTCAAGAGGCGACTTATAGGAAAAGAGGGAGGCCTGGCCTGGCCCGCGCGGCCAGGTGGTGTGGTCCCCCCGTGGACCTACTCCGTCTCGTCTTCTGGCTCCGTGAGTCTTCTAGTGAATTAGGATTTTTGGCATATTTTCTGGGATTTTTCCTGATAGTTGATTTTCTAGACAAAAACTAGACACCAAGGTAATTCTGCTGAAAACAGCATTAGTCCGTGTTAGTTGTACCCAAATCACACAAGTTTAGAGGAAACAAATAGCAAAAGTGTTCGAGAAATTAGATACGTTTTGGACGTATCAACTCCCCCAAGCTTAGCTTATTGCTTGTCCTCAAGCAATTCAGTTGGAAACTGAGTGCGATAAAGGAAACTTTCACGAACACATTTGCTTCATAAGATGTATATATTTTCAGTATATGGTCAACTACTCATGCAATTCATAATAAAAAGTATGCAACTAAGTTTAATTAATAGTCATTGCAAGCTATGAAGAGATTCCAACTCAAAAATAATAAGTAGCATGAAACATAAACATAAGCAACATTGCAATGCTCATAATAAGGTATGATAGAGTGGTATCTCGCTTGCCTTTGATTGTAGAGCAAACATAAATGCCAAGGCACCTCTGAAGTTCAAGTGAAGACTAGAAGTAAAGATATCAAAGATACAAGCATCAAAGTCATAACACAATTAATCCAGTTTTAAGACAAGCACATTACACTAAGAATGACAACTATGCTCTCAGGAAAGTGCTCATAGAATATGTGGAGACTCAACAAGGAAATGAAAAGGTTTTGAAAATTTTGAAAGGCTTCCAAATGCTGAAAGTATGGTACTCATTAGCTTCATGCTCTCATTGCCCCTATCATAAGCATCTTTAAATGGTTAAGGTTAAAGTGACACAAGTAAGAGGATATGCTTGACAAGTTATAAGTTAAAATCTCATGCCCCTTACTTACGAGTACCGAACCTCATGCTACTCAACTTCAGTCACAAGTAAGCTCTTGTCATTATAAGTACGTATGTATCATGATACAGGAGCTATCCCCTTGCACATGATACAGGAGCTATCCCATAATCAAAATGACAAGGCAAGCAGACAATGAGCATCTCAACGATCTTTTTATCTGCCATTTGCATAGGTTTTTATTGAGGATGCTTCATAGAATGCTCATTATGGTTATGCTGCAAGTTTCCACCATGATTAGGCATGGCTTAGGCTAGCGGCCCACGTGTTTCTCTAACACATATACAAACTCCATGATCTTACAAGTTCCCCTTTTATTTCACACTGCTAGGATCCATAAGCAAAAGAATCATGATATCAACGAGGTACAAAGTACCAGTGCAATGTTGAAAGCGTTCCCCATGATACATGGTTCTGCTAACTTCTACTTATAAAGCGCAAGATATATGCAACAAAGATGGACGCACTGGTTCAAGATTATTAAGTGCAAGAAAGTAAAGTGTGCCATCAAGTTCGTGAGAGCTTTACTAACTAACTTTCTCATAACAAGCAAACATTTTATTCGGAAGAAAACAAGGCATACTAAATATGCATGGAATAGCAAATGATGCTAATAGGTAGGTATGGTGGACACTTTTGGCAATATTGGTTTTGGGGAATTGGAAACACAAGTAGAGCTCATACTCAGTGCAAGTGAAGGCTAGCAATAGTAAGGGAGCGACAAACGAGAGAGCAATAACTTTCATAATCATGCTTGCAACAAAACAGGACTAATCATGGCATGAAAGTGATTCAAGACCCTTGAGGAAAAATAATTCATCGAGGCTTAACTAATTATTTTTTCAGTCATATGCACGCGTGAACATGTGCCAAGTCAATTCAAATAAAACATTCAGAGGAGGATACCACAATGTCATACCAAGTTATGAATAGAGCAATGCAAGCAAACATTCATACGACATGCTACAAACTATTAATGAGCTGGAGCTAATCATAAGAAAGCAAGAACTACTAAGCATCCATAAATAACATACACCCTACATGAACAGACTAAGCATGCCCACAATGATGAGTATATGTACAAAAATGAAAACAAATAGAGTTTGTTACCAACCTCTTACCACACCTCAAGTTGTCATTAATCCTCATTATTGCCCTTCACTTGTGTAGCTTGGATAATAACATGAAACCAAATTCCACTGAGAACTTCTGAACCCTGCAACAGACTTCACAAAACCAAAGAAGAACAACACATATTTTTGGTGTTTTCGATTTTTAAAAGCAATAACCAAAAGGAACAAGAAGCAAAGAAAAATATTTTTGGGTTTTTCGAATAGTTCAAACAAAGCAAAAAGAAAAAGGCAAACCAAGGAAAAAATAAGAAGAAGCAAACAAAGAGAAACAGCAGAAATATTTTTGGTCTTTTTGTGTTTTAGAAAACAAAAGCAAAGAAAGAACGAAGACTAAAAAGAGAGCGAAGCATGGATATACAAAGTACCGACTAAACATGATATGGAAATGAGTGTGAGGTCGTTGCACCTCCCCCCAAGCTTAGGCTTTTGGCCTAAGTGGGTATCAGTCCCAAGCTGGCCAAGATGGAGCGCCTCCGTAGTATGGCGAGGAGGTACCCTCGTCCTGGTACGAGCTCGAGGATGCCCCACCGTAGTGCACAGAGTAGTCGTAAGAAGGCACATCCTACTGGTGCTGCCTATGGAAACCAAGCAAGCGGAGCTGCTTGTCCACCTCTTCCTTGGAACGCGACCACGACCTCCTATGGACACTGAACAAAGTAGATTGCGGCAAAGGAATCTCCCTTTCATCCCCGTCAGTAAACAACATCCTGTATACTAAACTGTACGTATTAGAGTCAACAGTGACGAAGTGATGTGTTTTCATGGCAGCAAGATCTAGCCTTTGTGGTGCCAATATAGTATCATTAGGATCCACAAAAAGTTCTAATGCAGTAACCATACATGAAGCAATAATGCCCCATAATAGGTCCCCTAGCAGGTAGCCGGCGAGCAATGAGAGAGCCAAGATTGTACTGGGTATCATTATTAAGTGCAGCAGTGAGGAAGGCTAAATGATAATTGGAGATATTACTTGTGTTCTCCCTACCAAGAATACTAGTGGCAAGATAATAAGCAAAGTATCTAAGAGATGGGAGTTGGATGTTTCTTATCTTCCCGCGCTGAGCTGTGCGGTCATCGTCATTTGTCACACTTCGATAGAGTTCCAGCAAATCAGTGGGCCGACCTTGGATCTTCTTCACGGTCTCCGTCATGCCTATACGTATAATGCTGCTAAATCTTTCCAATGACATGGTAATAGGCTGATTATAAATTCTGAAAGAAACAGTTGACTGGTAGGGGGTGTTAGTGAAAACGAAACTCTCAACGAAAGTTTTGGTGAGCACGGCATATTTCTCACTCTCATCTTCCATGTATGAGGTCAAACCGACCCTCTAAACCAGTAGTAAGAAATCATCGAGGATCCCTGTAGCTTGCAAAAAGGTAAAACAAGGAAAAGTAGATGGGTGAGCATCCCCCTCATCTCCTTCATTGCTAAAGAGTGGTGCAATGAGATCTTCATTGTATGAAGGCCTAAACTGAGAGGCTGATCTTGAGGGCCTTGACCTCCTAGGTGTGTCCCTCTCAAATATTTCTCCAAAGGTGTGGTTGTTCATCTTTGATATTCTGAAATTTAAACATCCATTATACAAGTGATTGCAAAGTGAATACATAATGAAGGGCACTACTCATAGGGACTTGTAAGAGGCCTAAACATGCATAAAAACAATATTTCTAAGCATTGAACAAGCTTACAAGCTCTCATAACCTGTCACCTACAGCAGCAAAATACTCAAGATATAAACCACTAAACACAAATCTACTTGGACAAGCGGAGGAGTTACATACCGGAGAACAAATGCTCCAAATTTCAGCAGCAAAGATGGGCTAAGCAAGGAGATCGAAAAATTATGGGCAAGAATAGAAAGAACACGATTTCGAGCAAAGAACTGATGTTTTCTCGGGAGAGAGAAATAAGTGGGAAGTGAGAGAGTGAGTGGAGGGCCAGGGTGGCCCACACCATGGCCAGGCGCGCCCCTAGGCTGGCCGCGCCACCAGGTGGTGTGCCTGCCTGGTGGCCCCCCTGGTACTCTCCAGGCACTCCTCTGCCCCTTTTTTCACGTAAAAATTTAATATGAATTTTCTGTATTTTTCAAGACACTTTATTTTGAGCAATTTTCAGGTATAGATGAATGATTTTCTGACAGAAAGATGTTTTTCGGAAAGATGCAATGACAAAACAAAGATAAAACTTCAGAAGTTCTAGACACTCTAATATGCAAGCAACTAACAACAGAAAAGTAAACTAAGCGAAAGAAAAAACTAAAATGGATAGAATGGAAGTAAGCGGAGATAATCAGCGTGAAAACATTGTTTTGTTCATTAAAATCCCTTTGTTAACAAGGTTGATCAAGTCTTGTTACCAAAGCAATTTTATATGAAACAAAACTTTGTATTCCACTAATGATTATGTTACCTCAACCTTGATATCAATGGTCCCAATGATAATGGTTTCATATTTTTCTCGTGGTATGGGACAATATATTTCTCCAACTTGGATGCCCTCAACATGTTCAATTGAATTTAAGCCATAAGTCCTATCAATCTTCTTGGGGAAATAGATACTATTCTCCTTGTCATTAACACTAAAAGTCACCTTTCCTTGATTACAATTAATAACAGCTCCTGCAGTATTAAGAAAAGGTCTCCCAAGAATAATAGACATATTATCATCTTTAGGCATTTCAAGCACAACAAAATCAGTTAATATCAAGCAATTATGAACGACTTGAACAGGTACATCCTCACATATACCAACATGAATAGTAGTAGATTTATCAGCCATTTGCAAAGATATATCAGTTGGTATTAATTTTTCCAGTTGAAGTCTCTTATAGAGAGAAAAAAGCATAACACTAACTCCTGCTCCCAAATCACACAAAGCAGTTTTAACATAACTATTTTTAATAGAGCAAGGAATAGTTGGAATCCCTGGGTCTCCAAGTTTCTTAGGAACCTTACCATTAAAGGAATAATTAGCAAGCAAAGTAGAAATTTCTTCATTAGGGATCATCCTTTTATTCGAGACAATATCCTTCATATACTTTGAATAAGGAGGAAATTTAATAGCACCAGTCAAAGGAATTTGCAAGAATAAAGGTTTCATCCACTCACAAAACTTATTATAGTGTTCATCTTCCTTTGACTTGTGTTTTTATCAGGGAAAGGCATAGGTTTTTGGAGCCAAGGCTCTCTTTCACTACCATGTTTCTTAGCAACAAAATCTTCTTTAGTGTATTTAGTATTCTTAGTGTGCCTTTGGGGTTCTTCTTCAACTTTTTCTTTATCAGGAGCAAAATTTTCTTCATTACCACTTTTAGTTTCATCATCAGAGACAGATATACAATTAGGATCTTTAGCAGGTTCAGAGGGTTCTACAATAGGTTTATGTTTCTTTTTTCTTTTCTTAGGAGTAGTACGACTATTTTTTAGCTTGTTGAGAATGCTGCTCAATTCTTTTAGGATGCCCCTCAGGATATAGAGGATCCTAGGTGGCAGCACCACTTCTAGTTCTAATTTCATAAGCATGTTTTTCTTTAGCAGCATTAACTAGCAAGTCTTTTTGTACCTTAATAAGCTGATCAATTTGAGTTTGAACCATTTGAAAATGTTTAACAAGCATTTTAACATCATTAGAGGTTCTTTCCACAATATCTTTTAACTCAAGAATAGCTCTAGAGTTTTCCATTAGATGATTTTGCACCCTTTTATTAAAATTATCTTTCTTAACAATAAAAACATCAAATTCTTCTAAGGATTGATCAGGAGGTTTAGAGTAAGGAATATCACCTTCATCAAAATGTTGGAGAGAGTGTACCTCAATAGTGGATGATTGGGGAATTGGCTTACATAATTCTTCTATAGGAGGTAAATTCTTCACATCTGCAACTTTAATTCCCTTATCCTTAAGACATTTCTTAGCTTCCTTCATCACTTCATCATTTAGTTTAATAACTCCCCTCTTCTTTGATGTTGGTATAGGCGCATGAATAGCTGGTTCAGGTATAGTTGTCTCAGGTATAGCTGGTTCAGGAGGAGTCCAATCTTCATAATTCTTGCTTATTTTAGCCATTAATTCCTTAGCTTCCTTGGGAGTCCTATTCCTGAAAACACAATCAGAACAACTATCCAGGTATGTCCTAGATTCTTCAGTTAGTCCATTAAAAAATATATCAAGAAGCTCATTCTTAGGTAATGGACATCCAGCCTGTGCATGAATCAAAGCACAAAACCTTGCCCATGATTCAGGCAATATCTCTTTTTCTCCCTGTTTAAAATCAAAAAGTTCCTACAAAATAGCATGTCTAGCACTAGGAGGAAAATATTTATGCAGGAAAGTACTAATTAAGCAATCAGGGCTATCAACAGATCTAGGAGGTAAATTATTAAACCAAGTTTTAGCTTCTCCTTTCAGTGAAAAAGGGAAAATTTTATCAACAAAGTAGGTGCGCATCTTAATATCATCAGAAAATAAGCCACTCATGGTAGAAAGCTCAGTCATATGTGCTACCGCACTTTCATTCTTAGTCGCACAAAAAGGTTCTTTCTCAACAATAGCTATGTAAGATAGATCAAGAGAGAAATCATAATCCTTATCTTTAATGTTTATGGGAGATGCAGCAAACATAGCATTAGGAGACAATTTGGGTTTTATAGTACGCCTCTCAAGGAGACTCTTAATAGCACTCCTATCTTGGGTGTTTTGACATTCTTTAATAAATTCATCGGTCATCTCTATATAACTGCCTTCAATATCATAGCTCTCTCTAGCCTCAGGTGAACTAATAGGTGTAGTAGTGTTTTCATTAGGAGTTTCAGTATTTCTAGCTATAGTTCTAGAAATCGTAGCATCTAGGAAAGGACCTAATGAACCACACTTATCAAGCACAGTAGAAGCAACATCATAAGTATCAGAAGTTTCAGATTCAGCAGTAGTAGCAGTGTGTGTAGCATGTGTATGTGGTGGTGTAAGGAACTTACTCATAACAGATGGTGAATCAAGAGCAACAAAGGTGTTCAGAACCGTACCTCTTCTTGTAGTGGATGGTAAAATAGGAACCCTGCCATCACGAGACTTACCCATATGGATGGATGGAAGCGAACAATAGTGATTCCAACTGAACTTGATAAATAAAGCTATGCTCCCCGGCAATGGCGCGAGAAAATAGTCTTGATGACCCACAAGTATAGGGGGTGTATCGCAGTATTTTTGAGGGAAGTGAAACCCAATTTATTGATTCGACACAAGGGGAGCCAAAGAATATTTATAAGCCTTAACAACTGAGTTGTCAATTTAGCTGCACCTGGAAACAATCTTGCTCACAGCAGTTTATCAGGAGCAACAGTTTTGTAGTACCAATAGTAAAATAATAGCAGTAGTAAAAGTAAACACAGTAGTAACAATTGCAGTAAACAGTAGGATTAAAACACGGTAGACATAGGGATGGATGGACATGCGTTGCATGGACAAGACAATTCATATGGCAATCAAGACATAGGGAATTTGCAGATAAATAAGATAAAGCATCCAAGTACTAAATAATCATAGGCATGTGTTCCATATATAGTCATACGTGCTCGCAATGAGAACTTGAACAACATCTTTTGGCCAGCCATCCCGTTTGCAGCGGGGCCTCAAGGGAACTACTGGCAATTAAGGTGCTCCTTTTAATAGATCACCAGAGGAAAGCATTAACACTCCGTGAATACATGTGATCCTCACATCAAAGCCATTCCCACCGGTTATCCCGATTGCTGTCACTTCAGGGCCTTTGGTTCTGGACAACAATATGTGTATACAACTTGCAGGTAAGACCATAAACAATACTATCATAATGAATCAATAACATGTTCAGATCTGAAATCATGGCACTCGGGCCCTAGTGACAAGCATTAAGCATAACAAGTTGCAACAAAGTCAAAAAGCACTAATAATAGATACTAGGAACCATGCCCTAACAATCTAATGCCATTATCTGAACGATCTCATCCAATCCCTACCATCCCCATAGCCTACAGCGGGGGATTACTCACTCATGGATGGGGGAAACATGGATGGTCGATGGAAAAGCGATGGTGATGATGATGGTGATGATCTTCTCCAATTCCCCGTCCCGATAGGGTGCCAGAACGCAGTTTCTGGTTCCGAATCACGGAATCTGGTGGTGGTGGCGCAGCGGAACTCTTTCTGAAAAAACGTCGAACCCCCCTTGGTTTTTAGGTCGAGAGGTGACTTATAGGCGAAGAGGGAGGCCGAGGGGGCAGCCGAGGCGGCTACACCACCCCCAGGCGCGGCCAGGTGGTGTGGGCCCCTCGTGGCCCTACTCCGTCTCGTCTTCTGGCTCCGTAGTCTTCTGGTGAAATAGGATTTTTGGCATATTTTCCGGGATTTTTCCTGATAGTTGATTTTCTACACAAAAACTAGACACCAAAATAATTCTGTTGAAAACAGTGTCAGTCCGTGTTAGTTGTACACAAATCACACAAGTTTAGAGGAAAAACAATAGCAAAAGTGTTCGGGAAAGTAGATACGTTTTGGACGTATCAGTCATGTACTCGAAAGGCTTCATAAAGTCTCTAGTCGAATCTGCGATTCCACTAGACACTCGGGGGTTACTGACATGGGTATACCCTATAGGTACTCGAGTTTCGCATATACGGTCTAGAGACGGTAGAACCCCACGGTATTGTCAAGGCCCAATACAGATTTCCGGTGACCTACAGAGATTCCGATTGCTTGCAACGCAAGAAGAAGCTTAAGATAGAAAGTTCAAAAGGACGAACCCTAATCTGTAACTGACTCGACCTGCTACCCGAGACTTAGCCTATCTATATAAAGGCAAGGAGGGGGCGGCGAGGAGGACAATCACAACCCTAGTTTCCACAACCATCACCAGATTGCATTTGCGCACCCCTGTAACTTTTGACTCCCTCGATAATTCCAAGAGTAGACAAGCATGAGTAGGGACCTCTACGAGGCTTGAACCTGGGTAAACCTTGCGTCCCTGTGTGCTTGTTTGCTAGCTGATTGATGCCTCCAGCGCTCCCTCCTTCTCCAAAACCCAAGTCCATAACAATGGGCCTTGACGAGTTAAACCCTCGTCAGTGGGAGTTGCCGCTATTTCTACATCCTCTTTAACACTAGTGTCTCTCGTCGACTCACCAAATGAGAACATCACCAACCGAATCCAAAAGTGTCTCATGTCTAAGGCCACCGAGGTAACACCTACTTCCAAGTCTCCCTCTAATGAACTTCCTCTACATGATCTAGATGGTCTAGAGGTCAAGAAAGAGTTGGTTAGCATATATAAATCCATGGAATCTAGATGATGATACTAGAATGTGCTTTGAAACTCTTGTAAACCAACTTGACCATGCTAGGGAAATGCTAGATGAGAAGGAAGATCTAATTAACATGCTAGGTAAAAATGAAAGAGAGGCTGCCGATGAAATTGCCTCTCTATCTCAATCTCTTGAAGATGAACATAACATGAGAATAACTCTTGACGAGAGTGTTCCTAATCTTGTAGATGATCATAATGATCTCATGTCACAACTTGATAAAGATCAAATCATGTTGTTGCTTCATTGAATAACCTTAAAAACGAAAAGATTGAGTTTGTTGTTGGTCATGAATGCCTAAAGGACTTTTAGAAACTCAAAGATGAACATCATGCCTTGGATAGTAAATTCTCAAGTCTTTTTGAGGCTCATGAGCAGCTTCAAACTCAATTGAACAATGAACAATCAAAGCCTTCCATTATGGCTATTATACATTTGACTTGTTCTTCTAACCCTTGTTGCAAGCATGTGAATCTTGTTGAGGAAAACAAGGAATTGAAAGATCAACTTGCAAAAGGGAAAGTTAACAAGAAGGTTATTGGGTACACTCCTAGGCCCAAGAAGAAGAAGAAGAACAAGAAAAATAAGAAGCAAGAACGTTTCTCAACGACCTCCTTATGCTTCTACCTTTGTGCAAAGTGATAAATTTGCCGGGAAGAACCACCCTTCTTACATTCTTTGCAAATCTCATGATGGACATGTATATGCAAAGTACATTGGCACATATTACACTCATGATTATCATTGTAATATTTGGGTACTAAAGACCCTTGTGACTAACAAAAGGGGACCCATTGCAAAATGGGTACCTAAAACCAAAGCTTGATTTTCTTGTAGGACTTTGCTTCCGGTGGAGCAGAATGGGTGCCTGATAGTGGAGCTACAAGCCATATGACTGGAAGCAAGTCTATCATGTCGGAGATTAGGCCGAATTTTGCGAATACTATGGTCTCCTACGGTGATAAAACAAGTTCTCATGTATTGGGTTTTAGTAAGGTGGTAGTAACCCTGGATGTATCCTTGGTTAATGTCATGCTTGTCAAAACCCTTGGTTATAATCTCCTTTCCATTTGTGCTTTAGCCATTATGGGTCTTTCGTCCTTCTTTAATGAGCATTCCGTGGTCCTCATGTGGAGCAAGACTCTCATGGTGGCTTTTGTTGGACACGTAGAGCATGACTTGTATGTGGTGGATTTCTCTAGAAAGCCCTCTACACATGCTATATGTCTCTATGCTAAAGCTGATGTGGGCTGGTTGTGGCATCGCCGCCTAGCCCATGTAAACATGAAGTCTTTGCAAAGTCTCTACGCAGGGGGGGGGGGCGTCCTTGGACTAAAAGACATTTCCTTTGCCAAAGATCATGTGTGCAGGGCTTGTATTAAGGGGAAGATGCATGAGAAGCCTCATAAGATCCTCAATCAAATTACCACGGAATGGTGCTTGGAGCTTCTTCACATGGATCTTTTTGGGCCTCCTTCTCATGATAGTCTCGGAGGGAAGACGTATTGCTTGGTGATTGTTGATGACTTCTCAAGATACACATGGGTCTACTTCTTCAAGTTCAAGAGAGAGACTCAACAAACCATCATCGACTTTGCTAATCAAGTTCAACGGGAACATAATTCTACAATCCTCACCATTCGGAGTGACAATGGACCAAGTTCAAGAACTACACATTCGATGAGTTTCTTAGTGATGAGGGGATCAAGCATCAATATTCCAATCCAACACCCCTCGACAAAATGGCATTGCTGAAAGGAAGAATCATACCTTGATGGATGCGACCTGGACCATGTTGGCAGAATTCAAGTCCCCCTAAAACTTTTGGGTCGAAGCCTTTTCAACCGGTTGCCATGCAACCAATCGTCTTTACCTCCGCAAGATGAAGAACAAGACTCCATATGAACTTCTCACCGATTGCAAGCCAAATGTCAAGTACTCTTGGGTGTTTGGTTGTAGATGTTTCATTCTCAAGAAAGGTGTCCGCTTGGAAAAGTTAGAGGCTAGGGCTTAGGAAGGAATCTTCGTTGGGTACTCAAGTCAATCTTATGCCTATAGAGTCTACAATAAAGCCATGGGAAGAGTTGAAGAATCTAGCAATGTCGAGTTTGATCAAGATCATGAGTCTCCTGTGAGGCAAGATGGTTCGTGATCCAAGTGATGAAATTCCTCCCATGCCATAAGAAGAATGGGTGTGGGATTCTTCCACCCCATTGAGTATCCCCTTGTGTCCAAAGGAGAAGGACCAAGCTCTACTCTAGTGGAGCCTTCACTCTCATAAGATCATCATGCCTCTCAAGGACAACTTATTGCTTCTCAAGGTTCTCCGAGCTCTTCTCAAGATCATCATGTCCGTGACTCTCCAAGATCAAGTTTACCTCAAGGTGATCAATCTCTACCTCACCAAGATTGTGAAGCCCCTCAAGACAATGTTGATCAAGGTCGAGTTGAAGAAGGTCAAGCTAACAATGACCAAGGCCAAGCTAATGCCTCTCCTCCAAATGATGATGACTCTCCTTCGGTTGATGTTGATGAAGATAGTTATCAAGTTCGTGCATATAGTCAAGGCATGGACTCAAATGGTGGTGCTGACCAAGTGGTTGCTCAAGAGTCTCGTCTTGAGACCCAAGCCCGTCGTCAAGCATACCGTCTCGTCAAGCTCATCAAAGATGGCCATATCCTTTATAATGTTTTTGGAGATTACAATAGGGGATCTACTACTAGGAGACAACTAACCTCTTTTAGCTCTCATCATGCTTTTATTTCTCATGTTGAGCCCCAAAAGGTCTTTGAAGCTCTTGAACATGATGATTGGCTTGCTCCTATGAATGAAGAACTTCACAACTTCAAGAGGAACAAGGTGTGGACCCTAGTGAAGAGGCCAAGAGATTGTCAAAATGTGACTGGGACCAAGTGGATTTTCAAGAACAAGAGGGATGCCAATGGTAAAGTCATCCGCAACAAAGCAAGATTAGTTGCCCAATGATACTCTCAAGTTGAGGGCATCGACTATGGTGAAACTTATGCTCCTGTGGCTCGTCCAGAATCCATTCGCATGCTTCTTGCTTATGCTACCCATCATAACTTTAAATTGCAACAAATGGATTTCAAGATTGAATTTCTTAATGGCCCCTTAAAGGAATTGGTCTATGTCAAGCAACCTCCGGGCTTTGAGGATCCCCTCTTCCCGGACCATGTCTACAAACTCGATAAGGCACTATATGGTCTCAAACAAGCCCAACGTGCGTGGTATAGGTGCCTTAGAGAGATTTTGTTAGACCGTGGTTTTGAAGTAGGCCTTATTGATCTGACTCTTTTTACTAAGAAAGTTGGAGGAAACTTGTTCATTGCCCAAATCTATGTTGATGATATTATTTTTGGGTCTACTAACAAAGCTTTTAATGAGGATTTTTCTAATCTCATGAACGACTGCTTTGAGATGTCTATGATGGGGGAGTTGGAATTCTTTCTTGGTTTTGAAGTCAAGTAATTGAGGAAGGGAACTGTAACACCCCAAAACTTTTAATCAAGATTATCAAGTTCTAATCACCCAATTTAGGGTTAACGAAAACTTTTATTAAGAAAATGAATATGAATGCATGTGTGTTTTGCATTAGTGTAGAATTGTTTGAAATTGCCATGCTTGATTGTTGCCAATGATGTGAAATGGTTTAAAGGCGAATGCTATATCATCTATACCAATTACAAACAAAATCAAAAGAAATCAAATACGAATAAATAAAGCAAATGGTCATTTTGACAAAAGTTAACCACTAGGACACTTTGTGTGTTCTTATAAGAAGAATTCTAACAGAAACGTTTCTATTTATTTTCACCACTTTCTAGACCAAGTAAAAGTGTATCAAGGCCCACTTTACAAAATTACAAAAACATCTTTCAAATCAATTTAATGGACAGTTGAAAATTGAATCTAGTTCATATATTAAGATCCCACTTTTTCAAAAACCTATCAAATCAATTCCCCTTGACCTCTCCAAGCAAACATAGACTCTCAAGCTTAACTTAAGATCACCGAAAAAATTTGAATCAAAATTTTCAAAGCAAGTTTCATGCGGCCATTTCCACAAACACCTTGCTTACACTAATTTAACCACCTGCCTAAATTCACCGTTTTGTATAGTGATCCTCGACCATTTGCTCTCCTCTTCACTCCCCTATCTCCCCTGAGCATAGCCAGCACCCAGACCAACTCCCCCCTTTGCCGTTTGCACAGTGGAATGCCACCCGATTTTGGTCATCGTAGGCTGACCACGGCCAGCTCATAGCAGACACCGATGCAGCCAACCATGATGTCCAGGAAGCACGCCGCAATCCACCGCCACCCCTTGTCGTAGCCTCGACCCCAACTGAGCCCTGGACCATCCTAGCTACGCTACGCCCCGCCTCTCTGTGCCATGTCCAGAGCGTGGTAGCTCACCGCACCCGACCAGCTCGCACAGACTTCGCCTTGCCTTCGCCGTGCATGCTCACGCCCGCCATGATCACAACAACCCAGCAGACAACCCCGTTCGCTGCCGCGCGACCTGCAGCTGCCACACGCTGCCGCAAACACCTCTGCGTCCGCGTGGAGCACCGCACGCTCCCGACTGAACCACACCGCCCCACGCCTCGCCATTAAGTTTGTGAGAACTGCTAGGGAACCACGCACCGCCCACTAGCCTCCGCCATGAAGATAGCCGCCTGTACCATCGTCACCGACGAGCTCGCGCCAGCACCATTCGGTCCCCTCGCCGCAGTATAAAAGGAGGCCACCCCTGCCCATTTCTCCACACGAACACCCTCACCACCTCTCGCTGACCCTCCCCACTTCTTCCTGGAGCAAGGCGAGCTCTCTCAATGGAATTTGGCCGGAGCCCGCTGCTGCTGGAGGAGAAGGGTGCTAGCAATTTCGACCACCCCAAGCCCTGCCATGACCGTGCCTCGACTTGCCGTCGTCTACCACGTCGATCACCTCGTCGCCGACCGTAGCTGGAGCCCAGGTGAGCCCCGTGAGACCCCCACTGCCATGTTAGGGTTGATTCCTCGCTGGAGCAGTTCGTCGTCGATGACGACTCCTAGCTGCTGATCTGTCTTCTAATCGCACCACCTATATCCACCGATATCGCTTTGCATAGTTAGTTCTGCTGACTGGAGGACCCCATCTGTCAGTAGCCCGCTGTGCCGCATAGTGCAGTTGGGCCGACCCGTTTAACTTCCCGCGCTGGCCTAGAAATTCAAATATTGAATTTTCCTTTTTAGTTAAAACTATATCTTGTCCACATATTCAAAAATCAATTCAGAGAGTTTCACTAAAACAAATTGCATGATTCAAATTTTTCTAGAAAGGTAATTAAATTATCTATCCAAGCCCATTAGATTTAAATCATTTGAAGTTAGAGATAATCTTGAGTAAAAATAACAAGACAGAGACTTTTGCAACTTCAAACATTTTTCAAAAATCAACTATAATAGATTTTGAGTCAATTCCAACTCTCAAAAATCACATTTTACAATAGCTATCTGAATATGAACAAATATCTAGGTTTGCATGCAGTGACATTGGACTAGTACCAAAATAATGCTATTAGGGCATTTCTAGTCACTTTAAATCTATTAAATGATAATCTTAAACTTAATAAAATATGATCAACACATTAAATCACATTCCCATGTATTAGAATATGTGGTGATGACATGTGTCGACATGATCCCACATTTTAATTGGAGAATATTAAATCTTAATTAATTTCAATGAGTAGAAATTACTTTTCTCAAATAAACTAAATAAAACTAGTTCTTATTTCATGTGATGATTGTGATGATGCTAGATCATCAAGTGTGAGCCTTAGTGTGCTAAATAGAGCTAGTTAAGCATTATTTGGTGATTGTGTACCCCGTATTTATTTATAGACGATAGTACCGACCCCGGATACGAGGAGGAGGAGTTCTACCCCGAAGAAGAGGAGGAAAACTTCAATCACTGCACCAATCAAGGAAATCCATCATTACTAGCAAGCTAGATATATGCAAGCTAGAATTATACAAGTTAACCATGCAAGCTTTAACCTAAGCAAGATGCATTAGGCATGCTAGGTTATACACTTTGATTTATACCCATCCCAAGTCTTACTTGCAAGCTTTACTCTTTTACTTTAACGAAGTTCTTTACTTATAACTAGTGCTTTGTGAGTATTTGGAAAGTAGAATAGATAGCATAAAGAGTATAAAACTAGGCCTATACTAGATGTCATTCTATGGCATGAGATTGAAGATTAGCACCCTCATTAGTGAACACTCTTAACTTAGTGGCTAGTGCTAAGCATAAAACTTGACCACTTTAGATGGGAATACTTGGTGGAAATGATTGTGAAAACCTTGGAATGATGAGTCATTATATTGAAATGTTTTGACATGTGTTGAGAAACACAAATGGATTTGATGATGAAAATGTTGAGGCATGAGCCTTAGCCCTTTATAAAAACTAATGGCTGGGTTCGGATGCGATACCATTCCAATTTTACCGTACAACCACAATACCTGAATTGGGTAAGGCTTAGCCATAAGTTTATATGCATTAGTATGGGTTCCCTCGTGGAAGAGGCTTGAGCTGAGGCTACCTCTTAATGATGTCCACCTATGTAGTGCCTAGGATGGCAAATGGCCATGGCTAGGAGGCCAAGCTCATAGGGGAGGTGCCTATACTAGAGTGTGTAATTGAAAGGTAATGATTGATTATCCGCATACTAAGTATGATGATTCAGGGTTATCCCTGACGGATGTATCAAATTTTGTGGTGAAAGTGTACCACCTCTGTAGAGTGTCAAACTATTCGAACAGCCACGTCCGCGGTCATGGACAGTTGGAGTGGCCATACTGTTCCGTCGTCAGATGTTTTCAAAATGACTTGTGAAGTGAACTATGATTTTGACTTGACCACAACAGGGTTGTGAATATGAAAACTAGGTTCCCACTTAAAGTGATTTAGAACTTTTACTTAGTTTTCTTTACTTCTAAACTCAGTTTAGATAAATCTGGCTTTTTGCAAATAAAATTAGAGCTTAGGATTTCCTACTAGAACTACCTTACTTGTTAGTGATAGTTTGCGAGTACTTAAAGAGTACTCATGGCTTTGTCCCTAGCTATTCCCGTGGCCAGACTATGAGGAGGACTACCAGGATGATGGATAGCGGGACGTCTACGACAACTAGGATCATCTCCCATCGTCAGCATTGCCTGTGACACTGAAGATGGAGCCCACTACTGCGCTTATTATTCCGCTGCTTGTTTGTATTAAGAATGGATATGAGATCCTTTATTTATGTAAGACCTTATTATGGTTTGTAATGGATGATGTATTCCAATCTCTTATGTCTCGCAAAAATGGTAATCCTGGGATTGCGATGTATGGAATAACAAGCATCTGGGATTAAAAATCCGGGTGTGACAAGTTGGTATCAGAGCCATCCTGACCATAGGAAACCCTAGTTAGAATGGACGTCCGAACAAAAACTTAGTTTCAAAAACAAAGGAAGTGAGTATTTATGAAAACCTATTCTCACTCTTATCCTTGAGATTCTTTTAGAAAATTTCATGTTCCTCAAAAATTCTTACATTCCTACATAAAATTTGACACACTTGTTCACCTCACTAACTTACTCATCCTAAATTATTATAGATGGAAGTTCAGTATTGCAAGTTCTACCTGTTAGGCAACAGAGGCCTACTGATCTTCGAGAGGGATCTAGATGCACTGTCTGAGTACCTTGAGCGCCCGCATCCGGAATTCTTCGGGGCTCAACTCAAGGATCACCTAGGAGGAGATCTACAATGGCTGATAGTTGCAGATCTCAGAGGCAAGATGGAAGCACCCCTTTCTGAGAAGATCCAATTCACCATGCGAGAGAACAACTGGCTAGATGGATTAGCTAGGGATATGCATGAAGCTCTTGCCCGTCTATGTGGGCAAAACATCAACTTGATCCAGGGAACTCGCTTTGCTCACTTGGCAAGGTGTGATTCTATGGGAATGCCATTGGAGATGCCAAGTCACCCGGAGTTGAAGCATCATGTGGAAAATCTTGACTTCCTGCTGTATGATAGGCAGAAGGAATTGGACAATGCTCGAGCCTACGCCAACGACAACCTTGCCATTGCCACCAAGAAGGACCAGATTCTCACCATGCTCGTAAAATATCGCCAATCACTTCGTCGTCAGCGCGAGAAGAAGGATCACACCATCGACCGTCTTCGCAAGAACATGGTCGCTCTCGAGAAGACCATCCGCGAATAGGAAGTCCAGCTTGAAGCAAAGGAAGAGGAAGAAGGTGATGACATCCAAGGAGATCTTCATTCGTACCTTAGTGATGACAACGAGTACCTGGAGGATGATGCCATGGATTTCTACACCAATGATCATGATTTCGTCTTCATTGATGATGAGTATATGCACTTGATCACTACCGTAGGAATGAGTTTTATCGGTCCCACTGTATCTTAGTTCACAGAATGGTTCTTAAAACCATCTGTTTTCCAATTGTGTGCTTGCATGAATGAATGAATGAGAAGAAGTTAGTATGCAAAACCTGAGTCAAACTCAAAGTTTAAAGATTTTGAAACAAAACCCTGAACCTTAGAACTTTCCCTCTTATCTCATTATCTATCTCAATCTTCAGATGACTCGTGGAAACCTCGGAGGAAGCAACTCATCTCAGGACCCGATGCTGTAGATTCTGCAGATGCTAGTTTCTGACTGTGAAGCTAGTAGAGCCGAACGCCAAGCCAGCCACTCTTCAACAGATAGCTCAGATGGCCCACAATAATCAAGGCCATGGAAACCAAGATCACCATGGATCCAAGATTAAGAACTTTCAGAATACCAATCCCCCTATCTTTAACAAGTCTGAGGATCCCTTAGATGCTGATGACTGGCTGCAAATCATGGAGAACAACCTAGAGGTCATAGGAGTTGACGCCAACGAGAAGGTACTGTTTGCCACCCATTATCTGGCAGGAGATGCAAGAGCATGGTGGAATAGCACCCGTACCATGCACCACGGTCAGATAACGACTTGGGAAGCATTCAAGATCAAGTTCAGCCGCACCCATGTGCCGCAAGGTTTAGTCACCAGAATGAGAGATGGATTCAGGGAACTGAAGCAAGGAAGGATGAAGGTAGTTGAGTACCGTGACAAATTTCTGTCCCTAGCTAGATATTCCCCTGATGAGATCAACATTGAAGCCAAGAAGAAGGAAAGGTTCCTGAATGGATTGCATGATGAGATGCAGACTGTGTTAGTCAACATTCGTTTTGAAGATCTAGAAGAGCTAGTAGACTCTGCCATCCAGATGGAAGGGAAGATCAACCAAGCCAATGACAACCGCAAGCGCAGGATGATGCACCAGACTGGGTCCCACAATACCCAAAAGTATCTCCCCAACCCGTCTACAGGATATGACCCAAGAAACAATAGACCCCCTATGTCCTGTCCAAGCTACCCCAATCGTAGCGGAGGAAACTTGAAGTCTGGAGGAAACCACAAAATCAACCGCGACAACTCCAACAACTTCAACCGTGCACCGCCCAAGTCCAACAACAACAACAACAATACTGCCCCAAGGACTGGAAGCAATGCCATGCCTGTTGCAGCCAAAGACAAGTCCCAGATTACTTGCTTTGAATGTGGAGTTAAGGGTCACTACTCCAATGAGTGTCCCAAGAAGCTTGTAGCCACCACCAATGTGAATGCCCCAGCTCACCAGGAACGCCATGTTCAGCCTGGAAGGAGGTTTGCCCCAGGGAATTCGCTCAACCGCAATGGTTGTCTGTTCCACATGAATGCTGAAGAAGCCAGGAAGCACCAGATGTTGTGCTGGGTATGTTTTATGTTAACTCAATACTTGCAAGAGTGTTGTTTGATTCTGGAGAATCGCACTCATTTGTTACCAAAGAATTTGCATGCACTAGTAAGATTCAACCAACCAAATTGAAGCATATTATGATAGTTCAAATACCTGGTTCAACCACCAAAGCTAGAAAAATTTGCAAGGCTATACGTATCAGAATCCATGGGATAGATTTTTATGCCAATCTAATAGTACATGGAACCAAAGGTTTGGAAGTAGTACTAGGAATGGATTGGATGTCGAAACATAAAGGATTGATCGACTGTGCCAAGAAAGCCATAACCATGACCAGTAGATCTGGAGTATCAGTAGAACATGTATCTGAGACCTTGCCCTGTCAGTTCAAATGCAACAAGAGTCTACCCCAACCAACCCTAGACCAAGTCAGAGTAGTCTGTGAATACCCCGATGTATTCCTAGATGAATTGCCCGGTATGACCCCAATCAGGATATTGAGTTCTTCATTGAACTAATTCCTGGAACGGGAACCATAGCTCAGAGACCTTATAGTATGAACCCATCTGAATTAGTGGAGCTGAAGAAGCAACTTGATGCTATGTTGGAGAAAGGTTTGATTCAACCAAGCACATCGCCATGGAGATCGCTTGTTTTGTTTGTGGATAAGAAAGATAGAGGTAACCGTTTGTTCACAGATTGCCAGAAGCTGAATGATGTCACCATCAAGAACAAGTACCCACTACCAAAGATTGAGGATCTGTTTGATCTGTTGACTAGCGCCGTAGTGTTTTCTAAGATTGATCTTAGAACTTGTTATCACCAACTCAAGATTTGTGCAACGGATATTCCAAAGGACGCCTTTACCACCAGATATGGATTGTATGACTATACAGTCATGTATTTTGGATTAACCAATGCCCCCGCTTATTTCATGAATCTCATGAATAAGATTTTCATGAACTTCCTGGATAAGTTTGTCATTTTTTTTATCAACGATATTCTAATATATTCAAAGTCAAAAGAAGATCATGAGCTACATCTGAGAACCATCCTTGAAACTCTGAGAGAGCATCAGTTGTATGCCAAGTTTAGCAAATGTGAATTCTGGTTGAAAGAAGTAGGATTCCTCGGACATATTGTGTTGGCAGGAGGAGTCACTGTCGATCCTGCCAAGATAAAAGATGTTGAAGAATGGGAAGCCCCAACCACTCAAACCCAAGTCTGTGCATTTCTCGAATTAGCGGGATACTACCGCAAGGTCGTGGAAGGACTTTCGAGCATCGCAAGACCAATGACCCAACTGTTGAAGAAAGACAAGAAGTTTGAATGGACCGACAAATGTGAATCAAGTTTTCAAGAGCTCAAGAAGAGATTGATTTCAGCCCCAATTTTGATTATGCCAGATGTCAAGAAGCCTTTTGATGTGTATTGTGATGCATCCAAGATTGGTCTCGGATGTGTGTTGATGCAAGAAGGCAAAGTCATAGCATATCTATCTCGACAATAGAAGTAGCATGAGCCAAACTACCCTACCCATGATCTTGAACTAGTAGCTGTAGTTTTAGCCTTGAAGACATGACATCATTACCTGATGGGTAATCACTATGAGATTTATTCGGATCACAAAAGTCTTAAGTATATTTTCACTCAAAAGGAGTTGAATATGAGGCAAAGGAGATGGATAGAGTTAATCAAGGATTATGACCTTGACATTCACTATCACCCCGACAAAGCCAACGTGGTAGCGGATGCTTTTAGCAGATTGCCATGTAGGTTAAACACCATGATTAAATAAGCCAAGCCAAGTTTGCATGAAGAGTTAGAGCAGCTTAGAAGGAGCTAGTTAGTAATGGATTTTTAGCTAGCATAGAACTTCAACCCACTTTGATCAGTCAGATCAAGGAGGCGCAGAAAGGAAATGCAAGTATCGACAGAATCAAGCGTCGTATTAGTACAGGGAAGGTACCTGGATTCACCGAAGATGAAGAAGGAGTTTTGTGGTACAAAGGACATATCTATGTGCCAGCAGATTCAAAGCTAAAGCAAGTTATCATGCAGGAAGCTCATGATACTCTTTATTCTATCCACCATAGAGGAAGGAAGATTTATTAGGATTTGAAGGAGCAATTTTGGTGGCACAAGATGAAAAGAGAAATCGGAAGCTACATAGCTAAGTGTGATATCTATCAGTGAGTCAAAGCGGAACATCAGAGACCCGCAGGACTTTGCAACCATTGCAGATTCTGGAATGGAAATGGGATTCCATCGGAATGGACTTTATCACCGGTTTGCCTACTTCTAGTAGGGGAAATGACTCTATTTGGGTCATAGTTGATAGACTGTCCAAGGTAGCCCATTTATACATGTAAAGACTACCTACCAGAGTTCGAAGCTAGCAGAGTTGTACATTGCTAGAATCGTCAGTTTGCATGGAACCCCCAAGACCATAGTGTCGGATCGAGGAACCCAATTTACCTCAAGATTTTGGCAGAAAGTCCAAGAAGGATTAGGAAACAAGTTGAATTTCAGCGTAGCTTATCATCCGCAAACCGATGGACAAACTGAAAGAGTCAACCAAATCTTAGAAGATATGTTGAGAGCTTGTGTGTTAGAGTATGGATCAAAATGGGAAGATTGTCTACCTTCCACAGAATTCTCATACAACAATAGTTATCAAGCCAGTTCGCAAATGGCCCCATTTGAATTTCTATATGGAAGGAAGTGTCGTACCCCTTTGAATTGGTCGCAAGTAGTACATAGTCAAATTTTCGGACCCGACATCCTACGAGAAGCCGAAGAGAAGGTTCACAAAGTCCGTGAACATCTCAAGACTGCCCAATCCAGACAGAAGTTATGATGACAAGGGACGTAGAGACCTGACCTTTAATGTCGGAGATTTTGTGTATCTCAAAGTATCACCCTTGAAGGGAATGCAATGTTTTCAGCTGAAAGAAAAGTTAGCCCCCCAGATATATTGGTCCCTTCAAGATTTCGAATCTCCGAGGAGAAGTATCTTATCAAGTAGAAATGCCAGAGGAGATGTCAGCCATCCATAATGTGTTCCATATCTCGTTACTTTGCAAATGCTTAGAAGTTCCGGAGAAGACCGAAGTTTTCAAGAACATTGATCACAGAGCCATAGATATCAACAAGGATTTGACGCATCATGAAGTACCCATCCGTATTTTGGAAGAAGCCTTCAGAACCACCAGGACCCTGAATATCATGTTTATCAAGATCCAATGGAGCAACCATACCGAAGAAGAAGCTACTTGGGAGCGTGAAGATTACATTAGGACGGAGATTCTAGATCTCCTTAGTTCCTAGTTTTTCTTAAATCTCGAGACGAGATTTTGTTTAAGGAGGGAAGGTTTGTAACTCCCCAAAACTTCTAATCAAGATTATCAAGTTCTAATCACCCAATTTAGGGTTAACAAAAACTTTTATTAAGAAAATGAATATGAATGCATGTTTGTTTTGCATTAGTGTATTATTGTTTGAAATTGCAATGCTTGATTGTTGCCAATGATGTGAAATGGTTTAAAGGTGAATACTACATCATCTAGACCAATTACAAACAAAATCAAAAGAAAAAGAAATCAAATATGAATAAATAAAGAAAATGGTCATTTTGACAAAAGTTAACCACTAGGCCAGTTTGTGTGTTCCTAGAAGAAGAATTCTAACAGAAACATTTCTATTTCTTTTCACCCCTTGCTAGACCAAGTAAAAGTGTATCAAGGACCACTTTACAAACTTACAAAAACATCTGCCATTTCCACAAACACCTTGCTTACACTAATTTAACCACCTGCATAACTTCATTGTTTTGTATAGTGATTCTCGACCATTTGGTCTCCACTTCACTCCCCTGTCTCCCTTGAGCATAGCCAGCACCCATACCAAGTCCCCCCTTTGCCGTTTGCATAGTGGAGCGCTGCCTGATTTTGGTCATTGCCGGTCGACCACGGCCAGCTCACAGCAGACACCACCGCAGCCAACCATGATGTCCAGGAAGCATGCCGCAATCCATCGCCACCACTTGTCCCAGCCTCGACCCCAGCAGAGCCCTGGACCACCCTAGCTACGCCATGCCCCGCATCTCTGTGCCATGTACAGAGCACGCTAGCTCGCCGCGCCCGAGCAGCTCGCGCAGACCGCGCCTTGCCTTTGCCACGCACGCTCACGTCCGCCATGATCACAACAACCCAACAGACAACCCCGTTCGCCGCCGCGCGACCCGCAGCTGCCACACGCCGCTGCGAACACCTCTGCGTCTACGCGGAGCACCGCACGCTCCCGACCAAACCACACCACCCCACGCCTCGCCATTAAGTTCGTGAGAACCGTCAGGGAACCACGCACTGCCCACTAGCCTCCGCCATGCTGATAGCCGCCTGTAGCATCGTCACCGTCGAGCTCGCGCCAGCACCGTTCGGTCCCCTTGCCGCAGTATAAAAGGAGACCACCCCTGCCCCATTTCTCCACACAAACAACCTCACCACCTCTCACTGACCCTTCCCCACTTCTTCCCGGAGCAAGGTAGAATTTGGCCGGAGCCTGCCGCTGCTGGAGGAGAAGGGCGCCAGCAATTTCGACCACCCCAAGCTCTGCCGTGACCAATCCCCGACTCGCGTCGTCTACCACGTCGATCGCCCCCATCGCCGACCCTAGCTGGAGCCTAGGTGAGCCCCACGAGACCCCCACCGCCACGTTAGGGTAATTCCTTGTCGGAGCAATTCGTCATCGACGACGACTCCCAGCCGTTGATCTGTCTTCTAATCGCATGGCCTAGATCCACCGATACCGCTTCACGTAGTTAGTTCCGCTGACTGGTGGACCCCATCTGTCAATAGCCCACTGCGCCGCGTAGTGCAGTTGGGCTGGCCGGTTTAACTTCCCGCGCTGGCCTGGAAATTCAAATATTGAATTTTCCTTTTTAGTTAAAACCATATTGTGTCCACATATTCAAAAATCAATTCAGAGAGTTTCACTGAACCAAATTGCATGATTCAAATTTTGCTGGAAAGGTAATTGAATTATATATCCAAGCCCATTGGATTTAAATCATTTGCAGTTAGAGATAATCTTTAGTAAAAATAACAAGGCAGAGACTTTTGCAAATTCAAACATTTTTCAAAAATCAACTATAATAGCTTTTGAGTTGATTCCAACTCTCAAAAATCACATTTTACAATAGCTATCTGAATATGTAAAAATATCTACGTTTGCATGCAGTGACATTGGACTAGTACTGAAATAATGCTATTAGGGCATTTCTAGTCACTTTAAATCTATTAAATTATAATCTTAAACTTAATAAAAAATGATCAATACTTTAAATCACATTCCCATGTATTAGAATATGTGGTGATGACATGTGTCCACATGATCCCATATTTTAATTGCAGAATATTAAATCTTAATTAATTTCAATGAGTAGAAATTACTTTTATCAAATAAACTAAATAAAACTAGTTCTTATTTCATGTGATGATTGTGATGATGCTAGTCATCAAGTATGAGCCTTACTGTGCTAAATAGAGCTAGTTAAGTATTTTTTGGTGATTGTGTACAACATATTTATTTATAGATGATAGTACCGACCCCGGATACGAGGAGGAGGAGTTCTACCCCGAAGAAGAGGAGGAAAACTTCAATCATTGCACCAATCAAGGCAAGCCATCATTACTAGCAAGCTAGATCTATGCAAGCTAGAATTATACAAGTTAACCATGCAAGCTTTAACCTAAGCAAGATGCATTAGGAATGCTTGGTTATACACTTTGATTTATACCCATCCCAAGTCTTACTTGCAAGCTTTACTCTTTTACTTTACCCAAGTTCTTTACTTATAACTAGTGCTTTGTGAGTATTTGGAAAGTAGTATAGATAGCATAAATAGTATAAAACTAGGCCTATATTGTGGCACCCCTGGATTATTCATCCGAGAAATCCCTGTTATGCATACATCCATGTTCCCATGATCAGTGAGCCGTGGAACATAACCGACAGGTACCATTACAGCATCCGAAAACTAACGAATTTCAAGACTTACATAGATGTAAAGGCTACTTCAAAAATAGCAGCGGAACATCGCCAAGCGTGGAGCCCAATCGTGCCTCAACCTACAGGCAGCTGACTGGGAAGACGGCCTAGCTCGCTGGACGTCACCTTAATCTCCGGAAAGTCTAGCCAAGTAAATAGCCAGGGACACATCCGTGAGTACTTTTGAATATACTCACAAGCCACCCAGGGTAAGTGAACAAAGGAAATGCAAATGTGGCTGTGGCGAGATAGCTCTATCTAGGGTTGCTTTTGAAAAGCCTAAACTAACTTTGAAATTATGGCAACTCCATATCTTTGTTGAAAAAGAGTTTTGAAAACATGCTTTTGTTTTAGAAATCCAGACATATCCATATCTTTGTTGAAAAGGAGTTTTGAGAATAGTTTTTGTAGTAAAAACCCTTTTTAAACATCTTTGACCCCTCGGGTCAAAACAAAGCTTTCGAACTTGGGTTCCCCCGGAACCTTCGTCCTCAAAGTACTTGTTTCCCCAAACAAGCACAATTTGGGTACTCCTAGCCAACACCTTTACAACCGTCCTTGACCGTGGACACGGCTATTCAAATAGGTTATACTCTGCAGAGTTTGCACACTTTACCCAAAAGAATCAATACATCCGCCGGGATACAACCACGGCCCACTACCACTGTAGATGGGGGTCTGGATAATCAAACCTAACTTTTTGCTTGTCTACACTAGCAAAGGCATGCTTTTCCTGTTGGGTTTTTATCTCCCCGGCAACGCGTACGTGGATCCCATCCATAGTCCTTCCTTCCGTACACGCGCATACCCAAGCCATAACTTGGCGTATACCTTAAATTTGGTGACTCCTCTTCCTTCCGTACTACCTAAAGCATACCGTCCGCAGGAGACACAATTGTTGCACCGGACTCCTGATTGTTTAGGCTCATTCTTGCCGAGGCAAGCGACAGGCTTCAGATCCTAGAATTGGGACGCCGGCCCGGGATTCTAGGGATTTCTCCCTATAAGCATGGTAGAAGTTGCCTCGGCTAAAGCGGACAAACTACGAGTTAAGCCCCAGCAACCTGGGGAAATGTGGTTGCGCGGGTAAAAATTGTTCTAGTAAAGGCGTGGAACATCCCATCATAGTCTCCTTGTTCTTCCTCATCACCACTTCGTTTGTTAAAACTTCCACTGGGAACGATGCCTCTTCTCAGGGTTTTACAAAGCCGTTTTTGAAACAGTTGTAGTGGGGAAAATCCCAAAACAGTTTATTTTCTTAAAACTGGGGTTTCCCAAGGAGGTAGGATGATAACCATCATACTCTCGATCTAATGGGGGTAAAATGGTAGGTACATCGGGGGTGGTGCCTCGAAGGACACGAAATCATAACTTGGAGGTGCCAAGTTACTACCGCAGTATTTGTAAAACAAGTCATGCACTCATGCAATTTATAAAGAAGATATAAACCAGGTAAAAGAGAATAGGACATATAAAAGAGTTCAGGAGATGGTGGCTTGCCTGTGATCAGCAATAGTCCCTGGACTTCTTTAGTTGACCAAGAATACCCAATAATATGATAATAAAAAGTCCCGTTCTTCTTGTCGTCAGTCACTCACACTATCGTCGTCATCGAATATACATGCAAGCAGACAATACCACAATCAATACAAGACATTCAAGCATCAAACCATACAGCAAACAAATATATGAACTACTACTGGACTTGTGAGGTTTTGGAGGAGTGGGATTCAATTTGGGGGAATTTACAAGATTGCCACTGGGGTGTTTTCTTTTGGAGGATAGTTGTCAAGGCTAGACATAAGGAACTTGGATTAGGGATCTGTGGTCAGTAGGATACCAATATACAAAAGTCATATCCTCTGAAAGGTCTGGTCAAGACAAAACCAACACAAGTGATTTCACTTGAATACCATTTTTTTTGAATTATT
This sequence comes from Avena eriantha, assembly GCA_910589775.1. NCBI lineage: Eukaryota > Viridiplantae > Streptophyta > Magnoliopsida > Poales > Poaceae > Avena > Avena eriantha. Next base: position 504,861,891 of record OU342742.1, read on the forward strand.
TATGCTTTTAATAGCGAGTTAAACTCTAGTTTGAGGAAGTAATTCACCAGAAAATATCTAGAGTTCCAAAAATTATTTCCTTGGATGTTTTGGTAGTGCTAGATGTACAAAATCACCTAGAGTTGGAATCAAGTCAAAAGAATTACCAGAATGTCCTCAGGAAATTCCTAAAGACAGTTCTGTATGATTCTTCTCCTTTTTACCAGATTAAAACTACATGAACAAATGAGTTGGTTCCAAGGGCATGGGCTAGGCATGTCCAATACCTTTCTGTAGGAATTGGATTCACTCTTTTTGAGAGTTGCCAAACTCTAGGAGTGATTTATTTAGTGAAAATACCCATCACAGGAGTATGAGACATGTGCTGGAAATTAGGTATTTCAATTACCTTCCAGTAGGTCTTTGGTTCAACTCAAATGGAAGTGGCTAGCTCATAGAGGAATTTAATTAGTGCAAAGTATACTCTGCAGCAAATTAAATACCAGGGATTAAAGGAAATTATTTTGGACATGGGGTTGCCTCTGCATGTTTGGGAAAACATGAGAGAATCACCATAAATTTAGATCTAGTCATTTGGGTGTGATTTGCTAATTTAAGTAGATTTAAACCTGCTGGTCCTTTTTATGGAATCAAGTTCTGTTAAAAGAAATAGGAAACAGAGGTGCGGCGGGCCGGATCTGAGGGGAACTGGGCCGACCGGGAGGGAAACGGCCCACTACGGGGCAGAGCGACGCGCGGGAGGGGCGGTTCAAACCTGATTAGCGGGGTCCGCCAGCGAGCGAGCAAGAGCGCCAAAGCGGTATGGGACGCCGGCGGCCGTTAGATCAAGTCGCAACAGACGACTCTCTATCGTTGTCTACGCGAACTGAACGCCGGTGAAGAAACCCTAGGTAGCGGCGGAGGCTCACCAGAGGGCTCGAGGAGGGCCGAGGACGGTGCAGGATGACGCGGTCGACGATGGTGAGTCGAACAAGGGACGACACGAGGGGATCAGACACTAGGAGGTAGCTGGCGCGACGGCGGCCGAGGACGAATTCGTCGGTGCTCGGCGGCAACGACAGGGCGAGGGTCCTGGGAAAAAAGGAGAGTACCATTAGGTAGAGGAGAGCTAGGGGAGTGTGTTGGCCAACATGCAGAGAGAATGGGGGAGGAGGAGAGAGCCTTGCTCGATTTGGGGCGGAGGCCGAGGCTCTCCTCTTCTTCTTCCTCGGGCAACACAAGGTAGGGGAGAGGGTGTGGTGCTCGGGGGAGGCAAGTGGGGTGGAGAGGGAGCAAATGAGGGGGCAAGGGCTGGCTGGGGGAGTGCTGCTAGCTTTATACCAAGAGGGAGGAGTTGGGGGTGTGGAATTACCAATGTGGCCATGAGGGAGGGTAATTCTGGCCAGTGATTGGTCCAGGGGGATGTGGAGAGGGGTAAGACTATAATTGGGTCGTGCTGGACCAGGTGGTGGAGCTGGGGTGATTAGCGGATAAGGTCCTTGTAAGAAATGGGGTTAATTCTCCTCATACCACTAGTACAAGGGCAATTGGGTAATTTGTTGGGGTAGAGCTGCAGGGGTGGTCGACCAATGTGGTGTCCTGGTGCTAAGGAGGGGCTTTGATCAAAGATTAATGGAATTTAGAAAAGGTTTGAGTGGTGGTTTTGCTTAAAGGTCCTATTTGATCCCATTGATGGTTGTGAAGGAAGTCCGCAAACTTGCATTGGACCATAGGAGAAAAGGGGTACTGGTAGATAGATGAGGTAAAGGTAGGCTCCTAGGATTTATTTGAGATTTATCAGAGGAGTTTTAGTCCTCCTAAATCCAATTACTCAAAAGGGGCAGAAGTGATTTTTAGTAGAGAATTTGATAAATTTCCATTGGGAATGGATGGATTTTGGTGTGGAAGGGTCCCAAATGTGAATACACACTTAGGAGAATTTTCCCAATATTTATTGAGACACAAAAGTAATTAAAACAATTATTATTCCAATTTAGCCATTTAAGAAAATGGTCAAAAAGAAATAATAAAGGTTCTCAAAAATATTTATTTTTGGGGTGGAAAGGTAGGGTATGGTTTGTGGGACTCACATGAGCCAAAATTTTGGGAAGTGGTTTGGTAAAAACCAAACTTTCCTTTGTGGAGGGAGTTTTGGAGATTTTGACTATTTAAGAAATTAAATAGTTTCTGGGATCATAATAATTATGGATAATGATTGATAAATATTGGTGGTCAAGGTAGATGAGATATGCAAGGTGTAGCAAGCATTTTAAACCTTGTGGAATGAAATTCCAACTTGAATAGAATGGAAAACAATGAGTGGATGATCTAGGGTGGTGTTATTTTTATACCACCAAAACTTGCTTGTATCTTGGAACTCAGAGCTCACCTTGATGCAAGGGCTAGATGGATGAGTATACCAATTCATATAGATGATAATGGCAGGGGGAGTTTGAATTAATTGTATTTGAGGTGATCTAGAAGTGATGGCCAATCTTTGTTGGAAATAAAGCTGCCATGCAAAAAGAGATATGAGGCCTTATAAACCATGTGGGTTTAATAGGCACAGAGATCCATTTGGAGCAAGTGAAGTAGGTTCTGATAGACATCAATGCGTAGAACAGAACCATGTAGAGAGTTGGTCCAAAGAAGTTTGCATGTGGGTGTGAGCTGCTAGCAAAGTAGGCATGATGACTAGTTTTGCAGGAAATGTTATTTTCTTGTCTGTAAAACCATCATGGACAAGTGGGTTTGAAGGAGGATTTAACCAGAGGCAAAGGTGGGCCTTGGTAGTCCTAAGGATGTTTAACAAGATGGTTCAAGTGCCTTTCCATAAATGCAGATGGTTTGAGAAAAGGAGGCATTCAAAAAGGTGATGTTGAAACTGTTACCAGACTTAGCCAAAATGGGCAGTTTTGAGGAATTTGACTAGAGTATGTGAGGGAATGTTCTTGGAGGAGTTGCCAGGTATCAGAGCTTTAACCAAGGGTTGGTATGGAAGTGTAGAGTGAATAGAAGATATCCTTGCTTGATAATGGTCTTCATGGTCTTGGAACATCTAGATAGAAGTCCTCAGAATGGATCTGATTAAGGGTTTTATATGATCACCTAGTGGCTAGGGATCATAACAAGGTTTGCTTTCTTTCTTAGTGATTGATGATTTGGGAGAAATTGGTCCTAGTGATGAGCTCCTAGGGTGGTTCATACTACTTCCTAAGCAAACAAGTCAGACAGCAGATCAAGGCAACTCATCTTATACTAAGCATAACCAGTTTGAGGTTACCATCAAGCCTAGCTTGGGGTAAGGTTGGGGAATTTTGAAGAGGTTGAGTTTTGAATAAGATGAGGGTTCTTAGTATCTCTACCAAGAGTAGAATTCAAATGCTTTGAAAGGAGGTTTTGGTAAAGCTAGAGCTAAGAGTATTTGAGTGCTCTGTCTTGAAAACATATGGAGATTATAGTATATATCTCCCCATAGTTTTGTCAATAGAAGCTACTAAAATAGTTTTGGTTACACAGGCATCTTGGCTCCTGTTTTGAAATGCCAGAACGTTTGAGAATATGTGAAGTAAGCCAAGATAGTTTTGGGAAATAGCTTTTGTCAACTAGGGTTGAGGTAAGGAGTATCCTAAGATACACTTCATAGGCGCAAGTGCAATCAAACAACAAGCAAGGACTGCACTAAAGCACAAGAAAAAGTTTTTGTTCCCCCTGATTTTTGCATTCTAGACAATTAATCAGGATTGCTGAAATTGGGATGTTACATATACTAGATGTCATTCTATGGTATGAGATTGAAGATTAGAACCCTCATTAGTGAACACTCTTAACTTAGTGGCTAGTGCTAAGCATAAAACTTGATCACTTTAGATGGGAATACTTGGTGAAAATGATTGTGAAAACCTTGGAATGATGAGTCATTCTATTGAAATGTTTTAACATGTGTTGAGAAACAAAAATGGATTTGATGATGAAAATGTTAAGGCATGAGCCTTAGCTCTTTATAAAAACTGATGGTTGGGTTCGGATGCGATACCATTCCAATTTTACCGTATAACCACAATACCTAAATTGGGTAAAGCTTAGCGGGAAGTTTATATGCATTAGTATGGGTCCCCTCGTGGAAGAGTTTTGAGCTGAGGCTACCTCTTGATGATGTCCAGCTATGCAGTGCCCATGATGGCAAATGGCCATGGCTGGGAGGCCAAGCTCGTAGGGGAGGTGCCTATACTAGAGTGTGTAATTGAAAGGTTATGATTGATTATCCGCATACTAAGTATGATGATTCAGGGTTATCCCTGACAGATGTATCAAATTTTATGGTGAAAGTGTACCACCTCTGCAGAGTGTCAAACTATTCGAATAGCCGCGTCCACGGTCATGGATTGTTGGAGTGGCCATACTGTTCCATCGTCAGATGTTTTCAAAATGACTTGTGAAGTGAACTATGATTTTGACTTGACCTCAATAGGTTTGTCAATATGAAAACTAGGTTCCCACTTGAAGTGATTTAGAACTTTTACTTAGTTTTATTTACTTCTAAGCTCAGTTTAGATAAATCTGGCTTTTTGCAAATAAACTTAGAGCTTAGGATTTCCTACTAGAAGTACCTTACTTGTTAGTGATAGTTTGCGAGTACTTAAAGAGTACTCATGGCTTTGTCCCTGGCAATTCCTGTGGCCAGACTATGAGGAGGACTATCAGGATGACGGACAACAGGACGTCTACGATAACTAGGATCATCTCCCATCATCAGCATTGCCTGTGACACTTAAGATGGAGCCCACTACTGGGCTTATTATTCCACTGCTTGTTTTTATTAAGACTGGATCATGAGATCCTTTATTTGTGTAAGACCTTATTATGGTTTGTAATGGATGATGTACTGTGACATCCAATCTGTTATGTCTTGCAAAAATGGTAATCCTGGGATTGCGATGTATGGCATAATAGGCATCTGGGATTAAAAATCCGGGTGTTGACAGGAACCTTCATCAAACAAGACAAATATATCTAACATATGCTCAAGAAGTTCAACTTTGATCAAGTAAATGGAGTCAAAACTCCCATCCCCACAAAGATTAATATTGATGTCGATCCCAAGGGTAAGGATGTGGATCAAAAGCTTTATCACTCGATGATTGGTCCTTTGATCTATCTTTGTGCATCTCGACCGAATATTATGTTGAGTGTGGGTATGTGTGCAAGAATCGAAACCGCACCAAAGGAAAGCCACATGGTATTTGTGACAACGAGAGTGCCATTGCTATTTCTCACAACCCGGTGCAGCACAACAAGACCAAGCACATTGAGATTCATCATCATTTTATTCGGGTTCATGTTGCAAGAGGTGACATTTCTTTGGATAGCGGATATTTTCACGAAGCCACTTGATGAATAAAGGTTCCGGGAATTGAGGCATGAACTTAATATCATAGATTCGAGCAATGTGGTTTGAGTATCTTGCACACCTACCCGGGTCTCAAAGAATATCTTGTTTGGATGTACGCATGGATGTAGGGGGAGTGTAGTTCCTCATATGAGCCAACACTCTCCCTATTATGCACACATTAATGTATTCATTCTCTATGGTCTCTCAAGGAGACAAAATGAGCTTAAATGATGAGTTTTGGTAATGAACCCAAGATATATCTTTGCGGTGTCAAGCCAAATATACTCATATATGGTGTCCTAGGCCACCGACATTGTGGGTTTCTCTTTTCTTTTCTTTTGTGGTCTTTCACCTTGTTTCCCATGTTTTTGGTGTTGTTTTTCATTTTTGGATCTTAATTTGGCTTTTCACAGTTTGTGTCATCTATCCCAAGCCTATGCTCCTCCCCTTGAACCTCGCTCTCTCTTGCACAAGGTCTCATCCTAGGAATTCCACATCTGGGAAGTTCTTCTGTGGGCGTCACCGGTAGTTACGGCCAACATCTGTACTACCGCTCCGGGCCTAACTTCCCTAGAAGTTCTGTCCGAACTGGTACTACTGTTCTAGCCTTGCACTACCTGTGTCAGCAGTAGTTCTAGCCCCTGGCCGGTACTACCGGTCGAGCGCGGGTCCTATAAGTTGCGGGCCAGGGGGCCCACGGGATCTCCTTCCTCATTTGGCCCCGACCCTCTTTTTACAAACATGCTCGCCCAGGGAAGCTGTCCACGGTGGCGCCACCAGCACCACTAAATCCGACCGCCCCTCCACAAATCTGTTCCATGGGAATCTTTCCCACCTCGATCTCCCGCCATGGACCCTGGTATTTGCTCCTCTCACCCTCCGTTCATGGAGATCTGGCCATTTCTGTGCTTGAGTAGGACTTTCCATGTCTAGGGCTCTTCTTTGGCTAGAACTGTTTCGAGAGATCATGGTAGGGCTAGGATTCGTTGGTAGAACAGATTGCACCAATACATTGAATAGATTTGGACTTTTGGTGCACTTAGATCCATTGCACTGTGGAATCCAATGAAATGCTCTATTCGTGCCCTGACCGGTACTATTGGTGTGCCTGGCCGGTACTTCCGGTGGGCTCCTCTCCACCGGTACTACCGGTGGGACACGAACGGTACTTCTGGTGGTCCCCGTGCCACTAGTAGTTCCAATAGCTCGACGGAACTACCACTACACCATATTTCGAACTCTGTATCTATATTTTTTTAATCTTTTCTCGGTTTTTTGCTTCGACATTGTGCACTTACCCCCATTCCCTCTCTATTCTATGCTTTCTTCTAAGGGAAAGGTGGTTCTCGTGGTGGCTCCAAGCGGTCTCGTGCTCCTCCTCGTGGTCCTTCAGAGATTGATGAAGGTGATCTCGAAGTTGTTCACCCTCCTGCTCAGACTGCCTGTCAGAGAGCTGTTGCTAAGCACCGTGCTGCTGCTGAAGGGAAGAGGCCTGTTCTAGCCAACCAGAAGAAGGCCACCACTGGGCCCGACATGAACAAGAAGAAGATATCATCATGGCCTTTGGTAGCATATGAGGAGTTTCGCAAGATTGATCCGTATATTGTTCCCCGTGATCGTCTAGCTCAGGACCCTTTCTTCCATACCAAGCGCCAAGAAGAAATCTATTTCGAGGTGTATGCTTCCAAGAGGAAGAATGTGGTTGCCCGCCAGAAACACATCAACGTGGCAAAGATGGAGAGCAACCCCGGTTACTTTGGTGAGGCTCTCGACATGTGCAGGAGGTTTGGGCTCATTAAGCTTATGGAGCAGGGTGAGAATTATGATGAGAGGGCCATTGCTTAGTTCTACTCCACCCTTTACATTGATATTGACTCTCAAGATAGGAATCTGAAGTGGATGACTCAAAACAAGTTTCTGACTGCCAAATGGTCTGAGTTTGCTGCTCTTCTTGGCTATCCCATTCTGCAAGGCCCGCATGCAAATTGGTGGGACGTTCACAGGGGCAAGGCCTCTAATCCTAAAGTTATGGAGCACTTGTACATTGAGGGCTGGGATGTCAGTGGTAATATTGCTGATCCCTTTCCAACCTATGATATCATGCGCAAATTCTACCAGAACACTATTGCTCCCAAGGTAGGTAACTTTGATCAGCTTCATGCCTTCCAGATTGATCTCATGTATCAGACTTATCGCCACAGGAACTCTCATGAGCGCATTGATGTTATGGACAATTTGTTTGAAGATATTTGGTCTGCCCTGATTGAGAAGAGATCATGTTGCTATGCTCCTTATATATAGAACCTCATCAATGCTAAGTGGCTAGAGGCCATAGGTTCGTCTTATCCTTAGGATGCCTGCACTATTCATGAGGAGAAGACCTTCCGTGTGATGAAGCATGTGAAACCGCGTTCTCAAGCTGAGAGGGAAGCTACTGTTGAAGAGGCTGCCAGGGATGCTGTTGAGACATCATGCCATGCTAGTGATGGGGACCGTGTTGGGGCTTCTCCTCCACCGCGACTTGAGAGGAAACCATCTTGGGCTAAGAAGTTGCTAAGGAAAGTTAAGAAGACCTACTGTTTCATTTAGGACCTGTGAGTATCAGTCATATGTTGCTCAGAGGAACAATGTCAAGAGGGAGAAGGCTATCATGAGGAAGCTTGGTATTGAGGTATCTCCTGAGTCTAGCTCTGTCACCGCGCCCAAGGATCAGTGGGCCAACACACATTGCAGGTGGAATGATAGTGATGACGAGCCTGAGGTCACCGGTCCTTATCCGCCCACTTGGAATAATGCCTCATGGGACCCCGAGCCTCCTCCTCCGTATGTTGGTGGGTGGGGCGCTTAGATTGTCTACTTTGTCCCTTTTTGGCATGTAGATGCCAAAGGGGGAGAAAGTGTTCCTCAGGGCTACGGTATTTGCATGGGTTGTGTCACGAGCTTGCACTTTCTTTGATCTTTTTATGCTCATGCACACTTTTCCTCTGTTATGTATGCTTATGGACCTCCATTGATTATTTGTCTGTGGACCTTATTTATGTATGCTACTATGTTTGGTGAGATTATGTGTTATGGTGCTTTTTGCATTATGTGTTATGCTACTATGTTTGGTGAGATTATGTGTTATGCTACTATGTTTGGTGAGATTATGTGTTATGCTACTATGTTTGGTGAGATTATTTATGTATCTTCATGTATCTAATATTGTCTCACCACATTGATATTCTCACTACATTGGTATTGGTGCAAGGTATGAGTCCCTCTCGTTCGTATTCCTTTCCTTGCACCCTTGTTGGTTTACTTAGAAACTGGGAGCTCCCTCACATGTGTGCTTGTTGTATTCTAGAAGAATTTGTTCATATATCTTGCACACATCTAGGGGGAGATTCTCATCGGGCCTTACTGTGTTGATATATTTCATGCAAATCTTGTGGGGTTGTCATCAAACACCAAAAAGGGGGAGATTGAAAGGATATTGATTTATCCATGTATTTTGGTGTTGATGACAACTCTATTTTTGGTTTAACCGTGTGCCTGAGTTGCAGGTTTTATCTACGGATGGTTTCAGTTGGTGGACTCTGCTCTTGAAGAAGCTTGAAGTCAGTGGATATTATTTGCACTTTCTCTTGTCTTTGTTATAGGCTACCGTACTATCAAGAGGGGGTCCACCTTGGAAATTTGTGGGAAATCACGTTTTCATGCACAGACCATATCAGCACATCCATAGCCTTCCTAGTTTTCCTGCGAGAGAGAGAGAGAGATCCCCTAAGGAGTTCGAGTGGTTTCTGCCCTGACTAGTAGTACCGGCTAGGCACTGGTAGTACCGCCAAAGGGATTTCCCATAGCTGATCGAGCGGTACTTCCGACTGCTATTCCAACCCTAATTCCGGTAAACATAAAATCGGTTCAGAGATACTTCTGTATCGAAGGGCCAGTTTTACGGAATTAGTGCTAGAACTAGCACCGATAGTACCATCCAGAATTTTTGGTACGGTTGGACTGGAACATCCGGCCAGCGCTAACCAGCCCCAGTCCCTTTGAGCAGTAGTACCGCTCCCCGCTGGTATTACCGGTCAGCTCCTAGCGACCCGGTAGTTCTGACCCCAGTTCCGCTCCAAGTTCTGGTAACTATGATTTCAGTTTAGATACTTCTCTCTATCAAAGTGACTATTTACCGGTAGTTGGATCGGAACTTGAAACGGTAGTTCCAATCAGCCTGTGGGGCCCACTGAATAGTCAATCCGACCATTCCGTGGAGCATCTTTGAGCCATTGAGAACTGCTCGTCAGAACTACCTTCCCGCCACAGGTAGTAGCGGTGGTGTCACGGAGGGACAGAATCTGCCCATTTGAAGAGGCCTATTTAAGGCCCTCTTCTTCCTCCTCTCCATTCATCTCTTCGTTTTCTCTCTCCACCATTAACACAAGAGCTTCACTTGCCTAGATATCTATCCCTACCCGCTCAAACCTCTCGATCTTTTGAGGATTGGGGGAGGTGACCTAGATCTACACTTCCACCAAAGGAATCGTGATTTCCCCCACTCATCCTTCGTGGATCTTGTTCTATTCGGTTCTTGGAACCCTAGACGGTGTAGGGCATCCCCGGAGCTGTGGCTATTGTTGTGAAGCTCCGTGGTGTCGTTGAGGGCCTCCAATTGAGTTGTGGAGTCTCTCCTCAACCTTGTTGTAAAGGTTTCAGTTGGCGCCTTCAAGGTCACCGATTAGTGGATTGTGAGGCCGCCTTTGTGGTGGTGCTCACCGGAGAAGAATGTGAGGCCTTTGTGGCACTCGGGTGACCTTGTGTGGCCCCGACACAGCTCCAACATAGACGTAGCTTCCTTGGAAGTGAACTACGGGAATTACATCTCCATGTCCCCTCGCCGGTTTATCCGTTCCTCTCTTGACTTCTTGAAATTACCGTCTTGTTTACTTGTTGTATCATTTTCCATATAGGTCGTCCATCTACTAGCATCTCTAGTGAACTTTACTTTGTGCAAAGCCTAAAATTGCAAGAAAATAAAAAAAATTGGTAGTCTCCTATTCACCCCCTCGAGTTGACCAAAGTTGGGACTTTTAATATGCATCTTGGAGATAATCCTGATGTCCAGATGTCCGAGAGTACTGATAGAAGCTTGACTCCAGGAATAGGACCCAAAGCCGTATTTGCTACAGGGGCCAATAAGGCTAACAAGGAAAAGAAGAACAAGAAAACCCCGATCAAGGACCTTCCAGCTGGAGAGGTAATCGCCGAGGAATACGAGGAGGACTTAGACGTTGATCTGATCCCCTCAGACCGAAAAAAATCTCCGGTGGATGGACACGTGGTAACCCCAGGTGCCCAAGAATTCCTCGGATAAGCACTCAAAACGCCAATACCAACCGCGGCGGATCTTAATCCAGATGAGTTGGAGGAAAGAGCCCTAGCTCTAGAGGCGTATCGATAGAGACTTTTAGACGAAGCCACTAACCTCGTCGAGGAGAAGCAGCACATTGTAGCCGTAGGACAGTTCAACTCCCTGCAGCAGAAGAAGACCATGAACGACCTTGAGCTGGCTAATAGAAATCCAGAAGTTCACAAGACCCTTTTTGAAGGAGACACAACCATGGGAAAGCCTTAGATGGACAACAAAGGAGACCGGGTGTATAACATGCTGGTAGAAAACACTACTGTGGCCCGAGAGATCCTGGCAAATAATCTAAGCCTAGACTAGGTCCGGCTAAGTGTGAAGCTACTCACCAAGGGCGTGGAGCAACAGAAGGTCACCATGTCCGGTAGCGGAAAACTGGTCTCCAAATCCGACCAATGTCGCATAGACACTAGTTGACATCAAGATACAAGGCACCGATGGGAACCAGATCGACGCTACCATTACAACCCTAGGGAAGACACTTATTCAAGAACCGACTCTTCAGGACAGCAGCACAGACCCGCACATAGTTGGAGCAACGTTGCCCTAGCCATAGAGAGAGACGCCATCACAGCAATGGTTCCACAACAACATCCCCGATGGAAGTCGGATAACCACAGGGAAGAAGAAACACGATGATAGAGGAAGGAACGACAAAGAATGCCTCCTCCTAGAAACACAAGCTGTCTGGCCGAGCCCCATCATAATGATGGCAACAAAGGATGAAAAAACGACGAAAACCATGCTGGATCAAGTCGGCACGGTGGCTATCACCACGAACCCCTGGATGGAGGAAGCAACCCACTGACACCACCCTCTCCATCAATCAGTGCCCATAACGGCACCCATGGAGGCCAAGGAGGGTATCGAGGTGGAGGAAGTGGTGGTGGAAACAGAAATCCACCTCCACATCATTGTAGCCGCATCGAACATCTAAGACGAAGCTCTCTGTCACCAAGTGACGCTAGGCATTGGATCAACTAAAACATAGAAGAGCGGTGCTACGAGTCAAATAATATATACATGGTCCCAAAATGCTTTGAGCCTCGCGTATGAAAAACATATTTTGCGGATGGATTTCCCATCTCAAGGCATATTTAACCCTACGATAGTTTTGACCCGGCTAGACACCTAGCTCCGGGATTTCTTCCAGACCAGCTACATTAACAAAGGAGAAAACAACTTGGTTGCAGGTTGATATATCCCGCTTATGCTAAGGAAGACGGATTGATCATGGTTCAATTGTTGGGCCACGCAGAGATAAACAAATTTTTTTCCCTACGCGGAGCACCCAAGATCCAGCTCAGGTAATAGGCCACGAGATTACCGCTAGATGTGCAGATGCGGCATTTGATATAGCATGTCGAAGCAATGCCAAGTGGTCCCACGGACAGCCCTCCGGATCCCATGGATAGCTCCCCCGAATCCCACGAACTCCTTCGCCTCTAGAGCTGCCGGTGCAATGCCACTACTGGTATCCAGAGGTACATGAAGGAGCTTCGGACAGAGGATTGCTAGATCTCGTCTAGCCCGAAATGGAAGTGGATAAAGTGATGGCTACATCAGGGACTATCCCTTGCCACTCCACTTATATACACTCCTAGATGGGCTCAATGCTTGAGGCCCATATAGTCCGTATCCTAATCTCTACATGGATCTAATCCACATGGGCTCCATACCCTTAAGTGTGTGACCCTGTAGGTTCACGCACACCTAGACACGACATGAGCTACTCCTCCAAGTATCTTGTCATGGCTTTGAGTCCAACTCACTCCCATGAACACTCGGTCTCACGTCGATAGATGGTAGCAAGACGTGCCAACTCCCAAGTGTCGTAAAGTCAAAAGACGAACCTTCAATGTGAATTTCGTCCATGTCCCTTTGCCTCACATTATATCTGTTAACCTATAGGCGTGTAGTTGCCATAGCTTTAATAGCTTAACTCTCTTCTCATACCATGATATGTGATTCACTGGACTAACACTTAGTCCGACTCGTCAGTTAACGCTTAACTGAGTAGCGCATGGCCATGCTTCCGAATCATATCACACGAGAGGGCCCAAAGAATATCTCTCCGTTACGGAGGGGCAAATCCCATCTTGGTAATCCACGTCACACAGGTTACTTCACAACCAACCCAAACTCTACCTTTATAATAGCCCATTTATGGAACAACGTTTGATAGAACCTAAGTTGGCAATCCACAACTCGGATCATGCAATCACCTTAGGTCAAAGGATTCCATTGCTTGAGACTGCAAATGACAGCATGCTTGTTGCATATTAACTGTGGGTCAGTCCGATTCGCTAAACTCTTTAGACGAATCAGTGTAAGTCGGAATATCATCACCATGCCCATGACAAGTGGAACCGTGGCATCAGCCGACTTGCACATTGGTCTAAGTTGTGTGTCCAACACAACCTCAATGACCAAGGATAGTCTAGTATGAACAATCATGAATCCATAGTTCCACAACTGAATCACGTATTCAGTGATACATATCTGATATTCATACAAGGACAACTTTACTTTATGAATACTTTGGGAAATATCATCAACCATGATTGCCTCTAGGGCATATTCCCAACAGTCTCCCACTTGCACTGGAGTCAATCATCCTGACATCACATGTCTAGGCATCTAATGCCCATGGCTCTTACGAGTGCCTCATGCTTAGGCAGTGGAAGTGGCTTTGTCAACGGATCCGCAACGTTTGCATCCGTGTGTACCTTGCATAGCTTGATATCACCATGATCCACAAACTGGCGAATCAGGTGGTATCGCATGAGTATATGTTTGTTTTTCTGGTGTTGTCTAGGTTCCTTGTCACAATACGAAAGTTCCTGATCCAAACAACTTCCTTTGTCGCCTCTGAGGCAGAAACATACTAAGCCTCTGTTATAGATGTAGACATAGTCTCTTGCTTGGAACTCTTCTAGCTCATAGCCCCTCCGTTCATTACGAACACGTACCCATATTGTGAACGAGAATCATCTGAGTCAGTAAGGTAAGTCACATCCGTGTAACCCCTTACACTGAGTTCAACCTCACCTCCATAAACTAGGAACACATCCTTAGTCCTTCTCAAGTACTTAAGAATGTCCTTAACCACTGCCTAGTGGATTTCTCCAGGGTCAACCTGGTATCTTTTCACAACACTTAGAGCATAGGAAACATCTGGCCTAGTACAAATCATGGCATACATGATGGATCCGACCGCCGAAGCATATGGAATCGCACTCATCCTACTTCGCTCATCATTTGTCGAAGGACACTGAGTCTTGATAAGTTTTACACCATGGGACATCGGTAAGAACCCCTTCTTAGACGATTCCATGTTGAACTTCTTCAACACTTTGTCCAAATATGTAGTCTGACTTAATCCAATGAGCCGTCTGGATCTACTTCTATAGATCATGATTCCTATTATATAAGTTGCCTCACCCAAGTCCTTCATTGAGAAAATCCTTTCCAATGACTCCTTGGTTTCTTGCAACAATTGTACATCATTTCCAATCAATTATATGTCTTCCACAAATAAGATCAGAAAGTTTACTTTACTCCCACTAAACTTCTTGTATAAACAAGAATCATGATCACTCTTGATGAAGCCAAACGATTTTACTACCTCATCAAATCGAATGTTCCAACTACGAGATGCTTGCTTCAACCCATAAATGGATTTCTGAAGTTTGCATACCTTGTCAGCATTATCCGGATCGACAAAACCCTCAGGTTATATCATATACTCATCCTCGGTTAATTTTCCATTAAGGAAAGCCGTTTTGACATCCATCTGCCATATCTCATAGTCCAAATAGGCTGCTATAGATAACATGATCCGAACTAATTTAAGCATCCCTACAGGTGAGAAAGTATCATCGTAGTCAACTCCTTGAACCTGCCAGAACCCCTCCGCGACAAGCCGTGCTTTATAGATAGAAATATTTCCATCTATATCACTTTTTTTTTCTTAAAGACCTATTTGAACTTGACGGGTCTTGCACCGTCTGGTAGATCAACTAAGTTACAAACTTGATTTTCATCCATGGACTTTAATTCGGATCTCATGGCTCCAAGCCATGACTCAGAATCAAAACCCACCATCAATTCCGAATAAGTTGCCGGCTCATCACTGTCCAATAGTAACACATCACAAACACTTCGCAATCTAGCCGATCTCCACGGTGTCAATGCAGCTGTCGGCTCAGCTACCACGACTGGCTCAACCTACAAGGCTTTCACCAAAACACTAATGACCGGTTCCTCTCGAATTTCTTCAAGCTGAACCGTGCTCCCACTGACCCCCGACTAAGAAACTCTTTCTCAAGGAAGACACCGTTCCGAGCGACAAACACTTTGCCCTCTTCTCGGTTGTAGAAGTAATAACCCAAGGTTTCCCTCAGATATCCCCCCAAAATAAACTTATTCGACTTGGCTGTAAGCTTGTCCGACTGAAGTCGCTTGACAAAAGCTTCACAACCCCAAATCTTAAGAAAAGACAAACTCGGCTTCTTGCCAGTCCACATATCATGCGATGTCTTCTCTACCGATTTTGACGGT
The DNA here is from genome assembly GCA_910589775.1 of Avena eriantha. Taxonomy (NCBI): domain Eukaryota; kingdom Viridiplantae; phylum Streptophyta; class Magnoliopsida; order Poales; family Poaceae; genus Avena; species Avena eriantha. Next base: position 504,877,232 of record OU342742.1, read on the forward strand.
ACTCTGTTTAGTGTGAATGCTGCAGTTTCTAGACAATAACCCCAAAATGATAAAGGCAAATCTGTTCGACTCATCATTAATCGTACCATGTCTAACAAGGTCCGATTTTGCCTTTTTGACACACCGTTTCTTTGCGGTGTTCCTGGTGGAGTGAGCTGGGGAACTATTCCACAACTCTTCAGATGGTCATCAAACTCATGGCCCATGTACTCACCTCCTCGGTCCGACCAAAGAAACTTTATTTTCTTGCCGAGTTGATTTTGTACCTCATTCTAGAATTCCTTAAACTTTTCAAAGGATTCCGACTTATGTTTCATTAAGTAGATATATCCATACCTACTCAAATCATTAGTGAAGGTAATGAAGTACTCATAACCACCCTAGCTATCGTGCTCATTGGACCACATACATCACTATGTACTAGTCCCAACAAGTCAGACGCCCTTTCACAACTCCTTGCAAAAGGTGTCTTGGTCATCGTGCCTAGAAGTCAGAATTCACATGTCTCAAACAACTCCAAGTCGAACGAAGTTAGGAGTCCATCATCATGGAGCGTCTTCATGCGTTTCCAACTTATATGACCAAGTCAACATTGCCAAAAGTAAGTCATATTCAGATCATTTGGTTTCAACCTTTTCACATTTACGTTATAGACCGACCCACCATCAAGATTCAAAATAAATAACCCGTTCTAAACAGGTGCAAAGCCGTGAAACATATCATTCAAATATAAAGAACACCCATTATTCTTAATATTAGAATCATAGACTTGTCTCATCAAACATGAGGTAGAAATGATGTTTCAACTAAGAACTGGAACATAATAACAATTATTTATCTCCATTAAGAATCCTGAAGGTAAATGAAGTTGCATCATACCGACTTCCAACAGAGCAACTCTTGCTTTATTGCCGACCCGAATGTCAACCTCACCTGTTGCTACGCTCCTAGTTCTTACCAGTCCCTACAACGAGTTGCAGATATGAATGACTGATTGGGTATCATATACCCAAGAACTACCAGTGCATCAGTAAGATAAAGGTCTATAACATTGCAAACAAGTGTACCTGAGTTGGAAGTCACACCTCCACTCTTGGCTTTATCCGCCAAATACTTGTTGCAATTCCTCTTCCAGTGGCCATCCGCCTTGCAATAGAAGCAAGCGGATCTGGCTGAAGGAGATGACTTAGTACCTGAGGAAACGCTTGGGATATCATCCTAAGCATTACCTCCTGACTTAGCCTTCTTCTTCTTAGTCCAAGAACTCTTCTTAAACTTAGCCTTATTTCGTACCACCAACACTTGGCTGGTACCTTTCTTGAGATCAACCTTTGCCTGCTTAAGCATCCCATATAATTCGGTGAGCTTCTTATCCATACCATGCATGTGGTAGTTTGATATGAACTGCCCATACACAGTAGGAAGAGAGTTCAGAATTATATCCGTAGGGAACTCTTCGCTAATGGGGTAGCTAAGCCTTTCTAGAGACTGCATGTAACCAACCATCTTGATTACATGCGGACTCAGTGGATCACCATCCTTAAGCTTACAGCTCAGCAAAGCTTGAGAGACTTGATATCTCTCGGTCTTTGCCTGATCTTGGAACATACTTTTGAGGCTTTCGATCATATCGTAGGCCTCAACATTCTCGAACTGCCGCTGCAAGTCTGGTTCCATGTGAGCAAGCATAAGACAGCTAATTTCCGTAGATTCATCACTTGTTCTACAGTAGGCATAGGTTGCTGCGACACTTGCATTCTCATCCAACACATCTGGAAGTAGGTTGTCTAGAACATGGTCCCTCTTTTCATGTTTGAGATCAATTCTCAGATTACGATACTAGTTGGTGAAGTTTGTTCCATTAAGTTTATCTTTCTCTAAAATGGTCCTCAATGCAAAACTGGATAACTGAGGGAGACTACTACTAGGTGCCATTATGTACAACAGAAATATGCAAAACACTTAAGACAAGTATTCATAAAAGAGCAAGTGTATTAAACATTTTAACACTTATGCTCCCACTAGAACCAACATGCCTCCGATTGTTACTTAGTGATACAGGATCCTAAATAAGCAAGCCGACTAGTGAGCTTTAGCATCACCACTAGCCGTCATGTGATCTAGGTAGGCAACTCCTTGTCAATCGCATCTCATGTGACTCCAATTGGTCGTGTGGCATCTCATGCCCTGGCTCCCGACTGACCTCTCCCCGAGCCCCACAATCATTGTGATAGACCCGTCTAGCTTACCAAGTGCTTCCGCTGTAAGAGTCCGACTCGAACCCATCTAGTCGAAAAGAATTGGCAGCACCTCAATTTTATGAGCCCACTACCAAGAATGTCCAACTTGTGATGGTGTAGCACATGTGGGGAGACCGACTAGACCTTCTTTGAGGGATTAAAGTTGAACCGCTATCTCACAGAGGTAAAACTAGAGATATAACAATAACACAAAATAATCCAATTATAATGTGAAATGGTATGGCTCTCTTCATGGCGATCTCCATCTCCATGAACCTGTTCGTCATGCCTTTGGCTGTCGTGTCCTTCAAGTCCTCCAAACATGCTACACTAGCATTAAGGAACATATAAGAAGATGGCATCACATGCCGACACATAGGTCGTTATACAATAACATTGACATCACTTTGGCTCTAGCCGGCTGGCAAACCCGTGATATGTAGATCACATATGGATTACACACATCACATGCACACAAGCCATACCATTCACAACTCCCTACAACACAAGTTATACATAGATATGATATCTACCGGTGTTGTGAACCTCGCAATGACATCTAATGCGCCACGACAGGGTGAAGCCAGCGGCCCGAACAATGGATCCACAACTTCCGAAATCGCAGATCTAATCTGCATTCCGAACCATGGATTCCTTCATTGGATAAAACACTTTTACCCAAATCTGATCCCTATGCAGATCTGACCATTCTTATTGATCATCCGCACATGATCTTCCATGTACCCCAAGTGCGATTGATCCAATCAATCTTGCACAAAACCTATCTATCTCATAGATCACACACCGAAACCCTAAGTGGATCCTATCCACCACCTCATGCATATCACATACGCATAGATCTAGAGCCTAAAACCATAAGCCTTCCCTCTGATACCACTGTTGGGCCACATAGAGATAAAAAAAACTTTTTCCCTACACGGAGCAAGATCTAGCTCAGGTAATAGGCCACGAGATTACCGCTAGACCCATAGATGCGGAAGTTGATGTAGCGCATCGAAGCAGTGCCGAGCGGTCCCACAAATAGCTCTCCGGATCCCACGAACATCTCATCTGAATCCCACGAACTCCTTCACCTCCAGCGCCGCACGTGCAACGCCTCCACCGGTATCCACACATATTGGAAGGTACTTGAGACAGAGGATTGCTAGATCCTGTCTAGCCCGAAATGGAAGTGGAGAAAGTGATGGCTAGGTCAGGGACTATCCCTTGCCACTCCACTTATATACACTCTTATATGGGCTCAACGCTTGAGGCCCATCTAGGCCGTATCCCAATCTCCACGTGGATCTAATCCACATGGGCTCCTTACCCTTAAGTGTGTGAACCTGTAGGTTCACACACACATGTACACGGAATGAGCTACTCCTCCAAGTATCCCTTCATGGCTTTGAGTCCAACTCACTCCCATGAACACTCGGTCTCAAGTTGATAGATGGTAGCGGCCTCTATCAAGACGTGCCAACTCCCAAGTGTCGTAAAGTCAGAAGAAGAACCTTCAATGTGACTTTCGTCCAAGTCCCTTTGCCTCACGATATATCTGTTAAGCTATAAGAGAGTAGTTGCCATCCCTTTAATAGCTTAACTCTCTTCTCGTACCATGATATGTGATTCACTGGACTAACACTTAGTCTGACTCCTTATTTAACGCTTAATTGTGTAGCGCATGACCATGCTTCCGAATCATATCACACAAGAGGGCCAAAGAATATCTCTCTATTACGGAAGGGCAAATCCCATCTTGGGAATCCACGTCACGCAGCTTGCTTCACAACCAACCCAAACTCTACCTTTATAAGAACCCATTTACAGAACAACGTTTGATAGAACCTAAGTTGGAAATCCACAGCTCGGATCATGCAATCACCTCAGGTCAAAGGATTCCATTGCCTGAGATTGCAAATGACAACATGCTCGTTGCATCTCAACTATGGGCCAGCCCGATTCGCTAAACTCTTTAGACGAATCAGTGTAAGTCGGAATAGCATCACCATGCCCATGACAAGTGGAACCGTGGCATCAGTCGACTTGCACGTTGGTCTAAGTTGTGTGTCTAGCACAACCTCAATGATCAAGGACAGTCTAGTATGAACAATCATGAATACATAGTTCCACAACTGAATCACGTATTTAGTGATACATATTTGATGTTCATACAAGGACAACTTTACTTTATGCTTCGGGAAATATCATCAACTAAGATTGCCTCTAGGGCATATTCCAAACATCAATGAACTCCCGGAAAACACCATCCACAACTGGAATGACATGCAAAGTGCGTTCTTTTGGAATTTCGAGGAGACATAGAGGAGGCCCTGCACGGTCGGAGATCTGCAACATTGCACCCAATAACCCAGAGAAACTTGCCGGGACTACCTCGAATGATGGATCAACACGAAGAACTCCTACGAAGGAGTAAACAACTACACCACGATAGAAGCTTTCATTGCAGGATTCCCAATCGCATTACTGCGTCATCGCCTAAAGTGCGACAAAGTCACCGACTTGGAGGAGCTGATAGAAATGGCAAGCAAATATGCAGATGCCGACGATGATTTAGAGGGACTGCTAAATGTACTGGCTGTGCCACAGTCAGCCATACACCCGAAGCAGCAATAGGCCCAAAAACGCAAGAACACCTGAGAAGAGAAACCCAATCTGGAAACCACGACCATCAACACAACTTTCGGGTCTGGAGGATGAGGAGGCCGCGGAGGCGGTAGGGGACGAGGCTGTGGAACTTCCCGAGTCCAAGGTAGAGGATACCAGCAACCTGGAAAAACCTATTCTTGGTCTGACATCGCAATAATCCATGCGTGCATCACTCGGATGGGAACAGGGGCTCGTCCCACACAAATGCTTAGTGTTGTTTCAATGACGGCATCAACAAAGATGAATCCACTGGCTACAGGGCCAAGCGACGAAAATAAAAGAAAATTCTGACAAAGAAAAGGATTCCAAGGAAGATTCTGACATGTAGGAGGGCGAGACCTCAAATCCCATGTCAGATGGAAAGAATAACTTCCCAACCAAGAAAGACACTTACGTCTCCTTCCTTAGATCCCAGCCAGCTAATGTCAGAAAGGCAGTGATGCATGATCTCAATGCGACTGTTCTGGCTATCCCTTAGTTTTTGGACTGCTTGGAAGCAACAATTACCTTTGGCCGAAGCGATCAACCGCTTAAACCACACAGGTGAGGTAGTATGCTCTAGTCGTCAATCCACTGATCGATGACTATGGGTTCTCCAAGACTCTCATGGACGGTGGCAGTAGCATAAACATCATCAACGTTGATACACTGCATCACATGAGGATATCAGAAACACAACTGAATCATAGCTCCGTGCTTTTCCATGGAGTTGTCCCTGGAAGAAAAGCGAACTCTTTGGGATAAATCACTTTGGATGTTACCTTTGGAAGTCCAAAGAACTATCAGATGGAAGCACTATCATTCGAAGTGGTGCCATTCAAGAGCACATACCATGCTATCTTTGGGTGTCCGACTTACTGGAATTTCATGGCTCACCCTTCTTATATTTACAACATGATGAAAATTCCAGGTCCCAATGGCATCATCACGATCCAGGGAAACCCAAAGAAGGCACGAGAATGCGAAGATGGATCTGCTGGCTTTGCCAAAGCGGTACTGCATGTCGAGGAGTACCAGGAGATAAAAAATAACATCGACCCGTCCAAGATGCCCCTGATGAAGAAGGAGAGACGAAACTGACTCTAGAGTTCAAGGAATTGGAAGAGACGAAGACAACAACATTGAAGGACGACGATCCCTCCAAGGTGATACATATAGGTGTAGGTTTAGACCATGCATAGGAAAGCATGCTCGTCGAGTTCCTAAAAGCTAATAAAGATATCTTTGCATGGCAACCCTATGACATGACCGGAGTACCTAGGGAACTTGCCGAGCACTCTCTAAATGTGTATCGTAGTGCTAAACATGTCAAATAGTTCGTAGGACATTTTGGCGATGAATCGCGCAAAGCAATAACTAAGGAATTAACCTGTCTTAAGTTAGCTGAATTCATAGAAGAGGTCATCCACACAGAGTGGTTGGCTAATCCTGTAATGCTCACTAAAAAGTACACCACCGATTTAAGGATGTGTGTTGATTATAGTGCCTTGAACAAGGCTTGTCCCAAAAATCCGTTCGCTCTACCTAGAATCCATCAAGTTATCGATTCGACAACAGGCTCAGAACTCCTATGTTTTCTCGACGCATATTCCGGATATCACCAAATTCAGATGAAGGAGTTAGACAAATTAGATACTTCGTTCATCACCCTCTTCGGAACCTTCTGCTACATAATGATGCCTTTCAGGCTCAAAAACATAGGAGCTAGGTACCAGCACATTATGCAGCGTTGCCTCCGCGATCAAATCAGATGCAATGTACATGCATATGTGGACGATATAGCTATGATGTCCAAAAACAAGGAAATACTCATTTCGGACTTGGAGGAAATGTTCACAAATCTACGAAAATACAATATAATGCTTTACTCGAAGAAGTGTTTCTTCGGAATACCAGCCGGAAAATTGTTAGGTTTCACTGTGTCTTAGAGTGGCATAGAGGTGAACTGTGACAAAATAAAGGCTATACTCAACATTCCTAGGACGACTCGCCGGAAGGATCTACAACGACTCACTAGCTGCATCACTGTGGTCAATCGGTTCATATGCCGGCTCGGTGAAAGAGCCGCACCATTATGCAAGCTCTTGAAGAAGACCAAGAAGTTTGTCTAGACCGATGAAGCTGAAGCTGGACTTTAGGATCTGAAAGCCGTACTTTCACCCGCCCCTATCCTTGCAGCACCAGAACCACATGAACTGATGTTGCTCTATATGGCTATGACAAACAGAGTCGTTAGCATCGTCATGGTGGTGGAACGACTACAAGAAAAACATGAACACCTGGTGCAGCGTCCAACTTATTATCTCAGCGAGGTCTTGACTGAGTCGAAATAAAGGTATCGTCATTTCGAAAAGTTAGCCTATGGTGTGTTCTTCGCATCTAGAAAGCTACATCGCTACTTTTAAGAGCACAATATTACAATGGTGAGGACAACTCCCATGAGGGGTATAATCAATAACATTGATGCCACTGGATGCATCACTGAGTGGGGAATTGAGCTAGTAGCTTTTGAGATTGAGTATAAACCGTGTACAGTGATAACATTCCAAATACTTGCTGATTTCGTCGCTGATTGGACGGAGATGGAAGAAAATATGAATGTACCTGAGTCGGAATATTGGACCTTGCACTTTGATGGGTCGAAAGCGCTCGGGGGCTCGTGTGGTACTCAAGTCACCCCAAGGAGACAAATTATTCTATGTGTTGCAGATTTACTTCATGACGATGAATAATATTGCAAAATATGAAGCCCTATTGCGTGGAATTCAAATTGCAAAAGACATCGGCATTCACCGAGTCATGTGTTATGGAGACTTAGATCTAGTTGCTCAACATGTATCCGACATATGCAATGCAAATAAGCACATGGCATCATATCAAGCTGTCATGGATGAACTAGCAAAATCATTCAAAGGGTTTCAAGTACAAGACATTCCTTAAACAGAAAATGAGGAAGTAGATGCTCTATAAAGAATAGGCTTTATGCGTAAAAAGGTCCCGTATGGTGCTTTTCTGGAGCACCTACGAGTTCCCTCTATCATAGGAGTTGATGAGGATTACATGACCAAATACGACTCACCGCTCATAGCAGTTCTGGCAGTAATTCCCAGCTGGACAGAACCCTACCTTGAATTCTTGGTAGCCAGAAAACTACACGAAGACGAAGTTCTGAGCTGATAGATCGTCTGGCAAGCAAAATCCTACACAGTGATAAGTGGTGAGCTCTATAGGGAGAGTGTGTCTGGGGTTTTTCAGCATTGTGTTTCTCCCGAAGGAGCGGAAATCCTAAGGGAAATCCACGAAGGTGAATGCGGACATCATGTCGCAGCCAAATCTTTAGTGGCAAAGGATCTTCAACAGGGATTTTCTGGCTTATAGCAAAAGCCAATGCTAATTGGCTGGTCAAGTAGTGCAAAGATTGCCAAAAGTACGCCAAACAAGCCCATGTTTCGGTTGATCAGCTGAGGACAATTCCGATTACATGGCCCTTTGCAGTCTAGGGGCTTGACATGGTAGGACCATTTAAACGGGCTCCAAGTGGATTTACTCACCTCCTAGTGATGGTGGATAATTTTAAAAAGTGGATTGAGGCTAAACCCATCAAAAGTTGTGATGGAGCAATAACTAAAAAATTCGTCAAGGACGTTATAATTCGATTCGGCTATCCACACAGTATTATTACAGACAACGGGAGCAACTTTTCCATGGGAGAACTTGTCTAATTTTGCGAAGATCAAGGGATCCGACTCGATATTGCATTAGTCGCACATCCACAAGTCAATGGACAAGTTGAAAGGGCAAATAGTTTAATTCTTCAAGGCCTCCATCCCAAACTCGAAGCACAACTTCATCATGCTGCAGGGTCTTGGGCAGACGAATTTCCATATGTTTTATGGAGTTTATGAACTACTACTAATAGGTCAATCGGATATACACCCGTCTTCTTGGTCAACGGTGCAGAGGCAGTTCTTTTGAGTGATTTTATCCATATTTCTCCCCGAGTCACTGTGTATGTCGAAGAAGATGCTGAAGTTGCTCAGGACCTCGATATGCTCGAGGTTGTTTCTGTCGTTGCTGAACGAAGATCTACAGTCTATCAGCAAAAGGTACAGCACTATGATAGTCAGACAGTCAGAAATCGGTCTTTCAAAAACGGCAATCTAATTCTCTGACTAGTGCAAAAAATAGAGCACAAACTTGCCCTAATATGGGAAGGGCCATTTATGGTTAGTAGAGTACTGCACAATGGTGCATACTACCTAACTAACATGAGGCTAGAAAAAGAAAGACCTTCTACTAAGAAGAGAAAGAGAGCTAGAGGCACTACAGACCCGGATGAGATAGACCGTCCATGGAATATTTCTCAGCTACGTCCCTTTTATTCTTAACTTTTCTTTCTTTGAAATCATCTCAATATACAAGTTCAAAGTGAAATAAAGTGTTGGTATCCTCAATGTTTTTTTTGAGATATTTTTAATGTACCATCTTATTTCCGAATGATCGTGTCATACTCTAAAATCCCATAATACTTGAAATTAATTTATTATCATGTTTGTTATGGTTAGATTTCTGATTCAAAAAATGGCTACCTTAGAGTATAAGTATAATTTTAGTTTATACATGAGTTTTTGTCTGATTGCTGGACGCGGGTATTTTCCAATTAGTGAATTGTTGGTATTGGAAGCCAGCTTTGATTCCAGGTTTAAACTGGGTTAGCAATTGAGCTCTATTGCTCGACATAGTTTCTGTGCTGAAGGTTTGCCGGCTCACGAAAGGGATGAGGCAGAAAGCCAGATAAACGTTAAGTATAAACAAAACAGTGCTTAAGTATTTTACAAGCACAAAAATAAAAATATGCTTGCTAAGAGTAAAGCATTAGTTCTTACATAGTAACACCTGAAAATGAATAAGTTTATACCATTACAAATGGCTTATTTCAGAATAACACAAAATTTCTTGCAAATGTTTATGTTGCAGGAGAAGGATCTGCCGGCTCGCTAGTGCTAGTGCCCACGTCGCCTTGATATTTTTCCAAGACAAGGACATCAGACTCGGTCTCTTTGTCGTCGTCTTCAGGAATTTACTCGTCTACGAGGCTTGGAGGTGGATCGACGGGCTTGAAGAGTGGCTTCTTGGAGTTCATTGCATTGGCTACGCAACAAGCATAACCAGCACAAGAGTCCCATATAGCACTAACATTCTGATATTTGCCATCTTCATCAACAGTTGACTAACCTTTGGTAACTTGCCAGATTTCCATGTTTCCATTGTGGCTCATTACCAAATTAAGGGTATTCTGTGCTACTGTGCGAGCATATGACATATTTGAGTCCTCAACCAACTATGGGGTATCCTTCACCTTGTCACGCAGCTCAAAGGCAGACATTTTGCCTAAATCGGAGAGATTAACGGTTTCCCCAATATCCTCACAAGATTGGCGGAAATAATGTATCAAATCTCCGACTGTGATAAGCCGGCCGAGGCATGACTCATATGAATACGAATCTAGGAGGTTGAGAGGCCCTGAAGGGAGCAGTGTTAGAAAAATATGACTGTGAAAGTCAGAAAAACCAAGAAATAAGTCGGAATGGTAGTAAAAAACGTACCGAAGATAGCATCATCTACTTTGGTCTTATCCTCCCTTAGACTCTAGAGTTCATCCCGGAGGGCCTAGGCGGTATCCTTCTGCCTTTAAAACTCAACTTTTAATTCTGAGAATTCTTTATCTTGGTGGGCAATAGTCATGTCACGTTCTTTGGTGACACGGTTGCTGAATTCAAGTATGTTGCTGATGCTGCGCTCATGATCCTCTTTTAATTTCTTGAGCTTCTCACACATGCCAACATTTTCGGATTCCAGTGTTTTATAAATTTGAGCTTCCTCCGCAAGTTTGCAGGATTTGGTAGGCAAGTCTTAAGTAAGACACACACAAGTTAGTCAAATTCGACGAAAACACAAATTCGAGATGAGTTTATCGGAAAACATACATTCAACATCATCCTTCTCAACTTTTAACTTAGCATTTTCACGAGGCAGAGATTTGATTTATATCCACTTGTGGCATATGTTCTTTAACAAGTTGTAATAAAAAAAATTGTAAGTCAGAAAGCTAACCAGAGTCAGAAAGCTACTGAGACTCGAGCTGCTATTTTAACTAAATTTCAGCACGAGCCTTGGGGGCTACACTGTTTCGTTCTTTGGCATCCTATTAAAGAATAAACTTGGAATTCTAGTTCTATACAACTTCATGGTTGGGGGCTAGAGGATATGATATAAATACAGTAAAAAGAGTCGAAAAAATACTTACAAAATGCTCATGCATCAGTTTGTTGAGACTAATGTTGACTTCAGCAGAAACCTTCTCGGTAAGGGTTAGAGGAATAACTGGTGGATGCATAACCGCACTAGCCTTGTAACATCCCAAAACTTAATCCAGGGTTAATCAAGATCAAAGCTACACAATTTAGGGTTAACAAATTTTTTTTCTATTTAAAAATCTTTAAGCATTCATATGTGTATGCATTTAAATAGGAGTTGTTCTGAATTGCAATGACTGAGTGATCCATTGATTGTAAAATGATTCTAAGGTGAATTAAACATCATCCAGATCATTCCCAAACAAATCCCAAAGAAAAAGAAATAAAAAAGAATAAAATAAGGAAATGGTCATTTGTGCCATTTTAACTAACTAGCCTACTTTGGCTATTCCTAGAACTCAAATCTTAACAGAAACAATTATGGTTCTTTGCACCCCTTGCTAGTACAAGTAGTGATGTGCCAAGGCCCACTTTGTTTTATCCCAAAAACTTACAAACACTAAATTTAAATGACATTTGAAAATTGAATGTTGTTCATATGCATAGATCACACTTATTCAAAAACCACTCAAATGAACTCCACTTTTAAATCCCAAGCAAACCTAGATGTTAAGCATAAGATGAAACACTACACCAAAAATTAGCCCAAAATCCATAACTTTTTCTCTTGCGGCCATTGTGTCGAACAGGTGGCAGGAAGAGATCAAATGGCCTAACTAATACTATTCCTAGTTAAGCCCCTGTCCCCCTCTTAGCCCTCTCTGCTCTCCCTATCCCTCCTAAGTACACCCAAGCCACTAACCAGCCTCCCCTTCCCCACAGCACCAGTGCAGCGCCGCCCAAATGAGGTCATCGCCGGCCAGACGCGGGCAGCATGCCAGAGGCCAAGCCGCACCAAACCAGCATGCCCACTAGCTCCGCCCAACCCTACCGCCGCCCACGGTCCACCCCTCGATCAACCCCAGCCCCTGGACCACTCCCCAGCATCGCCGCCCTTTCTCTCTGCAAGCGCGCCAGAGCGCGCCAGAGCGCAATTGCCGCCAGCATGCAGAAGACCGCCCCTTAACACCATATCACGCACGTCGCTCCGCCTCGACCCCAGCACCCCGCTAGACATGGTCGTGCACCGCCGCGTGACCCACATTCGCCGTGATGGCCGTCGAGCATCGCCTCTGTCTCCAGAGCGCGGGAAGCCACCGACCAAATGCCACCGCCCCTAGCATCGCCATTACGCCATAGAGCACCGCCAGGGAACCGCCCACCGTCCGCCTACCTCACCCACGCTGGTAGCCCCCCGTACCGCCCTCGCCGGAGACGCCTGCCCACACCCATCGCTGCTCTCATCGCATCTATATAAGCAGGCCTCCCTAGCACGAATTCCTCACTCTCACAATCCCCTCTCACCCCCAGTCCTTCCCCACCTCTTGCCGGAGCAGCTCGAGTAGCAGGCCACCGGAATTTCACTAGAGGCAGCCGCTACAGAGGTGGAGACGCTGCCGTCGATTCCGTCCACCTCAGCCCCTGCCGCTACCTCGCCTGAGTCTGCCGTCGCCGTCTAGTTCGATTGCCCGCCTCGGCACACTAGCTGGAGCCCTGGTACGTCCCCAGTAGACCCCCACTGGCTGTTTAGGGTTCGGTCTCACCGGCGACGAGTCCGTCATCGACGATGACTGTGAGCCATTGATCCGCGTTATAATCGTGTGGCCCAGATCGCTCGATATCGTTTCCGATTTTAAAAGTCGCTGACAAGCGGGACCAACCTGTCAGCCACCGTCTGCGCCGCTGAGCGTCACTGGGCCGGCCCATTTCATTTCCCGCGCTGAACCAGTAATTCAAATTAGGATTTTTCTATTTAGTTTTAAACTCAATTCTGTCACTTAGTTCAAAAATCAATTCAGGAAGATTTGCTGAACGAAATTGAGTGATTCCAATTTTGTTGGAAAGCTTTTGAAAAGATCTACCCAAGCCCATTGGATTTAAATCATTTAGAGTTAGATATATCTCCTAGTAAAAATAACAAGATATAAGCATTTTCACATTCAAACATTTTTATAAAATCAACCATAATAGCTTTTGAGTTGATTCCAACTCTCAAAAATCACATTTAACCATACCTATTTGAATATGTAATAATATTAAGGTTTTAATGCAGTGACTTTTGACTAGTACCAAAATAATGCTATATGTGCATTTCTAGTCACTTTAAATCATTAAGTTTTAAGCTTAAATTTATTAAAATGTGATCCAACCCTTAAATCATATTCCCATATGTTAGAATATGTGGTGAGTACATGTGTCCACATGATCCCATATTTTAATTGGAGAATATTAAATCTTAGTTATTTTCAATGAGTAGAAATTACTTAATAAAAAGAATGAAGCTAGTTAATAAAACCTTGTGATGCTTATGATGATACTAGATCATCAAATGTGTGCCTTAGTGTGCTAAGTAGACTAGTTAATTATTGCTTGGTGATTGTGTATTCCGTATGTATTTTTATAATGATAGTACCGACCAAGCTTACGAGGAGGAGGAGTTTTACCAAGAGGAGGAAGAAGAAAACTTCAACCACTGGACTGCACAAGGCAAGCCATCATTAAACAATGCAAGCTAACCCTTGCAAGCTAGATAACCTAAGCAAAGGCATTAGGCATGCTTTGGTTATACCATTTTGGACTTATACCTATTCCAAGTTTTAATTCCAAGCTTTACTTTTTTTTACTTTACCAAAGTCCTTAATTTGTTTTATAGGTAGGGTAAAGAGTATAAAACTTGACCTATATAGTTATATTTAGATGTCATTCTATGGCATGAGATTGAGACTATCATCCCCCATTAGTGAACACTCTTAACTTAGTAGTTTAGAGGAAAAACCAAAACTAGATCACTTTAGATGTGAATATTCAGTGAAAAGGATTTGTGAAAACTTTGGAATGATGAGTCATTCGATTGAGATGTTTTGACATGTGTTTAGAAACACAAATGGTTTATGATGATGAAAATGTTGAGGCATGAGCCTTAGCCCTTTTACAAAACTGATGGTTGGGTTCGGATGCGATACCATTCCAATTTTACCATACAACCACAATACCTGAATTGGGTAAGGCTTAGCCTGAAGTTTATATGCCTTAGTATTAGTTCTCTCGCAGGAGAGGTTTGAGCTGAGGCTACCTCTCAATGTTGTCCATCTATGCAGTGCCCAAGATGACAGATGGTCATGGTTGGGAGGCCATGCTCATAGAAGAGGTGCTTATACTAGGGTGTGTAAAGGAAAGGTTATGTTTGATTATCTGCATACGAAGTATGATGATTCAGGGTTATCCCTGACAAATGTATCGAATCCCTTGATCCTCCTCCTCAGCCGTAATGTTTCTGGTCTCCAAGCAGTGGAGGGCCAGTTTCTGGATTTCTTCTGTGCTTTTCCGAGTGAGGCTAGTTTGGTGACACTCAGATTTTGCAGAAGGTTCTCTGTGACGGTTTCGGCTAAGTGATCATTACCCTTAGAGGGTTCACCCATATCAACTCCCAAGTCACCCATGGTGATGTCGGTTTGTGAATCTTGGTTCATAGGCTCTTTAGATTGAGCCACAACATTCTCAGTGCACGGAGACGGAATATCTTCCGACACTGAGGATGGGATCGGAGTAGGAGCCAGAGGTGCAGCAGCAGGAGAGACAATGGTCAGCTTCTGCTAGCGCAGAACCTTTCCTGACTTTCGTTTCCCTCTCCCTTTGATAATTGATATAGCTCTAGATAATAACATAACAAGATTGTTATGACCCGGAAAGAACATAAACAAAAATACAATGTTTGATAGAAGAACTTACTGCTTGACAACTGGCATAGTTTGTTGGCCAGCTTGCAAGCCCGGATCCTTGTGCTTCCGGGTAAGCACTTCTGGCAACACTTCTAGCTCTTCATCCTCCTGAGGAACTAGATCCTCAGATGGATATCCCTCGAGAGGAGCAAGCTCCAGCTCGGGGAGGTTAGCAAGCTGAAAGATGGAGTATCTTAGTATTGTGAATAAAACACACAAAAGCAAGTATAGGGGAAGTCAGTCGAAAAGCTTACGGGGTCAAGGGCGTAGCTTCCATGAACATGTCCAGAGAGACATCTGGAATATTCTGGCCTACCCGCTCCTTGATCAGCCATTGGACCCGAGTCTCATAATCCTTGTTGGGAATCGAGAGCCCTGCAAATCCTTAGTCTATCTTTTCTACTCTTGTTGACCACGTGCATGAGCATGGTTTAGGGCACATTACCCTTACCGTGGACAAACATATGTCATCCTCACGGTGCTGATGAGGTTGAATCCGATGAGCTAGCTAGCAATAGACTAAGTCAGATCCTTTCAATCCTCTATGCTTGATCAAAAATTATATCCACCTCTTGACGCGGATCAAATCTGCAGTAAGAGTCAGAGCTTTCGTGTCCCATGATTCTTGGGGAGCGAAGACATAGTCAACAAAAGCCGGTAAGCTTTCTTGCTTGTTGGGAGCCGGTTTGTCCTTATGGTAGAAGAACATGGATGACCACCTCTTCACTGATTCACTAGCTATAACCTTAGGATAGGTCAGGTCTCTCCTAAGGACTAAGCTAAGAGTTCCGGCTATGTATGGAACACTGGCAGTGATGGAATTTTTCCTAGTACGAAAATAGTATTGGAAGAAAGTAAGACTCGGCTTGATTCCAAGATAACCCTCGCAAAGAGCAATAAAAGAACTAAGCTCTAGAATCGAATTGGGAGGAAGATTATGGAGTTGAACACCATAATGGAAAATTACCTAAGAAAAGAAATCCGAGGGAGGAAAACTCAAAAATCTGGTGAGGTGAGTGTCGAAGTGTACCCACTCGTCGTCGTGGGGGGTGGGGAGAGGCTCTTCGAAGCCGCTTCTCCACTCACCGGCACAGAGAGACCTTCTGCATCGACACCGTGAAGCTTCTCGTCATCCAGGATGCAGGTGATCCATACCATGCAATGGACCTTGTACTTAGCTGCCATCGTCGATGTCACCGCACCAGAGCTGGATGCATCTACCATCTGGCTGGAGAAACTGACCAAGGATTGACGTCGCTGTGGAGATTTTGGGGCAAGGAGGAGAGGAAGATGGAATAGAAGGTTTGGGATCGGGGAGAAGGAAAGTAATTGCATGGGTGAGAAGAAAATGAGGAGATTTTTATCCCTTATAATCCTCATCTGCGCCAAGATTAGTGTAAATGCATAAACATTGTGCCACACATGATGGAAGGAGCAAGGTAACTTCCCCGAGAAGATTGCGCCATCTCGATCTACGTGCATGGGTTGAAATGGCACCTTGGTTCTGCACGAAGCGGACCCACATCTGGTCACACTGATAGGAATGTCTATTAGTGACAAGACTAGACCTTGGCTGATGTCAGGATGCATCACAGACTAAGTTACGGATCAGTTTGAAATCGAGCAGGAAAGTAAAAATAAACTATTGACAGGTTCAACTCACATTTGAGAATCGGATCCTAATTTTGTTTTGGATTTTCAGGAACCCATCAAGATTCTACAGCCGATTAAGATTCAAGCTAGACAATGAGATCCGACTTTGATCTTGGAGGCTTCCAGGGGATACTATTGGGGGTATAATTTCCGGGTATACCCACTATGACTCATTGACCAGCGTGGCCCACTTCCGGTTAGAGCTATGCTTCACAGGTGGCCCAGTTAGGGAGATAAGTTGGAAGCCCATCCGGCTACGGGAAGGCCCAGAAGACTTACCAACTTAGGCTTGTAGTGTTATTTGTAGTCCAAGATGTACTATGTAACCGACTCTGTGTCGTAGCTAGATAGGACTCTCTTGTAAACCCTAGGACTAGATGACTATATAAGCCGTTCTAGGGATAAGAATTTAGGGAAACAGTCAAACAATCACAACCTCAACTCGCACAGGTGAAACTTCTCTTGTAATCTATACTTTCGGCTCTGCCATATTACTGGGTTGCTAGCGGGACTAGGATCCGTCCACCACAGGAGATTCAAACCTGGGTAAAGCTTGTGTTCACACCGCCCCGGAACACCATCGTCTCACACCCCATATTTCTCCATGCCCCGAGGACCCCCTCATGGCGTATTTGTCTTCAATCTGATGA
Source organism: Avena eriantha (assembly GCA_910589775.1). Taxonomy (NCBI): domain Eukaryota; kingdom Viridiplantae; phylum Streptophyta; class Magnoliopsida; order Poales; family Poaceae; genus Avena; species Avena eriantha. Next base: position 504,894,580 of record OU342742.1, read on the forward strand.
CACATGGCATACTGGCTTCAATGAGGCCCTTCCTACACCACGCGGTGATGAACTGGTTCACTTTGCGACCCATCTCGGTTGCACCCTCAGCTTTATGCCGAATTCTTTTCTAAGGTAATAAACTACTATGGCGTCCAGCTTCATAATGTTCCTCCAAATTCATTGTTAGAGCTTAGTTCCCATGTGTCTCTTTGTGCAGAATTTCTCAGAATCAAACCGAGTCTTCTCTTTTTTCGATACTACTTTAGTACTCAAAAAAATTCTATCACTGCCAGTGTTCCATACAATACCGGAACTCTTAGCTTAGTCCTTAGGAGAGACCGAGTCTACCGTAAGGTTTTAGCTAGCAATTCAGTGAAGAAGTGGCTAGCTGCATTCTTTTATCACAAGGATATGTCGGCTCCTGGCAAAAAGGAAAGTTTGCTGGCTTTCATCGACGGTGTTGTGACCCACCAAGAATCATGGGATGGATATGCGCCTGCTCTGAATAAACACTTGATTCACGCCAAAATGCAGATTGTGTTCTTGATGAAGAACAAGGGACTGAAGGGATCCGACTTAGTCCACTACTGGCTAGTACGTTGGATTCAGCCTCCATAGTACAACAAGGACCAACTGATGCATTTAGTCACCCTCAATAAGAAAGACAACTTGAAGGTTAGCCCTACCCTGATCCCCTCCAAGGACTACATGCGGTGACCCAACATACCACTGCATGATGTAGTACACTATAGTCGTTGACATAACACCAATGAAACACCGTTCACTAGTATTACATCCCTCAGAGTGGTACAATAGAAACACAGCAGGTCCAAGACATGACTATAGGTTACAACTCGACTCATTATATATGATCCAGAGAACACTCTAGGTTAAAGAGAAAGAAAGAAACTTCTTACTAAGAAGAACTAGAAGTAAAACTCAGAGCTATCTAGCTAATAAGATTAGTATCTAAACTATTTGGCTTGCGGTTGCTGCTATGCAATGCTCTACAGAAGTAGGATGTATGACTAGAGAATATATTCCTACCTACTCCAGAACTAAGTCTTCACTTCAGTTGTTGTATAGATTGACTTCATCGAATTTCTTGGAAAACTTGAGCTGTTGATGATGGTTTCTTGAGCACAAGTTAGTGTTGACATCGTCTTCAACGGCTTAGAATCTAGCAAGGGTTAAGAAGGTACGGTTGAGTACGAGCGCACTCAGCAAGTTAACTAAAAAGAGTGTATGATGCACTATCTCTATAGCGATAGACCAAAGGTCGTAGGCAATGCAGGTATTCGTAATCATTTCTTCAAAGGTTGATTTTATTCTGAAAACTATGTCCAACTGTCTTCATAGGTTGACCAGAACTTTCATGGAGTTCCTTTCCTTCCGCGTTCGTAGATCCTTACCAGAATAGGGACTAACTTGTCACAATTCTTACACTCTGCAAAGGTGCGTTACTTTACCCACAAGAGACCGAATCCTTGTTGCACAACCAGGCAATCTTTCCCATCCACAATTCCTTGATGTGGGGCCCAGTAGATGATCCAAGCCAATCACTACCCCCTTCTTGACCCCGCATGTCCCCTTGGTGTATGCCATGCCCACATCCTGAATTATGGCAATGGTTGGGACAGACCGTCAGATGCCAGAACTATCGTGGGACATTGAGGGTTCCCACCAATCTGCTGCATATCCTCTATGAATTACCAATTAATGCACGCTACAAGGATAAGAGCCACGACCTGGCCATCCGAATGCATGCAAGAGGAAGAAGATATAGCTGACTTCTCCGTCCCATTCCAAATCTCATGGTTAACGCGTAATATACGTCGCTAGAATCACTGGCGACATTGGTTGTTAAGTCCTAGATATTATGTTCCTTTACCACTAGAACTGTATTAGTAGATTATTACCATCAGGTAAATAATCCATAATCATATTATTATCAAAATAGGGTTTTCTGACCTTCTTGAAATGTAGTTGATGACCACATTCGAGTTACAAGCATTTGATAGAAAATAATCAAAGGACATGAGATAGTGTGAACTTCCCTTGTGACTGCAAGCTAGTGAAGTCGGATACTTCCACTTGACCTTGAGCTCTGGTAACTACAGAAAACCATTATTGCCCGGTAAGGACAATATTTAAAGAAGAAATATGCAATGCATAGTAATGTCATGCCATGATTTGTCTTCCTTCTTCTTTGCGTGTTTTACCCACCTTGTAAAGGTCTTAAGTTTCTTTTAATTAATAAAAGAAAAGTAATCACACTTGATTTACTTTAAAATAAATACAGACTAGTATTTTTCTATAGTAGTACTTCCTTTTAGAATCTTCAAAATGATTTTTATTCAGTTTTAAGTGTTTTGTATATTTTTATAAAATTCCAGAAGGAATTTATATGATTTTAATAATAGATCAATATTTAATTGCTTAAAATTATTATCTAGTATTTTTATTGGATAGAGAATATTTTTGTGATTTCATAAATATATTATTTGTATTTTTAGGATTTTTTAGAGCCAAACTTATCTCAGGGATATATTTGTAATTAGGTATTTTAAATAAGTCCCTCTTGTAGAACACGGGCCTGGCCCGGCCTGATCCGACCCGCTGGGGTTGGACAAATGTCCCTAGGTAGTACTGGGCTGCCCACACCCGGACCAGTACCATCCACTCGCTCTCTCCTCTCTCTTCTCTCTCACGTGACGCCCTCTCTAGTCGCTCGATGCCGCCGCCGCTAGTGATTCTGGCCGCCCCAGGCCGTCGTGTCCATTGCCGCGGTGCAAGACGACATGGACGACGCCGCTGCTCGATGTTGTCCCGCTCGATCTAGCACTGGAGCTCTCCGCTGGCCGCACTGACCCCCACCTCGTGGCTAGGTTTTGGGGTCCACCATGCTCTGGCGCTCCCTTGACGATGCTGTGGTGTTGGTGGCATCACCCTTCCATGGCTGCCACCGCCGTGTGCAGGCGCGCGTTGCAGCGCCCCCTTGGGTGCTCCTCGTGCTAACACCTCTCCAACACCGGCCTCCTCTCTGCTTCCTCTTCGATAACCTTATAAGGACCTCGAGTAAGTGCCCTATTATCCTCTCTATGCTCTACCTTGCCTCTATTCCAACCTATGTGGGCACTTGCGATGGATTTTCCCATTTAGGGTTCATCCCTTAATTACTAGGGTTCATTCCCCCTACTGTGGTGATTTAGCATAACTCTAGGGTTAATCTTGCCTGTGTTATTCCTTTGATGTTGATCTACTATTAGTGTAGTATTAATCTTTGTTAAGCATGTTTGTTACTCTATTCTCTATCAGAGAACATTCTGCTGATCATGCTTTTGTTACCCTGTTCTCTGATGTCTACGCACTTCTATTCTTGTAGACAGTTGTTGGGCCTCCAAGTGCAGAGGTTTGTAGACCAGCAGCAAGTTTACCTTAAGTGGATTACCTAAGGTTTATCGAACTCAGGGAGGAAGTGGTCAAAGGTATCCCCTCTCAAGCAACCCTGCAATAAAGATACAAGAAGTCTCTTGTGTCCCCAACACAACCAATACACTTGTCAGGTGTATAGGTGCACTAGTTCGACAAAGAGATAGTGAAATACAAGTGGTATAAATAATTATAAGTGGTAATGGTGATAGAAAATAGCTTGATGGCGTGGAAAAGACTAAAGGCAAATTGAAATAAAGATAGAAGCAAAAAAACATGTAATATATCTAATAGCAAACGGTGTTTCAGTGCTTAGAAACAAGGCCTAGGGATCATACTTTCACTAGTGAACACTCTCATATAAATATATTCTTCTTTATCATACTACGCTGAACTACTCTCTGGTTGGACACTCTAATCCATGGTACGGCTATAACAACACACCTCAAAGTAAGACTTTCCCATCTCGATAACCCCACACTGTCACCTTGAGCACTAGATGGTTCCAACAAACACCACAATTTCATAAAGACATCCAACTCCAAATATAACTGATAACAAGTATTTGAAATCTCTAGCCTAAGTGCTACCATGGTGTGCACACTATCAACTTCACACACATGGGGAGAGTAGAGATCTATTGAAGCACATGAGTAGCAAGGTTGATCTGTAGATTACAAGCTCATGATCTCAATAAGATCATGCATAGAGAGAGAGATGAACACATAGCTACTGGTAGAACCCTTAGCCTTGAGAGAGAACTACTCCCTCCTCATCATGGGAATCAGCAACGTCGATGGAGATGGTGGTGGAGATCGATGGAGATGGCTCCGAGGGCACTTCCCCGTCCCGGCAGGGTGCCGGAACAGAGACTTTCTGTCCCCCGAATCTCCCCTTCGGTGGCGGCAGCTCTGCGGAACTTTTCATGGCTGGAGGCTTGACGAATTAGGGTTTTTGCATCGGGGGGATCTTATAGGTGAAAGGGGAGGCCGAGGGGGTGCCTAGGGCGGCCAGAACACCCCCTGGCGCGGCAGGACTAGCTCGCGTGGCTAGGTGGTATGGCCCGGCCCCAGCCCCTCTCCGTATCGTATTCTGGCTCCTAGTGTCCCTCGGTGAAAAACTGACTTTGGCTTTTGTCCCGTCCAATTCCGAGAATATTCATTTTCTATCTTTCCTAGAACCAAAAACAGCAGAAAACTGGCAGCTGGCACTGTGGCTCTTGTTAATAGGTTAGTCCAAGAAATCATATGAAAAGTACTCCAAAGTGTGGACAATACATAAGAAAGTAGATAAAACCAAGCATGGAACATCAAAAATTATGGATACATTAGCAACATATCAACATCCCCAAGCTTAACTCCTGCTCGTCCTCAAGTAGGTAAGTGATAAAAAGAAAAAATACTTTTTGAGGTGACATGCACCATTATAAACTTGATCAAAGTATTTGTAAAACATTGATAGCTGGGATCATAGTACTTCAATCATAACATGAAATACAATGTTCTAACAATAAGGCAAAGCAACTAATTTCCAACATGAAAAGGCATAAACAAAAAGATTAATGAATGACAATGCTTTGCAAGACGTTTGTTTGTTTCAGATAAAGAAAACATAGCATAGTGTTGTGGAAATGGCCACGGCAGTCGCTGCCACTAGCAGCGATTGAGTGTTCCGTGAGGAAGAGTTGGCGGCCATCTGCCGTGCGAGATGGGGGCGGATGCACATGGGTTTACCCAGGTTCGGCCCCTCGAAGGGTAAAGACCTACTCCTGCTAGATTAGATTATCGGAGAGCGAGTTACAGGGGTGGCGAGCTCGGCGACTATGCAGCGAGTCGCTTGAGGGGGTGTATGATGGAACGTGAGTCTCTAGGATACCCTAGGGATGTTTATATATGAGGCACCTCGCTAGGGTTTACAAGTTACAACCGAACAAGATAAGGATTCAGAGGTTTTGACCTAATCCAACTGGGCTTCTATTACGCTCATGGGCTTCCAATCGCCAGTCGTCGGGCCTCTCCTTCCGTTGTAGTCCAGTCGCCATCCTCCAGGCGCACTCACAGGCCTTTTGGCCCAATCGGAACGTCCTGCTGGGCGTACCCCCTTTGGCATATCCCTATCAGTAGTCCACGAGGCCATCGTTGATGCAGGCGCAGGCGTCCTATTGGCGTTCGGAGTAGGCGAGCCCATTTTGGGCGTCCAGTCGAGTCGGCGACGGACTCCATCAAAACCAAGGAGAATTTCCCCATGTTTCCACTCGCCGTCCCAATGAATGTTACTGCTGCCAAGTCGTCGTCTCGGCGAGTGGAAAAGACTAGCGGGGTAGCGGGTGAAATAAAGGAGTTGGACCGTCAAATCTGGTCAAACTATCCGTTGGAATTTCCAACGGTATCTTAGGCCCAATTACCGTGAGTAACGGCTATCCCGATTTTGGCGGGTGGCGTTCCCATATAAGGGGAGTGATGGTTCAGCTCTGCAGACCTTCTTCGCATTCTTCATTCTTCCTCGTTCGTTCTTCCTGTCTCCAATCTCCCTTCTTACATCCTTCCGACTTGTCCTTTCCTCATCGTGCGATTCCACATCCTACTCGATGGCGCCTCCCAAAGGCTCATGGGGAAAATCCAAGTGCACCACAGCCCAGCTTAAATCTTTCGAGGACGCCAGAGTACTCCGCAAGGGGAACTGGCGGGTTCCCCCCTCCTCCGAGACCGAGCCGAAGCCGCGAACCGGTGAATTCATCTGTTTCCCCAGCCATCTTGAGAGGGGTTTGGGATTCCCCACTTCACTCTTTTTCCGCCGCTTCTACGCGTATTACGTGATCAAGCCGTCGGATCTCGGTCCGCATAGCATCGCAGCTGGCGATCTTTGTCGCCTTCTGCGAATGTTACCTCGGCTGCATGCCGTATTTCTTGCTGTGGCTGGAGCTCTTCCAGTGGCTTGATGTTGGCCGCAGGTGGCGTCACATTCCAACTGAAGCCGAAGGACAATTTCGTCAAGATCCTCCTACCGAAGAAGGCTGCCAGCGAGTGGAAGAAGAGCTGGTTCTACATAAAAGAAGCCACTCCCTCCGGCGAGGTGGCTCTTCTCGAGTTCATCGCCGAGAGGAGCGAGCCTTGCCGGTTGGCACCGAAGAAGCTTCCCGAAGACCAGCGGATGGCCATCGTGGAAATGATGGATCAGATCCAGAAGCTGAAGGACCAGGGGTTGATTCCGATCAACCTCTACAACTGCTGGCTCGGGCGGCTTCTGGTTCCACTGGCGGCTCGACCGCACTGGATGTATGAGTACATCGGGAAACATGACCCCTCCCGAACCAGCAAGGAATCATGGGAGATCGAGGACTACAAGGCCGCCCTGAAGAAGATCACCAATGCAGAGTTCACCAGCGTGGCGGTCGGGCTCGCCCCGTAGATTCCTGTGAAGAACGAAGCCCTCACAGTAAGTTTCCTTCCCAGTTGCTACGTCCGTACCTAGTTCTCAGTCTCCGCGTTTGGTGTTTTACTCCTAGTGGTTCTCAGCTTTTTCAGGTGTTGGAGGGCTGGCTCCCTCTGCTCGATGAAGACATTCCCCAGGAACTGGAGGAAGACTCCGAGGGAGACTCTTCCGACAGCGACGGGGAGGAGGAAGAGGTTCCTCCCCCAGCGCCTATGGCTTGCAAGACCCGCATGCAGAAACAACGTGAGTTTGAGGCGAGCCGCAGCCTAGACGAACACGATGGAGGCGACGAGTTCACGCAGGAGTACACCATCGAAGCCCGCATGCAAGCGCAAGTCGCCAGCGAAGAGGCCCACATCGCCATCCAAATCGTCGGTGGTGTTCGAGTCGGATGACGATTCCGATGATGAAGGTTCCCCCGAAGTCTCGCACAAGGCCCCAAAGGATGCAATCCCAACAAAGGGGTTGGAGGGCGAGGACACAGAGGTAGTGGTAGAGGTTCCCCTGGCGGCGATTGCGCCGACGGCCTCGGGGGCTCCAAGCCAAGAAGCGGCTGAGGCGATGACATCCAAGTCGCCACAGCCGTCAAGGGCGGCCGCGTCGGAGCCAGAGATCCCGGCGAATGCGGCTTCATCATCGAGGAAGCCCGCGGTTTCGTGGGCTTCAGACGTCTTCCAGAGGGGGCTCACCCGCAAGTTGGGTCCCGAGTTGGACAAGCCCGCCCACATCAGCACTGGGCTTCGCGTCCTCCCGGTTTCTAAGTGAGTACTGCTCCTTCATCCCGATTCACCTCGCTCTTTTTGTATTGTCGTTATATTGATCGTGGGAACTCGTGCAGGTCAGGGGCCAAGAAGATTGGCTGTCCTTCAGTGGCTAAGATTCCACCTGCCGCCCCCACGAGAGAGGGCGACCTCCCCAAGAAGAGAAAGGCCACCGGAGATGTGGCGACCGCGGAATTCGCGAAGAAGCAAAAGGGGGGTGTCGACGACGCGGTAGACAAGGACAGCGCCGCGCAGCCAGATGTTGCGTCAGTCGCCGAAGAGGTGGTGGCGGCGCGATCGGAACCAGTCTTGGCTGCGTCCATGTCGGAAGCGTCGGCCTCGACAACCAGTGCCCCTGCCAGAGCGTCGGCGATGTTCACACGCTTCATGGCGAGGGGCTTTCCAGGTGTGGCGGACACCCAGTCTCCGCAGAGTCAAGAGATCGTGGATGCAGACATTGGGTCCCGTCGCGGGCGCACTTCCTTCGCGATCTCGTCGACTGACGCTAGAGAACTTCACAAGATGCTCGGCGCTGCTATTCAGGTATGTCTAGTCCCCGAGTTCCTAGTCGCTGAATTTCAGCGGCTGGGAACTGAACTTCTTGCTCCTCTCCAGTCCCCGAATTCGTAGGCGTTGAATTTCGGCGACTAGGAATTGAGTTTTTTCTCCTTCTCCAGTCCCCGAGTTCCTGGTCGCTGAATTTCAGCGGCTGGGAACTAGGTTTTTGTTTTGTCAAATGCTGAGGTGTGTTGTTTGTTTGCAGGGATTGCAAAGGGAGTCGACTGATCGGCAGACCGTGAGAGAGCGCTTGGAGCGTGACTTGCGGGAAGCTCAAGAGGTGAACCAGCGGCTTCAGGAAACTATTGATGAGTATCTGTTTGTCTTTCTTTTCCTCTGTCAGGTGTGAACTAGTGGTTTACAGCATGCTGATGGTTTCTCTTGCAAATGGTTTCCCGGCTGCGATTCCCAAGGCCCGCGAGGGGTATGTCCCAGTCGCCGAGCTAGACGCGGCGAATGGACGAAAAGCCTCCCTAGTCCAATACTTGGAGGAGGCGAGAGTGGCCTCAGTTTCTTCGGAGGAGCGAGCGAAGGCTGCGTTGCTACGGCTGAGGAAGAACACAAAGCCACAGATTCCATCTTCGTGGGGCTGCACAACGAGCAAACCGCGTTGGAGAAGAACGTCACGGAGAACTGCCGCAAACTCCTTGGTGAGTCTCCGTCTTTGCCTGACTCGTTTGTCGAGTCCCTGATTGGGTGGTTTCATAGTTTCGCTGACGCCTGATTTTGCAGTTGTGACTGCCATGGTGAACGCGGCCACAGCTTCGGCGTTGTGCGTCCAAGCGGCTCTTCAGGGCATGTCCCCCACAGAAGTTATTCCTGGGGGCTTACGGATGTGTGGTGCTATTTGGAGGAGGAGCCTGCCGTCGTGGAGTGGATGACACGCTCAGGGTTCAGGCGCGGGGCCACCACAGTGTTGAGCTTAGGTCTCGCCCACTTCCCCGACGACTTCGACCTTGACGACGTGACGAGTGGCTACCCATCGGCGACCGGCATGGTGGAGATGTCAGAGGTGCTGAAGCTGACCACGAAGGCCGCCCCTTACGCCGATCGGGTCTTGGCGATGGGGGATCTGCTGCCGTACCAGGAGACGGTGTTGGCGCCTGGCGACCCCGAGCCGGAGAATCGCGACATGAAGTCGGAGCAGCCCTTCCGGTCGTCGTTGTCGAAGTCGCTGACGACGTATCCATTGAACCCGTGGCAGCCTTTTGTTCGTGTCAAGGGGGTGGTGCTGCTTCTTCATTAGGGCCTGTGGAATAAACAATGTAGTTGTCCAGTTTGTGATGTATGCCAAGTGGCGACTGCTGTAAAGTATTTTGCAATATATGCCAAGGGGAGTCAGTCGACTCGTACTGCGACTAGGCTTGTGTGGTGTGTTTGTTTTTGGTTGAACGAGTCCCCGAGCGCATCCGCCCTTTAATGGGGTATAACTCGGTTGTATACTTTTGTGTATTGTTTTGGTTGTGCACTGTTTTTATCTCTCGCGTCTTCTGCGTGGCGAGTCCCCGAGCGCGAGTGGGACTGATATGTAGGCGAGTCCCCGAGCATGGTGCTCGACCATATTGGTCATGTCCCTGTTGTAGGTTGCGAATGTGTTGTTTGTAACGCGTCTCCTCCCCTGGCCCGAAGAGCCAGTCGCTTGGCGAGTCCAAGGCAGCTCTCTTACTTGGTGTGTTCTTGAGCCGCGTGGTGGTTCCTGTTTTGCGGAGTCCCCATGTATGGTACTTTAACCGTTCGAGTCGCTTTGCACAAGGATGGGAGGGACAGGTCGCTGTGAGAAGCGTGCATCGGTTGTCATGGCCCGGTGGGCCAGTCGGGCTAGGCGACTCCAATGGTGGCTCCGGGTTGGCGTTTTCGTGCACAACCCAAGGCCCGAATATTTCCGGTGCCCTTGTGCCACACTACTTAGCCGCGCCGGTCGCTCGACCAGAGGTTGACTTCCGTAGGTAGCGTATTGCTAATATGTACGAGTGCAAGTGGCACAAGAATATGGCGAGTGGACACAATTTGTGCAATCCGGATGAATTTCATTATATATGCCAACGGAGTACAATGTGGGGTTCTAAGTATAGAACTTTCTGAGGAGGTTTACATTCCATGGCCTCCCGACCTCCAGTTGGTCATCACCTCGTATGTCGATAAGGTAGTAGGCATCATTGCCAAGGACTCGGCCTATGGAGAACGGCCCCTCCCATGGGGGGAGAGTTTGTGCATGCCCTTCTTGTCTTGGGCCAGTTGTACGACCAGGTCGACCTCCTGGAAGGTGCGAGTTCGCACTCGGCGGCTGTGGTAGCAGCGGAGTCCTTGCTGGTATATGGTGGTGCGAGAGCGAGCCAGGTCGCGTGCCACGTCGAGTTGATCGATGCTATCTTGGCAGGCAACCTCATTGGCCGCCTCGACGTAGTTGGCGACTCGAGGTGAGTCGTGCTCCAGGTCGGTTGGCATTACGGCCTCGATGCCATACACCATGAAGAAGGGCGTGAACCCGGTATCACAGAGGGGAGCTCGTCGACACAGCATCGTGGGGTGTTCTTGAGGGGCACCTGGAGTCGCGGCTTGAGCCCGTGGAGGACGTTCTGGTTGGTGCGTTCTGCTTGGCCATTTGACTCCGGGTGGGCGACTGATGCGAGGTCGAGTCGGATGCCATGTTCTTCACAGAATTCCGCCTTGGCCCCCTTAGCGAAGTTGGTGCCGTTGTCTGTTATGATGTTGTGCGGGTAGCTGTACTAGTAGATGAGTTTGCGTAGGAACTTGGTGGCCTTCTTGCCGTCGCACTTTTTTATCAGCTTGGGCTCGACCGATTTGTTGAACTTGTCGACTGCGACCAGGAGGTGAGTGAAGCCAGACGGGGCCGTCTTGAACGGGCCTACCATGTCCATGCGCCATACGACGAATGGCCATGTGATGGGGATGGTCTTGAGTGCCGAGCCAGGGAGGTGCGTCTGGTGGGCGTACTTCTGGCATCCGACGCATCGTTGGACGATGTTGGTGGCATCGGCGTGTGCGGTGAGCCAGTAGAAACCGTGCCGCATGGCCTTGGCGACTAGTGACTTGGCGCCGGCGTGATGGCCGTAGTCACCGGCGTGAATGTCCTGGACGATCTCGCGGCCTTCTTCTGATTGTACGCAGCGCTGGAACACACCGGTCATGCTGCATCTGTGGAGCTCGCCGTTGATGTTGGGGATATACTTTCTGGGTATCCTCATAGTTCCTCACTGACCAGGGTGGCCCACTTCGGGTTAGAGCTTTGCTTCACGGGCGGCCCAGTCAGGGAGAGAAGGCGGAGTCCAATCCGGCTACGGGAAGGCCCAGAAGACTTACCGACTGAGGCCCCTAATGTTACTTGTAGTTTAAGATGTACTCTATAACCAACTCTTACTCGTAGCCGGATTGATCTCTCCTGTAAACCCTAGGCCGGATATCTATATAAGCCGTCCTAGGAAGAGCCTTTAGGGCACCAAATAACACCCAATACTTTAGCCCCTCAACTCGCACAGGCGATACCCTTGTAACCCATATTCTGGCTCTGCCGTATTACCAGATTGCTAGCAGGAGTAGGATTCGTCCAAAGCCGGCGGATTTGAACCTAGGTAAACTTGTCTGCTCACCGTCTCGGAATACCGTACGTCTCACACCCCTCTCTTCCGCACGCCTCGAGGACTCCCTCATGGCGTACTTGTCCTCAATCCGACAATAGTTGGCGCCCACCATGGGGCAAGTGAGCTTCGGATCTACGTTCCGAGCGGAATCTGCAAGAATCGGAGTCGGCGAGACCATCGCCGTTGGTCGCATCCTCTACGCCAGCGACGTCCCTCTCATCGTTCTCGACGAGACATGGATTACAGCTAGGGAGGCCGTGACTGCCTATACAATCATGTCTTTTGGCGATATCGATGTTTACATTGGTTTCGCTGAACCTGCCCAACCCACCCCGGCGGTGATGATAGAGGCAGAAGAATCTTCTGGGTCCCCTTTGTCCGCGGAGGCGGTAGAGTTCCGGATCTCAGAAAACCCTAATCCCACCCAGCCCGCACCAGTTGCGGAGATAGTGGAGAAATCTGAGCCTAAAGAAGACCTCACGGTCCAAGTCGAATCTGGAGTGGATCTCCTTGGAGAAGCCGGATCCCAGATCGACCCACCCGTGGAAGTCGAAATCCAGGAGGAGCATATCAATGACACTGATTCCGGCTCTGACGATGACTGGACAGACAGGCTTTTCCTCAGGTACACACTAAGATGTATGATACTGCAAGGCGCAAGCGCAGATGCAATCCTCGAGACAATTAAAAGTTTCGATATGGCTGATCGCGAAAGCCGCAATACCTCAGGAAGCATGCATCGCACTTTGTCGGATATGTTGGATCCGGATCCGGCTCTGTCGATGCTAGAGAAAACACTGATTCGGTGCTGGAGGCAATTGGAACAAACACCGACGTTCCTGCATCCTCGGATGAATCTATGACGTCGGCAGATTTCTGAAAGTTCTCCGCGGAATATGTAGAGGAGTACAACTCCAAAGCTGCAGAGGAAGGAGAAGCCATGGATGAAGGATCCGGGGAACACTCTCCCAAAGCGCAGGATGACATGGACGTCGGAGATATTCCCGAAGTCCAGATGTCCGAAAGTACCGACCAGAGCTTGACTCTGAGAAACAGACCCAAAGCCGTCTTTGCTACCAGCGCTGCCAAGAAGGCAAAGAAGAACAAGAAAAACAAGACCCCAGCAAAAGACCCTCTGACAGAGGAGGTGATTGCCGAGGAATACGAGAAAGACTCGGATGGAGCACTTATCCCAAACGAGCCGAAAAAAGAAGCATCGGTGGATGGACACATGATCACAGAAGGTGCGCGTAAACTCATCGATGCCGCATTAACCACACCTATCCCTACAACTGCAGAACTTACTGCAGATGAGCTGGACGAAAGGGCCCAGGCCCTAGAAGCGCGTCGTCAGCAACTCCTCGATGAAGCCAAAAACATCGAGGTGGAGAAGAAGCGCATGTCAAACAAGGAGTACATGTCTCTTCTACATCAGAATACACAGAAGCGTCACATAGATGACAACCAATTCCCACGTGTCCGTGCCATCCTTTTTGGAGATGAGATGGGGAAGCCACAGAAAGACAACAATGGATATTGGGTATACCCAACCCCAGTACAAAATACCATGGCAGCTCGTGAAATTCTATCGGCTAATCCAGGACTAGAGGAGATACGTTTGGGTATCAAGCTACTCAACAAGGGACTGGAGCAGCAAAAGGTCGCCCTATCTGGAAGTCAAAAGCTGGTCTCGGATTCCGACCAATGTCGCATAGATCCGGCATGGGCTGACATAAGATCCCACTATGTTCGGGCGCAGTACCGTCGCCCCGAACAAAGGGAAGACAATTATTCAAGAACCAGATCGTCGGGACAGCATCGCAGAGCTACACATAACTGGAGCAACGTCGCTCCAGTAGCCGAGAAAGACGTGATCGCTGCACTGAATCGGAGGAATCCTCCCCCAAAGGGAGAAGATAAAGAGAAACGTCAGGAGGAGGATCGTCAGAGAATGCCACCTCCTAGACATGAAAACCGTCCAGCTGAGCCTCACCATGGTGGGAACGACGGACGAAGGAACGACGGAAACCATGATGGGACAAGCCGACAGGGGCTTGTCGTAGTCAAGAACCTCCTCGGAACCAGAATAATGACGCTCCGGATGGAGGCCGGTGATCAGCCGGAAACTACCTAGCTGCACCACCCTCTCCACCACACAGTTATCACAACGGCCCCCAAGGAGGTCAAGGAGGACGGCATGGCGGAGGAGGTGGTGGCAGAAGCCAAAGTCCGGCTCCAAGGCACCGCAGCCACAGCCGGCATTCGAGACGATCTCTATCCCCGAACGATGCAAGGCACATGATCACCTCCAACATAGAGGCTCGGTGCTACGAAAATGATGACGTGTACTGGGCCCAAAGTGCTTCGGACCACGCATCAGAGCTACAAAGTTCCTGGAAGGATTCGCTATCTCAACACATATCCAAGCCTACGACGGCATTGCTCGGCCAGACACCTGGTTACAGGATTTCTTCCAAGCTTGCTGCATCGCTAAAGGCGGAAACAACCTGGTCGCAACCCGATATCTCCCACTTATGTTGCGAAAGACGGCACGATCATGGCTCAATGAACTTCCGGCGAACACCATCCACAATTGGTATGATTTACAAAGTGCGTTCTTTCGGAATTTCGAAGGCACATATTGGAGGCCTTGTACGGTTGGAGACCTACAGCGTTGCACCCAGAAAGACGGAGAAACTTGCCGGGATTACCTCGGACGATGGATCGACACCAAGAACTCCTGCGAAGGAGTAAATGATCAAACTGCGATTGAAGCTTTCATCGCGGGTCTCCCAATTGGTTTAGTACGCCATCGCTTGAAGTGTGACAAGGTTACTGATCTGGGAGAAACGATAGAGACAGCGAGCAAGTATGCAGATGTTGACGATGATGCAGAGGGATTACTGAATGCCTTGGTTGTGCCTCCGTCGGCAAAACAACCAAAGCAACAAGCTCAGAAGCGCTAAAATACCTCGGAAGAAAAACCCAACGCGGAAACAGCAGTGGTCACTACAGTTTCCGGGCCTGGAGGACGAGGAGGACGTGGCGGAGGCCGCGGGCGTGGCCGTGGGACATCAAGGGTCCAAGGTAGAGGAGAACAACAACCAGGTAAAACCTACTATTGGGGCGACATTTCCAATAACCCATGTGTGCATCACCTAGACGCCAGTGGGGGCTCGTCCCACACCAACACCGAATGTCGTTTTAACGATGACATCAAGAGAGATGATACCGCAAGCTACAAAGCTAAGCAGAAGAAGGGAAAGAAAAATCCCGAAAAAGACAAGGAGACCAAGGAAGATTCCGACATGGAGGAAGCTGATGCTTCAAATCCCAAGTCGGAAGGGAAGAAAACTTTTCCCACCAAGAAGGACACTTATGTCACCTTCCTCGGATCCCAACCAGCAAAGGTCAAGAAAGCAGTTCTCCACGAGCTCAATGCAACAATTCCGGCTGTCCCCCAGTATCTGGATTGGTCGGAGGTGGCAATCACATTTGACCGCACTGATCATCCGCCTAACTTGCACAGGCGAGGAAAATACGCCTTAATCGTCAATCCACTTATTGACGGTTATGGTTTCTCCAAGACCCTCATGGATGGTGGTAGCAGCATCAACATTCTCTATGTTGAAACGCTACGCCGGATGAAGATCTCGGAAACATAGCTGAACCATAGCTCTGTGATCTTTCACGTAGTTGTCCCAGGAAGACAAGCTAATTCCCTGGGAGAGATCCCTTAGGACGTTAACTTTGGAACACCAAAGAATTATCGGACGGAGGCAATTTCCTTCGAAGTGGTCCCATTCAAGAGCGCATACCACGCTATATTCAGACGTCCGGCTTACTGGGCTTTTATGGCTCATCCGTGTTAAATTTACAATATGATGAAATTCTAGGTCCCAACGGCGTGATCACCATCAGGGGAGACCCGAAGAAGGCGCGAGAGTGCGAAGATGGAAATGCCGCCTTTGCCGAATCCGTGCTGCACGCCCAGGAGTACCAGGAGATCAAGAAGAGCATAGATCCGTCCGAGATGCCTGCAACGAAGAAGGATGTGACAAAGCCAAACCCAGAGTTCAAGGCATCAGAAGAGACGAAGCAGACGCCGTTGAAGGATGATGACCCCTCCAAGGTGACCCAGATAGGCGTAGGCCTAAGTAGCGCATAGGAAAGCGCAGTCGTCAAGTTCCTCGAAGCAAATCAAGATATCTTCGCATGGCAGCCATCTGACATGACCGGAGTACCTAGGGAACTTGTCGAGCACTCTCTAAATGTAAAACCGAACTCTAAACCCGTCAAACAGTCCTTATGGCGGTTTTGCGATGAGAAGCGTAAGGCAATAGCTAAGAAACTAGCATGGCTCGAGTTAGCCAGATTCATAGAAGAGGTCATCCATACTGATTGGTCGGCCAACCCTGTAATGGTCCCTAAATAGGACACCACTGATTTAAGGATGTGTGTTGATTATACTGCCTTGAACAAGGCTTGTCCAAAAGATCCGTTCGCTCTGCCTAGAATTGATCAAGTTATTGATTCTACGGCAGGCTCGGAACTCCTCTGTTTTCTCGAGCATATTCCGGTTATCACCAAATCCACATGAAGGAATCTGACAAAGTCAAAACTTCATTCATAACCCCCTTTGGAACCTTCTGTTTTGTTACGATGCCCTTTGGGCTGAAGAACGCAGGAGCTACGTACCAGCGCATGATGCAATGTTGCCTCCATGACCAACTCGGACGCAATGTACATGCATACGTGGATGATATCGTGGTCATGTCCAAAAAGAAGGAAACATTGATTTCCGAGGAGACGTTCGCCAATTTACGAAAATACAACATCATGCTTAACCCGAAGAAATGCTTCTTTGGAATACCAGCCGGAAAATTGTTAGGTTTCATCGTGTCTCAAAGAGGCATAGAGGTGAACCGTGACAAAATAAAGGCTATTCTCAATATTTCCAGGACAACTCGCCTGAAGGACGTACAAATATTGACTGGTTGCACTACTGCGGTCAGTCGATTTGTAAGCCGGCCTTGTGAAAGAGCAGCACGATTATACAAACTCCTGAATAAGACCAAGGATTTTGTCTGGACTGACAAAGCCGAAGCTACAGTACAAGACCTGAAGAAAGTACTCTCATCTGCTCCTATCCTTGCAGCGCCGGAACCGTAGGAACCGATGTTGCTTTACATTGCTGCGAAAAATAAAGTTGTCAGTATCGTCATGGTGGTGGAGAGGCCAGAGGAAAATTAGGAACACCTGGTGCAGCGTCCGATGTACTTTGTCAGTGATATCCGCACTATCAAAAGCTAGCTTACGGTGTTTTTCTAGCATCTCGTAAGTTACGACACTATTTTCAGGAGCATCCAATTACCGTGGTGAGCAAAGCTCCCATGAGAGATATAATCAATAAAGCGATGCCACAGGACGTGTCGCCAAATGGGGCATAGAGCTTGCAGCTTTCGATATTGAGTACAAACCCCGGACAACAATCAAATCCCAGATCCTTGCTGACTTTGTCGCTGATTGGACAGAGACCAAGGAGATGGTCCTCCCCGAGTCAGAATATTGGACCCTCTTTTTCGATGGGTCTAAGGCTCGAGGGGGCTCGGGGGCTGGCGTGGTGCTCAAATCACCCCAAGGAGATAAACTTTTATACGTGTTGTAGATCCACTTCACAACGACAAACAACATTGCCGAGTATGAAGCACTACTGCATGGAATCCGGATTGCTAAGGATATTGGCATCCGACGTTTCATGTGTTACGGAGATTCGGATCTTGTTGCTCAGCAAGTCTCGGATATTTGTAATGCAAATAAGCACATGGCAGCATATAAAGCTGTCGTGGATGATCTATCTAAATTGTTCGAGGGGTTTGAAGTTCAACACATCCCTCGAGCAGAAGATGAGGAAGCAGATGCACTATCCCGAATAGGCTCTGCACGGAAAGAGGTCCCGTATGGCACATTTTTAGAGCACCTCAAAGTTCCCTCGATAAAGGGAGTAGATGAGGAATATCCGACCAAATCTGACTCCCCTTTGATAGCAGTTCTAGATGTAATTCCCAGCTGGACTCAAACCTACCTCGATTACTTGGTAGATGGGAAATTACCCGAAGACGAGGTGCTGAGCCGGCAGATTATCCGACGAGCAAAAGCCTATACTATTGTTAAAGGTGAGCTCCATAAACGGAGTGTTTCTAGGGTTTTTCAGCGCTGTGTATCTCCGGAAGAAGGAGTGGAAATCTTAAGGGAAATCCACGAAGGTGAGTGTGGTCACCACGCTACAGCCAAATCTTTAGTGGAAAAAGCTTTTCGGCATGGATTTTTCTAGCTTACAGCTCAGGCAGATGCCGAACAATTAGTCTATACATGCAAAGGCTGCCAAGCAAGGTCATGTTCCGGTTGATCAGCTCCGAACAATACCTATAACATGGCCTTTTGCGGTCTGGGGGCTTGATATGGTAGGACCTTTTAAACGAGCTACAAGTGGATTTACTCACCTCTTAGTGATGGTGGATAAATTCACCAAATGGATTGAGGCTAAACCTATCACTAGTTGTGATGGAGCAGCGGCGAAACGATTTGTCGAGGATGTTATAATCCGGTATGGTTATCCACATAGCATAATCACGGACAACAAGAGTAACTTTTCTATGGGAGAATTGGTCGAATTCTGCGACGAGCAAAATATCCGGCTTGACATTGCGTTAGTCGCACATCCACAGGCTAACGGACAAGTCGAAAGAGCAAATGGTTTAATTCTACAAGGCCTGAAACCAAGACTCGAAGCACCACTGAGACGTGCTACAGGGGCTTGGGCAGAGGAACTACCCTCTGTAATTTGGAGTTTACGAACAACTCCGAACAGGTCAACAGGATATACACCTTTCTTCTTGGTCTCTGGCGCAGAAGCAGTTCTTCCTAGTGATGTAATTCATACTTCTCCTAGAGTGGCCGTGTATATCGAAGAGGATGCCAAGATTTCTTGACAAAATGATCTCGACTTAGTCGAAGAAGTTCGCGTCGTTGCTGAAATGAGATCTACAGCCTATCAGCAGAAGTTACGCAAGTATCATAGCCAGAGAGTCCGAACTTGATCTTTCAATAAAGGTGATTTGGTTCTCCGGCTTGTGCAACAAAGAGAGCACAAACTTTCCCCAGTATGGGAAGGGCCCTTTTTAGTTAGTCGAGTATTGCACAATGGATCGTACTAATTAACTGACATGAGGCCAGTCAAAGAAAGACCTGTTACTAAGAAGAGAAAGAGAACTGGAGGCAGTACAAATCCGGATGAGTTAGACAGACCATGGAATATTGCTCAGCTACGTCTCTTTTATTCTTAGTTTATCCTTCTTTGTAATCATATATATGTACATGTTTTGTGAGAAATAAAAGTATTGGTTGCCTCAAAGTTTTTCTGAGAAGTTTTTCACCATCTTATTTCCTAATGATCATGTCATAGTCGAAAATCCCAGAATGCTTGGAAGTACTTTATGCTCATGTTCGTTCTGGTTCAGATTTCCGATTCTAAAAATGCTACCTTCTAGTATAACTCTAAATTTCTAGTCTTTACTTTGGTTATTTGTCTGATTGCTGGATGCAGGTATTTTCCGAGTAGTGAATTGTTGGTACTGGAAGCTGGCTTTCTTTTCGAGTTTAAACTGGTTTAGCAATTGAGCTCCGTTGCTCGGCAAAGTTTCCGGCTGAAGGTTTAGCCAGCTCACGAAAGGGACGAGGCGGAAAGCCAGATAAACGATAAGTAGAGACGGAAAAATTCAAGTGCTTATGAAAAGATTTCAGGCACGCAAAAATTTCAAAAGCAAAAAAGTGCTGAATAGATCAAAAGATTAGCACTAGCAAAAGTCAATAGTACTTAATATTTACAAATGCATCATGTTCTTTCACAGAATAATACATAAAATTCTGGTCTATGATGCAGGAGGAGATGAAGGATCTGCTGGCTCGCTGGTCACTACGCCTTGATATATTTCCGAGATGTCCGGATCCGAGGTCGTCCGCTCATCGTCAGAAACTTCTTCGGCTTCTTCTGGAGGAGGTGGCGGAGTAGCTACGCGGGTGAAGAAGGGGACCTCATAGCTTGTCAGATTAGCTACGTGGAACCCATATCCGGCGCAGGAGTGCATGATGGCTTGAAGGTCCTGCTCCTGGCCGTCTTCATCTACCTTGCAGTACCCTCTGGTCACTTGCCATATCTCCATGTTTCCATGGTGGCTCATGACCATGGTGAGAGCGTTCTGCGCAGCAGTCCGCGCGTAGGACATGTTCTAGTGCCGAACGAGCTACGACATCTCCTTGGCCTTCTCCCGCACCTAGAAGTCCGACATGCTTGGCATGTCCGGAATCCTGAGAGACTCGCCAATGTCCTCAAGGGACTGGCAGTAGTCATGAAGAAGATCACCGACTTGGATAAGCCGGTGGGTGCAGGGCTCGGACGAGGAAGAGTCCGTCAAGTTCAGAGGACCTATACACAAAATAAAGATAAGAAAAACTGACATTGATAAGAGTCAAAGGAAAAGATAAGTCAGAGAGGCGAAACGTACCAAAAATGACGTCGTCAACCTTGGTCTTCTCCTCCTGGAGACTCTGGAGTTCAGCCCGGAGCACCTGGGATATGTCCTTCTCTCTGCTAAGCTCATTTCTGAGGTCCAAGATTGCTTGATCTTGAGCAGCGATCTTGCGATCACGCTCTTTAGTGTCCATGGAGGAGGATTCAAGGACTTGAGCTATCCTCCTTTCATGATCCGCCTTGAGCTTATGCAGCTCTTGGCGGAGTCCCTTGTTCTCCACCACCAGGGTCTTGAGGTTCTCGGCCTCTTCAATCATAGCGATGGATTGTTTCACCAACGCTGTAAGTCAAAAAGAACGACAATTCGGGAAAAAATCGACATTGAAAAAGCAAAAGACAAGGTTTGAATCTCGGAATGTTTACCATCAGCTTCATCCTTGGCTACCTTGAGCTCAGCATTTTTAAGTCGGAGAGCTTTGATTTCTCTCCGCTTATCACAGACATTGGTCAATAATTCCTGGTTATAGGAACATACTTTCTGTAAGTCAGAATACCCAAAGTCAGAAAGCTACTTAAGACTCGAGCTAATATTTTTTGCTAAATATCAGCACGAGCCTTAGGGGCTACACTAGTTTGTTCTTTGGCATCCTAATGAAAGCATAAACTCAGATTCTATATCCTACTTCATGCTTGGGGGCTAGAGGATATGATATAACATAATGTAAAAACAAGAGTTGGAATTCCGACTTACATATTGCTCGCGGGTGAGTTTGTCTAAACCCGCGTTCACTTCAGCTGCCACCTTTTCGGCGAAAGTAAGAGGGATCACTGGGGCTGTTGGAAGCTCGCCAGTCCTGATCCTCTCGTCGCGAAGGCGGACTTGAGCAAGAAGGTCAGAGAACTTGATGTCCTCTGCTTCTTGCGCCTCCTCTTCGGGGGATAGATGGCTTTTGTCCAAGACTTGCCTGGCTAGCCGCTGGATCTCCTCTGCAGATTTCTAGGTCAGGCCAAAGTTGTTTTAAGTAGATATGGAATGTGTGTTGGAGACCGAATGTTGTTCGGAGTCTCGGATTTGATCCGGGACATCACGAGGAGATCTGGAATTGTCCGGAGAATAAGATTCATATACTGGGGATCATTTTATGAGTTAGGAAATGTTCCGGAGTATTTGTATGAGGATTCTAGAAGGTTTCAGAATGTTCTGGAAGGTTCTGGAAGATTTCTTGGAGTTTGCTTGAAAACCAAGAAAGGATCAAGGAGTCCTTGTGGGGCAAGACAAGGAGTCGTGGGGGAGGAGGACTCCTCCCCCCTCCCAATCCACCGGCCAAGGGAGAGGGGAGTCCTACAAGGACTCCACCTCCCCATGGCGCCTCCCTCCTTTAAATAGAGGGGTGGAGGCGCCACCCCCTGGCCCCTCCACTACTCCAAACCTCAGCCGCCTCTCTCCTCCTCCTTTCTTCTGCTCAGGCTTAGGCGAAGCCCTGCAGAATTCTCTACTCCACCACCACCACCATGCCGTCGTGCTGCTGGGATTCCGTGGAGAAGATCTACTACCTCCGCACATGTGACCGACTGCGGAAGCGCTACCGGAACGCGGCGCCGAAAGGATCATCCACTCGATCTTGAGATCGACAAGTGATCGACTACATCAACTACGAGATCCAATCTCGTAACGCTTTCGGATCTACAAGGGTTAGTACAGATCTATCTCGTTGCACATATCTAATAGATTAGATCTTGGCTTTTATCTAGATTAGATCTGGGTTTTGTTCGTTCTTGTGGTAGAAATTTTTTGTTTTCCATGCTACGAACCCATCAGTGGTAT
Source organism: Avena eriantha (assembly GCA_910589775.1). Classification (NCBI taxonomy): domain Eukaryota; kingdom Viridiplantae; phylum Streptophyta; class Magnoliopsida; order Poales; family Poaceae; genus Avena; species Avena eriantha. The sequence continues at coordinate 504,916,699 of OU342742.1, forward strand.
CAGAGCCGTGTCTATGCGTAGATCTGTTGCACGAGTAGAACACAATGGTTTTGTGGGCGTTGGTGCTCGTGCGTCTTTTGCTTTGTGTACTTTGCATCTTGCGGTATGGTGGGATGAAGCCGCTCGGGCTAACCTTACATGTCATCGCACATGAGACTTGCTCCACGCTTGACGTATAACTTGCTTTGCACAAGTGGCTTTGCGGGTGTCTGTCTCTCTCACCATAGTATAGATCCAATTTACACTTTGCACTTGATAGCACTTGTATCAACGTTGTGGTTCAGTTTCGTAGGTAAGATCCGTTCTTATTCGAAAGCCCCAAACCACGTAAAACATGCAAAGAAAATTAGAGGCGTCTAACTTGTTTTTGCAGGGGTTTTGTGATGTGATATGGCCATCATGTGATTGTGATTATATTTGATGTATGCAATGATCCTTGTTGTAATATGGCAACCGACAGGAGCCTAATGGTTGTCTTTATTTCTGTTAAGACCTTGTGTCTATTCATCTTGTAATAGCTTTATTCCAAGTATTTGTAATAGTTGCTAGTGATGATGGACAACCATGAAGCGGCGCCACTGACCTTGACGCAATGCTGGTGATGATGGAGATCATGTTCGTGCTTTGGAGATGGAGATCAAAGGCATAAGAAGAAAGGGCCATAGCATATCACACTAATTATGAATTGCCTGTGATGTTAATCCATTATGCATCTTGTATTGCTTAGATCGCAACGGTAGCATTATAAGATGATCCCTCTCACTAAATATCAAGTAATAAAGTGTTCACCCTTAGTTGGCACCGTTGCTAAGACTCGTCATTTCGAAGCATCTCGTGATGATCGGATGTGATAGATTCTACGTGTGCATACAACGGGTGCAAGCCAGATTTGCACATGCGGAAACTAAGGTTATCTTGATGAACCTAGCATGTACAGACATGGTCTCGGAACACGGAATACCGAAAGGTAGAGCATGAGTCATATAAATGATATGATGAACATGAAGATTGTTCGCCGATGAAACTACATCTTCTCTCGTGAAGATCGGACTTGGTGTAGTGGACTTGGTTCGTGTAATCACTAAGACAATGTGAGGGATGTTGTTTTGAGTGGGAGTTCACCTAGTTAATTTAAGAATTAAATTTGAACTCAATTTATCATAAACTTAGTCTAAACTACTTGCAAATTTGTTGTAGATTATGGCGACCCCCTCCATCAATTTCAATGCATTCCTAGAGAAAGAAAAGCTTAAGAACAATGGAAGCAATTTCACGGACTAGTTCCGTGGACTGAAGATCGTCCTCAGGGCTGGTCAGTTGACCTATGTGCTCGAAGCACCGCTAGGTGACCCACCTGCAGAAGATACCACCGATGACGTAAAGAATGTGTACGCCACTCGGAAAAATCATTACTCCACAGTTCAGTGTGCCATCCTGTACGGTTTAGAAGCGGAGCTTCAGAAGCGTTTTAAGCACCACGACCCGTTCGAGATCATTAAGGAGCTCAGGCTGATTTTTGAGACTCGCGCGGCCATGGAGAGCTATGAGGCCTCCGAAAAGTTCTTTAACTGTAAGATGGAAGAGGGTAGCTCCGTTAGCGAGCACGTGCTCACCATGTCTGGGTACGCAAACAAACTCCGAGAGTTGGGGATATCGTAATGAGTTAGGGATTCACCGTCTCCTCCAATAACTACCACCGAGTTATAAGAACTTTGTGATGAACTACAATATGCACTGCATGAACAAGACGTTGCCTGAACTATCGTCCATGCTGAAAACTGCTGAAGTGGAGATCAAGAAGGAGCACCAAGTGTTGATGGTCAATAATACCACCAATTTCAAGAGACAGGGCAAGCCTAAGAACAAGGGCAACTTCAAGTAGGATGGCAAGAAAGCTGCCGCGCCTGCTAAGAAGCCTAAGGCTGGTCCCAAGCCTGAAACTGAATGCTTCTACTGCAAGGGTGCTGGTCACTGGAAGCGTAACTGCCCCAAGTACCTGGCGGATCTGAAGAATGGCAACATCAAGAAGGAAGGTATATTTGATATATATGTTATTGATGTGTATCTTACTAGTAATCATCGTAGTGCCTGGGTATTTGATACTGGTTCGGTTGCTCATATTTGTAACTCGAAACAGGAGCTGCGGAATAAGCGAAGACTGGCAAGAGACGAGGTGACGATGCGCGTTGGAAATGGCTCCAAGGTTGATGTGATCGCCGTCGGCATGCTCCCTCTACATCTACCTTCGGGATTAGTTTTAAATTTGAATAATTGTTATTTTGTGCCTGCGTTAAGCATGAACATTATATATGGATCTTGTTTATTGCGAGACGGTTACTCTTTTAAGTCCGAGAATAAAGGTTGTTCGATTTATATGAGTAATATCTTTTATGATAATGCACCTGAGATGAATGGTTTATTCTTACTAAATCTCGATAGTAGTGATACACATGTTCACAACATAGATGCTAAACGAACAAAATTGAATGATAATTCTACATACATGTGGCACTGTCGTCTTGGTCACATTGGAGTGAAGTGTATGAAGAAACTCCATTCTGATGGACTTCTTGAATCACTTTATTTTGAATCACTTGAAAGATGCGAAGCATGTCTAATGGGAAAAATGACTAAGACTCCATTCTTTGGAATAATGGAGCGAGCTACGGACTTATTGGAAATAATACATACCGATGTGTGCGGTCCAATGAGCGTAGCATCGCATGGTGGATATCGTTATGTTCTCACTTTCACGGATGACTTAAGTAGATATGGGTATGTCTACTTTATGAAACATAAGTCCGAAACTTTCGAGAAGTTTAAGGAATTTCAAAGTGAAGTGGAAAATCATCGTAACAAGAAGATTAAGTTTCTGCGTTCTGACCGCGGAGGTGAATATCTAAGTTATGAGTTTGGCATGCATTTAAAGAAATGTGGAATACTTTCGCAGTTGACACTGTCGGGAACACCACAGCGTAATGGTGTGTCCGAACGTCGTAATCGAACTCTCTTAGATATGGTTCGGTCTATGATGTCTCTTACAGATTTACCGCTATCGTTTTGGGGCTATGCATTAGAGACAACCGCATTCACTTTAAATAGGGCACCATCGAAATCCGTTGAAACGACACCGTATGAATTGTGGTTTGGCAAGAAACCTAAGTTGTCGTTCCTTAAAGTTTGGGGTTGCGAAGCATATGTAAAGAAGTTACAACCTGATAAGCTTGAACCCAAAGCGGAGAAATGCGTCTTCATAGGATACCCTAAAGAAACAATTGGGTATACCTTCTATCATAGATCTGAAGGCAAAGCTTTCGTTGCCAAGAATGGATCCTTTCTTGAGAAGGAATTTCTCTCGAAGGAAGTGACTGGAAGGAAAGTAGAACTCGATGAGGTTATTGAACCTTCTCTCGGATTTGAGAGTAGCGCAGCACCGGAAGATGTTTTTGTGCCGCCTGCACCAATTGGAGAGGAAGCTAATGATGATGATCATGAAACTTCAAACGAAGTTACTGCTGAACCTCGTAGGTCAGCGAGGGTTCGTACCACTCCTGATTGGTATGACTCTGCCTTGAACGTCATGTAGGTGGACAACGCTGATGACCCTGCGACGTATGAAGAAGCTATGGTGAGCCCAGATTCCGACAAATGGCTAGAAGCCATGAAATCCGAAATGGGATCCATGTACGAAAACCTAGTGTGGACTTTGGTGGACTTACCGGATGGCCGTAAGGCTGTCGAGAACAAATGGATTTTCAAGAGAAAAACAGATGCTGATGGTAATGTTACCGTCTATAAAGCTCGACTTGTCGCGAAAGGGTTTCGACAAATTCAAGGAGTTGAGTATGATGAGACATTCTCACTAGTAGCGAAGCTAAAGTCTGTGAGGATTTTCTTAGCAATTGCTGCACATTTCGATTATGAGCTTTGGCAGATGGATGTCAAAATGGCGTTCCTTAATGGTGACATTGAGGAAGAGTTGTAAATGGTAAAACCCAAGGGTTTTGTCGATCCTAAAGATGCTGACAAGGTATGCAAACTTTAGCGCTCCATTTATGGACTGAAGCAAGCATCCCGGAGTTGGAATCAACGTTTTGATAAAGTAATCAAAAACTTTGGATTTATACAAACTTATGGAGAAGCTTGTATTTACAAGAAAGTGAGTGGGAGCTCTGTAGCATTCCTAGTACTATATGTAGATGACATATTGTTGATTGGGAATGATATAGAACTTCTTAATAGTGTCAAAGCCTATTTGAATAATAGTTTTTCAATGAAGGATCTTGGCGAAGTGGCTTATATTCTAGGCATCAAGATTTATAGAGATAAATCAAGACGCCTAATAGCGCTTTCACAAAGTACATACTTAGACAAAGTTCTAAAGAAGTTTAGAATGGAAGATAGCAAGAAAGGGTTCGTGCCCATGTTGTCAGGTAAGACCTTGAGTAAGACTCAAAGTCCAGCTACGGCAGAAGATAGAGAGAAAATGAATAATATTCCCTATGCCTCGGCCATAGGTTCTATCATGTATGCCATGTTGTGTACAAGACCGGATATAGCACATGCTGTTAGTTTGACTAGCAGATATCAAGTGATCCTGGAATGGAACACTAGACAGCGGTCAAGAATATCCTGAAATACCTAACGAGGACTAAGGATATGGTTCTTTCTTATGGAGGTGATGAACAGCTTGTTGTAAACGGTTACACCGATGCTAGTTGGAACACCGATCCGGATGACTCGAAGTCACAGTCGGGATACGTATTTATTTTGAATGGTGCTGCAGTGAGCTGGAGGAGTGTCAAGCAAAGCGTTGTGGCGAAATCTTCAACTGAATCGGAATACATAGCTGCTTCGGAGGCTGCACAAGAAGCCATATGGATGAAGGAACTCATTACTGAACTTGGCGTGGTTCCCAGTGCGTTGGACCCGATGGCTATCTACTGTGACAACACAGGTGCCATAGCTAATGCACAGGAGCCAAGGTCACATAGCAAGCTGAAGCACATCAAGCTTCGTTTCCATGCTATTCGCGAGTATGTCCAAGATGGCGACATAAAGATTTGCAAAGTACACACTGATCTGAATGTAGCAGTTCCGTTGACTAAACCTCTCCCTAGGGCAAAGCATGACCAACACCAGAACGCCATGGGTGTTAGGTATATTACCATGTAATCTAGATTATTGACTCTAGTGCAAGTGGGAGACTGTTGGAGATATTCCCAAGAGGCAATAATAAAAGTGGTTATTATTATATCTTTGTGTTTATGATGAATGTTTACATCCCATGCTATAATTGTATTATTAGGAAACACTAATACATGTGTGTTTTGTAAACATAAAAGAGTCCCTAGTAAGCCTCTTGTTGAACTAGCTTGTTGATTAATTGATGATCATGGTTTCCTGATCATGGACATTGGATGTGATTAATAAAAAGGTTATATCATTAGGAGAATGATGTGATGGACACACACCCATAGTAAGCGTACCGTAAGATCAAGTCATTAAGTTCATATTGCTATAAGCTTTCAAATGCATAGTAACCTAATCCTTCGACCATGAGGTTATGTTAATCACCATCACCGGATGGATACTTTGATGACATCAAACACCGCTTCATAACTTGGTGGTTATAAAGGTGTCATTGGGTATTCTGAAAGTATGTGTTGAAGCGCATGGACCAAGATTGGGATTTGTCCATCCATATGACAGATCGATATGCTCTGGGCCCTCTCGGTGGAATGTCATCTAGTTAGCTTGCAAGCATGTGACTAGGTAACAAGGGATGACATAACATGGAACGAGTAAAGAGTACTTATCAGTAACGAGGTAGAACTAGGCATGGAGATACCGACGATCAAACCTCGGATAAGTATAGTATCGCGTGACAAAGGGAATTGGTTTCGTATGTTAATGGTTCTATCGATCACGAAGTCATCGTTGAGTATGTCGGAGCCGTTATGGATCTCCAGATCCCGCTGATGGTTATTGATCGGAGAGGTGTGTTCATCATGTCTGCATATTCACTAACCGTAAGGTGACACACTTAAGGTTCGAAGTTGTTTTAAGTAGATATGGAATGTGCGTTGGAGACTGAATGTTGTTCGGAGTCTCGGATTGGATCCGGGACATCACGAGGAGATCCGGAATTGTCCGGAGAATAAGATTCATATATTGGGGATCATTTTCTGAGTTAGGAAATGTTCCGGAGTATTTGTATGAGGATTCTAGAAGGTTTCGGAATGTTCCGGAAGGTTCTGGAAGATTTCTTGGAGTTTGCTTGAAAACCAAGAAAGGATCAAGGAGTCCTTGTGGGGCAAGACAAGGAGTCGTGGGGGAGGAGGACTCCTCCCCCCCTCCCAATCCGCCGGCCAAGGGAGAGAGGAGTCCTACAAGGACTCCACCTCCCCATGGCGCCTCCCTCCTTTAAATAGAGGGGTGGAGGCGCCACCCCCTGGCCCTCCACTACTCCAAACCTCAGCCGTCTCTCTCCTCCTCCTTTCTTCTTCTCAGGCTTAGGCAAAGCCCTGCAGAATTCTCTACTCCACCACCACCACCACGCCGTCGTGCTGCTGGGATTCCGTGGAGAAGATCTACTACCTCCGCTGCTCGCTGGAACGAGGAGAGGAAGGTCTGCTTCGACTCCGCACATGTGACTGACTGCGGAAGCGCTGCCGGAACGTGGCGCCGGAAGGATCGTCCACTCGATCTTGAGATCGGCAAGTGATCGACTACATCAACCACGAGATCCAATCTCGTAACGCTTTCGGATCTACAAGGGTTAGTACAGATCTATCTCGTTGCACATGTCTAATAGATTAGATCTTGGCTTTTATCTAGATTAGATCTCGGTTTTGTTTGTTCTTGCGGTAGAATTTTTTTGTTTTCCATGCTACGAACCCATCATAAAGTCCATCCCAATCTTTTCCCATTTCCACTCGGGAATCTTCAGGGGTTGTAGTAATCCAGCGGGTCGTTGGTGCTCAGCTTTGACTCTCTGGCATATATCGCACTTAGCTACGAACAAAGCGATTTCACGCTTCATTCCATGCCACCAGAATTGTGCCTTTAGGTCCTGATACATCTTGGTACTACCAGGGTGGATAGAGTAGAGGGTCTCGTGGGCTTCCTTCATAATCAACTGCTTCAGGTCATGCTTGCTGGGTACACAGATGTGCCCTTTGTACCATAATACGCCCGTGTCGTCAACTTTAAATCCAGGGACAGTTTCTCTCTCCATTCTTCTCTTAATGCCTTCGATACTTTTGTGACCTTTCTGCGCTTCTTTGATTTGGTCTAATAGGGTTGGTTTTAGCTCTAGATGGGCTAGGAATCCATGGCTGACTATCTCTACTCCTAGCCTTTCCAGTTCTCGACTTAGTTCTGGTTGTTCTTTTATGACTATAGCATTCAGGGAACAGGGTTCCCGACTAAGGGCGTCAACTACCACATTAGCCTTGCCCGGGTGATAGTGAATGCCAAGATCGTAATCCTTTATCAGTTCAATCCATCGTCATTGTCGCATGTTCAACTCTTTTTGGGTAAAGATGTATTTCAGACTCTTGTGATCTGTGTAGATCTCGCAGCGAATCCCCATCAGATAGTGGCGCCAAGCCTTGAGTGGATGAACCACTGATTGAGTTCTAGGTCATGGGTGGGGTAATTCATCTCATGTGGCTTTAGCTGTCGGGAGAGGTAGGCGATGACCTTGCCTTCCTGCATAAGCACACTTCCAAGTCCTAACTTGGAAGCGTCATAGTAAACTTCAAAGTTCTTGGAGATATCCGGCATGGTCAGGACAGGGGCAGATACTAGTCTCCTCTTGAGTTCCTAAAAACTCTCTTCGCACTTCTCGGTCCACTTGAGCTTTTTATCCTTCTTCAGTAGTTGCGTCATTGGCCTCGCGATACTTGAGAAACCTTCCACGAATTTATGGTAGTATCCGGCTAAGCCCGGAAAGCTTCGAATTTCCGAGGGGTTTGTGGGGGCTTTCCATTCTAACACCGACTTAATTTTGGTGGGGTTGACTGAGATTCCTCCTGTAGAAAGGATCTGGCCAAGAAATCCATCTTCCTTTAACCAAAATTCGCACTTGCTGAACTTGGCATACAGTTGATGCTCCCTGAGGGTTCCCAGTACGACTCTCAGGTGCTGCTCATGCTCGGCTTCATTCTTGGAGTATATGAGGATGTCGTCAATGAACACTACGACGAACTTGTCCAGGTAGGGCATGAATACCTTATTCATGAGGTTCATGAAATAGGCAGGGGTGTTGGTTAAGCCGAAATACATAACTGTGTATTCATAGAGACCGTACCGGGTGGTAAAGGCGGTCTTGGGAATATCGGACTCTCGGATCTTAAGTTGGTGGTATCCGGTGCGGAGATCTATTTTGTAGAAGATTTGGGCTCCATTTAACTGGTCAAACAGATCTTCGATCTTAGGTAAGGGATACTTGTTTTTTATGGTGACTTCGTTGCGCTTCCGGTAGTCAGTCACTAGCCGGGTGGTTCCATCTCTCTTATCCACAAAGAGAACGAGTGAACCCTAAGGGGAGGCACTCAGCTGTATGTGACCCTTGCGTTCCAGGTCGTCCAACTGTTTCTTCCACTCTACCAGTTCTTCGGGGTTCATACGGTAAGGCCTCTAAGTTATGGGGGCTGTTCCAGGGACTAGTTCTACGATGAACTCGATATCCCTATCAGGGGGCATACCGGGCAACCCATCCGGGAACACATCCGGATACTCACAGACTACGGGGACTTGATCTAGAGTAGGTCCAGCTATACTCTTCTGGCAATATATTCGATATGAGGGCACAATTTCCTTCTACTCGACTTGCATTCCATCACTACTTGTCAGGGATAAGGACTTTCTGACACAATCTATGATTCCATGGTACTTGGTCATCTAATCCATTCCTAGGATCACATCTAGACCTTGGGTTCCCAAAACTATTAGGTCAGCCGTGAAGGTTTTACCCTGGATAACTATGGGAATATCTTGGCAGACGGATTTGGTTTCGGCCGTCAAACTGGGTATTTGCACTAACATGAGCATGCTCAGATGGCTACGCTCCATCCCACTTCTTTCAACAAACGGCTCTGTAACAAATGAATGCGAGGCCCCGGAGTCAAACAGTACTGTAGTAGGGATGGAGTTGACAAGGAACGTACCCAAAACAATGTCGGTGGACTCCTGGGCTTCCTCAGTAGTGATGTGGTTCAGATGTCCTCTGGCAGCATGAGCAGGCTTCTTGGGGACGGCGCCCTTAGCTAGGGCTCCCCTGGCGTGACCTTGATTCAGGCGGGCTGCATTAGGGCGAGGTGCGTTATCCTTCTTCCTTTTAGGGCACTCACGGGAGAAGTGTCCCACTTGACTACAGTTGAAGCATCCAGCAGTATTGGGGCGGGCATTGGTGTTGACAAGTCCTCTTGGGGCGGGTCTTGGGTTCCCGCCTCCAGGGCGAGGGTTCTTGTAGCTACGATTGGGGTTGTTGGGGCGCGGAGCATAGGACGGAGTCCTCTGCGGTGGGGGTGCAGGCCTTGAGGGTGGCATGCTTTGCGACCTCTGTCCACTGGGTCCTCCCTGTTGCATCATCCGGTGCTTGCGACTCTCCATCACTCCCTTGCGCTTGTTTTCTCCCAATATGGCGGCATCAACGAGAGGATCTAGTTCCTTGAATCCCTGGGCTACTAGGTGACACTGAAGTTCATCTTGGAGTCCATTCATGAAGGTATCCACCTTCTTCTCTTCAGTGTTGGTGTCATCCGGCGTGTACCGGGCCAGATCAGTGTACATCTCTAGGCATTGAAGTACGTACATTCCTCCTTGCTTTAGATCACGGAATTTATCCCTCATCATTTTGATTAGACCAGGTGGGATATGACGCTTGCAGAACCTTTCCTTGAAGTCCTCCCAGGTGATAGCTTGTCCTGCGGGCAGAATCTCCTTGACACTGATCCACCATGTCCTAGCATGTCCTGCGAGAAAATGAGTGGCCAATGTGACTTTCTCATTCTCTCCTACGCAGGCAACCTCCAGGTTATTCTCAATGGTGCAAAGCTAGTCATCTGCGTCAAGGGGATTGGTGCATTTGGTGAACACAGGTGGGTTGGTGTTCTGAAAGTCTCTAAGTCTGGATCTCTGGTCTTCACCCTCGGGGTCGGGTGTGTTTCTAGCTGCGGCTTGCACCTGCTGATGGAGAGCGGCAATGTTGGCTTGGCGTTCCTCATTGGCGGCTTGGCAGTCTTGCATGAACATGTGAAGGAGCTGCGTCATGGTTGGTGGTGCAGGGGGTCCGTTTGGGCGCACCATCCTGAAGGTGCATGATTTGGAGGGGTTACCGAAGGGGCGGGTTGTAACCACAAACAACAAAGTACGGGGAGGAATTAACTAATCAAGCAAGCACGCATAGGAAGAACGGGTGCTTAGGAGCTAAGCAATCATAGAGATATCCACAAAATAACCAAGTTCATGAGTTTAACCATACAAGCAAGCAGAATGCAAACAAATCGCCACTCAAAAGGGGGACACAGCGATATTCTCACTTGCTCTCATAGACTAAGCGTGAAACCTACTCTGAGTCGTGACGTGCAGTGGTGTCTTCCTCAATGATGACCTCAGCATCATCCTCAGACTCGAAAATGCGCTCTTCGGGATCCTCTTCTTCCTCACCTATCTGATCATCATCCTCAGGTTCACTCTATGGCTCCATGTCAAAATCTTCCTTGTAGGCGGCATCATTGTCGGTCTCATTCAGCAGGTCATCGTTGTCCTTGTCGAGCTGGGTGCATTCCTCCTCCAATGCTTCTATCCGGGCCTCCATGGTCACTAGGAGTTCCTTCTGCTCCTTAGTGGTCTTCATGAGACGCTTGTTCCTTGCCACAACTGCCTTCTTGTTCAGCTTGGTCTGAGCGTGCTCCAATTTCTCGATCCTCAAGTCCTCAACGAGGGTGAGGTACTCCACGGTCTTGTTCTCCAGGCGGGTGCGAACGTCATCCAAAGATTCCTGGGTCTTCTTCAGAAGATATTCCATGTTTTGGATATGCTCACCAAAGTCATAGTGTTGCGGGGTCACGGCGGCATAACCTCGAGGGTGACGTCTCCCAAAATTGTAGAACTTGGTTCCCTCAAGCTGCTCACGGTGGTGATAGGCGAGAAGTGCTATGGCCTCTTGAGCCACACAGAGCACACCATCGCCCCAATCCTTCTCCAACACCTCTACCTTCAGCTCCTTTGAGAAGGGAGGTACTACACCACCTCTCTTGGTGCAGACTACCAACCAGTTCTTCTCCCCTTCAACCCTCCTGGGAAGGAAAGCGCCTTGGATCTCCGGTGTGGGACAGCCCACAAGCTTGGCCAAGTCTCTCAGCTCAGCCTCAAACAACTGGAGTGGCAAGTCCAGTCCGACTTGACGATACATGTTGAACACCACTGCCGTCTACAAGATTTTAATTAAGTTTAAGTTAGTGAACAGTGTGCAAAATTTTAGATAGGCAGAAATGTAATTTAATGCAAGTTATTTTTGAAATAGAGGGGAGGAGGCATAAGCAATATTTTTGCAAATATCAAACTCCTTCCTTTATAAAGAAAATAGTTTTTGGGGTCCGGGTATAACGTCCAAGCTAACGATGGGCTCCTAAGGTCAGGATGAATCTGATACCAAGTCTGTGGACACCCCAGATTCTCACCCGGGATAACCAAATTATGCCAACCACCACGATCCCATGATCAGTGCATCGTGGAGCATAACCGACATGATATCAAAGTACACACATCCATTACAGTATGATACAATAAGTCTTACAATAATAGTCTTACAACCTTGCCTCCATGGGCACAAAGAGATAATAGCAGCGGTACTAAATAACGAGGAGGACCCCAGTCAAACCATAGCCCGACAGGTGCCTGACTCGGAGAAACGCCCTAGTTCGTGAAGTTTCCATCGTACCCTCCATTGTCCTCCTCATCCTGCTCATAGTCTGACCAAGTTGATAGCCAGGGAACAATTGCCAGTGAGTACGTTGAATGTACTTGCAAACCACCATACAAGATAGTACAAAGGGTATGCATTATTGTTGTGGATAGGAATCTATTAGAAGTCAAATCCTACCCTTGTTGTTTGCCAAAAACCTTTTTAGGGTAACAAAAGTTTTATATAACTTGAAGATACTAGGCTGGGATCAACCCTGTTGTCCACTTCCACTGTGGTCATCCCATGACCAATACTTCGACTAGGTCTGACCATCCCATGGCCCATCCTCCTTGCCCTTCGACCATCCCATGGTCGAATTTTTATAAAAACCTTTTTAAAAACCAAAACCAGCACCGCTCTACAGAAATTTGTCCAACTTGTCCTTGACCGCGGACATGGCTATTCGAATAGATTTCTATCATCTGCAGAGGTTGTACACTTTACCCACAAGATCCGATACATCCGCCGCGAACTATCGCGGATCGTCAAACATCAGTATGCGGGTTTCTGATAACCGGACGAGACCTTCCGGATACTCCCCTCTTAACACTAGCACCTACCCTATGGGTGTTATTCCCCTCAAAACCGGGACGTCGGGCGAGGACCAACCGGAGCGCCTTTTTCACTCCTCGAGAGTGTGCACTTTCAATGAGGGGCCCATAGTAACGCGTGGAGGCCTGCCGACCATTTGTTCCTTCTCCAGGTCCCACCTTTATCGGAGAAGGCCCACCCTCCAGGGATCCCCGATCCCTTGTAGTATTTGCGAGGCACCGGTATCAGCGAAAACCACTTTCGGGTCAAGCCCCTTCCCATATAGGAGTAGTGTGGTTGCACGGGTTTAAGTTGTTATAGCTAGACTGCAAAGAACTAGGTGCATTTTCGAAAACAGTTTTTCCTCCTTCTTAAACTTTTGTGCCTCCACCATTGGCATGAATACCAAAAAATTTTGAAAATTTCCTCGACAAGTCCCAATTGCCTGGTTTTCTGTCAAAAACTTTTTATAAAACCATCCCTGCCTTCGGGTTCCCAACCTAGAGTTTTTGTTAGGCTAAATCGGGGTTTCCAAGGGAGTTGTGGTATATTAGACCACCTGAACTACTAGGATAGGAGTAGGAGGTCCAAGGGGGAGTACTTAGACAGTACCATAGGCATAAGTTTGGTGGAGCCAAACTAATACTATAATAATATAGCCAGTAAAACCAATGCAATAGTAATATAAGTAAACAAAGTGCATGGAAATAAAGATAGGACAAGTCTCATGAACTTGTCGGTGGCTTGCCTTGGTTGGCGGCTTGTTCCTGGTCCTCTTCTTCAAAATCCTCCCAATTACCTTCCTCAAATTCGTCCTCGTTCGTATCTATCGCCGAAAAAGGGAAAGTATAAGCAAACCACTATACCAATCATCACTCAAGGCACAAACAATGAAATCAGTACAGAACAATTTCACCACTGAACCAATCCAACCACATAGTAGTAGCTACTGACTCTAACAAACCTAAGCCACTGAAATCAAACAAAAAGGTTTCATCAAACTTAAATGGTGATTTTGTGGTTAGGACTAGATTAGCCCTTAAACAATTATTTCGGCCCATACAAGTTGGTGAAAGTTGACCAAAAAATACATATCTGGGTAGCTACAGAGAAAACCAAGCTAACCCCACTTGTTTCACAATTTTATCAAAAAGGGTTAATTTTTAATAAATAAAATACTAGAAACAAAGCAGAAACTTGTGCTAAAATCACCAGGGCAAATCTACAGAGCCAAAATTTAAGCCCTTCTAGCAAATACTAGTATGTGTAGAGGCCTAAGTCTGGGAGTTGGTTTCATTCCAAAATTAGCTTCACAACAACTTCTGGAAATTAAAAAAGAATCCTCTGTCCATAACTTGTAAAAATAAGAACAGAGGTCTCATACATCCAAAAAGGATGATTCTAGTTTTGCACAGTAGACAATTGCGAGGGCAATGCCTGGGACTTGGTTTCACATTTTTCTGAGCTCAAAAAGTGAAACTATGCATTTATTACTCTAAATAGACACTATTTACCACAGAAATACTTAGTCAAGATACATACAAGCTTTGGACTAGCTACCAAGGACATGCACTAGGGAATTACCAGGGCTACTCTACAAAATTGGAAACAAGCCATACTACACAAATTTTACTTAGTGGAATTAAAGCTACCGAACAAGTTTCTGGGAATTAAAATGCCCTAAAAAGAAAAGAAAAGGGGGCAGAGCCGAGGCTGGGTGGCGGCCCGCTAAGGAGCTGGGCCGGCCCGCGTACACGGTGGCCTGTGCGAGGTGCTAGGGATTTAAATCCCACAGCTAGGCCTGCATGTCATAGGCACAGCAAGGCAAAGCGGTATCTGGCGATGTTGGCTGTTGGATTAAAATCAAGACCGACGGCCCGTAGCGCTTCTTCTTCGCGGATCGAAAACTCCGGCGAGCTAACCCTAGCTGGAACGGGTGGGGCTCGGGGTGGGTCACCTAGGGGCAGAGAGGGGTCGGCGACGGTGTGGTTCAAAGCGGTCGAAGGAGGTACGACACGGTGGCTCATGTCGTCCGGATGCATCGCGGTAGCAGCGGCGCGGCCCGGGACCGTCGGCTTCCACGCAGCTCCGGCGTGCCTGCCGACAAGAAAAGCCAAAGGAGAGGGGGATTAGGGCTGGTTTAGGAAGAGGAGTGCAATGGGTGGGTTGCAGGGAGGAGAGGTAGAGCGGGGAGGGGAGAACCTTCCCGTTCATCGTCGGCACCGAGGCGGGGTGGAACGACAGAGAGAGAGGGAGAGAGCTAGAGGCTTGGCCTCCGCTCTAGGGTGGTGCTAGGGAGCTTTGAGGTGGAAATGAGGGGCGAGAGGAGCGCATGAGGGGTAGGAGAGCTTTTAAAGGGGCAGTGCCAGAGGTGGTGCACCGGGTGCACGGCGAGGTGGCGGGGTCGCGCTGGGGGCTAGGGATTGGTCAGGAGGGGTGGTGGCGATGCCGTGGGGGTGGCCTCGGGACGGTCTTACCCCAGGGGGCTGGCTAGGCCTACTAGACAGCGAGAGTAGGATGGTAGGGCGCCGTAGGGTGGACGGGAGGGAGTGGTCACGGCCGGGCGGAGGTGGCGTCGAGACATACCGGGCGAGCAGGGGAAACGGCGTGGCGAGCGCTGCGCTCTGCCGACATGGCCGGCGCGTGTTGGGGGTGATCAGGGTCGCGGGTGAGGGAGTGGAAGCTGGCAGGGGGTGACGGGGCTACCTTCTGTCCCCCGAGGGCTTTTTGCACCACGAGAAGGGAAGGAGCGAGCGGGGCCAGGGGTGCTCTGTTGAGGTGGATGCCGGCGGTTGGGGGTGGCTGTGCGTGCGGGAGGGAGAGAGGTAAGAGGGGACAGAGAGCCTGGGAGGGGGAGCTGTCCGTGGTGGGGCTATATGGGACAGAATAGAGGAGGGTTGCTGGTTCTCGTGGTGGGCAAGGATCTTGATGATCTCTCGTGTCCCTCCTTGATGTTGTGTGCCAGGGCGCGCGTGTGGGCTGGGTGTGTGCAAGGGAGGTAGCTAGGGTGGTGCTGCATCAAGGGAAGGCCAGGGAGAAGGGGTGGCACGAGCAGGGAAGAGGGAGGGGGTTTTGGGGATGATCTAGGTTAGTGTTAGTGAGGTGGCCACTTTGGGGGCTTGCCATTTCGGGTTAGGGTCACAAATGGTAGAGGGAAGGGTTCAGGGGGGGTAGAGGGTGACTTGGTGATCAAGCTTTGGCCATGGTTGATCCTTGGATCATAGCCAGACACTCACAAAGGCCAACCAAATTTGGCATAAAAATAAGGTTTTCATTCCTTAAGTGATCACTGGAGAGGAAAGCACCTACATGCAAGAGGGCAGGGCTAGGGGTTTTACCAGGACTAATGGGTGGTTCCCAGGTACTAGTAGCCTAGTACCACTTGGTAGTCTTGCATGGTAGGGAGGGTGAAGGATTTACCCAAACTATGGCTCCAAAGTTGGAGCCAATTTAGGGGAGGGTGAACCCTTGGTGGTCAAACAAGCATGTAGACTAGCAAACAAGATTACCAAAACAACACAAGTGATCAAACAATTCTAAATAAGCTAGGCATAAAAGCACACAAGTAGAAAAGTTTTAATTCCCCCTACTTTCTAGCTTCCCAACCCTCGACAAACATGGATGTAGAAAAATGGGATGTTACACACAGGCCTTTCGGCCCATACCCCCTTTGGCATATCCCCATCACATAGTGGTATTCAGTTTGTCCCTCATAGAGTAGCAAACTTAAATGCATAGGACACCTTCAAAGTTCATAAGAGTGACTAGATACAAATAGTTTAAAACAAGCAATATAAAAGCTATGCATCAATCAACAAGTCTTGGGATAATGCACATAGAACTAAGAATGGCCACTATGCTCTCAAAGTTGGTGCATAAAGATAGAAGGTGGAGAGTCAACATAAAAGTAAAAGAAAGGGCCTTCATAGAAGGAATTAGGGATTCCGTTCCAACACCAATAAAACTTCCATTAGAACACTAGATACTGTAGCACTTCCCTCAAAAAGCTTAATTCCCCAAAATAACTCAAAAAGGAACCAACAAGAAGCAAATGCAAATAATGGCAGAAATCTGTCAAAACAGACCAGCAGGTAAAGACAATTTTTTTCAAAGACCTTCTGTTGCTCAAATCAAAAAGTGTTGATATAACTAAAGTTAGATAACAACCTGAGGCAGAAGCACAAAAATTCACGCCTCAAAAGGACGTACAGAGATTTTACACGATTTTTTACAGTGAAGCACAGAAATCTGTTTTGGGACAGCAACTTTCCCAATCATTACTTCTCTCTCATTAGAGGTTACTCTTGGCACAAAAGGAAAATAAAAAGGATAAGGAGCGGTTATTACTGAAGTAATAACTTCCAAGACTCATCTAAAACTTTTGGGTTATCCCCCAATAAGTACTTTTCTTTAACTCCTTTAAGTTAGGCATGATAGTTTGAGAAGATGCTCGCATAAGAAATATGAATTTAAGTAAAAGAGACCATCAAGAAGCAAATTCAAAGAAAATTTAAGTCTAACACACATCCTATGCATAGGAATCTTGTAAAGAAACGTGTCATGAAAGCACAAAGCAGCAAGCAGGAAAGAAAAACAAGTGCAACTTCAAAAATTTCAACATAAAGAGGGGAAACTTAATATTGTTAAGATACATAAAACCATGTTTCCCTCTCTCATAATAACTTTTAGTAGCATCATGAATAAAATTAAAAATATAACTATCACATAAAACATTCTTATCATGCGCCACATGCATAAAAGAATTAATACTCCCCACATAAACATAGTCAATTTTATTAATTGTAGTGGGAGCAAATTCAACAAAATAGCTATGTTCCGAAGTGTGTTCGTTTGTAAACATATAATCATTGGAAGGGAAATGGATAACACTAATAGTACAACAATTATTAATATCATCATTTTCAGAATTGGTACCAAAGAGATTTTCAATATCAAAAGAAGTGTGCCTTTCCCAATCATGATCACTACTATAGGTAACATGCATAGGAACATCATCGAGTTCAGACTCATCAAAAACTATAATAGGAGCAACATGCTTAGGGGAAAATACCATTTCCTCCCTCCTTTTACTCCTCTTTTTCTTCTTTATCTTATTCTCTTTAGGGGGGAGAGGCTTGAAAGGAAGCTTCTCCATATACCCTGGTTTATTGTTAGAGACAATAGAAGAAACTTTGGAGGATTCCTCCATTTCATTAATAAGATCAAAACACATTTTAGTCCTATCATACTTTGGTAAAATCTCATCTTCTATAATATTTTGTATGTAAGTATTTGTGTGGCAATTATCAACACAATAAAGATGACAACCATGTAGGACACTATTCATATCAAAAGCACCCATATCTACCAAAGAGGTTTTTCTTGATAATTCTTCACACCCCAAAAATAATGTAAGTTCATCATGCTAATTAGGAGTGATCATGTCATCACAATACAAACTTGCAGTACTCATTGGATTAGAAGGGCTATTATTCTGGCTTGAGCATTGAAAATTGAAATGACACACTTTGAAGCAAAGTTCACAAATGAAAGGATAAAGGGCACAAACTTTTTTCCCAAGATCATTTAAAGCCCTATACTATTTTTTTCATTCCCGTGGGTGATACAATATTCTTCTTCAATTTGATTATTCTCACAAGGTCTATGTATTCCACAAAAATTAACATGCTTATAAGAAATAGTACTTTCAGGGGTTTGAACATGTTTATTGCTATCATTAATAACAATTTCATTTTCCATGCAAGTGTCTTTAAAAGGCTCATGATACATGTCCCATTTTTCTTTAGGAGCATTAATATGAGAAGCAAAGGATCTAAAACAATCAATAAGAATTTGAGGATTAAAAGCATATTTAGCACTAAGCTCTTGAAAATTAGTAGTTTCAGCGAAAGACTTAATGCAGTCATACTCATAGTTTATACCTGGTTCTTTACCTTTGTTGTTATCCCAATCTTCGGTATTGCTTTCAATTGTTTCAAGAAGATCCCACTTAGCTTTTACTTCCTTACTTGTGAAGGATCCCTATAAACAAGTATCTAGATAGTCCTTGTAATGTCCTGAAAGCCTTAAATAGAAATTATTAATAACAATATTACTGGGGAGCTCATGAATGGGACATTTGAGCATTAGTGACTTCAATCTCCCCCATGCTTGGGAAATACTTTCTCCATCATGTGGATGAAAATTATAAATGTAATTCCTATCTTTATGAATTTCATGAGGAGGATAAAATTTAGAGTAAAAGAGAGATTCAAGTTCCTTCCACTCCAAATGATGAGGATCATCTAGTAGCTCATACCACTCCCTTGCTTTGCCCTTAAGTGAAAAAGGGAATAGCTTCCTCTTAACTTGGTTCATTGAAATACCTGCACATTTGAACAACTCACATAATTCGTGTATAAAGAGTAAATGATCACCAGGATGGACAGTTCCATCTCCGAAATAATAGTTGTTCATAACACGTTAAATAATTTTTATAGGTATTTTAAAAGAGGTGCTTTCAGTATGTAGATTTAAAATATCACACGTATCATTAGAATTACTACATATGGGAGATAAAGTATCATCAGAGCAAATTTTCTTCTTTAAAGCTGGGGAATTAAAAAGATCATTTTCATAAAAACCAACTTCCCCAAGCTTAGACGTTTCCGTAGAATTAGTAACAAAGGTGTTCGAAAGATTCATACTAATAACATTGCTATTAGCATGCAAAGAAAGTTCCATGGGTTTTTTAATTTTCTTTTCAGACAATTCATGTTCTATATTAGGAAAAATACTAAAAAGCTCTCTAATTCTTTTGTTGTTTTCCATTAAGCCTAACTAGTGAAAACAAGAAACAAAAAGACAAAATTGCAGAATCTAAAGGAAATAACTTCGTGCACTCACACCGGAGGATGTGAGTACCTTTTACCTTACCTCCCCGGCAACGGCGCTAGAAAATAGCTTGATGTCTACGAACTTCTATTCTTGTAGACAGTTGTTGGGCCTCCAAGTGCAGACATTTGTAGAACAGCAGCAAGTTTCCCTTAAGTGGATTACCCAGTGTTTATCGAACTCAGGGAGGAAGTGGTCAAAGGTATCCCCTCTCAAGCAACCCTGCAATCAAGATACAAGAAGTCTCTTGTGTCCCCAACACACCCAATACACTTGCCAGGTGTATAGGTGCACTAGTTCGGCAAAGAGATAGTGACATACAAGTGGTATCGATAATTATAAGTGGTAATGGTGATATAAATTAGCCTGATGGCGTGGAAAAGACTAAATGCAAACTGAAATAAAGATAGAAGCAAGCAAACATGTAATAGATCTAATAGCAAACGGTGTTTTATTGCTTAGAAACAAGGCCTAGGGATCATACTTTCACTAGTGAAAACTCTCATATAAATATATTCTTCTTTATGATACTACGCTGAACTACTCTCCGGTTGGACACTCTAATCCATGGTAGGGATATAACAGCACACCTCAAAGTACGCCTTTCCCATCTACATAACCCCACACTGTCACCTTGAGCACTAGATGGTTCCAACAAACACCACAATTTCATAAAGACATCCAACTCCAAATATACCTCATAACAAGTATTTGAAATCTCTAGCCTAAGTGCCACCATGGTGTGCACACTATCAACTTCACACACATGCGGAGAGCGGAGATCTATTAAAGCACTTGAGTAGCAAGGTAGATCTATAGATTACAATCTCATGATCTCAATAAGATCATGCATAGAGAGAGAGATGAACACATGCTACCAGTAGAACACTTAGCCTTGAGAGAGAACTACTCCATCCTCATCATAGGAATCAACAACGTCGATGGAGATGGTGGTGGAGATCGATGGAGATGGCTCTAAGGGCACTTCCCCAACCCGGTAGGGTGCCGGAACAAAGACTTTTTGTCCCCGAATCTCCCCTTCGGTGGCGGCGGCGCTGTGGAACTTTTCGTGGCTAGAGGTTTGATGACTTAGGGTTTTTGCATCGGGAGGATCTTATAGGAGAAAGGGGAGGCCGAGGGGGTGCATGGGGCGGCCAAACCACCCCCTGGCAAGGTCGGGCCCCAGCCCCTCTCCGTCTCGTATTCTGGCTCATGGTGTCCCTCGGTGAAAAACTGACTTTGGCTTTTGTCCCGTCCAATTCCGAGAATACTGATTTTCTGACTTTCCTGGAACCAAAAACAGTAGAAAACAGACAACTGGCACTGTGGCTCTTGTTAATAGGTTAATCCAAGAAATCATATGAAAAGTACTCCAAAGTGTGGACAAAACATAAGAAAGTAGATAAAACCAAGCATGGAACATCAAAACTCATGGATACGTTAGCAACATATCATTCTCTGACATAAGATTCTCTGTAAAAGCATGCTTAGTCTATTGTGGATGCCTGATAAGACCATTTTGCATCACTATTCTATGTCATAATTCTGTGTTATTCATTGATATACTTCGTATTGAGAGGTGATACTTATGTTATTTCATATATTTTTGCATGGTTGATGAATTTTGGAGCATGGACCGCTGCAGTCAGGATTCTGATGGAAAAGGTGCTGTTTGGAGGCAAAATTCGTGAAGATCAGAAAATCCGAGAAAATACATGGAAAATCCTATTTTTCCAGAAGACGAAGCAAGCTAGAAGGGGGGCCGGAGATGGGCCATAGGGGGCCCACACCACCCCCTGGCGCGGGCCAGCCTAGGCCATGCCACCAGGTGGTGTGGCTGCACTGGTCCACCCCTGGCACTCCCCTCTGGCGTATATTATCCTCCCCAAACCCTAAGACCCGGGGAGTGACCATAGAAAGATTTCGCCGCCTCTACGGGGCAGAAAACACCGAGAGAGAAAGATCTCTCCAGCAGACAGATTTCTGCCGGGGGAATTCCTTCCCGGAGTGGGGAGATCGTCGCCATCAACACCACCATCAAGCTGGACTTCATCGGGATCATCATCATCATCACCACCATCATCACCATCAGCACCCTCATCACCATCTCCATATTGCTGTAACAATTGAGTTGAATCTTGCATTAGTTCATAGGGGAAATTTTCCCGGTGTTGATTACTATTTGTAGTTGATGCTATTGAGTGAACCATTGAATTATTGTTTATGTTCATATTGTTATACATCATTATTCCACCTCTGATCATGATCCATATGATGTCTTGTGAGTAGTTTGTTTTGTTCTTGAGGACATGGGAGAAGTCATGTTGTTAGTAGTGGAGTTGTGTTGAGAAAGATTCAATAGTTTGATATTTAAGTTGTGGTGTACTTCTTCTAGGGGTGTCATCTGAACATCGACTACATGAAACTTCACCTATATGGGCCTAGGGGAATGCATTGTCTATTTGGCTACTAATCGTAGGGGTTGCCGGAGTGACAGAAACCTGAACCCCCGTTAGGAAACCACTGCACAAGGGACGTAAGGGTCTTAGAGTTTAAAGCTATGGTTAGGTTTCTACCTCAATTACTTTCTTGTACTTACAAATGTTTGCAAGGGGTATAATCACAAGAATGTATTAGTCCTAGGAAGGTCGGTACATTAGCACAGGTTCACCCACACAACACTTAGCAGGCTAAAGAACATTAATCAACTGTATGAAGCGAAAGCACTTGATAGTCTTCCCATGTGTCCTCGAGAACGTTTGGTCATCTTAAGTAATACAACCGGCTTGTCCTTTGCTGCGTAAAGGATTCGGCCACTTGTTGCATTTATTCCTACTGTCTTTTATTTACTCGTACTTTGTTAACTTGCTTTATCAAAAACCCCTAAAAATCCGTTTGGTAAGTATTTGCAGAGAATTCCTGATCCATACCACTAGCCAGCACCTTCTGCTCCGCGTTGGGTTCGACACTCTTACTTATTGAAAATACTGTGATACACCCCTATACTTGTGGGTCATCAAGACTATTTTCTGGCGCCGTTGCCGGGGAGTGAAGCGCTATTGGAGAGTGGAACTGGTAAAGGAAACTTCTACTATGAGTATTGTTTACTTCTGCTAGTTGCTTTATTTTCGTTATGGATAATTCACTGAGTTTCTTATTTGGTAATGCTACTACCACTGCTAAGGTAGTAGATAAGCCACCACCTGCTGAGAATGACGCTTTTCAAATACCTACAAGAATTATTGATCGTGTTATGGATTACTACTATGTTGGGGATGGAACTGTCCATCCCGGTGATCATTTACTCTTTATACACGAATTATGCGGGTTTTTCGAGTGTGCAGGTATTACTACAGATCAAGTTAAGAAGAAGTTATTCTCATTATCACTGAAAGGAAGAGCTGAGGAATGGTATAAGCTGCTGAAGAATGGTCAAGCTCTAGAATGGGAGGAAATACTACCTCTCTTTTATTCAAAGGTTTATCCTCCTAGTGAGTTCATACGGATCGGAATCAAATATACAACTTTTGGCCTCTTGATGGAGAGAGTACAACTCAAGCTTGCGGGAGATTGAAGTTACTAATGCTCAAATGTCCCATTCATGAGCTCCCCAACAATATTATTATCAACAACTTTTATGCAAGGCTCCCTCTACATGACAAGGATTGATTGGATGCTTCCTGTGCTGGATCATTCACTCACATGGAAGAAGAAGCTATATGGGATCTTCTAGACCGTATTCAAGACAATGCTGAAGCATGGGAGAATGACAAAGGTAGAAAGTCAGGTATAAATTACGATTATGAATGCATTGAATCTTTTATGGGAACTAATGACTTTAAAAATATTAAAAATGCTTATGGTCTTGATTTACAAGTCATTACGAATTGCTTTAGGGCATTTTCTTCTTATATTGAAATTCCAAAAAGGGGATGGAACAAGTACCGTGAACCTTATAAAGATATTGTTGACTGTGTTCCTGTTGGGAGTGCTGAGTATTGCATCATTGATCCCATGTTACCTAAACCTTATATCGAGAAGATTCCCTTCCCAAAAAAGGTAAAGGATCATCTTATGATAACTAATGTAATCACGAAAAGTGAAAAGAGAACTATAAAACTCGATGAACAAATAAACGTTGCACCTATGGTAGCAATTGTGAAAGACCTTGTCACTAAAAGCATAGAAGATGGACACATAGTCTTTTGTGAGGATGCTTCTAATATTGTTTCACATCCTAATAGAACTAAAAAGGCTAGTGTTCCTGTGCTTTCTGTTAGAATTGGTGATCATTGCTATTATGGTTTATGTGATATTGGTGCAAGTTCCAGTGTTATTCCTTATGAGCTTTACAGAGAAATTATGCACGAAATCAGTCCCTGCGAATTGGAAGAGATTGATGTGGTTATTCACCTTGCTAATAGAGAGACCATCTCTCCAACTGGCATTGTACGAGATGTGGAAGTTGTTTGTGGTAAGATTAAGTATCCTGCTGATTTTCTAGTACTTGGTTCAGCCACTAGTAAAACTTATCCTATCATTTTTGGTAGACCTTTCTTGAGTACTTGTGGAGCTATTATAGATTGCAAGAGGGAGAAAATCTTGACTAAGTTTGATGGGGAATCTTATGAGTTTAATTTCTCGAAATTTGCTTAAGAACCTTGTGAAGAGGAAACCCATAATGAGGATTTTAGAGTTGAACAACTTGCTTCTATTTCTCTTGCTCCTAACAATGCTTTGCAGCAATTTATGGAAGATCATGAAAGTGAAATCTTCATGGAAGAAAGGAATGAGATTGACAAGATTCTCCGTGATCAGCCTAAGATGCTTAAGCATAACTTGCCTGTAGAAGACTTGGGTACCACGTTGCCACCTAAAAAGGATCCGGTCTTCGATCTAAAACCACTCCCTAATGATCTTAAATACGCTTATATTGATGATAAAAAGATATATCCTTTTATTATTAGCGCTAAACTTTCAGGAAAGGAAGAAGAAAGGTTATTGGAGGTTTTGAGGAAACACCGAGGAGCTATGGGCTATCCTGTAGATGATTTAAAATGGATTTCACCTACTATATGTCAGCATTCTATCAACATAGAACCAGATGCAAAGCCAGTAGTAGGGCACCAACGACGTTTAAATCCTAGGATGAAGGAAGTGATAAGGAATGAGGTATTGAAACTCCTTGATGCTGGTATTATTTATCCTATTGCTGATAGTGAATGGGTTAGTCCTGTTCATTGTGTTCCTAAAAAGGAGGTATTACCGTTGTTTCTAATGATAATGATGAGCTCATTCCTCACAGAATAGTAGTAGGCTATAGGATGTGCATTGATTTTATAAAAGTCAATAAAGTTACTAAGAAAGATCACTACCCGCTTCCTTTTATTGATCAAATGTTTGAAAGGTTGTCTAAAAAGACCCATTTTTGTTTCCTTGATGGTTATTTTGGTTTCTTTCAAATTGCTGTTAAACAACAAGATCAAGAAAAAACTACTTTTACTTCCCCTTACGGAACTTATGCTTATAGACGTATGCCTTTTGGTTTATGTAATGCTCCTGCTACTTTTCAAAGGTGCATGTCTGCTATCTTTCATGGTTTTTGTGAGGAAATTGTAGAAGTGTTCATGGATGACTTTTTTGTCTATGGAACTTCTTTTGATAATTGCCTGCACAACCTTGATAAAGTTTTGTAGAGATGTGAAGAAACTAATCTTGTTCTTAATTGGGAGAAATGCCACTTCATGGTTAATGAAGGGATTGTCCTTGGGCATAAAGTTTATGAAAGAGGTATAGAAGTTGATAGAGCTAAGGTTGAGGCAATTGAGAAGATGCCATGCCCAAGAGTCATCAAAGGTATTCGTAGTATCCTTGGTCATGCTGGTTTCTATAGAAGGTTTATTAAAGACTTTTCTAGGATATCAAAACCCCTCACTACTATTCTTCAAAAATATGTACCCTTCGTTTTTGATGATGATTGTAAGGGAGCTTTTGAAACTATTAAGAAGGCTTTAACTACAACCCCTATTATTCAACCACCTGATTGGAGTTTACCCTTTGAAATAATGTGTGATGCTAGTGATTTTGCTGTAGGTGTTGTCCTTGGGCAACGAATTGATAAAAAGTTAAACATTATCCATTATGATAGTAAGACTTTAGACGCTGCTCAAAGGAATTATGCTACCACTGAAAAATAATTTCTAGCTGTCGTATTTGCTTGTGATAAGTTTATACCCTATATTGTAGACTCAAAAGTCACCATTCATACTGATCATGCTGCTATTAAATACCTTATGACAAAGAAGGATGCTAAGCCTAGGCTTATTAGATGGGTGCTACTTTTGCAAGAGTTTGATCTACATATAATAGATAGGAAAGGTGCTGAAAACCCTATAGCTGATAATTTATCTCGACTAGAAAACATCTCTTTTGACCCTATGCCTGTTAATGATAGTTTCCCAAATGAGCTGTTAGCCATAGTAGGGGTAAGCTCGCGAGGGAGCCCTTGGTATGCTGATTATGCTAACTTTATTGTCTCCAAGTATTTGCCTCCAACTTTTACAGCTCAGCAAAGGAGGAAGTTCTTCTATGATCTGAGGCATTACTTTTGGGATGACCCACACTTATACAAAGGAGTGGATGGTATTATGCGAAGGTGTGTTCCAGAATATGAACAAAAGGAGATATTGTGTAAATGTCATGATAGTTCTTATGGAGGACATCATGCAGGAGATAGAACTGCACAAAAGGTGCTACAATCAGGTTTCTATTGGCCTACCCTTTTTAAAGATGCAAGAAAGTTTGTTTTATCTTGTGATGAATGTCAACGTGTTGGTAATATTTCTAGACGCAATAAAATGCCTATGAACTACTCTCTAGTTATTGAACCCTTTGATTGCTGGGGATTTGACTTTATGGGTCCTTTCCCTCCCTCGAAAGGTTATACTCATATTCTTGTTGTCGTTGATTATGTTACTAAGTGGGTAGAAGCCATTGCTACGAAGAGTGCTGACAGGGAAACTTCTCTAAAAAATCTTAAGGATGTTATCTTCCCTAGGTTTGGAGTGCCTAAATATCTCATGACTGATGGGGGTTCTCATTTCATTCATGGTGGTTTTAGAAAGACCCTTGCTAAATATGATGTTAATCATAGAATTGCTTCAGCCTATCACCCTCAAACTAGCGGGCAAGTAGAGTTATCAAATAGAGAAATTAAATCCATCTTGCAAAAGACTGTTAATAGATCTAGAAAAAACTGGACTAAAAAGTTGAATGATGCTTTATGGCTTATAGAACTGCCTACAAAAATCCCATGGGGATGTCTCCTTATAAAATGGTTCATGGGAAAGCTTGTCACCTACCTTTAGAATTAGAACACAAAGCTTACTGGGCAGTTAAAGAACTAAATAGAGATTGTAAGCTCGCTGGTGAGAAAAGATTATTTGACTTAAGTTCTTTAGATGAATGGAGGAGTGAAGCCTATGAAAATGCTAGGCTCTTTAAGGAAAAAGTTAAAAGATGGCATGACAAGCGAATACTTAAGACAGAATTTTATGTTGGTGAGAAAGTTCTATTGTATAGGTCTCGTCTCAGATTTTTTGCAGGAAATCTACTGTCAAAATGGGAAGGACCCTTCATTATTGAAGAAGTATACCGTTAAGGAGCAATAAAAATTTCTTCTTTAAAAGATAATACCACGCAGGTAGTGAATGGGCAACGACTCAAACACTATATTACTAGGGATTCTTATAATGAAGATGTTGATGCCTTTCAAGTTATAACTCTAGAAAAATTTATCATGGACCAAATACAGAGACCTGTAGAGTCTTCTTTCAAATAGGTAATAGTTCTGGTAAGAAAAGTTCCGCGAAAATACTATCCAACTATATTTTTGCAGTTTTCAGTCAATAAGGGAAGCTACGAAGCAAAAAAGGGATGGAAACGGAGCCAGGATGGCTCAAACCACCCTGTGGCGCGAGCCCACCCCTGGCCGCGCCACCAGGTGGTGTGGCCACCCCAGACTCCGTCTCCGACCCGTTTTCACCCAGTACCTTCCTTTCGTCACGAAACTTCGTAATATATAATCCCCCGGATCTCCCGAGGTTCGTATATCGTGTTTTCATCGTGTTTTCGTTTCGATCTGTTTCTGACAGGTAGAGTCCCAGATTTGGAGCTACAATGTCTTCCTCTGGATCAGCTAAGGAGGATTCTTTAGAGGATATCATGAACCCATACATGAGAGAGTTGAAGATTCATCCCAAGGAGTTGTTGCTTGAAGATGGGGAACTCCGAATAAAAGAGGTTCGATGCCCTAAAGGTGAAGGAAGTCTGGAGGATAGGATGGAAGCACTGGAGCAAGAAGTCTTTAGGTACAAGAAGATGGCAGAGCGCGAAGTGGATATCATCCATAAGATTTGTTTCGAACTCATCACCGAGCACCAAAAGGAGACTGCAGAACTCAAGGATGAAGTCCTCTCACTCCGCCAAACAACCAACGAACTACAAGCACAGCTCTATGATGTTCAAAATCAAAACTGTGAGTATGAGGTTAGGTTTAAACGCATAAGTGCTGCTGCAAGTTTCAGGATGCTGGAAACCACGATGTCCTTTGTTGATGGGAAGCCCTTACCTTGGAAGTCAGACGAAGATGAGAGGATACCACCACCACCAAAGGAGTAATTCGTCATCAGGTTTGGCATCCCCTTGGTTTGTTCCAAGCTTGGGGGAGTGCCGCGGTATCACATCACTATCTTCTATCTTTTTACCTTTTTAGTAGAGTCATATCATGAATAGAGAAGTTATTATGTAGGATGGTTTGCATTATGGAAGTGTCCCCTCTCTCGTTAGATATGTATCGCTTGGTGTGAGTTGCCGTTATGGAATATTAATGAGAAGTTCTATCATTTACTCTTTTGCATAGCTTATATTAGTTTTCAATTCGTGGTTATATGATTGATCTTGTTGTTAATATTGGTATCACTTTGGGATCATTGAGTTAATTTAGTTGGTTTTGGCAAACCTGGCTCGGTCAGTAGCAACATTATTTTTGAGAGTTGAATGAAAAAGATAAAAGTACCTCTAAAGAAAAATAATTTCATCGTCTTTCTTTCATGATTTGCTCATAAGTTTAGTATTCTCTAGTTAAGATCTTGTGTGCTTCCAAGGAAGATTGCATGTTTGTCTTTATCACTTGTATGTTTGCTTGTTTCCTTCAACTCTTGTACTTGTTACCCAGCCTTGCTAGCCAAAAACCTGTACTGAGAGGGAATTCTTCTCGTGCATCCACTCCTTTAAACCAAAAGCCACGCCATTTGTGTCCACCATACCCACCTAGTAGCATTATTGCTATTCCAAGTAAATTCTTGTTTTATCTACCTCCCAAATTAAACTTATTATGTGAAAATTAGTGATTAAACCTCTCACGAACTTGATGGCACACTTTATTTTTCTTGCATTGAATAACCTGAACCATTCGGTCCTTCTTTGTTGTGTATATGCTTGCGCTTTATGAGTTGAAGTTAGCAGAACCATGTATCATGGGGAACGCTTTCAACACTGCATTGGTACTTTGTACCTAGTTGATATCATGTTCTTTTGCTTATGGATCCTGGCGGTGTGATATAAAAGTGGAACTTGTAAGATCATGGAGTTTATATGTGTGTTAGAGAAACGCCTAGGCCGCTAGCCTAAGCCATGCCTAATCATGGTGGAAACTTGCAGCATAACTATAGTGAGTATTCTATGAAGTATCCTCAATAAAAACCTATGCAAATAGCAAATAAAAAGATCGCTGAGATGCTCACTGTCTGCTTGCCTTGTCATTTTGATTATGGGATAGCTCCTGTATCATGTGCAAGGGGTACCCCATTGGCGGTTCACAATGATACACGTGTATTTACAATGACAAGAGCTTACTCGTGACTGAAGTTGAGTAGCATGAGGTTCGGTACTCATAAGTAAGGGGCATGAGATTTCAACTTATAACTTGTCAAGCATATCCTCTTAGTTGTGTCACTTTAACCTTAATCACCTAAAGATGCCTATGATAGGGGCAATGAGAGCTGAAAGCTAGTAAGTATCATAATTTTTGGGAGCTCTTGATGAGACTTGCAATCCCTGCTTCCCTCTGCGAAGGGCCTTTCTTTTACTTTTTAGTTGAGTCAGTAAACCTATTCCTCTCTGTCCCAGCAAGTATTTTGAGTTGTTGTGTTTCATTCATTCATATGATGATTTATTCAATTATGTATTAGTCCTAGGAAGGTCGGTACATTAGCACAGGTTAACCCACACAACACTTAGCAAGCTAAAGAAGATTAATCAACTATATGAAGCGAAAGCACTTGATAGTCTTCCCATATGTCCTCAAGAACGTTTGGTCATCTTAAGTAATACAACCGGCTTGTCCTTTGCTGCATAAAGGATTGGGCCACTTGCTGCGTTTATTCTTATTGTCTTTTATTTACTCGTACTTTGTTTACTTGCTTTATCAAAAACCCCTAAAAATCCATTTGCTAAGTATTTGCAGAGAATTCCTGATCCATACCACTAGCCAGTACCTTCTGCTCCTTGTTGGGTTCGACACTCTTACTTATCGAAAATATTGCGATACACCCCCTATACTTGTGGGTCATCACCTCCCCCTCCTCAAGTCACCATCTTTGCTGGTGATCTCCTGGGTTTTCTGTGGTGGAAAGTGACTCGATCTCGTGGTATGCTTGCAAGATTTGGTGCTGTTCTTGGATATGCTAGTGACAGAATGTGGTTGGCTCTCTACAAAGTGAATAGCAAATCTTGCTTTGCTCTATACTGTTGTGATTTAAACTGTCCCTTTTTCTCTTCTACTGACACCTTAATGCATGCATTTCGGTGTGTGAGCTGCTTCACTATTTGCTTTGGATATGGATGAGATCAAGTAAATATAGTTTAAACTCCCCCATCCTTTTACTATTACCTATCCTGGTGAAACTTGCCCCTTCAGTCTATGATGTTGTTCTGAGGCCTCTATTGCTTAAAATAATAGATTCTGCACTTGATGGTTTTTGTCCCTTCTTTAATTTAACTTGCTCAATGAGGATTCGAAGACAGTGCACCACACTGTTTGAAACTGAGAGCAATCTAACACTAACCCTCTCTTTATTGATTTCTTCTTCTGTCTTATTTGCAGGTACAAATCCAAGTGATCAGGAGAAATAGTTTAGGATTAGTTTAGGGATTTATTTTATTTTTATTGTAATATATATTTCTACTATTTGCAAAGATCAATGTAATATATATTCATTATTAAATAAAGCTTTTTATTTCTTTAAGAGTATCTCTGTAATGTCTTAATTCAAATAGATTTGTTTTTATTTAATACTTTGTGAAATAAAGGAAAGAATCAAGAAGTACTATTTGAGTTGTACTATTATATGGTTATCAATTTCCTTTATTGTTTTATAAATGTGATAAATTCAAACAATAATAATGCTAATCCTTTTGGGAAATTAAATAAATACTAATTACCTCTAATTTTCTAACTATATTCAAATGTTTCAAATTTTTAAATATGGAACCAACTTATTCGCCCAAGAATATTATAATCCCTCAGAATTAAAAGTTAAAGATAGATGTGTAACTAGGTAATTATAGTTGATGTCTCAACCTAGAGTGGAATATTGATCTAGCCTCATAGTTTGATATTGATTAAGATTTCTCCAGAATTTCTATCCCCAACACTTCACTAAGTTTGGTTCTAGTTAAAGAATTCCTTTCCTAAATATTCTTTATTTAAACCTCTCTTCTGCTTCACTAAGATCTCTTCTGTCTAACTTATCTAGTCATGTGGCTCCATCATAGCCATCAACATATGATGACATGACCATACCATTTCAATAATACACAATCTCCATTCTTACTCCAATATATAACTTCTATGACTTAGCTATCTCTACTGAATCTATCAATGTAGATCTTTCTAACTCCATCCATAAACGCCTTTATATTCTCCTTGCATTTACTTCCAGGGCTTGTAATATTACAATCTCCTCTATA
Source organism: Avena eriantha (assembly GCA_910589775.1). Classification (NCBI taxonomy): domain Eukaryota; kingdom Viridiplantae; phylum Streptophyta; class Magnoliopsida; order Poales; family Poaceae; genus Avena; species Avena eriantha. The sequence continues at coordinate 504,948,131 of OU342742.1, forward strand.
TCAAATGTGATATTGATCCTCTAGAAGAGATATGGTACTACTCCAATAATACAAGTTTATTCTTGTATTAGCTTGGATAAACTACTATGCCTTCAATTACTCCATACAACTCATATTATATACTTCATCATACTATAGCTTGACTTCTCATGATTAGGCTAGATGATTTAGCTTACTAAGGTTTTGCCTAATTGGGTATTCTCACAACTCTTCTCTACCAGTTGGTCATCTATTCTCCACTGACTTGGGAATAATTACCCCAACCTTTCATCAAGCAAAGCTTAGGCTTCTAATTCTCTGATCAAGATCTATACTATCAAGTAGTAAACTTGTACTAGTCTCTTTATAAAACTTACCTTGTTAAGGAAACTTACCTTAGGTTTATACCTACTTAGCTTAGCAAGATTATCATTGTATTCTATACTACTACTAACTTTCTCATAGATTCATAATTACTATCTAAACTCTTCAATTTAGGCGATTCTTCTAGTTAACTCAGGAGTGAGTTAACCCTTTCCACAACCAATGGTTTGATCACCACTAAGGATCTCATTCCATGGATGATAACACACTCTACCATATCTAGTTCCTTCTTCTTATTAATATACTTAAGGTCTTTGGAAGGTCAACATAATAGGTTAAAGCTAAGAGTTGATAACTGCTAGGTCAAGAATTGATCCCACACATTGCTGATCAATAGACACTAGGACTTGGTTAAATAGGATTGTCATCTATTAGCATGACACTAATGGTATGTAACGGATGGTCTTGGCTTGACTTCCCTTTTTACTCTATTTGTGGTAAGGGTTCATATTTAAGAACTACTATGATTCCCATGGTGTGAATAACTATGGAAGCAAGTGTATCAAGATTTAGTTATAGAGTTTCTTACTTGAGTTATATTGTTAACTTGGTATTTAGGGTTTCTGGTAGATAATACCTTGATATGATCTTTGGAATATTAAGTATTCATCCTTGAGTTGTTTTATGGAATACCATGTAATGATCTCTAGAAGATCTGGTACTCCTTATTGAGTAGTATGTTGTGTCTTGGTTTTATTACATTTGATCTACCCTTTAGATCAAATTATATTACCCAAAGGTAAGGTTTTAGAAAAGGTCTTATTGAACCTTATCGCAGTCAACTTGATGATCTAGTTCAGTTTGACCAAGTTAAGAGAAACATTAATCACTTTGACAAGTTTTATTTAAAAGCGCGAAAAATATCCAGATTTTCTATGCATGAATGCAATGCACACACCTTATCTCAGCTTATTTCTAAGCTCTAATGCTGGGGTATTACAGACTCCCCCCCTTAAAATAAACTTCGTCCCCAAAGTTCGTACTCTCTTACGTTTCATAATAAGGTGTTGACTTGTATTAACCACGTCATTTTTTTGCTCCATTGTGATCATAATTGGGAATAATTGTGGTATCCCATTTGCAAATCTGTTTCCTTGAATTCTCTTCATACTTGATAATATCCACTACTGCTTCTAATTTATCCTATGGTTTCTTTTATTATAACTCTTGGATTATGTCCTTACACTCCTACTTAGAATTGGTTATGGACATGTTTTGTCCATTCCAGTCTGGTTTTCCTATTACACTATACCTGTCTATTTTGGAATACTCTCTTTACTCTTAAGAACAACTTACGAGTTGTTTATCCTCATTACTAGTCCACTGGGTTTAATCTGTTAGATTTACTTCGATCATTCATCCGGACATACTGTTGGAAATACTTTATAATGATGACTTCTTATAACCTTATGGAAATAAGGATTAAGTTTATCATCGTTTAGTACTTCTTCTCCAACCTTTAATGAGAAAATTAGACAACAACACTTCAGTTTTTATTGTTTACTCTCCCCCTTGGGGTTTCCTAATGGTCTCTAAACTTAATGTATAATATCCATTAACTCAATAGTAAGGATACTGATCTTTGTCTAGCTTATACTTTACCTATATAAGGTCTCACTAAAGAATTTGCGGTACACCCACACAATTGTGGATCTCCGAATTGAATCTTCCAATGTTACTGGTCTTACTCTTAACTTTGTTTCTCACGCATAACCCCGATTTCACGAAGCATCTCGAAATATGATCTTTAATTTCATACTTCCTTAGATCTAACTTAACTCAGGCCAAGTTTTATGATCTTTAGATTATACAAAGATGAGCTAATTATCTAAACCGCTAGGATACCAGTTACAAAAACCAACTATGGATACCAGCTGCAGATCCTCCTCGGTGGATGGATTACCTTATGGACTTTATACTTCTTATTGGCATTCCCTCTGAGCTATCAGAGATTTAATACCACTTTTGTTCCAAAACATCCTCTTTGCCCCCTTTCATCTTACTTCCATGAACTTGGTACAACTATTTTACTAGCTTCTGAGCAACATCACCTATCTCGAGTCAACTTCAGTTCATTTCTTCCTGTTGCTCCACACCTAGTCTACACTAATATTCCCTCCTTTTTGCTAACTAATAATAAGTTGGAATTGATGCATCCTTAGAAATAATGTTAATACTCCTTGGATTTAACTTCCTTCTTCGTGCAAGTCTTTTTCTGGATCTTTGGAACTCGTCACTCCCTTTCATGAATTTCCTTTACTATCTAGGTCTATAACATCAAGTAATATCTTGATGATGCAATATGCATTTGCACACCAAGTTAAACTTTATGTACATATCTAGTCAATCAAGAAGAACCAATAAACCCAAGTAATACTCAAACATATACAATGTATTACACATATGTCTTCAAAATATTACAACTCCCAACCACGGCAAAACACTCCTTTTGTACACTATCTCCTTATATTACAAAAGCTCTCTTGCCCATGTGAGCATGTTATCACTTATTTCAGCAAGCCTCTCAAGCACTACAATACACATTACCCAATATAAAAATTATTCAAGCACTCTACTTTATGGATTACTTCTATTCTTACTGTTCTCTCTCACTTCAGGCTTCTGGGATTTTCCTCCACGATGGTGCGAAGTTCGACGACTGCCTTCTGGTGCATCAGAACATCCAGTAGGTGCGTAACCTTGAGTAGAAGTACCAAGATTGAGATTAGCCATTGAGAAATGACTAACATACTCATGATCTTGTTCAGGATTCTTCTTTCCTCTTTCGAGCGCATCTTCAAAGTAAGAGGTATTCTTTGCCTTTTCCACGGTCCAGTCATACATATTGGTATAATAACTACCAGGACACTCTTCCAGCTCAATGGGATTATTATTACCCCCATATGGTCCATAAGATTCTATAGGATTATAACTGGTTTCTACTCCCTTACCCGATCCACAGGGTATAGGTTTTCCCATGAGTTCATTGTAAGACTGGTCTTCCCATCCGGTATTACCTCTAATGGCATCATTGGAATTGGGTGCATTCCAAATTCTCTGCTCCTCCACATATTTGGTCCATGGGTCTACTGGTTGCTGAGTCAACTGGATAATAGGCATAGACTTCAGAGTGTGGATCATTAAACTATGTTTCTTCAAACACCTCCCCTGAACAAACTGGTTTTGGGTGCTTTGCTTCTTTAGCTAACTTCTTTCTACGTGCCATTGCCTTTGAAGGATCAGTAAAATCCTCAATGACAGTGTCCAACTCTTGAACTAGCACTTGATGAGTGTTATGGAACGTGTTCAGTAAAGACTTGTAACGATCCATATACTCTACTGCTAGAGTAGGTTTAGTCCTTACCAGAGCAGAATGATCTAACTCCGGATCAGTACTAGGAGTTTCGTGAGGTATAGCAGTATAGGTAGTACCTACTAGTGCCTTGGAACTCTGTTCTGTTATCCTAGTTATGGCTGCTACTACTGCAATCTGATTGGCTGTTGCCATACATCTTGCTTTTCCTAATGGCATTTCTCCTCCCAACTTCTTGGGTAACAAAATCAGGATACGATACTTGGCCAGTATCCACCCATCATAGAAACTGTAAACCTTGACCAAAAGTTGAGACTTACAATCTAGACTCCATAGAAGTTGTCTTAGAGTGATTGTCTAGTCATCTTCATAATCATCTAAGGTCTTGTTCAATACTTGAACCTTCTGAGGTGGATACCTAGGTGCCATTCTTGTACTGTAGATAAGAAATTATCATCAGTCATATTGAATTAAAACTCATGATACTTATTAAAATTGTATCATATTAAAGAACCATCACACCAGTAACATAACGAGATTATTATCAATTGAATATTCGTCATATTTCTGAAGGACTCTTTATTTTCACTAACATCCTTCCTACAGGTTCTACTCGTTTACTAGGTTTACCAACCTAAGGTCAAAGCACATGCTTTGATACCAGCTGCCGTGACCCAGTATACCACTGCATGATGTAGTACACTATAGTCGTTGACATAACACCAATGAAACACCATTCACTAGTATTACATCCCTAAGAGTGGTACAACAGAAACACAGCAGGTCCAAGACATGACTATAGATTACAACTCGACTCTTTATATAAGATCTAGAGAACACTTTAGGTTAAAGAGAAAGAAAGAAACTTCTTACAAAGAAGAAACATAAATAAAACTCAGAGCTATCTATCTAATAAGATTAGTATCTAAACTATCTGGCTTGCGATTGCTGCTATGCAATTCTCTATAGAATTAGGATGTATGACTAGAGAATATATTCTTATCTACTCCAAAACTATGTCTCCACTTCAGTTGTTGTATAGGTTGACTTCATCGACTTTCTTAGAAAACTTTAGCTGTCGATGATGGTTTCTTGAGCACAAGTTCGTGTTGGCATCGTCTTCAACATCTTAGAATCTAGCAAGGGTTAAGAAGGTACAGTTGAGTACAAGTGTACTCAGCAAGTTCACTAAAAAGAAGTGTATGATGCACTATCTCTATAGCCACAGACCAAAGGTCGTAGGCAATGCAGGTATTCGTAACCATTTCTTCAAAGGTTGATTTTATTCTGAAAACTATGTCCGATAGTCTTCACAGGTTGACCAGAACTTTCATGGAGTTCCTTTCCTGCCGCGTTCGTAGCTCCTTCCCAGAACAGGGAGTAACATGTCACAATTCTTAAAATCTGCAGAGGTGTGTTACTTTATCCACAAGAGACCAAATCCTTGTTTCAAAACCGGGCGATCTTTCCCGTCCATAATTCTCTTATGTAGGGCCCAGTATATGATCCAAGCCAATCACTGCCCCCTTCGCGACCCCGCATGTACCCTTGGTGTATGCCATGCCCACATCTTGAATTATGGCAATGGTTGGTACAAAGCGTCAGATGCCAGAACTATCGTGGGACGTTGAGGGTTCCCACCCATATGCTGCATATCCTCTATGAATTACCAATTCATGCACGCTACGAGGATAACAGCCACGACCTGGGCATCCGGATGCATGCGGGAGGAAGAAGATACAGCTGACTTCTCCGTCCCATTCCAAATCTCATGGTTAACATGTAATATCTGACGCTAGAATCACTGGCGAAATTGGTTGTTAAGTCCTAGATATTATGTTCCTTTACCACTGTAACTGTATCATTAGATTATTACCATCTTGTAAATAATCCATAATTATATTATTATAAAAATAGGGTTTTATGACCTTTTGAAATGCAGGTGATGATAACATTTGATTTACAAGAATTTGATAGAAAATAATCAAAGGACATGAGCAAGTGTGAACTTGCCTTGTGACTGCAAGGTAGTGAAGTCGGATACTTCCACTTGACCTTGAGCTCCGGTTACTACAGAAAACCATTATTGCCCGGTAAGGACAATATTTAAAGGAGCAATATGCAATGCATAGTAATGTCATGCCATGATTTGTTTTCTTTCTTATTTGCGTGTTTTACCCACCTTGTAAAGGTTTTAAGTTTCTTTCAAATAATAAAAGAAAAGCATTACTCAAGAATCATTAGATTCATATTATTTTGATATTAAGCATTTTTATAATAACTAGTATTATTTTAAGAGTTTAAAAATGAATTTATTTAACCTTTAACTCTTTTAAATATTTAACTAAAATTCCTTTAAAGGAATAAAAATTTATTTTTATCACACTTGATTTACTTTAAAAAAATACAAACTAGTATTTTTCTATAGTAGTACTTCCTTTTAGAATCTTAGAAATGAATTTAATTCAATTTTAAGTGTTTTGTATATTTTTATAAAATTCCAGAAGGAATTTATATGATTTTAATAATAGATCTATATTTAATTGCTTAAAATTATTATCTAGTATTTTTATTGGATAGAGAATATTTTTGTGATTTCATAAATATAATATTTGGATTTTTTTAGAGCCAAATTTATCTCAGGGATATATTTGTAATTAGGTCTTTTAAATAAGTCCCTCTTTTAACACACGGGCCTGGCCCAGCCCGATCTGAACCGCTGGGGTTGGACAAATGTCCCTAGGTAGAACGGGCTGCCTACACCCGACCCAGTGCCACCCACTCGCTCTGTCCTCTCTCTTCTCTCTCATGTGATACCCTCTTTGCCGCTCGATGCCGCCGCCACCACCGCGGGTGATTCCGGCTGCCCTAGGCCGCCGTGTCTGTTTGCCGTGGTGCAAGAAGACATGGATAATGCCGCTACTCCATGCTGTCCCGCTCGATCTGGTACTGGTGCTCTCCGCTAGACGTGCTGACCCCCACTTCGTGGCTAGGTTTTGGGGTCCGTTGTGCTCTGGCGCTCCCTTGACGATGTTGTGGTGCTGGTGGTGTCGCCCTTCCATTGCTGCCACTGCCGTTTGCAGGCGCGGGTTGCAGTGCCCCCTTGGGTGGTCCCTGTGCCGCCACCGGTCTGCCGCTGTCCTCCTCTCTGCTTCCTCTTCGATAACCCTACGAGGACCTTGAGTAAGTGCCCTATTCTCCTCTCTATGCTCTACCTTGCCTCTATTCCAAGCTATGTGGTCACTTATGATGGATTTCCCCATTTAGGGTTCATCCCTAAATTATTAGGGTTCATTCCCCTTACTATGGTGATTTAGCATAACTCTAGGGTTAATCTTGCCTGCGTTATTCCTTTGATGTTGATTTACTATTAGTGTAGTGTCAATCTCTGTTAAGCATGTTTGTTACTCTATTCTCTATCAGAGAACACTCTGCTGATCATGCTTTTGTTACCCTGCTAGGCATAGAGGTGCTACCCTTCTAGGAATGTGCCCTATACTAGGAGCTGTGATGTGTAACTATCTAGTTAAAACTAGATTATAGCGTCAGTGATGTTGGTATGAGATCCTACCTATGCAAGAACGCATGCTTTATCTGGCTGTTTAATATGTCCACTTATCATGTGTTGCAAGATGAATGTGTAAGATGGAAATTATTAGATATAAAATGTTGGGATATACCCTGGTAGCCGTGTCTTGATGTTGCCTTCTACTTTTGGCTTGTGGTAACCCTAGATTTGTTTTGGCTTCCTCTTGGCCTTGTCTTGCTCCTCCTGGTGCTGTTGCTCCTGTGTGGCCTTGCTGTCCACCTAGTACCTCCCCCTCCTCAAGTCACCATCTTTGCTGGTGATCTCCTGGGTTTTCTATGGTGGAAAGTGACTCGATCTCGTGGTATGGTTGCAAGATTTGGTGCTGTTCTTGGATGTGCTAGTGACAGACTATGGTTTGCTCTCTACGAAGTGAATAGCAAAGCTTGCTTTGCTCTATACTGCTGTGATTTAAACTGTCCCTTTTCTCTCTGCTACCGACACCTTAATGCATGCATTTAGGTGTGTGAGCTACTTCACTATTTGCTTTGGCTATGGATGAGATCAAGTAAATATAGTTTAAACTCCCCCATTCTTTTACTATTACCTATCCTGGTGAAACTTGCCCCTTCGGCCTGTGATGTTGTTTTGAGGCCTTTATTGCTTAAAAGAACAGATTCTACACTTGATGATTTTTGTCCTTCTTTAATTTAACTTTCTCAATGAGGATTGGAAAACAGTGCAGCACACTGTTTGAAACTGAGAGCAATCTAACACTAATCCTCGGTTTGTTGATTTCTTCTTCTCTCTTATTTTCAGGTACAAAACCAAGTGATCAGGAGAAATAGTTTAGGATTAGTATATGGATTTCTTTTATTTTTTATTATAATATATATTTCTACTCTTTATAAAGATCAATGTAATATATATTCATTATTAAATAAAGCTTTTTATTTCTTTAAGAGTATCTCTGTAATGTCTTACTTCAAATAGATTTGTTTTTAGTTAATACTTTGTGAAATAAAGGAAAGAATTAAGAAGTACTATTTGAGTTGTACTATTATATTGTTATCAATTTCCTTTATTGTTTTATAAATGTGATAAATTCAAACAATAATAATGCTAATCCTTTTTGGAAATTAAATAAATACTAATTACCTCTAATTTTCTAATTTTATTCAAATGTTTCAAATTTTTAAATATGGAACCAACTTATTCACCTAAGAATATTATAATCCCTAAGAATTAAAAGTTAAAGATTGATGTATAACTAGGTAATTATAGTTGATGTCTCAACCTAGAGTGGAATACTGATATATCCTCATACTGTGATATTGATTAATGATTTCTCCAGAATTTCTATCCCCAACACTTCACTAAGTTTGGGTTCTAGTTAAGGAATTCCTTTCCTAAATATACTTTATTTAAACCTCTATTCTGCTTCACTAAGATCTATTCTGTCTAACTGATCTAGTCATCTGGCTCCATCATAGCCATCAACATATGATGACATGATCATACCATTTCAATAATACACATTCTCCATTCTTACTCCAATATATAACTTATATGACTTAGCTATCTCTACTGAATCTATCAATGTAGATCTTTCTAACTCCATCCATAAACTCCTTTATATTCACCTTGCATTTACTTCCAGGGCTTGTAATATTACAATCTCCTCTATATCAAATGTGATATTGATCCTCTAGAAGAGATATGGTACTACTCCGTACTACTCCCATAATACAAGTTTGTTCTTGTATTAGCTTGGATAAACTACTATGCCTTCAATTACTCCATACAACTCATATTATATACTTCATCATACTATAGCTTGACTTCTCATGATTAGGCTAGATGATTTAGCTTACTAAGGTTTTTCCTAATTTGGTATTCTCACAACTCTTCTCTACTAGCTGGTCATCTATTCTCAATTGACTTGGGAATAATTACCCCAACCTTTCATCAAGAAAAGCTTAGGCTTCTAATTCTCTGATCAAGATCTATACTAACAAGTAGTAACCTTGTACTAGTCTCTTTATAAAACTTACCTTAGTAAGGAAACTTACCTTAGGTTTATACCTACTTGGCTTAGCAAGATTATCACTGTATTTTATACTACTACTAACTTTCTCATAGCTTCATAATTACTATCTAAACTCTTAAATTTATGTGCTTCTTCTAGTTAACTCAGGAGTGAGTTAACCCTTTCCACAACCAATGGTTTGATCACCACTAAGGATCTCATTCCATTGATGATAACACACTCTACCATATCTAGTTCCTTCTTCTTATTAATATACTTAAGGTCTTTGGAAGGTCAACATAATAGGTTAAAGCTAAGAGTTGATAACTCCTAGGTTAGAATTGATCACACACATTTCTCATCAATAGACACTAGGACTTGGTTTAATAGGATTGTCATCTATTAACATGACACTAATGGTATGTAATGGATGGTCTTGGCTTTACTTCCCTTTTTAATCTATTTGTGGTAAGGTTCATATTTAAGAACTACTATGATTCCCATGGTGTGAATAACTATGGCAAGCAAGTGTATCAAGATTTAGTTATAGAGGTTCTTACTTGAGTTATATTCTTAACTTGGTATTCAGGGTTTGTGGTAGATAATACCTTGATATCATCTATGGAATATTAAGTATTCATCCTTGAGTTGTTGTATGGAATACCATGTAATGATCTCTACAAGATCTGGTACTCCTTATTGAGTAGTGTGTTGTGACTTGGTTTTATTACATTTGATCTACCCTTTAGATCAAATTATAATACCCAAAGGTAAGGATTTAGCAAAGTCATATTGAAACTTATCGTAGTCAACTTGATGATCTACTTCAGTTCCACCAAGTTAAGAGAAACTTTAATCACTTTGACAAGTTTAATTTAAAAGCGCGAAAAATATCCAGATTTTCTATGCATGAATGCGATGCACACACCTTATCTCAGCTTATTTCTAAGCTCTAATGTTGGGGTGTTACACTACAAATCTTGGATTCAGTGGTCGATAAAGTAGTGGGTTAACCGGAAAGTTCCAGAGGTCTCCATGCAAATGTACACGACAGGGAATCCTCTGATCCTAGTAAGTTTTTCTGCTTTAAGCTATGATGTTTTGTCTGTCTTTATAATTTATCGTATCGCAATGGTGAGATATTTCTGTCTTTCAGCTTGCTGACTGATGGCCTGCTAGAGCATAGGTTTGTGAGAGCATATTTCCGTGGAAGTATTAATTCCAGTTTTTATATCGATCCTAATGAGGAGCATATGAAAGTGTCTATCTGAGGCGTTTCTGTCACACTCAAGGTGTCATGTTGTCTTGAGTTAATTGACTGCAAGTGTTGAGGATGGAAACAAGTGAGTGAAAATGCAGTAGATTTAAGTACTATACAGAACTGGAAGTAAATAACATAAAAGTAAAAGTAAAGAATTTGTTTGGGATTCCTGCATATGAGAAGTTAGGCATGGAGAGAAATGGTTCATGGTAAAAGTGAATGTGCCAAATGGATAAAAATGGGATATGTGATTATGATACTTCTTATTCATATGTGAGTAGGTAAGCAACCCATATATTAGTCAGGAGTTCTCTTGGTAGATTCTTCCCAACCACAATAATCTGTTTGTCTATTATCACAGTAATTGTCAGCACATCAATTAAGGTATTTTGACCAGATCAAGGCTTTAGACTTGATGGTTCCCTGTTATCCTCGAGTTGTACTAGATCCTCTTTGATATCGTCTGTGTCACTCGGGGGTCACCGATTCACTAGTAAACACTTCATACCTATGAGATCCCGAGATCATGTTATTTGGGACCTTAAATTGGATAAAAAGCATTAGGCAAACATAGATACTCATTCTCACAATATAATAATCACGACAACAATCACAAATAGATGGAAATATAAAAGGCACAACACATCCTACTAATCCCCTACATCTCCCACGCCTATTGGGATTTACTTAGACATGAGAGGGAGACAGATTAGAGGCATAATCATATTGTAGATAGAAATCATCTCCACTTTTACCATAGCAAGTGATGGGGTTCGTTGCATAGAAAACAAAAAAAATTCTACGGTTGTAACAACCAAGTTCATATGTAGGAGATACATGTAACGGTTTTAGATGGACTCGCCCTCGAAGACCGTAACGCAGGATAACATTCCCGCAAACAAACATGGATGGTGTAGAATGTACTCGACTATCCTAAAGGACACGCAGACGATCATCACCACAAGAGGCAGCGCCTCTGTAATCGGTCACATGTACGGTTTGCCTATGACTCCCGATCCCTCACTCTAGCCAGGAAGCGGAAGTAGAGGATCCCTGGGAACTCCAACAGCACTGCGCCATGGTAGAGATGGTGGAGGGGAAGATATCGATCATGCCTTCTCCTAAGCACCTTTTTCTTGCGGCAATGGAAAAGGCTAGAAATAGGGAGAAGATGCCAACCAAAGAGCATATGAGAGAATGGGAAGTGAGTGTGTGTGAGAGGGGAAGGTCTCCACCTCCTTTTATAGGGCGAGGGTGCAGCCCCCACCCATGGCCGGTGGACAAAGAGGGTGCCCCCTCTTCTCCCTCATTCATGTGGGTGGACTCTCCACTCACATTATTTCAATTTCCAATTTCTCCCATTTATTCTCCACTAAAAAACCAAAGGGTCTTTCCATTAAAGCACTTTAATTCTCCTATGTTCCCTATCCGCCCAATTGTGTTGACTAACCTTGAGGGTGTCTCCCTACGGGTTTGAGAACTATGTAGACATGATCGAGACTTTCTCTAATCAATAACCATTAGCGGGATCTGGAGATCCATAATGACTCCCATTAGTTCCACAAAAATCGAATGATCGTCTGAACCATTTTTGCTGTAATCAAATTCGTTTTGTCTTGCGATATATTACTTCTCCGAGATTCGATCACTCGGTATCATCTATACCTTGGTTAATCTCGTTCCCGACAAAAACTCTTTTTCTCGTTCATGTGATATAACATTATAGTGATCAAATCACTTGCTTGCAAGCTATGTCAATGTGATATCACCGAGAGGGCCCTGAGTATATCTCTCCGTCATCTGGATGGACTAATCCCATTCTTGATCCACGAGCCTCAACTAACACTTTCCAAGCACCCGATGACACCTTTATAGTCACCCAATTGCGAAGTGACATTTGATGTAATCAAAGTACCTTTCCGGTGAAAGTGATTGACGTGATATCATGGTATAAGGACATTGAGTTACTACGAATGTCATAACAATATAAACTTGAGGACATGATATTATTATTACATCTACTTCAGGAGACTTTTCATCATATCATTCTCCAATGATATGACCCTGTTATTAACAACATCTAATGTTCATGATCAGGAAACTTGTGATCATCAGCTAATCAACAAGCTAGTATTAAGAGAGGCTTTACTAAGAACCTTTTATGTTTATAGAACACACATGTATTAATGTTTCCTATTAACACAATTATATCATGAAAAATAAACATTTATTATAAACCTAGACTAGCATAATAACCACTTTATTATTGCCTCTCGGGCATATTCCTTTCAGTCTCCCACTTGCACTAGAGTCAATAATCTAGTTTACATATTCATGAATCTAACACCCATAGAATTCTGGTGCTGATCATATTTTGCTCTTGGGAGAGATTTAGTCAACGGGTGTACCACATTCAGATTCGTGTCTACCTTGCAAATATCTACATCGCCATCCTGAACATGTTCCTGGATGCAGTTAAATTGGTTCTTTATATGCTTGGAATTCTTGTGAGACCTTGGTTCCCTAGCATTGGCTATGGCACCATTGTTGTCACAATGATTACCATTGGATCCAAAGCACTTGGAATCACACCTAGCTTAGAAATGAACTCCTTCATCCAAACTGCTTCCGCCACTACTTCTAAAGTAGAGATATATTCCGCCTCCATTGTAGATCTCGCTATTACTGGTTGCTTGGAGCTCCTCCAACTCAATGCTGCACCATTTATTAAAAACACATATCCGGATTGTGACTTAGAGTCATTCGGATCAGTGTTGAAGCTAGTATCAACGTAACACCTTGCAACGAGCTCTTCTTCACTGCCATATACGAGAAACATGTCTTTAGTTCTTATTAAGTATTTAAAGACATCATTTACTGCCTTACAGTGTTCCAAACCTGGATCATATTGGTACCTGCTAGTCAAACTAACATCATGTGCCACATCTGGTCTTGTACATAGCATAACATACATAAGAGAACCTATGGCTAAGGCATATGGGACACGGTCTATCAATTCTCTATTTGTTGTTATAGTCGGTCTTTGAGTCCTACTCGAAATAGTGCCTTGCCACATAGGTAAGAACCCTTTCTTACTTTCTTCCATTCTAAACTTCTCCAAAATCTTGTGAAGGTATGTACTTTGTGACAATCCTATTAAGCGTTTTGATCTATATCTATAGATGTTGATCCCTAATATGTATGCATCTTCACCAAGATCTTTCATCGAAAACTTACTATTTAAGTAATCCTTTACGCTTTTCAAGAGTTCTATATCATTTCCAATCAAAAATATGTCATCCACATATAATATTAGAAATACTATAGATCTGCCACTCACTTTCATGTAAATACAAGCTTCTCCGATAGTTTGGACAAATCCAAAACCTTTGATTACTCCATCAAATCAGAGATTCCAACTTTGGGATGCTTGCTTCAGTGGATAAATGGATCGCTGAAGTTTGCATACCTTGTTAGCATCCTTAGGATCGACAAAACCATTAGGTTGCATCATATACAACTCTTCCTCAATGTTTACATTAAGTAACACTATCTTGACATCCATCTGCCAGATTTCGTAATCAAAAAATGCAGCAATTGCTAACATAATCCCAACATAATTTAGCATCACTGCCGGTGAAAAGTCTCATCGTAGTCAATTCCTTGAATTTTTCGGAAACCCTTCGTGACAAGTCGTGCTTTATAGATGGTCACATTACCGTTAGCGTCCATTTCCCTTTTGAAAATCCAACAGCCTTTTGGTCGTGAGGTGTGTCCACCAAAGTCCAAACTTGGTTTTCATACCTGGATTCCATCTCGGATTGCATGGCTTCAAGCCATTTGTTGGAATCTGGGCTCATCATCGCTTCATCATAAATCGCAGGGTCATCGCTTCCATCTACCATCAAATTTAGGACTGGATTACTATATATTTCAGGAGCTGCATGTATCCTGCCCGATCTCCGAGGTTCGGTAGCACTCTCTATCGAAGTTTCATGAGGAGGGGAAGGTACCTCATCATCATTTCCTTCTTCCATTGGCGGAGTCAACACTGGAACAAATTTCGGCACTGTGCTACTCACCACTTCAGGAAGAGATGGTTCGGTAACCTCGTCGAGTTCTACCTTCATACTACTCACACCTTTCAAGAGAAACTCCTTTTCTAGAAAGGATCTATTCTTGGCAACAAAAACCTTGCCTTCGGATCTGTGATACAAGGTGTACCCAATTGTTTCTTTTGGGTATCCTATGAAGACACATTTTTCCGCTTTGGGTTCGAGCTTATCAGGATGAAGTTTCTTCACATAAGCATCATAGCCCCAAACTTTTAGAAATTACAGCTTAGGTTTGTTTCCAAACCATAATTCATACGGTGTCGTTTCAATAGATGTTGATGGTGCCCTATTTAAAGTGAATGCAACAGTCTCTAATGCATGACCCCAAAATGACAGTGGCAAATCAGTAAGGGACATCATAGATTCTACCATATCTAATAAAGTTCGATTACGATGTTCGGATATACACATTGTCTCATGTGCGTGCCAAACTTATAACTAAGATACTCTCCTCCATGATCGGATCATAGAAACTTGATCTTTCTGTTATAATGATTTTCTACTTGATAGCTGTGAGATTCTGCACATGCTTGATGGATTTTATTGCCGTTTTGCTAGAAAAAGGGCGCGCTTTCAGGAGCTCGCGTGCGGTCTAGCGTGCTACCGGCACGTGGAGCTCGTTCGTGCGCCCTACGTCTCTACTATCCATCCTTGCACGACGCGTGGCGAGCCAGGAGTGATGGTTTTCTTTTTCCTAGTTCCCGTAGAGAGTCACATGAAGAGGCCACGGTTATCCTTTTTCCTTTTCTCCTCTAGATTCGAATTTATAAAATAAATATCTTTGAGATTGAGTGTTAAAATCACAATCCGTTTTCACCGCTGCACTCGTCGCGTCAAGATCTACAAAACTAAATCCTATGTTGATAGATTTTGATAAACTTTTTTTTCGCACTGCCTTGTTGTACTGTGTTGCACCGCTTTCGGTCGCAGTGCACTATGCGGTGTCTTGGCAGTGCACCGCCCGTGCACTGCCTTATTGTACTGCATTGCACTACCTTTAGTCGCAGGGTACTGTGCGGTGTTCTGGCAGTGCACCACCCGCTCACTGCCTTGTTGTACCGCGTTGCACTACCTTCGGTCGTAGTGCACTGCACGGTGTCTTGGTTGTGCACCACCCGTGGACTGCCTTGTTGTACTGCGTTGCACTGCCTTCAGACGCAGTGCACTGTGCGGTGTTCTAGCAGTGCACCACTCGCGCACTGCCTTGTTGTAATGCGTTGCACTGCCTTCGGGCACAGTGCACTGCGTGATGTTCTAGCAGTGCACCTCCCGCGCAATGCCTTGTTGTACTGTGTTGCTGCCTTCGGTCTCAATGCACTGCACGGTGTGGTGCACTGCCTTGTTGTACCGTGTTGCACTGCTTCGGACGCAGTGCACCACGCGGTGTTCTAGCAGGGCACCACCTGCGCACTGCCTTGTTGTACCGCCTTAAGTCGCATGCACTGCGCAGTGTCTTGGCAGTGCACCACCCGTGCACTGCCTTGTTGTACTATGTTGCACCTAAAAGAGAAAAAACAGTGCACAATGCGTATGCTTTTTCCGGTGATTCTTTTTTTCAGCGCCCTGCCCTTTTTCTCTCTTTTATTTTGGGTGCAGTATAGTGCAATACGGCCAAGCGATCCAGGAAGCTAGCTCGATCAGGGAGAATCCAGCGTGCGTACTCGCACACCCGATCGGGTTTTTGAAAGCACACCGTGTGCTACTTCCACATGGCGTCCAAGGAGTGACCGCGCGAGGCCGCACGCTGGTTCCCAAGCGTGAGCGCACGCGTTTGATAGCCATGCCCATTTTATTGATGGTTTTCTCCCAGATTTGATCGTTTTGTGGCTTTACCTAACACTAATACTTCGGTAGACAAGAAAACTTGGTTTTTAATGTGTGTTTCAGGTTCTCAATGTCAACAGAAGGATTTAACTAGAGAAATACAATATTCTAGAGAAAACAAGCAAGTCTCACTTTGGAAGCACGTGAAGGGAGTTCATAGAAGCTTTAAGGAGCAACTATACGGCGGGAATATTTTTCCGGCCTTGTAGTTCCTGCCATATAGTTGCCACCGCCTCTGTCTTGTCAAAAGGGACAACTTCCGTGAAGGGGCCAAGGGCGAAAACACAACACAGCAGCCGCCATACCATCCAGAAGGGAGAAAGAAGAGATCCGGAGAAGAAAGAGAAGACGTTCTTCATCTCTCTCCATGATCTTCGACCTCCTAGCCAGTACACCCCCATAGCCACTACTTGTACTTGAGAGAGAGAGGGATCTCCACCTTGCAAGACTAGGGTTTGAGATTGTTTCTTCCCATCTTGAATTGTGTTGGATATTTTTTCTATTCTTATTATGGATCTCCATGGTAATACCAAGACGAATTCCCTTTATTATATTATATTATATTGATGATCCGTTCTTCTCTCATGTGTGAGTAATTCCCTTGCGCATGGGAGATGCAAGGGATTGGTGAGATGTGATGTGCCTTCATATATTTTCCATTAATTTGTGATTGATTCTAATCACTATATTATGTGTGCTTGACTATATGTGGGATTCCTAATGCTTATTGTTCATTTAAGGGGCTAGAAAACATGATACTTTGTTCTACATAGATAATATCTTATACGCTAGTGGACCGGCGACCCCCGAGTGACACGGGGATATCAATGGAAAGCTAGTTGACTCGAGGATAACGAGTAACCATTGTGCTTATTGCATTAGTCTGATCCAAGGAGCTTAATCGCTAAGCGACCTGAAGGGTCTTAATCGTCTAGTGTTTGACCATGGTTTTGGTAGCAGGCTGGTAGGATTATTGAAGTTGGGATGAAATCTACCAAGAGGAGTTCCGGCTAATTAAGGGTTGCTCGCCTTGTTACATTTACCACTCGTCCACCTGCCACAGTCACTATCACCATGAACTGGATATCCCTGCGCCTTCTTTCGCCATCTGTAGGAAACAACAAACAAGCAAAGTCATTCTTTACTTTTATGCTTTATATTTCTGAAGTTTACATTTTAGTTCTATTTAAATCTATCGCATTTAATCAAAACCCCATTCTTATTTCAACACTTGTAGTCAATTCACTTGAAGACCTATGACAACTTCGGGTGTGATAGAGACTTCATAAATAAACACTTACCTTTGGGCTCTCTATGGGATCGATATATGAACTTCGAAACTAGCTACAAATGATCTGTGCTCTTGCAGACATTAGGCTATTTTCTGGCACCGTTGCTGGGGAGCTTAGCGCTAAGTGTTTGTCTTTTGACATTTTAGGTGTTGCTACTACAAAATGTTCTCCTTAGGAGAAAAAGGGTCTACACGCTCTGGTAGGACCTAGCTGCCGGATTATATTGAGTGTGTGCCTGCTCAGAGGCGCGAAGAAATTATTGAAAAACTTTTAGGATCAAATAAATTAAAGTTGAAAACCTGAGTGATATAATGGAAATCATGTCTATGTACATGACAACTCCTATGAAAGCTGAGAAAACTCTCAGGGAATGCAGTGCTCCAAGTTCATAATATCTTAAAAAACCAATAGAGTTCCCTAATCCTGGAGTTAGAGATTATCGATTTGATGGTGGAATTATCAAAATTTTGCAGGAAAAAGCTTTCAGTGGAAGGGAAGATGAAGACCTAGGAAGACATATAAGAGAGTTTGATGATGTGATAACATCGCTTGGAGCAAAAGGTTTGCCAAGAGACTTTTCTCGTATTAAATTATTTCGATGGTCTTTTAAAGATAAAGCTCTAGACTGGTTATATTCTCTCCCTCGCCATTATATTAAATGCTAGGAAAACTGCATTAGTAAATTCATAAACAGGTTTAATCCTTTTAAAATGGTAACTGAACTAAGAAAGAATATAGGCAACTTTAGTCAGAACGTGGGAGAAAACTACCCACAAGCCTGGGAAAGATTCTTTGGAATGATCAATAGTATTCCTAATCATGGCTATTCTGAACTAACAATCTGCCACTTATTTTACCATGGTCTCAATACTCAATGTAGAGAATAAATACTTTAACTATTAAAGAATGTTTGGTCTCAATGTCTACTAGGGCTAAGAATGATTCTTTATATAATCCTGATTTTGGCACCAAGCTGGAAAGAGGGATACTCCGGATAACTCCTGATCTTATGCCTGAGGTACGCAAAACTATGAAAGAGAAATGTATACCTTCTGAACTTGCTAAGGAAAACAAAGAGGATTTGTTACAAGTCTTAACTAAAGAAGATGAAACTAGAAAAGTTTTTCAAGAATTAAAACATCAACAAGTAAAATCCCATAATAACTTGCATAAGAATTTCCAAAAACATAATTTTTTTTGACGAAACTCACTAAAAATTATGATGAGATCGGCCAAGAAATAAAACTATTTCACAAGTATCTTAGTATGATTGAAACCTAGTGTGAACAAATAGCATCTGGTTATCAAATTTTTCTTCGTGATGATAAAGATATTTCTGTTTCCACTAATGTTGTCACAAGAAGGGGTGCAGTTCTTACAGGACCCTTAGGATCACCGAAATATGAAGCTGAAAAAGTGTGCAAGGCAAAAGCCTTGCTCGAAGCCAGCCAAGAAGATGATACGTTGGTGGATCCTCAAGATGATACTAAGACGCGAGAACAAACCAAGGAGGACCAAAATGATGCACAAGATGATCATTATGACTCTGATGCAGAAATAGTTGATCCAAGAGAAGATAAATAAATAAGTGAGGAAGATGAAGTTGTTATAGTAGAAAATAAGAAAAGCAATAAGCAACAACAAAAGAAAGAGCCTGACCCCCCCCCCCCCCCAAAAGGTAAAAGACAAGAGTAAGTCGGGTGAGAAAAAGCTTCCTTATCCAGATTGAAATAAGAAATCACTGGATGAGGTAATTTATAATTCTTTTACAAAGGCACTTAGTGCCCTTTGTCTAGAAATTCCATTTGCGGATGCAATTAAAGTTCCTACTTATGGTAAATTCCTTCATGATATTCTTAGTAGAAAGAAAGAAATAACTGAAAATGTTGCCATGGTAACTAGCTATCCTACTAACGTAAAGCTGTTTTCTAAGTCTGGAGATCCTCGAATACCAACTATTTCATGCTCAATAGGTAAAACAGATATTCACAATGCCTTATGTGATCTAGGAGCAGGAGTTAGTGTAATGACATACTCCCTATATAAAAGGTTAGGATTAGGGGAGTATTCTCCTACTACTATCACTTTACAGATGGCTGACAAGTCCACTAAACAACCCGTTGGTATGATTGAAGATGCCTTACTTAGGATAGATGAGCATGTTATTCCCACCGATTTTATTATTCTTGAAATGCCAGAAGATGAAAGATTATCTATAATACTTGGAAGGCCCTTCCTCAGTACTACAGGTGCGTCAGTACATTGTGTAGAAGGGAAGATAATCTTTAATGTTTATGATGCTAAAATCATCTGGTATTTTCCAAAGAAGCTATAAGAAGGAGAAAGATATGTTCCACCGGCAAAACGAGTTCATGTGGTAAGTGCCATTGATAAGGGGCAACCAAAGGTAAGAATTTGAGAAGAGAAAAGAGGTTGAGTTATTCAACCATTCGTAATAAATGCTTAATGGGAGTCATCCCATTTTTGTCAATTTAGTAGAATAGAGAATAAGAAGTTCATCGCATTCCCACCACTTTTTCACAGACATTCTTGCGGAAGCGCGCCCGTGAAGATGCAGCTGTCAAAAAGTAGTAGAATCATCGATTGAATGAGTAGATATAATAATAAGAATAAAAGTTTGAGTTTTCTATTCACATAAGCTAAAATTTTGCTTTTAATATGCTAATGTTGGTCGACAGTTTCTACTATCAATTTTCTGTTAAAAACTTGGTATTTCGCTAAGTTATGGGATAAGAAGGTATCCTCGAAGAAATATAATTTTTTTGATGACTACTGATGGTTTAACGACTAACTATACTGTGGGAATAAAAAATCCGGCCGTATAGTTCCATTCGTATAGTTATCTTTGCCATCAACAAATTTTCTTCGAAGGCACAGAGAGTTTAACGACCAACTATACGGCGGGAATAAAAATTCCGGCTGTATAGTTCCGGCCGTATAGATATCGATGCCTTCGTGCAAAAGTTTCTGAAAGGTACTGAGAGTTTAACGACCAACTATACGGCGGGAATAAAAATTCCGGTCGTATAGTTCTGCCCATATAGATATGGATGCCTTCGTAGAATTTTACTCCAAAAGTACTGGGAGTTTGATGACCAACTATACGGCAGGAATAAAAGCTCCGGCCGTATAGTTCCGGTCATATAGATATTGATGTCAGTTTTAGAAATTTATCTCGAGAGACAGACAGTTTAACGACCAACTATACGGCTAGATCATTTTGATCCGGCTGTATAGTTGCATCCATATAGCTGTTTTCTGAACAAAGAAACCCTAGTTGGCGGCGCCACCGCAACTATACGGGCGGAGCAACATCACAGGCCCGTATAGTTCTGGCAGTATAGTTCGGTGCAACCACAAAATCGCACCGAGGCGGCTAGGTCTTCCTCCTCTCCTCATTATTTCTCTCATATTCTCTCTCCAAACCTCTCAAAATCCACCTAGAGCTCTTGATTCTTTGCGGATTTCGTTTGTTTGAGTGGAGGAATCAACAAATCAGTATGCTTCTCTCCCTATCCATGCTTTATTTTCATATTTCCATGGTTGAAACTCTCACATTGATCTAGTGGATGAACACAAGCTTATTTCGTTTTCCCTAGTAATTTCTCATGTTAGGATTGAATTTTTCCACGTAGAATAGTTCATATATCACATAGAAACTATATGCCTAAAGTTTTATGGTGAAAATTTTCAGTGCATCACGATGAACAAAATCGGTAACCTTTTTCGTTCGAGCAAGCACCAATGAGATGAGGGCTCGAGCTCGGGGTCCCGAGCTCCACGCAACTCCAAGTTGGACATTGTCTCATCAAGGAGGGTGCTACCGACACGTTGGGCCGACCACAACTTTCTCACCACGGCAGGGTAGAAGGAGGACTTCGACCTCATGTGCAGTAGGTCGGGGATGGCGGTACTTGGCTTCACAAGCCACGACACCTAAGCCGAGCTCATTCATGAGTTCCTTGCCTCCTTCTACGATGACCATAGGGAGAAAGGTAATATCTACACGATAAGCTTCAACATGAACCGGGAGCACTATGAAATAAATTTCGAACAATTTTGCAATGCCTTCAGCTTCCCTCATACTGGGAGCCCAATATTACTAACCTCTATAGCATCTCAAGTGGAGAGACTTGGGAGGTTATTTCTGTTAATGGTGGCACTCACTTTTACCAGAAGAAGATGTCCACCATTCAGAACCCAACCATCCGCTACTACGATTTGTTCCTCGCCAACACACTACTGGGAAGCGGTGACACTGGTTCCATGGCCAATGCGGACATGGTAATGATCACCAAGGCTCTCTTCCCCACTGCACCGCAAAGCCCTAGTCCTGCAGCTCTACTCATCCAGCACTTTCGCCACCAGAGCAACAAGACCAAATGTGATATTCACATTGGTGGATTCGTAACCCACCATGCCTATGCATTAAATATTGTACTACATGTTATGGAACCTGTTGACGGCTCCAAACTTATGGACGTCAAGTATTTGACTACTAGTGGCATCCTTGGTGTTTACCATGCTAACCGGAGGCTCCGGGCATATCAATTCAATTATCTTGATGATACATAGGGTGAGCAGGTTCAGTTGCCATGCCCCCAAGCCTTCTCGATTGTGGAGAAGGACACTTGGATCCTCACCAAGGATCAAGTGATGGAGATCTTGGCCGAGCACCAGCCCCGAGGAAGAGTAAGATGAAGGGCAACATGTGATGAGGGGTAGGTTTGAAGACCTCCAAACTTTGCATTCATGTTTTGTTTCTTCTTTTGATTTATTTTATTTCTTAAAAAATTTCATGTTTATTTTGAGTTTTGCATTCCTAAACCAAAAATACAAAATAAATTAGTTATAAGCTTTATTTGCAAGTTCGTTCTTTCTTTCTCTCAGAGATTGCTTAATTTCAGGTGATTTGGCAATATGGAAATATAGGAGAGGTTCGACTCAAATACAAGAATGAAGCAAGAAAGAGGAGGTATCACATTCCTTTCATCACACTCTTTGCAACCTTAAATTGATCCTATGATTATTTACTTTCTTGCACGGGAGTCACTCCCTACTTAGTTTGTTATCCTACAAATTCTATTCCTTTGCTAGTGTCTCCTTTTTAGCTTTGAAACAATGAACAATGAACTTGGTTAAAAATACTTCCTACATTTTTAAAACAAGAAAAAGCATCTGAAAGATGACTTTAGTACATGCTTATCTCAAAGAATTTGATTTTAGAACTACTCCATCCCATTTGAGCTTAATATAAATAGACTCCATAGTGCCCTTGATTGAAATTGTTTGATTAAATGGACGCTTCGAAGTAGTCGAAATTATGCCACTACTTTTTCTAATAATTACCTTGTGATATTGCTTTATGTCTGTCATTAGAAATCTATCGTGCTCCATGGGGAACTATTAACTCCACTGGCTAATGAACGATCTAAATGTGGAAAACCACTTGATTTCGGCTATTGAGTTATGTAAACGTTTGTAGGAGCAATGCTATGACGTGTAAATTTTTTAGTCTCCTCATGGTTTCACATTCCAAGTGAAGTTGTTGTACTCCTCTGGCCCATTGTTGCTCAACAATTATTTATTGGCATGGCCACGAGTGCACAACACAACCCCAATTAAAATGTTAAAAATAGTGGCATGATTCTCTATAAAAGGGCTGAAGTTTTTGAAAAACAAGAGAAAGAAAAAGGTGCTTTCAGAGTCTTGAAATTTTGACATGGGAGTAGATGAGTTGTTCTTAAAATAAATGTTTTGATGCCAACTTGAGTACTCTTAATTGGTTAAATGAACAAGAACAAAATGTTTTCATCTCTCAACAAAGAGAGGCACCAAAAGAATTTGTCTCACTTTCCTAGCTAAATTTTCGACACTTGGTTTGGCATATGATTTATTTGCTAACAAGATATACGTGGTTAGGAAGTGGACTCAGTGCAATCTTGTGAATACTTGTATTATCATATTTAAGATCGCGGGAATTGTGAAGAAAAGAATTTGATACCAATTCAAACTTGTGAGTTCCTTTATTTTCAGTCTCGAATCTCTGCTATTCTTCCTTATTTCCTTGTCACTCGAGGTCGAGCAAAATCTATGCTTGGGGAGTTGATAGCTGTGAGATTTGACACATGTTTGATGGATTTTATTGATGGTTTTATCCCAGATTTGATCATTTTATGGCTTTACCTAACGCTAATACATCGGTAGCAAAGAAAACTTGGTTTTTAATATGTGTTTCAGTTTCTAAATATCAACAGAAGGATTTAACTAGAGAAATACAACATTCTGGAGAAAACAAGCAAGTCTCACTTTGGAAGGATGTGAAGGGAGCTCACATAAGCTTTAACGAGCAACTATAGGGCGGGAATATTTTTCCGGCCATATAGTTCCCGCCTTATAGTTGGCGTCGCCTCTATCTTGTCTAAAGGGACAACTTCCGTGAAGGGGCCAAGGGAAAAAACACAACACGGAAGGGAGAAAGAAGAGATCTAGAGAAAAAAGAGAAGACGTTCTTCATCTCGCTCCACAATCTTCGACCTCCTAGCCAATAAACCCCCATAGCCACTACTTGTACTTCAGAGAGAGAGAGAGGGATCTCCACCTTGCTAGATTAGGGTTTGAGATTGTTTCTTCCCATCTTGAATTGTGTTGGATACTTTTCTATTTCTTATTGTAGATCTCCACGGTAATACCAAGATGAATTCCCTTTATTTTATTATATTGATGATCCGTTCTTCTCTCATGTGTGAGTAATTCCCTTGGGCGTGGGAGATGTAGGGGATTGGTAGATCTCCACGGTAATACCAAGATGAATTCCCTTTATTTTATATATTTTCCATTTAATTGTGATTGATTCTAATTACTATATTATGTGTGCTTGACTATCTGTGGGATGCATAATGCTTGTTATCCAATTAAGTGCCCAGACAACATGATACTTTGTTCTACATAGATAAGATCTTGTACGCTAGTGGACCGACGACCCCCGGATGACACGAGGATATCAATGGAAAGCTAGTTGACTCAAGGATAACGAGTAACCAATGTGCTTATTGCATTAGTTCAATCCAAGGAGCTTAATCGCTAAGCAATCTGAAGGGTCTTAATCATCTAGTGTCTGACCATTGTTTTTGGTAGCAGGCTAGTAGGATTATTGAAGTTGGCATGAAATCTACCAAGAGGAGTTCCGACTAATTATGGGTTGCTCTCCTACACATATATCTATAGATTATAATTGTTACATTTACCACTCGTCCACCTGGCACAGGCACTATCACCATGAACCGAATCTCCCCGCGCCTTCTTTCGCCATCTGTAGGAAACAACAAACAAGCAAAGTCATTCTTTACTTTTATGCTTTATATTTCTAAAGTTTACATTTTAGTTCTATTTAAATCTATGACATTTAATCAAAACTCCATTCTTATTTCAACACTTGCAGTCAATTCACTCGAAGACCCGTGACAACTTCGGGTGTGACAGCGACTTCATAAATAAACACTTACCTTCGGGCTCCTTGTGAGATCAATATTTGAACTTCGAAACTAGCTACAAATGATATGTGCTCTTGCAGACATCACTACTTCACTCTGAAATTCTTTGAACTTTTCAAATGTTTCAGACTTGTGTTTCATTAAGTAAATATACCTATATCTACTTAAATCATCCATGAAGGTTACAAAATAACGATATCGACCACGTGCAGACACACTCATTGGACCACATACATCAGTATGTATTATTTCCAATAATTTGGTCGCTCCTTCCATTGTTCTAGAGAATGGAGTTCTAGTGATCTTTCCCATAAGGCATGGCTCACATGTCTCAAATGATTCATAATCAAGTGATTCCAGTGGTCCATCAGAATGGAGCTTCTTCATGCGTTCAACACCAATATGACCTAAACAACAATGCCACATATATGGAGCAATATCATCATTCAACTTGATTCTTTTGGACTTCACATTATGAATATGTGTATCACTAATATCAAGATTCAAAAATAAATAAACCATTCAACATAGGTTCATGACCATAAAATATATTATTCAGATGAAAGGAATAACCATTGTTCTCGGATACAAATGAACAACCGTCTTGCATTAAACATGATCAAGACATGATGTTCATGCTCAATGCAGGAACATAATAACAATTATTTATGTTTATTGTCAATCCCAATGGAAAATGATGTGGCATCGTCCCGATGGTAATCACATCAACCTTTGATCCATTTCCTACATTCATTATCACTTCATCCTTTGCTAGTTGTCGACTATTCCTTAGCCCCTATTTCGAGTTACATATATTAGCAACCGAACCTTATAAAATACCCATGTACTACTTCGACTATTAGTTAGGTACACATCAATAACATGTATATCACATAGAACTTTGTTCACTTCCCCGTCCTTCTTATCTGCCAAGTTCTTCGAGTAGTTCCACTTCCAGTGACCAGCCCCTTTGCAGTAATAGCACTCAATATTAGGGTTAGGGACTCCTTTGGTCTTCTTATCAGGTGCAGCAACAAATTTGCTGTCCTTGTTGAAGCTACATTTAGGCTTTCCTTTATTGCCTCTTTTCTTGAAACTGGTGTTTTTATTGATCATCGACACTTGATATTCCTTTTTGATGTCTACCACGGTAGTCTTAAGCATAGTTGTGAGTTCAGTGAGCATCTTTTCCGCACCATTCATCTTGTAATTAATTACAAACCCTTTGTAACTTGGTGGGAGAGATTGCAGAACCCTGTCTATCGTGAGATCGGCTGGAATCTCACATCCCAATGTCTCAAGACATTGAGCGTAGCCCGTCATCTTAATGACGTGCTCGTTCACATAGTTGTGATTCTCCATCTTAGCGCTAAGAACTTATTGGAGATCTCATATATCTCTACACGGATTTTTTCCCCAAACATAGTTTTGAGTTCCTCCACCATGACATCAGCATCGGTAAGTTCAAAGCGCTTTTGGATTTCAGGATCCAGCGACTGAAGGAACGCACATAGAACAAGAGTGTAGTCATCAAATTTCACGTCATACATGTCGCGCTCTTCTTGAGTCGTGCTAGCTGCAGGCGTCACCTAAAGGACCGCTCAGCACATAGGACTTCTTCATGCCTGTGAGGGTAATCCTCAAGTTGCGGTGCCACTTCGTGAAGTTAGACCCACTATCTAGCAGCTTTTGTTTCTCAAGGAATTCATTAAAATTGAATGCAGGGGTGCCATGATGTACAATGTATTTGCAAAGACTATTTAGACAGGTTTAAAAAGGATAAAGTTCAAGTAAATTCAAAAATTACTTATAAGAACTCCCACTCAAAATGACATCCCTCTAGTCATTTTCGTGATTACACGAACCAAATTCACTACGCCACGACCGATCATCACGAGTGGTGGTGTAGCTCCAATGGCGAGCATCATATGGGAATCATATCATCCATATGAATCGTGCATTACCTTTCGGTTCATGTTCTGAGGCCATGTATGTACATGCCAGGCTCGCCAAGTAAGAACCTTAGTACTCGTGTGTGTAAAACTGTCTTACACCCGTTGTATGGGAACGTAGAATCCATCACACCTGATCATCACGTGGTGCTTCGAGATGACGAACTTTCTTAACGGTGCATACTAAGGAAGAACATATTATTATCTTGATATTTAGTGGGAGGGATCATCCTATAATGCTACCGAGGCAATCAAATACTACTGATGCAATCAAATCAACGGAAAATAAGATGCATCAAAGGATAAACATCACATGCATATATAATGTGATATGATATGGTCCTTCTCGCATTCGAACTCCATCTTGTACGTCTTGGTATGATCTCCATCATTCCAGTGGCGTGCTACCAAGGTCCATGGCATCACCACCATGGTTGTTCTCCACTAATCTAATTACATGGATTTTCATTTTTTGGCATGCATGCGATAAAATAAAATAGCAACCATATGGCTCATGCCGGTTGTTTTACAATAAAACACATCGCATACAACAATCTTTGTATCATAGACCATATAACACCACATGCCCTGCAAAAACAAGTTAGACACCTCTAATTTATTTTTGCATATTTTACGTGGCTTTGGGCTTTCTAGGAGAGAACCGCTCTACCTACAAATTTCAGCCACAACGTTGACAATCAAGTTATTTGCAAACCATTGTAAATAATATCACGATTATGTCGGGAGAGAAAGACACCCGCTGATCCACTTATGCAATACGAGTTGCATGTCAAGCATGGGACAAGTCTCATGTGCGAGGACATGTAAAGTTAGTACGGGCTACTTCATACCAACATGCCACCATGATCCAAATTTACGCAAGTATGGAACACCGAGACTATCAACGCCCACATCTCTATGTGTTCTAACTGTACAAATCATCTATGCATAGACATATTTATGATACCACTGATGGGGTTTGTTGCTAGAAAACAAAAAATTCCTACGGTTGCAACCACCAAGATCATATCTAGGAGATACATGTAACGGTTTTAGATGGACTCACCCTCAAAGACCGTAACACTGGATAACATTCTCGCAAACAAACATGGATGGTGTAGAATGTACTCGACTGTCCTCAAGGACGCACAGAAGATCAGCACCACAAGAGGCAGCGCCCCCATAATGGTTCACACGTACGTTGTGCCGATGACTCCTGATCCCTCGCTCCATCCTGGTAATGGAAGTAGCGGATCCCCAGGAACTCCACCATAGCTACGCCATGGTAGAGGTAGTGGATGGGAAGATATCGAGCAGGGCTTTGCCTAAGCATCTTTTTCTTGTGGCAATGGATAATGCTAGAAAGAGGGAGCAGATGCCAACCAAATAGCATATGAGAGAATGGGCAAGTGAGAGTGTGTGAGAGGAGGAGGTATCCACCTCCTTTTATAGGGGGTGGGGGGAGCCGCTACCCATGTCCGGCAGCCAAATAGGGTGCCCCCTCTCCTCCCTCATACATGTTGGTGGACTCTCCACTCATATTATTTCAATTTCCACTTTCTCCCATTTATTCTCCACTCAAATACCAAAGGTCTTTCCATTAAAGCACTTTAATTCTCTTGCTTTAATGCAACTCAATTTAATGATCACTTTATTTAATGAGTACTTTATTTAATGAGAACATTAAAATTTTGATCCCTTGCTTTGTTTTGACCCCGAAACTATTTTGGCAGATTCGATAGAACAAATTCCTGCAATGTCCATTATCTTCTCATGTGTTCCCTATCCGCTCAATTGCATCGACTAACCTTAAGTGTGTCTCCCTACAGGTTCGAGAACTATGTATACATGATCGAGACTTTCTCTGATCAATAACCATTAGCGGGATCTGGAGATCCATAATGACTGCCATTAGTTCCACAAAAATCCAATGATCGTCTGAACCTTTTTTGCTGTAATCAATTTCCTTTTGTCTCGCGATATATTACTTGTCCGAGATTCGATCACTCGGTATCATCTATACCTTGTTTAATCTCGTTCCCGACAAGTACTTTTTTTCTCATTCATTGGATATAACATTCTAGTGATCAAATCACTTGCTTGCAAGCTATGTCAATGTGATATCACCGAGAGGGCCCTAAGTATATCTCTTTGTCACCTTGATGGAAATATCCCATTCTTGATCCACGAGCCTCAACTAACACTTTCCAAGTACCAGACGACACCTTTATAATCACCCAGTTACGAAGTGATGTTTGATGTAATCAAAGTACCTTTCCGGTGAAAGTGATTGACGTGATCTCATGGTCTAAGGACATTGAGTTACTACGAATGTCATAACAATATAAACTTGAGGACATGATCGTATTGTTTCATCTACTTCGGGTGACTATTCATCATATCATTTTCCAATGATATGACCCTATTATTAACAACATCTAATCTTCATGATCAGGAAACCTATGATCATCAGTTAATCAACAAGCTAGTATTAAGAGAGGCTTTACTAGAGACCTTTTGTGTTTATAAATCACACATTTATTAATGTTTCCTAATAACACAAATATAGCAAGAAAAATAAACATTTATCATAAACATAGAATAAGTTAATGACCACTTTATTATTACCTCTCGGGCATATTCCTTTCAGCAAGCCACAATACCATTGAAGATGAAATCAAGTACAAACCAAAGTGGAATAGGGGTTCAAACCCTAATCTTACAAGTGTGACTCTCTTTATCTCTCTAAATACAAGTAGGAATGATGGTGGCATTGAAGATGGAGAGGTTAGGGATCGTCGATGGATGAGATGATGTTCTTCTCCTTCTTTAGATCTGATCTCCTCTCGTTTGGGACTGTTTACGGCAACTGTGTTCATATTTCTTCTCTATTTCCTTCATGAAAGTTCCTTGTATTTATATAACGGAGGTGAAGGAGGGTAGTGTAACATCCCAAAAAGACTAATCAAGATTATCAAGTTCTAATCACCCAAGTTTAGGGTTAACAAAAACTTTTATTAATAAAATGAATATGAATGCATGTTAGTTTGCATTAATGTGTGATTGGTTGAAAATGCCATGCTTGATTGTTACAAATGATGTGAAATCGTTTAAAGGTGAATGCTACATCATATAGGCCATTTACAAACAAAGTCAAAAGAAAAAGAAATCAAATATGAATAAATAAAGCAAATGGTCATTTTGGCCAAAGTTAACCACTAGGTCACTTTGTGTGTTCTTTAGAGAATTTTTTAACAGAAACATTTCTACTTCTTTTCACCCCTTGCTAGACCAAGTAAAAGTGTATCAAGGCCCACTTTAAAAACTTACAAAAACATCTTTCAAATCAATTTAATGGACAGTTAAAAATTGAATATAGTTCATATGTTAAGATCCCACTTTTTCAAAAACCAATCAAACCAATTCCATTTAACTTCTCCAAGCAAACATAGACTCTCAAGCTTAAAATCAAACCACCCACCAAATTTGAATCAAAAATTCCAAAGTAAGTTTCTTGCGGCCATTTCATAAAACACCCTAATTACACAAATTAATCTACTGCCTAACTTCACTATTTCCACAGTAATTAATCGACCATTTGGTACCCTCTTAAACCCCCTATCTCCCCTGAGCCTAACCAAGCACTAGACAAGCCCCCCCCTTCGTCGTATGCACAGTGGAGTGCCGCTCATTTTTGGTTGTCGCCGGCCGACAGTGGGCAGCACCCCAGGAGCCATGCCGCCCTCTCCCACGGCGCGCACCAGACACACCGCACTCCACCGCCACCCCCTATCTAAGCCTCGACCCCAGCCGAGCCCTAGACCACGCTAGCGCCGCTGCGCCCTATGCCTCTGCACCATGTTCAAACCGCGCCATCTCTCCGCGCCCGACCAGCTCGCACAGACCGTGCCCTAACCTCTCCGTGCACACTCACGCTTGCCATGATCATAGCAACCCCGCAAACACCCCCAGTTCGCCACCGCGTGACCCGTAGCTGTCGCACGCCGTCACAAACACCTCTGCATCCACGCGGAGCGCCGCATGCTCCCGACCGAATCACATTGCCCCACGCTTCCCCATTACGCCCGTGAGAACCGCCAGGGAACCACGCACCGCCCTCTAGCCTCCGCCACGCTGATAGCAGCCTGTAGCCTCGTCACCGACGAGCTCGCGCCCGCACCGTTTGGTCCCCTCGCCGCAGTATAAAAGGAGGCCACCCCTGCCTCATTTGTCCACACCCCAGCACCCACCACTCCTCACTGATCCTCTCCACTTCTTCCCAGAGCAAGGCAAGCTCTCTCTCACCTAAATTTTGCTGGAGCCCGCCGCTGCTAGAGGAGAAGGCCGCCGTTGATTTCGACCACCCCAAGCCCTGCCGTGACCGCGCCTCGAACCATCATCGGCTACCACGTCGATCGCCCCCATCGCCGACCCTAGATAGAGCCTAGGTGAGCCTAGCCATACCCCCACCGCCGTGTTAGGGTTGATTCCTCGCCGAAGTAGTTCATCGTCTATAACGACTCCCCTCCGTTGGATTAGAATTAGATCTCATGGTCTAGATTCACCGATACCGTTTCGCGTTAGGGTTGAACCCATCTGTCAGCAGCCCGCTGCACTGTGCAGTGCAGTTCGGCCGGCCCGTTTAGTTTTCGGCGCAGCCCAGGAAATTCAAATGTTGATTTTCCATTTTAGTTAAAACCCTATTCTGTCCACAGATTAAAAAATCAATTCAGAGAGTTTCACTGAACCAAATTGCATGATTCCAATTTTGTTTGAAAGATATTTAAATTATCTATCCAAGACCATTGGATTTAAATCATTTGGAGTTATAGATAATCTTTAGTAAAAATAACAAAACTGAGACTTTTCCAACTTCAAACATTTTTCAAAAATCAACCATAATAGCTTTTGAGTTGATTCCAACTCTAAAAAATCACATTTGATAAGATATATCTAAATATGTAAAAATATTTAGGTTTAAAGGTAGTGACATTGGAATAGTACCAAAAGAACGCTATTAGGGCATTTCTAGTCACTTTAAATCTATTAAATAGTAATCTTAAACTTTATAAAATACGATGAACACTTTAAATCACATTCCCATGTATTAGAATATGTGGTGATGACATGTGTCCAGATGATCCCATATTTATTTGGAGAATATTAAATCTTAATAAATTTCAATGAGTAGAAATTACTTTTCTCAATTAACCTAAATAAAACTAGTTCTTTAATTCATATGATGATGCTAGATCGTCAAGTGTGAGCCTTAGTGTGATAAATAGAATTAGTTAAGTATTGTTTGGTGATTGTGTACCCCGTATTTATTTATAGACGATAGTACCGACCGAAGCTACGAGGAGGAGGAGTTCTACCACGGAGAAGAAGAGGAAAACTTCAATCACTGCACCAATCAAGGCAAGCTATTATTGGAAAGATAGAACTTGCAACCTCATTTATGTGCAAGTTTTAACCTAAGCCATATGCATTAGGCATGCTTTGGTTATATACCTTTGA
The DNA here is from genome assembly GCA_910589775.1 of Avena eriantha. Lineage (NCBI taxonomy): Eukaryota > Viridiplantae > Streptophyta > Magnoliopsida > Poales > Poaceae > Avena > Avena eriantha. The sequence goes on from OU342742.1 coordinate 504,980,837, forward strand.
GTTATACCAATCCCTAGTTTTAATTGCAAGCTTTACTCTTTTACTTTACCAAAGTTCTTTACTTTTAGTTAGTTCTTTGTGAGATTTTGGAAAGATAGTATAGATAGCATAAAGAGTATAAAACTAGGCCTATACTAGATGTCCTTCTATGGAATGAGATTGAAGATTAGCACCCCTATTAGTGAACACTCTTAACTTCGTGGCTAGTGTTAAGCATAAAACTTGATCACTTGGTGAAAATGATTGTGAAAACCTTGGAATGATGCTTCATTCTATTGAAATGTTTTGATATGTGTTGAGAAACACAAATGGATTTGATGATGAAAATTTTGAGGCATGAGCCTTAGCTCTTTTACCGAAAACTGATGGTTGGGTTCGGATGCGATACCATTCCAATTTTACCGTACAACCACAATACCTAAATTGGGTAAGGCTTAGCCGGAAGCTTATATGCATTAGTATGGGTTCCCTCGCGGAAGAGGTTTGAGCTGAGGCTACCTCGTGAGTGTGAATTGTCCACCTATGCAGTGCCTAGGATGGCAGATGGCCATGGCTGGGAGGCCAAGCTCATCGGGGAGGTGCCTATACTAGAGTGTGTAATTGAAAGGTTATGATTGCTTATCCGCATACTAAGTATGATGATTCAGGGTTATCCCTGACGGATATATAGAATTTTTTGGTGAAAGTGTACCACCTCTACAGAGTGTCAAACTATTCGAATAGCCGCGTCCACGGTCATGGACAGTTGGAGTGGCCCTATTGTTCCGTTGTCAGACGTTTTCAAAATGACTTGTGAAGAGAAATATGATTTTGACTTGACCACAACAGGGTTGTGAATATGAGAGCTAGGTTCCCAATTAAGTGATTTAGAATGTTTATTTAGTTTTCTTTACTTCTAAACTCAGTTTCGATAAACCTGGCTTTTTGCAAATAAACCTAGAGCTTAAGTTTCCTACTAGAACTACCTTACTTGTTAGTGATAGTTTGCGAGTACTTAAAGAGTACCCATGGCTTTGTCCCTGGCTATTCCCGTGGCCAGACTATGAGGAGGACTACTAGGATGATGCACAGCATGAGGTCTACGACAACTAGGATCATCTCCCATCATCAGCATTTCCTGTGACCCTGAAGATAGAGCCCACTACTACGCTTATTATTCTGCTGCTTGTTTGTATTAAGACTAGATCATTAGATCCTTTATTTGTGTAAGACCTTGTTATGGTTTGTAATGGATGATGTACTATGATATCCAATCTGTTATGTCTCGCAAAAATGTTAATCCTGGGATTGCGATGTATGACACAATAGGAATCTGGGTTAAAAAATCTGGATGTTGACAAGTTGTTATCAGAGCCATCCTAACCATAGGAGACCCTAGTTAGAATGGACGTCCAAACAAAAACTTAGTTTCAAAACAAAAGATGTAAGTATTTATGAAAACCTATTTCCACTCATATCCTTGAGATTCTTTCAAAATATTTCATGTTCCTCAAAAATTCTTACAATCCTATCTAAAATTTGACACACTTGATCACCTCACTAACTTACTCATCCTAAATTCTTATGGATGGAAGTTCAGTATTGCAAGTTCTACCAGTTGGGCAACGGAGGCCAACTGATTTTTGAGAGGGATCTTGAGGCACTATCAGAGTACCTGGAGCACCCCCATCCAGAATTCTTCGGTGCCCAACTAAACAATCACCCAGGAGGAGATCTACAATGGCTGATAGTTGCAGATCTCAGAGGCAGAATGGAAGCGCCCACTTCTGAGAAGATTCAATTCACCTTGTGAGATAACAACTAGCTAGATGGATTAGCCAGGGCTATGCATGAAGCTCTTGCCCGTCTGTGTGGGAAAAACGTCAACTTGATCCAGGGAACTCGCTTTGTGCACTTCAAAAGGCGTGATTCTATGGGAATGCCATTGGAGATGCCAAGTCACTCAGAGTTGACGTGCCAGGTGGAAAATCTTGACTTCATGTTGTATGATAGGCAGAAGGAATTGGACAATGCTCGAGCTTATGCCAACCACAACCTTGCCATTACCGTCAAGCAGGAACAGGCTATCGCCATGCTCGCCAAGGATCGCCAATCACTTTTCGTCAACGCGAGAAGAAGGATCGCACCATCGATCGTATTCGCAAGAAGGTGGCGATCTCGAGAAGACCATCCATGAACAAGAAGTCTAGCTTGAAGCAAAGGAAGAGGAGGAAGGTGAAGATATCCAGGGAGATCTTCACTCTTACCTCAGTGATGACAATGACTACCTGGAGGATGATGCCACGGATTTCTACACTAATGATGATGATTCTGACTTCATTGATGATGATTAGATGCACTTGATCACTACTGTAGGAATGACTTGTATCGGTCCCATTGTATCGTAGTTTCACAGAATGGTTCTTAAAACCATCTGTTTTCTATTTGTGTGTGGTGTGTGTTTGTATTGTGTGCTTTGAGTGAATGAATGAAGGAGAAGAAGAAGTTAGTTTGCCAAACCTGAGTTCAAACTCACAGTTTAAAGCTTTTTGAAACAAAACCATGAACCTTAGAAATTTCCCTCTTATATCATTATCTATCTCAATCTTCAGATGACTCATGGAAACCCAGGAGGAAGCAGCTCATCGTAGGACCCAATGTTGCAGATTCGGCAAATGCTAGTTTCCAACCGTGAAGCTAGTAGAGACGAACGCCAAGCCAACCTAGCCACTCTTCAACAGATAGCTCAGATGGCCCACAATAATCAAGACCATGGAAACCAAGATCATCATGGATCCAAGCTTATAAACTTTCAGAATACCAATCCCCCAATCTTTAATAAGTCTGAGGATCCCTTAGATGCTGATGACTGGCTGCAAACCATGGAGATCGCCTGTATTGTTTGTGGATAAGAAAGATGGAGGTAACCGTTTATGCACGGATTACCGGAAGCTGAATGATGTCACCATCAAGAGCAAGTACCCACTTCCCAAGATAGAGGATCTGTTTGATCAGTTGACTAGTGCCAGAGTGTTTTCTAAGATAGATCTTAGAACTGGTTATCATCAACTCAAGATTTGTGCAACGGATATTCCAAAGACCTCCTTTACCACCAGATATGGATTGTATGAGTATACGGTCATGTCTTTTGGATTAACCAATGCCACCTCTTATTTCATGAATCTCATGAATAAGATTTTTATGAACTTTCTCGATAAATTTGTCGTTGTTTTTATCGATGATATTCTAATCTATTCCAAGTCAGAAGAATACCATGAGCTACATCTGAGAACCATCCTTGAAACCCTTAGAAAGCGTCAGTTGTATGCTAAGTTTAGCAAATGTGAGTTCTGGCCAAAGGAAGTAGGATTCCTAGGACATATTCTCTCGGTAGGAGGAGTCGGTGTTGATTCCGCCAAGATCAAAGATGTTGAAGAATGGGAAGCCCCAACCACTCAAACCCAAGTCCGTGCACTTCTCGGATTAGCGGGATATTACCGCAAGTTCGTTGAAGGATTTTCGAGCATCGCAAGACCGATGACCCAATTGTTGAAGAAAGATAGGAAGTTTGAATCGACCGACAAATGTGAAGCAAGTTTTCAAGAGCTCAAGAAGAGATTGATTTCAGCCCCAATTCTGATTATGCCAGATATCAAGAAGCCTTTTGATGTGTATTGTGATGCATCCAAGATTGGTCTCGGATGTGTGTTGATGCAAGAAGGCAAAGTCATAGCATATCTGTCCAGACAACTGAAGCAACATGAGTAAAACTACCCTACCCATGATCTTGAACTAGAAGCTGTAGTTTTAGCATTGAAGACATGTCATCATTACCTTATGGGTAACTGCTGTGAGATTTATTCTGATCACAAGAGTCTGAAGTATATTTTCACCCAGAAGGAGCTAAATATGAGGCAAAGGAGATGGATCGAGTTAATCAAGGATTATGACCTTGACATTCACTATCACCCCGGCAAAGGCAATGTGGTAGTGGATGCTCTTAGCAGATTGCCGTGTAGATTAAATACCATGATCAAAGAAGCCCAGCTAAGTTTGCATGAAGAGTTGGTGCAGTTTAGAATAGAGCTAGTTAGAAAGGAGTTTTAGCTAGCATTGAATTTCAACCCACTTTGATTAGCCAGATTAAGGAAGCACAGAAGGGAAATACGAGTATCGACATAATCAAACGTCGTATTGGTACAGGAAAGGTACCTAGATTCACTGACGATGAAGAAGGATTTTTGTGGTACAAAGGATGTATCTGTGTGCCAGCAGATTCCGAGCTGAAGCAAGTTATCATGCAGGAAGCTCATGATACTCTTTATTCTATCCACCCCAGAGGAACAAAGATATATGAGGATTTGAAGGAGCAATTTTGGTGGCACAAGATGAACAGAGAAATCGAAAGCTATATAGCTAAGTGTGATATCTATTAGAGAGTCAAAGCGGAACATCAGAGACCCACAGGACTTTTGCAACCATTGCAGATTCCAGAATGGAAATGGGATTCCGTCCGAATGGAACTTATCACTGGTTTGCCTACTTCTAGTAGGGGAAATGACTCTATTTGGGTCATAGTTGATAGACTGTCCAAGGTAGCCCATTTTATACCTATCAAGACAACCTACCAGAGTTTGAAGCTAGCAGAGCTGTACATTGCTAGAATTGTCAGTTTACATGGAACCCCTAAGACCATAGTGTCGGATCGAGCAACCTAGTTTACCTCAAGATTTTGGCAGAAAGTCCAAGAAGGATTAGGAACGAAGTTGAATTTCAGCACAGCTTATCACCTGAAGACCGATGGATGGACTGAAAGAGTCAACCAAATCTTAGAAGATATGTTGAGAGCTTGTGTGCTAGAGTATGGATCAAAATGGGAAGATTATCTACCTTTCACATAATTCTCATACAACAACAGTTATCAAGCCAGTTTGCAAATGGCCCCATTTGAATTTCTGTATGGAAGGAAGTGCCGTACCCCCTTGAATTGGTCGCAAGTAGGAGAGAGTCAAATTTTCGGACCCGACATCCTACAAGAAGCCAAAGAGAAGGTTCACAATGTCCGTGAGCACCTCAAGACCGCCCAATCCAGACAGAAGAGTTATGCTGACAAGAGACATCGAGACCTGACCTTCAATGTCAGAGATTTTGTGTATCTCAAAGTGTCACCATTGAAGGGAATGCAACGTTTTCAGCTGAAAGGGAAGTTAGCTCCCAGATATATTGGACCCTTCGAGATTTTGAATCGTCGAGAAGAAGTATTGTATCAACTGGAACTACCAGCAGAGATTTCAGCCATCCATGATGTGTTCCATATCTCGTTACTTCGCAAATGTCTAGAAGTGCCGGAGAAGACCAAAGTTTTCAAGAACATCGATCACTCAGCCATAGATATCAACTAGGATCTGACGTATGGTTAAGTACCCATCCGTATTTTGGAGTAAGCCTTCAGAACCACCAGGACCCAGAGTATCAAGTTTCTCAAGATCCAATGGAGCAACCATACTGAAGAAGAAGCTACCTGGGAGCAAGAAGACTGCATTAGGACTGAGTTTCCAGATTTCTTTAGTTCCTAGTTTTTCTTAAATCTCGGGACGATATTTTGTTTAAGAAGGGAAGGTTTGTAACATCCCAAAAACCCTAATCAAGATTATCAAGTTCTAATCACCCAAGTTTAGGGTTAACAAAAACTTTTATTAATAAAATGAATATGAATGCATGTTAGTTTGCATTAATGTGTGATTGATTGAAAATCCCATGCTTTGTTACAAATGATGTGAAATGGTTTAAAGCTGGATGCTACATCATCTAGGACATTTACAAACAAAGTCAAAAGAAAAAGAAATCAAATATGAATAAATAAAGCAAATGGTCATTTTGGCCAAAGTTAACCACTAGGTCACTTTGTGTGTTCCTAGAAGAGAAATTTTTAATAGAAACATTTCTACTTCTTTTCACCCCTTGCTAGACCAAGTAAAAGTGTATCAAGGCCCACTTTACAAACTTAAAAAAGCATCTTTCAAATCAATTTAATGGACATTTGAAAATTGAATCTATTTCATATGTTAAGATCCCACTTTTTCAAAAACCTATCAAACCAATTCCATTTAACTTCTCCAAGCAAACATAGACTCACAAGCTTAAAATCAAACCACTCACAAATTTGAATCAAAAATTCCAAAGTAAGTTTCTTGCAGCCATTTCATCAAACACCTTAATTACACAAATTAATCTACTGCCTAACTACACTGTTTCCACAGTAATTAATCGACCATTTGGTCCCCTCTTAAACCCCATGTCTCCCCTGAGCCTAACCAAGCACTAGAAAAGCCCCCCTTCGCCGTATGCACAGTGGAGTGCTGCCCGTTTTTGGTCATCGCCGGCTGACAGTGGGCAGCACGCCAGGAGCCACGCCGCCCTCTCCCACGACACGACCAGACACGCCGCACTCCACCGCCACCCCCTGTCCAAGCCTCGACCCTAGCCGAGCCCTGGACTACCCTAGTGTGTCCATGCCCTATACCTCTGCACCATGTCCAGAGCGCGCCAGCTCCCCGCACCCGACCAGCTTGCACAGACCGCGCCCTAACCTCTCCGTGCATGCTCATGCTCGCCATGATCATAGCAACCCCGTAGACACCCCCGTTCGCCGCCGCGTGACCCGCAGCTGCCACACGCCGTCACAAACAACTTTGCATCCGCGCGGAGGGCCGCACGCTCCCGACCAAACCACATTGCCCCACGCCTCGCCATTACGCCTGTGAGAACCGCCAGGGAACCACACACCGCCCCCTAGCCTGCGCCACGCTGATAGAAGCCTGTAGCCTCATCACCGACGAGCTCGCGCCCGCACCGTTTGGTCCCCTCGCCAGAGTATAAAAGGAGGCCACCCCTGCCTCATTTCTCCACACCCCAGCACCCACCACTCCTCACTGATCCTCCCCCAGTTGTTCCCGGAGCAAGGAGAGCTCTCTCTCGCCGAAATTTGGCCGGAGCCCGACACTGCTGGAGGAGAAGGGCGCCGTCGGTTTCGACCACGCCAAGCCCTGCCGTGACCGCACCTCGAACCGTCATCGTCTACTACGTCGATCGCCCTCGTCGCCAACCCTAGATGGAGCCCAGGTGAGTGTAGACAGACCCCCAACGCCGTGTTAGGGTTGATTCCTCGCAGGAGCAGTTCGTCGTCAACGACAACTCCCCGCCGTTGGATTAGAATTAGATCTCATGGTCTAGATTCACTTGTATCGTTTCGCGTTAGATGACTTGCTGACTGCTGGGCCCCATCTATCAGCAGCTTGCTACGCTGTGCAGTGCAGTTGGGACGGCCCGTTTAGTTTTCCCGCGCAGCCCAGGAAATTCAAATATTGATTTTCCATTTTAGTTAAAACCCTATTCTATCCATAGATTCAAAAATCAATTCAGAGAGTTTTACTGAACCAAATTGCATGATTCCAATTTTGTTAGAAATATATTTAAATTATCTCTCCAAGCCCGTTGGATTTAAATCATTTGGAGTTAGAGAAAATATTTAGTAACAATAACAAAACAAAGACTTTTCCAACTTCAAACATTTTTCAAAAATCAACCATAATAGCTTTTGAGTTGATTCCAACTCTCAAAAATCACATTTGATAAGATCTATCTGAATATGCAAAAATATTAAGGTTTGTAGGAAGTGACATTGGACTGGTACCAAAAGAATGCTATTAGGGCATTTCTAGTCACTTTAAATCTATTAAATAGTAATCTTAAACTTTATAAAATATGATCAACACTTTAAATCACATTCCCATGTATTATAATATGTGGTGATGACATGTGTCCGCATGATCCCATATTTTAATTGGAGAATATTAAATCTTAACTAATTTAAATGAGTAGAAATTACTTTTCTCAATTAAACTAAATAAAACTAGTTCTTTAATTCATGTGATGATTGTGATGATCCTAGATCATCCTGTGTGAGACTTAGTGTGCTAAATAGAATTAGTTAAGTATTGTTTGGTGATTGTGTACCCCGTATTTATTTATAGACGATAGTACCGACCCAAGCTACAAGGAGGAGTTTTACCCTGAAGAAGAAGAGGACAATTTCAATCACTGCAGCAATCATGGCAAGCCATTATTGGCAAGATAGCACTTGCAACCTCATATATGTCCAAGTTTTAATCTAAGCCTGATGCATTAGGCATGCTTTGGCTATATCCCTTTGAGTTATACCAATACCAAGTTTTAATTGCAAGCTTTACTCTTTTACTTTACCAAAGTTCTTTACTTTTAGTTAGTGCTTTGTGAGCTTTTGGAAAGATAGTATAGATAGCATAAAGAGTATAAAACTAGGCCTATACTAGATTTCATTCTATGGCATGATATTGAAGATTAGCACCCCTCATTAGTGAACACTCTTAACTTAGTGGCTAGTGCTAAGCATAAAACTTGATCACATTAGATGGGAATACTTGGTGAAAATGATTGTGAAAACCTTGGAATGATGATTCATTCTATTGAAATGTTTTGACATGTGTTGAGAAACACAAATGGATTTGATGATGTAAATTTTGAGGCATGAGCCTTAGCCCTTTTACCAAAAACTGATGGTTGGGTTCGGATGCGATACCATTCCAATTTGACGGTACAACCAAAATACCTGAATTGGGTAAGGCTTAGCCGAAAGCTTATATGCATTAGTATGGGTTCACTCGCGGAAGAGGTTTGAGCTGAGGCTACCTCGTGAGTGTGAATTATCCACCTATGCAGTGCCCAGGATGGCAGATGGCCATGGCTGGGAGGCCAAGCTCATAGGGGAGGTGCCTATACTAGAGTGTGTAATTGAAAGGTTGTGATTTATTATCCGCATACTAAGTATGATGATTCAGGGTTATCCCTAATGGATGTATCAAATTTTCTGGTGAAATTGTACCACCTCTATAGAGTGTCAAACTATTTGAATAGCCGCCTCCGTGGTCATGGACAGTTCAAGTGGCCATACTATTCCATCGTCATATGTTTTCAAAATGACTTGTGAAGAGAACTATGATTTTGACTTGACCACAACAGGGTTGTGAATATGAAAGCTAGGTTCCCACTTAAGTGATTTAGAATGTTTATTTAGTTTTCTTTACTTCTAAATTCATTTTAGATAAACCTGCCTTTTTGCAAATAAACCTAGAGCTTAAGTTTCCTACTAGAACTACCTTACTTGTTAGTGATAGTTTATGAGTAGTTAAAGAGTACTCATGGCTTTGTCCCTGGCTATTCTCGTGGCCAGACTATGAGGAGGACAGCAGGAGGTCTATGACAACGAGGATCATCTCCCATCATCAGCATTGCCTTCGACCCTGAAGATGGAGCCCACTACTACGCTTATTATTCCGCTGCTTGTTTCTATTAAGACAAGATCATGAGATCCTTTATTTGTATAAGACCTTATTATGGTTTGTAATGGATGATGTACTGTGATATCCAATCTGTTATGTCTCGCAAAAATAGTAATCCTAGGACTGCGATGTATGGAATAACAAGCATCTGAGATTAAAAATCCGGGTGTTGACAGGTAGTATGGGCGGATGTTACAGGCGCCCTCCGACCTTACTACTGGTCGTTAGGGCATATGGACACCTCGAATGAAAAGGTCTTGAATTAGGGATTTTCTAAATTTGGTGTAAATAGCTCATAAATTCTCTCAGATCTTCTGTAAGTGCTCAATACCTAAAAACCAATATAAGAAAACAAGGTTTTGCTAACTTGCGATGTTAACATTAGTTGAAAGGTGAAAATCTATGAAACCCGATGAGAACCAATGAAAAATCCTCGATAAAAAGTATCAAAATTTGGAGTTATCAACTTCCCCAAGCTTAGTTGTTGTTCTCCCTCGAGTGATAAAGCTACAAAGAATAATAGCGACAAATGAATTCAACTGAGGAAACACGCAAGTTCAAGGTTGTATCATATTCCATTGGCACAATTCCTGCAACCATAAACATGAGCATAATATATCTAAACAATTGCACTTAGTTAGCTTCCTAACCGTATATAAATCGTTAGCTAATAAATATTAAACCCAAAAATAGATTGTTAAAAAATTGATTAGGCTTGCGAAAAAATTCTTTCAACGCCTCTCTTTATGAGAGTAAAATCATTTAAGAACGTATTCTTTTGTTAAATTAGGGGTGCACTAGTAGATGTCAAAAGAAGGATAAACTTAGAGATTCTCATTAACAACCACTTCAAAACTCATGGCCTTCCAACACCCCATATTTTCCTTGTTTTTCGAGAACTTTAATCTTTTAAGTGGTGAGGTGATGCCAAAAGTTTCATAAGAACCAAATAATTTCTTCTCATAGCTTGATGCTATTTTTTTTCTCAAGTACTTGGACCCATGGAACTAAAATTTTACACACTATAGCAATGCTACAAATGTCTACCCAACTCATAGCCAAAATCGGAGATGAACTCAAGATCGTTCATAGGACATAGGAGTTGTTAGTTCCATGCAGTTTTGGGTACTCTTATAGTTCTCTTTGATAAATATTTCTTTTTCTACCATGCAAGACAAGTTTGGCATCTCCCTCAACCATCGCAAAATATCCATTCCTTCAAACAAATATTTTTCAAAACATGTTTTCAAGTCAAGCTGTTAAGATGTGGGGTTGAGTGCTTATAGGATTAAACACTTAAGACAAAAGTTAGCACCAAAGTTGTCAAGAAGACACTTTTTCTTGTTCTCAAAAAGTTTGGAATTTAATCCAATGTGGTACTTTTTCCAACTGAGCATAATTTCCATAAGTTGAAACCAAAGTCTTAAAAGATAACAAACTAAGCGTGGAGTGGAACACAAGTGCAACTGAACAAACATAATATGTTCATGCACAAACTTATAGGAAGAGGGAAAATAGGAATGTGGTACCTCCTCCTGATTGCTCGCCTCTCACTTGGATTGACTCCTCGTGTTCTTCTCCATGGCTAAGTCACTTGAAGTGAAAAACCTGGACGAAACCAAAAGAGAATAGAGTGGTCTTCAAACGAAACAAGATAAAACCTAATTCTATTTTTTGGGTATTCTTTTACCAATGCAAAGCTGAAAGTAAACATGCAATTGAAGAAAAATAAATAAATCAAAAGAAGAAAACAAAAATATGAATGCAAAGGTGGGGAGGAGTTCAACCTCCCCAAGCTTAGACTCTTTGTTTAACTCAAATCAATTGTTGCCACCATTGTTGCACGGCAGCTGCTAGTGTGGCTGGTAGGGTGATGACCCACAAGTATAGGGGGTGTATCGCAGTATTTTCGATAAGTAAGAGTGTCGTACCCAACGAGGAGCAAAAGGTGCTGGCTAGTGGTATGGGTCAGGAATTCTCTGCAAAATACTTAACAAACGGATTTTTAGGGGTTTTTGATAAAGCAAGTAAACGAAATACGAGTAAATAAAAGACAGTAGAAATAAATGCAGCAAGTGGCCCAATCCTTTATGCAGCAAAGGACAAGCCGGTTGTATTACTTAAGATGACCAAACGTTCTCGAGGACACATGGGAAGACTGTCAAGTGCTTTTGCTTCATATAGTTGATTAATCTTCTTTAGCCTGCTAAGTGTTGTGTGGGTGAACCTGTGCTAATGTACCGACCTTCCTAGGAGTAATACATACTTGTGATTATACCCCTTGCAAACATCCGTAAGTACAAGAAAGTAATTAAGGTATAAACCTAACCACAGCTTTAAACTCTAAGACCCTTACGTCCCTTGTGCAATGGTTTCCTAACGGGGGTTCAGGTTTCTGTCACTCCGACAACACCTACGATTAGTAGCCAAATACACAATGCATTCCCCTAGGCCCATATAGGTGAAGTGTCATGTAGTCGACGTTCACATGACACCACTAGAAGAAGTACACCACAACTTAAATATCAAACTATTGAATCTTTCTCAACACAATTCCACTACTAACAACATGACTTCTCCCATGTCCTCAAGAACAAAACGAACTACTCACAAGACATCATATGGATCATGATCAGAGATGGAATAATGATGTATAACAATCTGAACATAAACAATAATACAATGGTTCACTCAATAGCATCAACTACAAAGAGTAATCAACACCGGGAAAGTTTCCCCTACGAACTATGCAAGATTCAACGCAATTGTTACAGCAATATGGAGATGGTGATGAGGGTGCTGATGGTGATGATGGTGGTGATGATGATGATGATGATGATCCCGATGAAGTCCAGCTTGATGGTGGTGATGATGGCGACGATCTCCCCTCTCTAGGAAGGAATTCCCCCGGCAGAAATCTGTCTGCCGGAGAGATCTTTCTCTCTCGGTGTTTTCCGCCCCCCAGAGGCGGCGGAATCTTTCTGTGGTTCTTCCCCGAGTCTTAGGGTTTCAGGAGGATAATATACGCCAGAGGGGAGAGCCAGAGGTAGGCCAGGGTGGCCACACCACCTGCTGGCGTGGCCTAGGCCTGCCTGCGCCAGGGGGTGCTGTGGGCCCCCTGTGGCCCATCTCCACTCCATCTTTTGGCATCCTTACTCTTCTGGAAAAATAGGATTTTCTGAATATTTTCCCGAATTTTCTGATCTTCGCGAATTTTGCCTCCAAACAACACCTTATCTATCAGAATCCTGGCTGCAGCGGTCCATGCTCCAAAAGTCATCAACCATGCAAAAATAGATGAAATAACATGAGTATCACCTCTCAATACGAAATATATCAATGAATAATAGTGAATTATGACATAGAATAGTGATGCAAAATGGACGTATCAACTCCCCCCAAGCTTAGACTTCACTTGTCCCCAAGCAAAACTAAGCTCAATAAACATGGCCTCAGGTTTATGGAGTGAAGAGTCGATAAAAGAATACGGACAAGAAGCATCACATTCATAAATACATAGATCATAATAGAAGACAACTCACTATTATATAACTCAACTTGTAATGAGTAAAGGAAACACAATAAAGATACATAAAGTGAATCATAATTGGTAATGGCAAACTTAGCTCTTGGTCGAAGAATAGTTGATAATTTGCTGGAGTTCACAAATAACTGGTTTTTCAATGATAGCTTTCAAAGTAGTAAACATAAGGATAAGAGCAATGTGCAAAACAAGGAACAAAAGCAACATGATTGAATAAATCATCATATGAATGAATGAAACACAACAACTCAAAATACTGGCTGAGATAGAAGGGAATAGGTTTACTAACTCAACTACAAAGTAAAAGAAAGGCCCTTCGCAGAGGGAAGTAGGGATTGCAAGTCTCATAAAGAGCTCCCAAAAATTATGATACTTACTAGCTTTTAGCTCACATTGCCCCTATCATAGGCATCTTTAGGTGATTAAGGTTAAAGTGATCAAATATGAGGATATGCATTGACAAGTTGTAAACTGAGAATCTCATGTCCCTTGAATACGAGGGCCGCTCCTCATGCTACTCAAGTTTAGTCACCTGTAAGTTCTTGTCATCATAAGCATATGTCTATCATAGAGAACCGCCAACGGGGTACCCCTTGCCCGGTGATATGGAAGAATCCCCATATCAAAATGACAAGGCAAGCATACAACAAGTATTTCAGCAATCTTCTTATTTACCATGGGAATATGGTGCTTTTTTTCTCTTTCCTATTTTCATAATATCTGTTTTTTTCTTTTCTCTTTTTCTCAATCTCTATCTCTTTTTTTATAAGAAGAATGCTTCATAGATACTCGTTATGGTTACGCTGCAGGTTTCCACCATGTCAGCATGGATTAGACCAGCAGCCCAGGCGTTTCTCTAACACATATGCATAACTTCATGGACTTACAAGCTCCCCTTTAATTTCACACCGACGACATCCATAGACAAAAGAACATGTTATCAACTTGGTACAAAGTACCAGTGCAATGTTGAAAGCGTTCCCCATGACAACATGGTTCTGCTAATTCTCAACTCACAAAGCGCAAGCATATATGCAACATAGGTGAGCACAATCGTTCAAGTTTATTAAATGCAAGAAATTAAAGTGTGCCATCAAGTTCGTGAGAGCTTTAATCACTAATTTTCACATAAGAAGTTTAATTTGGGAGATAGACAAAACAAGAATTTACTTGGAATAGCAATAATGCTACTAGGTAGGTATGGTGGACACAAATGGCAAAGGTTTTGGTTTTAAGGAGGTGGATGCACGAGAAGAATACCCTCTCAGTACAGGTTTTTGGCTAGCAAGGCTGGGTAGCAAGTACAAGAGTTGAAGGAAACAACCAAATATACAAGTGATAAAGGCAAACATGCAATCTTCCTCGGAAGCGCAAAAGATCTTAACTAGAGAATACTAGACTTATGAGGAAATCAAGAAAGAAAGATGATGAAATTATATTTCTTTAGAGTACTTTTATCTTTCCATTCAGCTCTAAAAAATAGTGTTGCTACTGACCGAGCCAGGTTTGCCAAAACCAACTAAATTAACTCAATGATCCCAAAGTGATACCAATACTAACAATAAGATCAATCATATAACCACGAATTGAAAACTAATATAAGCTATGCAAAAGAGTAAATGATAGAACTTCTCATTAATAATCTATAACGGCAACTCACACCATGGGATACATATCTAACGAGAGAGAGGGGACACTTCCATAATGCAAACCATACTACATAATAACTCCTCTATTCATGATATGACTCTACTAATAAGGTAAAAGGATAGAAGATAGTGATGTGATACCGCGGCACTCCCCCAAGCTTGGAACAAACCAAGGGGATGTCAAACCTGATGACGAATTATTCCTTTGGTGGTGGTGGTAATATTTTCTTAGTTGACATGAGGAAATCTTCCAGCATCTTGCGAAGCCTATTATTCTCCCATTGAAGCATGTCCACCTTCCTCTGCAAGTCTCGGTACTTATCGTAGAACTCCTTAGTGACTTGTAGGGCTTCCGCTGATGCAGGGCAAGAGACTAAAGGTACCAACCCCTGCTTGGGGTCATGGAAATCCTCCTCCATGGGCTTCTTCCCTTTATCCTTGGCAGACACCATTGTTCTTCTAGGCTTTCAAAGAGTATGTCCTGGCAGAAACATATCAAAACAAAAACACGACGAGAACACGATATGCGAACCTCGGGGGATCCAGGGGTTATATATTACGAAGTTTCATATCAAAAGGAAGGTACTGGGAGAAAACGAGTCGGAGGCCAAGTCTGGGGTGGACTCACCACCTGGTGGCGCGTCCAGGGGTGGGCCCGTGCCACAGGGTGGTGTGAGCCACCCTGGCTCCGTTTCCATCCCTTTTTTGCTTCATAGCTTCTTTATTGACTGAAAACTGCAAAAATATAGTTGGATAGTATTTTCGTGGAACTTTTCTTACCAGAACTGTTACCTATTTGAAAACAGACTCTACAGGTTTCTGAATTTGGTATCTAGTAGATTCCTCCGGAGTCACCACTTGAATAACATTAATATATTCATCTTCATACACTTATTACTTGAGTCATAAAACCCTTCTCTTCCTTATTACACCATTATCTCCACTTCCTGGAAATTTCTTTCACACAAAACTCCACACAGTTCTCATTAGCAACATTACTATATATGAAGTGATAAAACCTTTTGAGTTCAAATTCAACTGAAAACCATCAAAACATAAGCTACTGTAGCAAATCCTTCCGAAAACCCAAAAAGAATTCAAAAAGGAAATCGAATAAAGAAGCAAAGGCAAGATTGGCTAAATTTGTCAAAACAGACCAGCAGGTAAAGATCAATTTTTTCGAAAATCTTCTGTTGCTCAAAATCAAAACGTGCAAAACTAACGAAAGTCAAAGAACAACCTGGGGCACAAGCACAAAAAATTACAGCTCAATCTGACATATAGAGATCTCTCATGAATTTTTACGGTGAAGCACAAAAATCTGTTTCAGGACAGCAAATCCCCCAAATCTTACTTCTCTCTCATTAGAGGTTGAGCTTGACACAAAAACCAAACAAAATGGATAAGGAGCGGTTATTACCAAAGTAATAACTTCCAAGACTCAAAGAAACACAAACAAACTGAAAGAAAAAACAAATTGGGTTGTCTCCCAAAAAGCTCTTTCTTTAAAGCCATTAAGATGGGCATGATAATTTTGAAGACACTCACATATGAATATAAATTGAAGCGAAAGAGAGAAGTAAGAAGCAAAAAGACACACACATTTAAGTCTAAACCACTTCCTATGCAAGGGAATTTTGTAAACAAACAAGTTGTTGAAACCAAAGGCAACTTGCATAAGAAGGCAAAAGAGGTGCAACATAAAAACTTTCAGCATAAAACGGGGAAACTTGATATTATTGAGATGCATAAGAACACTTTTCCCTCTCTCATAGTAACTTTCAGTATCGTGCATAAACTTAACAATATAACTATCACAAGGACCATCGTAGCAATGATCGCTTATTCTAACAGAAAACACGGGAATACTAGCTCTCATAACACTACTTTGTGAAACAATATTAGAGGTATCCTTACAAAGGATAATGTGTCCCTCTTTTTCATATTTAGTGACAAAGTCTTTCACATTTGCTATTATAGGTTCATCAACCATTTGTTTATCAGGTTCAACAGCTTTATTTGTACTTTCATTAAACATACTAGCTATGATAGAATGTTCCTTTATCTTACATGGGAAAGGGATTTTCTCAATGTAAGGTTTAGGTAAGACATGATTAGTAGTATAAACTTCAGTATTTCTTGTAGGAACACTCTTAGCAACATCTTTATAAGGTTCATGATAGTTATTCCACTTATTTTTAGGCACTTCAATATAGGAAGCAAAAGCCTGAAAATAAGAAGCAATAGCTTGAGAGTCTAGACCATAAGCATTTTTAATATTTTGAAAGTCACCAGTTCCCATAAAAGATTCAATGCATTCATAATCATAATTTATACCTAACTTTCTACCTTTATCATTCTCCCAAGCTTCAGCATTGTCTTGAATACGGTCTAGAAGATCCCATTTAGTTTCTTCTTCCATGCGAGTGAATGATCCAGCACAAGAAGCATCCAATAAATCCTTGTCATGTAGAGGGAGCCTTGCATAAAAGTTATTAATAATAATATTGTTGGGGAGCTCATGAATGGGACATTTGAGCATTAGTAACTTCAATCTCCCCAAGCTTGAGCTGTACTCTCTCCATCAAGAGGCCAAAAGTTGTATATTTGATTCCGATCTTTATGAATCTCACTAGGAGGATAAAACTTTGAATAAAAGAGAGGCACTATTTCCTCCCATTCCAGAGCTTGACCATTCTTTAGCAGCTTATACCAATCCTCAGATCTTCCTTTCAGTGATAATGAGAATAACTTCTTCTTGACTTGATCTGTAGTAATACCTGCACACTTGAACAACCCGCATAATTCGTGTATAAAAAGCAAATGATCACTGGGATGGACAGTTCCATCCCCAGCATAGTAGTTATCCATAACACGATCAATAATTCTTGTAGGTATTTTGAAAACATCATTCTCAGTAGGTGGTGGCTTATCTACTACCTTAAAAGTGGTAGTAGCATTACCAAATAAGAAACTCAGCGAATTATCCGTAACGAAAATAAAGCAACTAGCAGAAGTAAACAATACTCACAGTAGAAGTTTACTTTACCAGTTCCACTCTCCAATTGCGCTTCACTCCCCGGCAACGGCGCCAGAAAATAGTCTTGATGACCCACAAGTATAGAGGGTGTATCGCAGTATTTTCAATAAGTAAGAGTGTCGAACCCAACGAGGAGCAGAAGGTGCTGGCTAGTGGTATGGATCAAGAATTCTCTGCAAATACTTAGCAAACGGATTTTTAGGGGTTTTTTGATAGAGTAAGTAAACGAAATACGAGTAAATAAAAGATAGTAGAAATAAATGAAAAAAGTGGCCCAATCCTTTATGCAGCAAAGGACAAGCCGGTTGTATTACTTAAGATGACCAAACGATTTCGAGGACACATGGGAAGACTGTCAAGTGCTTTCGCTTCATATAGTTGATTAATCTTCTTTAGCTTGCTAAGTGTTGTGTGGGTGAACCTATGCTAATGTACTGACCTTCCTAGGACTAATACATACTTGTGATTATACCCCTTGCAAACATCCGTAAGTACAAGAAATTAATTAAGGTAGAAACCTTAACATAAGTATGAAATAACATAAGTATCACCTCTCAATACAAAATATATCAATGAATAATAGTGAATAATAGTGAATTATGACATAGAATAGTGAATAATAGTGAATTAAGTCATCAACCATGCAAAAACAGATGAAATAACATAAGTATCACCTCTCAATACAAAATATATCAATGAATAATAGTGAATTATGACATAGAATAGTGATGCAAAATGGATGTATCATATGGGTACTAGTTTGGGAACTCGGACTTGAAATGGGTAAAGTCCTGAGTGAGAGTGACAATGTTGTTGTTCATATCGTGCAACGTGTTCTCCACATTGCTGATGCGATGCACCACCTGGTCAAAATCTCCTCTTGGGACATAGTCAAATCCGGCTGTGGTGGAGGCATATTTTGCTGCTGGTGGAACTAGGGAAATAGTTTGATGATGATGTTGCTAACCATTATCATCCCATCCCATGGTGTTCCAGTTCTACTCCTCCTCCTACTGTTGGCTTCCTCTCGCACCTTCCCAAGCGGGGTTTCCTTCCAAGGGTGTAATCCTCCCCGAGATAATCATAGCTTGATGGAATTCCTCTTCAGTGAGGACCCAACTCTGTTTTCCTTGCAAAGTAAAAGCTTGAACGAATGGAAGAAAAGTTTGGTGGGCATCACCATTAGGTTCAAAATAAAATTGGAAGGCGCAAAGAGAGCATTAAGGCATACATACCCTTATGAATTTGGTGCTATCCATGTGGGCATCATCCAAATACTTACTACCAGCCACGGACCTCTCACAAGGCATGCCAAAATCGCTTGCGTACGCGATTTGAGTGATCAAACCTCCACGACGGATGTCACCCGAGTGAGACGACCTTTGGCGGCGAAAGTTCTAGATGAGCAAAGCACCCAAGTTTACCTTATGCTCCATCTCCGGATGGAGAGCCATATTATCATCAGACTGAAGACAAGTACGCTATGAGGGGGTGCTCAGGGCATCGGAAAGTGTGGAGTGTGAAACATAAGGTTGTCTAGGATGGTGAGCACACAAACGTACTGACGTTCGAATCGTCCTGTGGTGGACGGATCCTACTCCTGCTAGCAATCAAGTAGGTGAATATAATCAAGAATTGCAATGACAGGACTGCCACCAAGTTCCTCCCGAGCTCAGCTGCTGGTATGGCTACCCGCACAACATCATCACCGACAACGGCACCAACTTCGCCAAGGGCGCCATGGCCAAATTCTGTGAGGAGCACGACATTCAACTCGACCTTGCCTCAGTCGCCCATCCAGAGTCGAACGGACAAGCCGAGAACGCCAACCAGAGCATCCTCCACGACCTCAAGCCAGGACTACAGGTCCCCCTCAAGCGGATGCCAGGATGTTGGGTTGAAGAGCTCCCCTTTGTGCTCTGGGGCATCTGCACCTCCTTCAACCGATCAATAGGGTTTACCCCCTTCTTCATGGTGTACGGCATCGAAGCCATCATGCCGACTGACCTCGACCATGACTCGCCTCGAGTCATCCACTACGTGGAGGAGGACAACGAACCATCCCACCAAAACAGGATCGGTCTTCTCGATGAAGCACGTGACCTAGCTCGCTCCCACACTACCATCTACCAGCAAGGACTCCGCCGCTACCACAGCTGTCGAGTTCGGACTCGCACCTTCCAGGAGGGAGACCTCGTCCTGCGGCTCATCTAGGACAAGAAGGGCATGCACAAGCTCTCTCCTCCATGGTTCACAAGCCGCGGCTAGTTTAGGACAAGAAGGGCGAACTCGAATTTGATCGCTTTCCATACTTCACCATTCGTGCTATTTCAGGACTCCATTTGCAAGCAGCTCGGATAATTTCATTACCTTCACAAGCAAGATTGCACCATTCATTACGAGCTTGTACACAAGCTTCTAAAGCCAATAGATTAGCTATTGCACCAGGTGCATTTCCCCAAGGATGTCCTAAAGTTCCTCCACCAAATTGTAATACAGAATCATCCCCAAATATTTCAGTCAGAGCTGGCATATGCCAAACATGAATGCCACCTGAAGCTACCGGTATAACACCTGGAATGGATAGCCAGTCCTAGGAGAAAAATATACCACGAGCATGATCTTTTTCAATAAAATCATTGATACATTGCAAATGTTTCTATAATTTTTGGTGTTCCATGCTTAGTTTATCCATTTTCTTGTGTTTTGTTCCAACTTTGGAGTACTTTTCATATGATTTCTTGGACTAACCTGTTAACAAGAGCCAAAGTGCCAGCTGCCTGTTTTCTGCTATTTTTGGTTCCAGGAAAGTCAGAAAATGAATATTCTCATAATTGGACGGGACAAAAGCCAAAGTACCTATTTTTCCGGAAGGGATCAAGTGCCAGAATACGAGACGGAGAAGGGCCAGGAGCTGACCACACCACCTGGCCGCGCGACCAGGCCTGGATCGCGCCAGGGGGTGGTGAGGCCAGCCTAGGAACCCTCTCGGCCTCCCCTTCCACCTATATATTGCTCTCGGGACGAAAACCCTAAGTACCCGATCAAAAATCCACGAAAGAGTCTATAGCCGCCATCATCTCCATCCCTAGATTGGGAGGGATCTGAAGCTCTTCCTGGCACCCTGCCGGAGAGGGGAATTCACCCTGGAGGCCTTCTTCATCACCATGCAAGCCTCCGGTGTGATGCGTGAGTAGTTCATCCTTGGACTACGGATCCATGTAGTAGCTAGATGGCTAGTTTCTCCTCCTTTGTGCTTTCATGTTTAGATCTTGTGAGCTCCGTTCATGATCAAGATCATCTATTTGTAATCCATACATGTTGTGTTTGCGGGGATCCGATGGATATTGAGATGCTATTTCAGATTGATTATTGATTCTATCATGTCTTTGTTATTTGAGATCTTCCATGCTTTACGTTGTTAGTAGCTATCTTGGCCAAGTAGATGCTAGCAACTCCAAGAGTTAGTATTTATGCTCGATAGTGGGTTCATGCCTCTGGGAATCTGGGGAAGTGACAGAAATCTCTAAGGTACTAGATGTGCTGTTGCTACTAGGGAGAAAACACCGATCCTTTATTCATAGAACAATTGTATTGTTTACTTTACACGTAGTTCGTAAAGCAATAATCTGTTACTTGCAACTTAATACTGGAGGGGGTTCAGATGATAACCTGAAGGTGGATTATTAGTCATAGATGCAGTTGGATGGCGGTCTATGTATTATGTTGTAATGCCCAATCAAGTCTCAAAGGAGTCAAGATGATTAGTATATGCATGTATTGCTTTCTCGGTGTTTGTCAATTGCCTCGCTGTAATTTGTTCACCTAGCATGTTATCTATCTAAGGAGAGCCACCTCTAGTGAACTATGGATCCCGGTCCTTGTCTTTTACATACAATCTACAATCTTTTACTACTCTGTGTTTACTTTCTGCAAACATTTACTTCTTTCCATTCGATACGTTTAATCCTTTGTTTTCCGCAAAACACGGTGAGATTGACAACCTCATCTCAAGTTGGGGACAAAGTTCTGTGGTTGTGTTGTGCAGGTCTCCACGTTGCTACTAGCACCGCTAGTGCGCCCTGCCAAAGCTCAACTAGTAACACCTTTGGGGTGTTTCCTTTCTCGTACTGGTTCTATTAAACCTTGGTTTCATAACTGAGGGAAACTTGCTGCTGTGCTCATCGTACCTTCCTCTTGGGGTTCCCAACGAGCTCTACATCAACACCGCCATCAAGCATTTTTCTGGCACCGTTGCCGGGGACCGAAGAAGAGAAGAAACTCCCTCATCAACTACACGCCATCAAAATCACCATTTTTCTGGCGCCGTTGCCGGGGAGTCAAGGACATCTTCACAAGGGGAGTCCCTCATAACCAATCTCTTTACTTTGTTGTTTTTTTTGTTTAGTTTTCTTTTTGCTTTGTTTTCTTGTTTTGTTCTTCAAAAACATAAAAAAATTAGTTTTACTTGTTTGCTTTCTTATTTGAAAACACAAAAAAAATTAGTTCCTATCTTGAGTTGCCACTATGTCTAGCCTTGCTCCAATCACTATGTCACCCGAGGAAATGATTTTCACTTTTAAACAAGGAATTGAGGAAAGTTTTAAGGAAGCTTGGTCTAGAATCTCTGATCTACATGAAAAGACTGAGCCTAAAATGATTCAAGGCTTGTTCCTTAGCAGTTTTTACCTTGGGATTGCTCTTTGCTATAGATATGCTTTAGATGCTATTATGGGAGGAGATTTCCTCCAATGTAATGAGGATGATTCCATTAATGCTATAAAGAAATTGATCCTCACTTACACTATGCCTAGCCAAACTGATATTTCTTTCGCAAAAATATTTGCTAGGTTGAACACTCTTGAGGCTAGCACTACTAGCTTAGAAAGGTGCTATAATACGCTTAGGGAGAAGCATGATTATGTTCCAATAAACTCTGAACCATCAAAATGGTTTCCTACAGTAAAGATTGAGATAAACACTGAAACTTTTCAAGCCTGTTGCGATATCATGTCTGAATTTTGTCTTATGCCCAAAGCTATTTATGAATCTTTGAATCTTTGGGGGCTTACTGAAGGTGGAAAAGAAATATCTCTTGCTAATAATTCTACCTTATTTCCTATTGGAATAGCCGAAGGAGTGTTTACAAAGATCCTTAGGAAAATGATTTCTACTGATTATCTTGTTATTGAATGTGCAGGAAAAGGACAAATTACACTTGGAAGGTCCCTATTGGAACTTCTTGGAGAAATAATACATGTGGGAAAGGGAACCATGCGCCTTTCTTCTCCACCAAACAATCACATTTTCCCAAAGGTTAAGAATAAAAGTAAGAGAGGTAAGGGCAAGAAAGTTGGTCTTAATGCTTCTTCATTTGAGAACACTTGATTCTTTCTTTGCTTCTTATGCCTAACTTAAAGGAATTAAATAAAAGTACTTGTTAGGAGATAACCCAAGAGTTTTAGTTGATTCTTGGAAGTTATTACCTCTGTAATAACCTCTCCTTATCCTTTTTATTTTCTTTTTGTGCCAAGAGTAACCTCTAATGAGAGTGAAGTAATGATTTGCGAAAGTTGCTATCCCTAAACAGATTTCTGTGCTTCACCGTAAAAATTCGTGATAGAGATCTGTATGTCGGATTGAGCTGTAATTTTTTGTGCGTCTGACCCAGGTTGGTATCTAACTTTCGTTAGTTCAACACGGTTTTATTTGAGCAACAGAAGGTCTTCGAAAAAATTCGTATTTACCTGCTGGTCTGTTTTGACAGATTTCTTCCATTTTCTGCATTTCCTTCTTGTTAGTTCCTTGTTGAGTTCTTTTGGGGAATTGAGCTTTTTGAGGGAAGCGCTACAGTATCTAGTGTTCTAATGGAAGTTTATTTGGTGTTAGAGCTGAACCTTGACACTTATTTATCTTAAGTGCACTAATGTTGCTAATGAGATTGTGTGAAGTTTTGTATGAAGGAAAATTATCAGGTGTATGGAAGGAATGAGTAATGAGATGAAGGATGGACTAAAGCTCAAGATTGGAGATGCCACGCGTGTCACCCCAAGAAATATGCAAGAAGTACAAGCGTCAAAGCTTGGGGATGCCCAAGGCATCCCCTTCTTCATCAATAAAAATCCCAGGTTTCTTCCAAACGCTTCATTTTTATTGTTTCCTGCACAATTGTGTTTTTCTTGGAGCGTCTTCTTTATTTGTTGTTTGGTTTTCAGTTTTCTTGGTTTGCTTTGCTTTCTGAATAAGTTGGTTGGACCCCCTCTTTCATACTTTTGTTTGCAATTAGTTTGGTTTGGTTTGGAAAAGAGTAGGAAAGTTCATGCTTATGTGGTAAAAAGAGTTCATTTTTTACTGTGGCCTATGATTTGTCATGCCATGCTTGATATTGATTTGGCTTTATGCTTAGTATTATTTGTTGTAGCATGACTTGTTATAAACAATTGAGATTGCTTAATGTGCCTTGGATGAATCATGCGTTGTTTTAGCATATTAAAGTATAGTATAGTGGTATTCTCCTTTGATGCTTTATTTGGGTTGACTTGGCACATGCTCACACCATGTTATGACTATCTCAAGTCACCATAGCCTTTATGATCCTTTAGTTTTCAACTTGTAGTATCACTTTATGCTTTGATCACTGATGTTTTGTCACTCTGCATGATTATGGCCATTATTGCTCTCTTAGTTTGTCGCTCCCACTCTTTTGCTAGCCTCCACCACGAAGTATGAGTTCCACTCATGCATCCAACTCCCTAAACCAAGTTATTCCAAAGAGTCCACCATACCTACCTATTAGCTTATGCTATTCCAAGTATATTCATGCTTTTGTTTACCTTCCACTTTTTATGAGAAAACTAGTGATTAAAGCTCTCACGAACTTGATGGCACACTTTACTTTACTTGCCCTTAATAAACTTGAACCATTGTGTCTTCTATGTTGTATATGCTTGCACTTATTTGTTGGGAATTAGCAAAACCATGCTTTCATGGGGAACGCTTTCAACATTGCGCTTGGTACTTGTACCTAGTTGATATCATGCTCTTTTGTTTATGGATGTCGTCGGTGTGAAATGAAAGGGGAGCTTGTAAGCCCATGGAGTTATGTATATGTGTTAGAGAAACGCATGGGCCGCTAGTCTAATCCATGATGACATGGTGGAAACCTGCAGCGTAACCACAATGAGATGTCTATGAAGCATTCTTCTTATAAAAAAAGAGTCCTATATTGAGAAAAAAAGAAAAAAAAAGAGAAAAAAAAGAGATACTATGAAAAGAGGAAAGAGAGAAAAAAGAACCATATTCCCATGGTAAATAAGAAGAATGCTGAGATGCTTGTTGTCTGCTTGCCTTGTCATTTTGATATGGGGATTCTTCCGTATCATCGGGCAAGGGGTACCCCGTTAGCGGTTCTCAATGATACACATGTACTTACGATGACAAGAACTTACCGGTGACTAAACGTGAGTAGCATGAGGAGCGGCCCTTGTATACAAGGGACATGAGATTTCTGACTTATACTTCGTCAAGCATGTACACCATAGTTTGCTCACTTTAACCTTAATCACTTCAATATGCTTATGATAGGGGCAATGAGAGCTGAAAACTACAAGTACCATAATTTTTGGAAGCTCTTTATGAGACTTGAATCCCTACTTCCTTTTACAAAAGGCCTTTCATCCACCATTATATTGAGTCTCCACCTTCTATCTTTATGCACTACTTTGAGAGCATAGTGGCCATTCTTAGTTCTATGTGCATTGTCCCAAGACTAGTTGATTGATGCATAACTTGTTATTGCTTGTTTGAAAATATTGTATCTAGTCACTCTTACGAACTTTGAAGGTGTCCTATGCATTTATATTTCCTACTCTATTGAGGGACAAGCTGAATACTATTATGCTATGTTTTCTTTATGTGAAACAAACAAACGTCTTGGAAAGCATTGTTATTCATGATTCTATTGTTTGTGCCTTTTCATGTTGCATCATAGTTTCTTTTCTTATTGCTAGAACTTTGTCTTTCATGTTATGATTGAAGTACTATGATCCCAGCTTTGGGTGTTTTGCAAATACTTTGATAAAGTCTTTGATGGTGCATGTCACCTCAAAAATTATTTCAGATTTATTATTGATTCTATCATGTCTTTGTTATTTGTGATCTTGCATGCTTTCCGTTGTTAGTATCTATCTTGGCCAAGCAGATGCTAGCAACTCCAAGAGTTAGTATTTATGCTCGATAGTGGGTTCATGCCTCTGGTAATCGGGAGAAGTGACATAAATCTCTAAGGTACTAGATGTGTTGTTGCTACTAGGGAGAAAACAACGATCCTTTGTTCATAGAACAATTGTATTGTTTAGTTTACACACAGTTCGTAAAGCAATAATCTATTGCTTGTAACTTAATACTGGAGGGGGTTCGGATGATAACTTGAAGGTGGATTATTAGTCATAGATGCAGTTGGATGGCGGTCTATGTATTATGTTGTAATGCCCAATCAAGTCTCAAAGGAGGCAAGATGATTAGTATATGCATGGATTGCTTTCTCGGTGTTTGTCAATTGCCCCGCTGTAATTTGTTCACCCAGCATGTTATCTATCTGAGGAGAGCCACCTCTAGTGAACTATGGATCCCGGTCCTTGTGTTTTACATACAATCTACAATCTTTTACTGCTTTGTGTTTACTTTCTGCAAACTTTTACTTCTTTACATTCGATACGTTTAATCCTTTGTTTTCCGCAAAACACGGTGAGATTGACAACCTCATCGCAAGTTGGGGACAAAGTTATGTGGTTGTGTTGTGCAGGTCTCCACGTTGCCACTAGCACCGGTAGTGCGCCCTGCCAAAGCTCAGCTAGTAACACCTTTGGGGTGTTTCCTTGCTCCTACTGGTTCGATTAAACCTTGGTTTTATAACGGAGGGAAACTTCCTGCTGTGCTCATCATACCTTCCTCTTGGGGTTCCCAACGAGCTCTACATCAACACTGCCATCAAGCATTTTTCTGGGCGCCGTGCATTGAGCCATCAATCATCGCGCAATAAATCAACAAAACCTAAAGTCATTTTGTGTTCCCCTTCTAGCTTACCTACTATGGTATCGGTGTGGATATGATCTCCCCTAGATATACGGCATGGTTTAGCTAATACATGGAAATGCATATCATGATTTTTTTTCTACCAATAACTGCATGCATTGCACGATGAATGTGAAGAAGTGGGCCATTTTAGCGGAAATAATGAGCCAAACTAGTATTTGTGGTGAATTCCCTAGTTATGTATTCATGCATTACAATAGAAACCCCTAACTCTCTCGCAAATACAACTCTCTTAATCATTTCTTCACATGTACCTGCAGTCGCATTCAAGTAATGCTCCTTAATTTCACCTGTTTTTTCCTGTGCTTTATAAATAGCTTCAGCACAAAAGACAAAACGGTCTCTCTAACGCATAAATGGTTGTGAGTTTACGTTTTCACCACATACACACTCATAACACGCTCTAACGTATTTTTTTGCGGATAATCCCAATTTTGGTTTAATAGTACATACCAATAAAGGACGACCATACTTGTTCAACTTATCTCTTTCAACTTGGATACCATGAGGTGGAGCTTGGAAAGTTTTTGTATAAGTAGGGGGAATTCATAGATCCTCCAGATTTAGAGCACGTAGGGCTTTGAAACCAAATTCGTTACCCACAATGGAAGTAAACATGTTAGTAACGGAACTCTCTTCAAATAGGTCTAATGGATAAGCTACATAACATATCCAATGGTTGTCTTCCCCAACAATAGTCTCGATGTGATAGCATCGTCCTTTGTAACGATCAAGACTGGTAAGTCCATCAGTCCAAACAGTAGTCCATGTACCAGTAGACGATTCGGCAGCTATTATAGCCCCTTCTTCTTCCGGCAGAACCCTAGGTTGAGAAGTTACTCAGAGTGCTGCAAAGATATCAGTATCCTTGGTTTCATACTCCAAGGTGTACTAAGTCAATTTATAATCTTTAACACCAGCTTCAAATCCAACACTTGCTTTAGTTTCTGTTTGTGTTGACATAAGTCCCTCCCTACAACTCTTGAATTAAGAATTCTCACAATAACACGGTCTACTAGATGTGAATTAGACATCAATGCAACTTTAGCAAAAAATTCGTAAAACAAAAAGGATATTCAATTAATATAATATCAACTCATTAAAGAAAATTGAGGGCATACTTAAATTAATGAATATTTTGCATTCATATATATTGTGTACACCATGTGTATTTTCTATCCTATATGAATTCCACTATAGGAATTCTATAGGAATTGAGTTGTTGTTATTGTAGGTTAACATGGTTCATTATTAAACCATGGATTTGATTTACCAAATCTTTCATTATTGTATACCCTTTGATAGATATAGAGCAACTCAAATCAATCCCAAATCATTATTTTACAAGTTCTTAATGGGACCTTTTCTTATTTTGAATGTAAATACCTAACTAAATACTAAGAAAATTCTCTGTTGACAGCAATCTATGCTTCACAGTAGTACATATTTTGTATATCAAAGTCCTAGATTAGAAATTACAGTAGGCAGAGATGCTCCACAAAATGAAAAATGTATCTGAAAACAAGATTGATTGAACTTTGCAACGGACTCATTTCATGAGTAAACGATTGAATGGGATTCACGTGGGCAATATTATAAGGTCCGGATCTCCTTTTTTATCTTATTGAATTAACTAATTCATTTCCTTTTTTACTTTTGGATATTTTTTTGGATTTTATTTGGCATTATTCAACAAGAAACAAGAAAATTTTCGACAATTTTTTTATTATGTGATAATTATGAGTACCAATCCTACTACATCTTGTCCCAGGGTTTCCACAATTGATGAAAAAGTGCAGGTCGTATCGATCAAATTATTGGACCCATGCTGGCTGTCACTTTACCAGGCAAGTTACCTTATATTTATAGTGCTTTGGTAGACTAGAGTAGAGACACTTTCGATAAGCAAATTAATGTGACTTGTGATGTAGAACAATCATTAGGAAATAATCGTGCTAGAGCTGTAGCTATGAGTGCTACAGACGGGTTGATGAGAGGAATGGAAGTGATTGATACGGGAGCTCCTCTTAGTGTTCCGATCGATGGAGCTACTGTCGGACAATTTTTCAATGTTATCAAGTTAGATACAAAATTATCCATCTTTGAAACATGTATTAAGGTCGTCGATCTTAGCACCTTATCGACGTGGAGAAAAATAGGACTCTTTGGGGGGGGGCTAGAGTAGGTAAAACAGTACTCATCATGGAATTAATCAATAACATTGCTAAAGCTCATGGGGGTGTATTCGTATTTGGTGGAGTAGGAGAACGAACTCATCAAGGAAATGATCTTTATATGGAAATGAAGGAATCCAGAGTAATTAATGAAAAAATATTGAGGAATCAAAGGTAGCTCTAGTCTATGGACAAATGAATGAACCACCGGGAGCTCATATGAGATTTGGTTTAACTGGCCTAACTATGGCAGAATATTTCTGAGATGTTAATAAGCAAGACATGTTTTTATTTGTCGATAATATCTTTTGTTTTGTTCAAGCAGGATCGGAGGTATCCGGTTTATTAGGGAGAATGCCCTCTGCACTGGGTTATCAACCTACTCTTAGTACAGAAATGGGTTCTTTGCAAGAAAGAATTGCTTCTACTAAAAAGTGATCTATAACTTTGATTCAAGCGGTTTATGTACCCACAGACAATTTGACCGACCTGGCTCCTACGACAACATTTGCACATTTGGTTGCTACTACCATACTTTCTAGAGGATTAGCTTCCAAGGGTATTTATCCAGCAGTAGATCCTTTAGATTCAACCTCAACTATGTTACAACCTCGGAACATTAGCAACAAACATTATGAAATTGCGCAAAGAGTTAAGGAAACTTTACAACGTTACAAAGAACTTTAGGACATTATTGATATTCTTTGTTTGGATGAATTAACTGTAACAAGAGCAAGAAAAATAGCACGTTTCTTATCACAACCGTTCTTTGTGGCAAAAGTTTTTACCGGTTCTCCAGGAAAGTATGTTGGTCTTGCAGAAACTATTAGGTGATTTCAGCTAATCCTTTTCATAGAATTAGATGGCCTACCAGAACAAGCTTTTTATTTGGTGGGTAACACCGATGAAGCTAGCACGAAAGCTATAATCTTAGAAGAGGAGAACAATTCGAAGAAATTAAATTAAACCTTTATGTACTGACTCCTAAACGAATATTATGGATGTGATGTGAAAGAAATGATTTTATCCACTAACAGTGACCAAATTGGCGTCTTACAAAACTACGCCCCATTAAGACAACAATAGATATGGGTCCTTTCAGAATACGCCTCCTCAACAACCTGTGGAGTGGTTAACGGCGATTTTGTGGAGCCGTTTTGCGAGAATAGTTAGTAATGAGATCATAATTTTAGGAAATGATGCGGAAATGGGTAGTGATATTGATCCGAAAGAAGCTCAATAGGCACTTGAAATAGCCAAAATTAACTTAAGTAAAGCTGAGGGTACGAAAGAATTAGTTGGAGCAAAGCTATCTCTCAGATGAGCAAGGGTAAGAATCGACATTGTCAATTGGATTCCCCCTCCAATTGAAGACAATCCAAGGGTTTATAGTTGATACACAGAAAAAGGGAAGAGGGGTAGAAATATTTATTAGATAGCGAAGCGAAGTAAGTCCAATGCTATCTAGTAATTTTTCTACCTACTTACCTACTATTGGAGTTGAACCAATGAATCCCACCGTATGAAAGCAATACTCTAACCACTGAGTTAAGTAGGCAATTTATCACCACAAAGGAAGACTCATTACTTCGATCAATTATGTATAGAATCACTTTTCTAAGAAATACCGCTTTGTTATTGTTTGCTTATATACTAAATAGATACAGATATAAAGGATATCCTCTCGCATTAGAGAATATTCATCTTGACAAGAAATTATCTATATGTTAAGATATCACTAATAAGGGCTATAGCTCAGTTCGGTAGTGCAACTCATTTACACGTGCGCCAATGCTTTTCAAAGGAGCTTATTATGCAATGAACATAATTGATATTATTGCAAAATCAATGTCTTACTCAATTGAGAAAGTTATGAATTTGATTGAGTTTCCCTTACTTGACAAAACAAGATCCAATTATGTTATTTCAACCACACCAAATTATCTTTCAAATTGGTCAAGACTCTCCCGTTTATGGCCCCTTCTATATGGTACCAGTTGTTGTTTCACTGAATTTTCTTCATTAATAGGCTCACGATTCAACTTTGATCGTTATGGGTCGGTACCAAGATCAAGTCCTAGGCAAGCGGACCTAATTTTAATAGCCGAGTAACAATAAAAATGGCTCCGTCTTTAGTGAGGTTATACGAGAAAATTCCTGAACAAAAATACGTCATTTCTATGGGAGCCTATACTATTATAGGGGATGTTCATTACTAATTCCTATAGTACTGTCTAACTGATCTAGTCATGTGGATCCATCAACATATGATGACATGACCATACCATTTCAATAATACACATTCTCCATTCTTACTCCAATATATAACTTATATGACCTAGCTATCTCTACTGAATCTATCAATGTAGATCTTTCTAACTCCATCCATAAACTCCTTTATATTACTTTGCATTTACTTCTAGGGCTTGTAATATTACAATCTCCTCTATATCAAATGTGATATTGATCCTCTAGAAGAGATATGGTATTACTCCCATAATACAAGTTTGTTCTTATATTAGCTTGGATAAACTACTATGCCTTCAATTACTCCATACAACTCATATTATATACTTCATCATACTGTAGCTTGACTTCTCATGATTAGGCTAGATGAGTTAGCTTACTAAGGTTTTGCCTAATTTGGTATTCTCACAACTCTTCTCTACTAGCTGGTCATCTATTCTCAACTAACTTGGGAATAATTACCCCAACCTTTCATCAAGCAAAGCTTAGGCTTCTAATTCTCTGATCAAGATCTATACTAACAAGGAGTAAACTTGTACTAGTCTCTTTATAAAACTTACCTTGTTAAGGAAACTTACCTTAGGTTTATACCTACTTGGCTTAGCAAGATTATCATTCTATTCTATACTACTACTAACTTTCTCATAGCTTCATAATTACTATTTAAACTCTTAAATTTAGGTGCTTCTTCTAGTTAACTCAGGAGTGAGTTTACCCTTTCCACAACCAACGGTTTGATCACCACTAAGGATCTCATTCCATGAATGATAACACACTCTACCATATCTAGGTCCTTCTTCTTATTAATATACTTAAGGTCTTTGGAAGGTCAACATATTAGGTTAAAGCTAAGAGTTGATAACTTCTAGGTCAAGAATTGATCACACACATTGCTGATCAATAGACACTAGGACTTGGTTAAATAGGATTGTCACCTATTAACATGACACTAATGGTATGTAATGGATGGTCTTGGCTTGACTTCCCTTTTTACTCTATTTGTGGTAATGGTTCATATTTAAGAACTACTATGATTCCCATGGTGTGAATAACTATGGAAGCAAGTGTATCACGATTTAGTTATAGAGTTTCTTACTTGAGTTATATTCTTAACTTGGTATTCAGAGTTTGTGGTAGATAATACCTTGATATCATCTTTGGAATATTAAGTATTCATCCTTGAGTTGTTGTATGGAATACCATGTAATGATCTCTAGAAGATCTGGTACTCCTTATTGAGTAGTGTGTTGTGACTTGGTTTTATAACATTTGATCTATCCTTTAGATCAAATTATATTACCCAAAGGTAAGGTTTTCGAAAAGGTCATATTGAAACTTATCACAGTCAACTTGATGATCTACTTCCGTTCCACCAAGTTAAGAGAAACTTTAATCACTTTGACAAGTTTTATTTAAAAGGACGAAAAATATCCAGATTTTCTATGCATGAATGCAATGCACACACCTTATCTCAGCTTATTTCTAAGCTCTAATGCTGGGGTGTTACACTACAAATCTTGGATTCAATGGTCGATAAAGTAGTGGGTTAACCGGAAAGTTCCAGAGGTCTCCATGCAAATGTACACGACAGGGAATCCTCTTATCCTAGTAAGTTTTTCTGCTTTAAGCTGCGGTGTTTTCTCTGTCTTTATAATTTATCGTATCGCAATGCTGAGATATTTCTGTCTTTCAGCTTGCTGACTGATGGCCTGCTAGAGCATAGGTTTGTGAAAGCATATTTCCGTGGAAGTATTAATTCCAGTTTTGATATCGATCCTACTGAGGAGCATATGAAAGCTATCTGAGGCGTTTCTGTCACACTCAAGCTGTCATGTTGTCTTGAGTTAATTGACTACAAGTGTTGAGGATGGAAACAAGTGAGTGAAAAATGCAGTAGATTTAAGTAATATACAGAACTGGTAGTAAATAACATAAAAGTAAAAGTAAATAATTTGTTTAGGGTTCCTACATATGAGAAGTTAGGCATGGAGAGAAATGGTTCATGGTAAAAGTGAATGTGCCAAATGGATAAAAATGGGATATGTGATTATGATTCTTCTTATTCATATGTGAGTAGGCAAGCAACCCATATATTGGTCAGGAGTTCTCTTGGTAGATTCTTCCCAACCACAATGATCTGTTTGTCTATTATCACAGTAATGGTCAGCACATCAATTAAGGTATTTTGACCAGATCAAGGCTTTAGACTTGATGGTTCCCTGTTATCATCGAGTTGTACTAGATCCTCTTTGATATTGCCTGTGTCACTCGGGGGTCACCGATTCACTAGTAAACACATCATACCTAAGAGATCCCGAGATCATGTTATTTGGACCCTGAAATTGGATAAAAAGCATTAGGCAAACATAGATATTCATTCTCACAATATAATAATCAGGACAACAATCACAAATAGATGGAAATATAAAAGGCACAATACATCCTACTAATCCCCTACATCTCCCACGCCTATTGGGATTTACTCAGACATGAGAGGGAGACAGATCAGAGGCATAATCATATTGTAGATAGAAATCATATCCACTTTTACCGTAGCAAGTGATGCGGTTCATTGCATAGAAAACAAAAAATTTCCTACGGTTGTAACCACCAAGATCATATGTAGGATATACATGTAACGGTTTTAGATGGACTCGCCCTCGAAGACCGTAACGTAGGATAACGTTCCTGCAAACAAACATGGATGATGTAGAATTTACTCGACTATCCTAAAGGACACGCAGACGATCATCACCACAAGAGGCAGTGCCTCCATAATTGGTCACATGTACGGTTTGCCTATGACTCCCGATCCCTCACTCTAGCCAGGAAGAGGAAGTAGAGGATCCCTAGGAACTCCAACAGCACTACGCCATCGTAGAGATGGTGGAGGGGAAGATATCGATCATGCCTTCTCCTAAGCACCTTTTTATTGCGGCAATGGACAAGGCTAGAAATAGGGATAATATGCCAACCAAAGAGCATATGAGAGAATGGGAAGTGAGTGTGTGTGAGAGGAGGAGGTCTCCACCTCCTTTTATAGGGGGAGGGTGCAGCCCCCACCCATGGCCGGTGGCCAAAGAGGGTGTCCCCTCTTCTCCCTCATTCGTGTGGGTGGACTCTCCACTCACATTATTTCAATTTCCTATTACTCCCATTTATTCTCCACTAAAAAACCAAAGGGTCTTTCCATTAAAGCACTTTAATTCTCTTGTTTTAGTGCAACTCAATTTAATGAACACTTAATTTAACGAGTACACCATCTAATGAAAAAATTCCTATGATGTCCATTATCTTCTCCTATGTTCCCTATCCGCTCAATTGTGTCGACTAACCTTAAGGGTGTCTCCCTACGGGTTCGAGAACTATGTAGACATGATCGAGACTTTCTCTGATCAATAACCATTAGCGGGATCTGGAGATCCATAATGACTCCCATTAGTCCTGGATGTAGTTAAATCGGTGCTTTATATGCTTGGAATTCTTGTGAGACCTTGGTTCCCTAGCATTGGCTATGGCACCATTGTTGTCACAATAGATTACCATTGGATCGAAAGCACTTGGAATCACACCTAGCTTAGAAATGAACTCCTTCATCCAAACTTCTTCCGCCACTGCTTTTGAAGTAGAGATATATTCCGCCTCCATTATAGATCTCGCTATTACTGGTTGCTTGGAGCTCCTCCAACTCAGCGCTACACCATTCATTAAAAACACATATCCGGATTGTGACTTAGAGTCATTCGGATCAATGTCGAAGCTAGTATCGATGTAACACCTTACAACGAGCTCTTCTTCACCGCATATACGAGAAACATGTCTTTAGTTCTTCTTAAGTATTTAAAGACATCCTTTACTGCCTTACAGTGTTCCAAACCTAGATCATATTGGTACTAGCTAGTCAAACTAACATCATGTGCCACATCTGGTCTTGTACATAGCATAACATACATAGGAGAACCTATGGCTAAGGCATAGGGGACACGGTCTATCAATTCTCTATTTGTTGCTATAGTCGGTCTTTGAGTCCTACTCGAAATAGTGCCTTGCCACATAGGTAAGAACCCTTTCTTACTTTCTTCCATTCTAAACTTCTTCAAAATCTTGTGAAGGTATGTACTTTGTGACAATCCTATTAAGCGTTTTGATCTATATCTATAGATGTTGATCCCTAATATGTATGCATCTTCACCAAGATCTTTCATCGAAAACTTATTATTTAAGTAATCCTTTACGCTTTTCAAGAGTTCTATATCATTTCCAATCAACAATATGTCATCCACATATAATATTAGAAATACTATAGATCTCCCACTCACTTTCATGTAAATACAAGCTTCTCCGACAGTTTGGCCAAATCCAAAACCTTTGATTACTCCATCAAATGAGAGATTCCAACTTTGGGATGCTTGCTTCAGTGGATAAATGGATCGCTTAAGTTTGCTTACCTTGTTAGCATCCTTAGGATCGATAAAACCATTAGGTTGCATCTTATACAACTCTTCCTTAATGTTTACATTAGGTAACACTGTCTTGACATCCATCTGCCAGATTTCGTAATCAAAAAATGCAGCAATTGCTAACATAATCCCAACATAATTTAGCATCGCTGCCGGTGAGAAAGTCTCATCATAGTCAATTTCTTGAATTTTTCGGAACCCCTTCGCGACAAGTCGTGCTTTATAGATGGTCACATTACCGTTAGCGTCCATTTTCCTTTTGAAAATCGAATTATTCTCAACGGCCTTTTGGTCGTGAGGTGAGTCCACCAAAGTCCAAACTTGGTTTTCAAACATGGATTCCATCTCGGATTGCATGGCTTGAAGCCATTTGTTGGAATCTGGGCTCATCATTGCTTCATCATAAATCGCAGGGTCATGGCTTCCATCTACCATCAAATTTAGGACTGGATTACTGTACAGTTCAGGAGCTGCATGTATCCTGCCCGACCTGCGAGGTTCGGTAGCACTCTCTATCGAAGTTTCATGAGGAGGGGAAGGTACCCCATCATCATTTCCTTCTTCCATTGGCGGAGTCAACACTGGAACAGATTTCAGCACTATGCTACTCACCACTTTAGGAAGAGAAGGTTCGGTAACCTCGTCGAGTTCTACCTTCCTACTACTCACACCTTTTAAGAGAAACTCTTTTTCGAGAAAGGATCCATTCTTGGCAACAAAAACCTTGCCTTCGGATCTGTGATAGAAGGTGTACCCAATTGTTTCTTTTGGGTATCCTATGAAGACACATTTTTCCGCTTTGGGTTCGAGCTTATCAGGATGAAGTTTCTTCACATAAGCATCATAGCCCCAAACTTTTAGAAATTACAGCTTAGGTTTTTTTCCAAACCATAATTCATACGGTGTCGTTTCAATAGATTTTGATAGTGCCCTATTTAAAGTGAATGTAGCAGTCTCTAATGCATGACCCCAAAATGGTAGTGGCAAATCGGTAAGGGACATCATGGATTCTACCATATCTAATAAAGTTCGATTACGATGTTCGGATATACCTTTATGTTGTGGTGTTCGAGTGAGTTGTGAAACTATTCCACATTGTCTCATGTGCGTGCCAAACTTGTAACTAAGATACTCTCCTCCATGATCGGATCATAGGAACTTGATCTTTCTGTTATATTGATTTTCTACTTGATAGTTGTGAGATTCTGCACATGTTTGATGAATTTTATTACCGTTTTGCTAGAAAAAGGGTGCGCTTTCAGGAGCTCGCGTGCTGTCTAGCATGCTACCGGCACGTGGAGGTCGTTCGTGCGCCCTACGTCTCCACTATCCATCCTTGCATGACGCGTGGCGAGCCAGGAGTGATGATTTTCTTTTTTTTCCTAGTTCCCATAGAGAGTGACATGAAGAGGCCACGGTTATCCTTTTTCCTTTTCTCCCCTAGATTCGAATTTATAAAATAAATATCTCTGAGATTGAGTGTTAAAATCACGATCCGTTTTCACCGCTGCACTCGTCGCATCAAGATCTACAAAACTAAATCCTATGTTGATAGATTTTGATAAACTTTTTTTTCGCACTGCCTTATTGTACTGTGTTGCATTGCTTTCGCTCGCAGTGCACTATATGGTGTCTTGGCAGTGCACCACCCGTGCACTGCCTTATTGTACTGCATTGTACTGCCTTTAGTCGCAGTGCATTATGTGGTGTTTTGGTTGTGTACCGCCCGTGAACTGCCTTGTTGTACTGTGTTGCACTGCCTTCAGACGCAGTACACTTTGCGGCGTTCTAGCAATGCACCACTCAAGCACTGCCTTGTTGTAATGCATTGCACTGCCATCGGGCGCAGTGCACTGCGTGATGTTCTTGCAGTGCACCTCCCGCGCACCGCCTTGTTATACTGCGTTGCTACCTTCGGTCTCAGTGCACTGCATAGTGTGGTGTACTGCCTTGTTGTACCGTGTTGCACGGCTTCGGACGCAGTGCACCACGCGGTGTTCTAGCAGGGCACCACCTGCGCACTGCCTTGTTGTACTGCCTTAAGTCACATGCACTACGCGGTGTCTTGGCAGTGCACCGCCTGTGCACTGCCTTGTTGTACTATGTTGCACCTAAAAAGAGAAAAAATAGTACACGATGCGTATGCTTTTTCCGGTGATTCTTTTTTTTGAGCGCCCTGCCCTTTTTTCTCTCTTTTATTTTAGTGCAATACGTCCAAGCGATCCAGGAAGTTGGCTCGATCAGGGAGAATCCTGCGTGCGTACTCGCACACCCGACCGGGTTTTTGAAAGCACACCGTGTGCTGCTTCCATGTGGCATCCAAGGAGTGACCGCGCGAGGCCGCACGCTGGTTCCCAAGCGCAAGCGCGAACGTGTCATAGCTGTGGCCATTTTATTGATGGTTTTCTCCCAGATTTGATCGTTTTCTGGCTTTACCTAACACTAATACTTCGGTAGATAAGAAAGCTTGGTTTTTAATGTGTGTTTCAGGTTCTGAATATCAACAGAAGGATTTAAATAGAGAAATACAATATTCTAGAGAAAACAAGCAAGTCTCACTTTCGAAGCACGTGAAGGGAGATCACAGAAGCTTTAAGGAGCAACTATACGGCGGGAATATTTTTCCGGTCGTATAGTTTCTGCCGTGTAGTTGCCGCCGCCTCTGTCTTGTCAAAAGGGACAATTTCTAGGAAGGGGCTAAGGGCGAAAACACAACATAGCAGCCGCCATACCATCCAGAAGGGAGAAAGAAGAGTTCCGGAGAAGAAAGAGAAGACGTTCTTCATCTCGCTCCATGATCTTCGACCTCCTAGCCAGTACACCCCCATAGCCACTACTTGTACTTGAGAGAGAGAGGGATCTCCACCTTGCAAGACTAGGGTTTGAGATTGTTTCTTCCCATCTTGAATTTTGTTGGATATTTTTTCTGTTCTTATTATGGATCTCCATGGTAATACTAAGACGAATTCCTTTTATTATATTATATTATATTGATGATCCGTTCTTCTCTCATCTGTGAGTAATTCCCTTGGGCATGGGAGATGTACGGGATTGGTGAGATGTGATGTACCTTCATATATTTTCCATTAATTTGTGATTGATTCTAATTACTATATTATGTGTGCTTGACTATCTGTGGGATGCCTAATGCTTGTTGTCCAATTAAGGGCCTAGAAAACATGATACTTTGTTCTACATGGATAAGATCTTATACGCTAGTGGACCGGCGACCCCCGAGTGACACGGGGATATCAATGGAAAGCTAGTTGACTGTAGGATAACGAGTAACCACCGTGCTTATTGCATTAGTCCGATCCAAGGAGCTTAATCGCTAAGTGACCTGAAGGGTCTTAATCGTCTAGTGTCTGACCATGGTTTTGGTAGCAGGCTAGTAGGATTATTGAAGTTGGGATGAAATCTACCAAGAGGAGTTCCGGCTAATTAAGGGTTGCTCGCCTTGTTACATTTACCACTCGTCCAGCTTGCACAGTCACTATCACCATGAACTGAATATCCCCGCGCCTTCTTTCGCCATCTGTAGGAAACAACAAACAAGCAAAGTCATTCTTTACTTTTATGCTTTATATTTCTGAAGTTTACATTTTAGTTCTATTTAAGTCTATCGCATTTAATCAAAACCCCATTCTTATTTCAACACTTGCAGTCAATTCACTCGAAAACCTATGACAACTTCGGGTGTGATAGAGACTTCATAAATAAACACTTACCTTTGGGATCTCTATGGGATCGATATCTGAACTTCGAAACTAGCTACAAATGATTTGTGCTCTTGTAGACATCAGGCTATTTTCTGGTGCTGTTGCCGGGGAGCTAAGCGCTAAGTGTTTGTCTTTTGACATTTTAGGTGTTGCTACTACAAAATGTTCTCCCTAGGAGACAAAGGGTCTACACGCTCTGGTAGGACCTACCTGCCGGATTATTTTGAGTGTGTGCCTGCTCAGAGGCACGGAGAAATTATTGAAAAACTTTTAGGATCAAATAAATTAAAGTTGAAAACCTAAATGATATAATGGAAATCATGTCTATTTACATGACAACTCCTATGAAACCTGAGAAAACTCTCAGGGAATACAGTGCTCCAAGTTCATAATTTCTTAAACAACCAATAGAGTTCCCTAATCCTGGAGTTAGATAATATCGATTTGATGGTGCAATTATCAAAATTTTGCAGGAAAAAAGCTTTCAGTGGAAGGGAAGATGAAGACCCAGGAAGACATATAAGAGAGTTTGATGATGTGATAACATCGCTTGGAGCAAAAGGGTTGCCAAGAGACTTTTCTCGTATTAAATTATTTCGATGGTCTCTTAAAGATAAAGCTCTAGACTGGTTATATTCTCTCTCTCGCCATTATATTAAATGCTAGGAAAACTGCATTACTAAATTTATAAACAGGTTTAATCCTTTTAAAAAGGTAATTGAACTAAGAAAGAATATAGGAAACTTTAGTCAGAACATGGGAGAAAACTACCCACAAGCCTGGGAAAGATTCTTTGGAATGATCAATAGTATTCCTAATCATGGCTATTCTGAACTAACAATCTGCCACTTATTTTACCATGGTCTGAATACTCAATGTAGAGAATTTCTTGACTTCTTAGAAGTAGGATCAATAAATACTTTAACTATTAAAGAATGTTTGGTCTTAATGTCTACTAGGGCTAAGAATGATTCTTTATATAATCCTGATTTTGGCACCAAGCGGGAAAGAGGGATACTCCGGATAACTCCTGATCATATGCCTGAGGTACGCAAAACTATGAAACATAAATGTATACCTTCTGAACTTGCTAAGGAAAACAAAGAGGATTTGTTACAAGTCTTAGCTGAAGAAGATGAAACTAGAAAAGTTTTTCAAGAATTAAAACATCGACAAGTAAAATCTCATAATAACTTGCATAAGAATTTCCAAAAACATAAAAAGATTTTGGCGGAACTCACTGAAAATTATGATGAGATTGGCCAAGAAATAAAACTATTTCACAAGTATCTTAGTATGATTGAAACCCAGTCTGAACAAATAGCATCTGGTTATCAAAATTTTCTTCGTGATGATAAAGATATTTCGGTTTCCACTAATGTTGTCACAAGAAGGGGTGCAGTTATTACAGAACCCTTAGGACCACTGGAATATGAAGCTGAAAAAGTGTGCAAGGAAAAAGCCTTGGTCGAAGCCAGCCAAGAAGATGATACGTTGGTGGATCCTCAAGATGACACTGAGATGCGAGAACAAACCAAGGAGGACCAAAATGATGCACAAGATGATCATTATGACTCTGATGCAGAAATAGTTGATCCAAGAGAAGATAAAGAAATAAGTAAGGAAGATGAAGTTGTTATAGTAGAAAAGAAGAAAAGCAATAAGCAACAATAAAAGAAAGAGCCTGAACCCCCCACCCCCCCAAATAGGTAAAAGACAAGAGTAAGTCAGGTGAGAAAAAGCTGCCTTATCCAGATCAAAAAAGAAAGCACTGGAGGAGGTAATTTATAATTCTTTAACAAGGGCACTTAGTGACCTTTGTCTAGCAACTCCATTTGCGGATGCAATTAAAGTTCCTACTTATGGTAAATTCCTTCATGTTATTCTTAGTAGAAAGAAATAAATAACTGAAAATTTTGCCATGGTAACTAGCTATCCTGCTAACGGAAAGTTGTTTTCTAAGTCTGGAGATCCTTGAATACTAACTATTTCATACTCAATAGGTAAAACATATATTCACAATGCCTTATGTGATCTAGGAGCAGGAGTTAGTGTAATGCCATACTCCCTCTATAAAAGGTTAGGATTAGGGGAGTATTCTCCTACTACTATCACTTTACAGATGGCTGACAAGTCCACTAAAAAACCCGTTGGTATGATTGAGGATGTCTTACTTAGGATAGATGAGCATGTTATTCCCACCGATTTTATTATTCTTGAAATGCTAGAAGATGAAAGATTATCTATAATACTTGGAAGACCCTTCCTCGGTACTACAGGTGCGTCAGTAGATTGTGCAGAAGGGAAGATAATCTTTAATGTTTATGATGCTAAAATCATCCGGTATTTTCCAAAGAAGCTAGAAGTAGGAGAAAGATATGTTCCACCGGAAAAACGAGTTCATGTGGTAAGTGCCATTTATAAGGGGAAAACAAAGGTATGAATTTGAGAAGAGAAAAGAGGTTGAGTTATTCAACCATTCTTAAGAAATGCTTAATGGGAGTCAGCCCATTTTTGTCAATTTAGTAGAATAGAGAATAAGAAGTTCATCGCATTCCCACCACTTTTTCACAGACATTCTTGTGGAAGCGCGCCCGTGAAGATGCAGCTGTCAAAAAGTAGTAGAAACATTGATCGAATGAGTATATATAATAATAAGAATAAAAGTTTGAGTTTTATATTTACAGAAGCTAAAATTTTGCTTTTAATATGCTAATGTTCGTCGATAGTTTTTACTATCAATTTTCTATTAAAAATTTGGTATTTTGCTAAGTTATGGGATAAGAAGGTATCCTCGAAGAAATAGAATTTTTTTCATGACTAATGATAGTTTAACAACTAACTATATGGTGGGAATAAAAAATCCGGCCGTATAGTTCCAGTCGTATAGTTATCTTTGCCATCAACAAATTTTCTTCGAAGGCACAACGAGTTTAACGACCAACTATACGGCGGGAATAAAAATTCCGGCAGTATAGTTCCGGCCGTATAGATATCGATGCCTTCGTGCAAAAGTTTCTGAAAGGTACTGAGAGTTTAAGGACCAACTATACGGCGGGAATAAAAATTCCGGTCGTATAGTTCTGCCCATATAGATATGGATGCCTTCGTAGAATTTTATTCCAAAAGTACTGGGAGTTTAATGACCAACTATATGGCAGGAATAAAAATTCCGGCCGTATAGTTCCAGTCGTATAGATATCGATGTCAGTTTTAGAAATTTATCTCGAGAGACAGACAGTTTAATGACCAACTATACGGCGGGATCATTCTGATCCGGCTGTATAGTTACATCCATATAGATATTTTCTGGACAAAGAAACCCTAGTTGGCGGTGCCACCGCAACTATACGGGCGGAGCAACATCACAGGCCCATATAGTTCCGGCCGTATAGTTCGGTGTGACCACAAAATCGCACCGGGGCGGCTAGGTCTTCCACCTCTCCTCATTATTTCTCTCATATTCTCTCTCCAAACCTCTCAAAATCCACCTAGAACTCTAGATTCTTTGCGGATTTCGTTTGTTTGAGTGGGGGAATCAACAAATCAGTATGCTTCTCTCCCTATCCATGCTTTATTTTCAGATTTCCATGGTTGAAACTCTCACATTGATCTAGCGGATGAACCCAAGCTTATTTCGTTTTCCCTAGTAATTTCTCATGTTAGGATTGAATTTTTCCACGTAGAATCGTTCATATATCACATACAAACTATATGCCTAAAGTTTTATGGTGAAATTTTTTAGTGCATCACGATGAACAAAATCGGTAACCTTTTTCGTTCGAGAAAGCACCAATGAGATGAGGGCTCGAGCTCGGGGTCCCGAGCTCCGCGTAACTCCAAGTTGGACATTGTCTCATTAAGGAGGGTGCTACCGACATGTTGGGCCGACCACAACTTTCTTACCGCGGTAGGGTTGAAGGCGTACTTCGACCTCATGTGCAGCAGGTCGGGGATGGCAGTACTTGGCTTTGCAAGCCACAACACCTACGACGAGCTCACTCATGAGTTCCTTGCCTCCTTCTCCGATGACCACAGGGAGAAAGGTAATATCTACATGATAAGCTTCAACATGAACCAGGAGCACTATGAAATAAATTTCGAACAATTTTTCAATGCCTTCAGCTTCCCTCGTACTGGGAGCCCAATATTACTAACCTCTATAGCATCTCAAGTGGAGGGACTTGGGAGGTTATTTCTGTTAATGGTGGCATTCACTTTTACCAGAAGAAGATGTCCACTATTCAGAACCCAACCATCCGCTACTACGCTTTGTTTCTCGCCAACAAACTACTGGGAAGGGGTGACACTGGTTCCATGGCCAATGCGGACATGGTAATGATCACCAAGGCTCTCTTCCCCACTGCACCACAAAGCCCCAGTCCTGCAGCTCTACTCATCCAGCACTTTCGCCACCAGAGCAACAAGACCAAAGGTGATATTCACATTGGTGGATTGGTAACCCACCATGCCTATGCATTAAATATTGTACTACATGTTATGGAACCTGTTGACGGCTCCAAACTTATGGACGTCAAGTATTTGACTGCTGGTGGCTTCCTTTTTGTTTACCATGCTAACCGGAGGCTCCGAGCATATCAATTAAATTATCTTGATGACACACAGGGTGAGCAGGTTCAATTGCCATGACCCCAACCCTTCTCGATTGTGGAGAAGGACACTTGGATCCTCACCAAGGATCAAGTGACGGAGATCTTGGCCGAGCACCAGCCCCGAGGAAGAGGAAGATGAAGGACAACATGATGATGAGGAGTAGGAGCAGGAGAAGGAGGAAGAGCAGGGACACATGCTTGGGAGGGACAGCAGCAACAACATCTAGGAGGAGCTTGGGACCTGTGGCCCAACCAACCAAAGAAGGGGTACGGCTACGTCCCCTATCAGGAGTTCCAATAGCTCGACAAGCGCGTTGGGGAGATCGACCACATTCTTCCGGATTTGAATGAAGATGTGAACACTTTGAATCACAACTTTAGTCACTTCATAACCCACTT
Organism: Avena eriantha; assembly: GCA_910589775.1. Taxonomy (NCBI): domain Eukaryota; kingdom Viridiplantae; phylum Streptophyta; class Magnoliopsida; order Poales; family Poaceae; genus Avena; species Avena eriantha. Next base: position 505,025,131 of record OU342742.1, read on the forward strand.
CCCCGACTTCTACTAGTAGTACCCGCCCCAGCCACCAAATGACATCAACAACTGAGCCTGGTAATCGCCTAAGCTTGCGGGAGGTTTGAAGACCTCCAAACTTTGCATTCATGTTTTTGTTTCTTCTTTTGATTTATTTTATTTCTTAAAAAATTTCATGTTATTTTGAGTTTTGCATTCCTAAACCAAAAACACAAAATAAATTAGTTATAAGCTTTATTTGCAAGTTCGTTCATTATTTCTCTCGAAGATTGCTTAATTTCAAGTGATTTGGCAATATGGAAATATAGGAGAGGTTTGACTCAAATACAAGAATGAAGCAAGCAAGAGGAGGTATCACATTCCTTTCATCACACTCTTTGCAACCTTAAATTGATCCTGTGATTATTTACTTGCTTGCACTGGAGTCACTCTCCACTTAGCTTGTTATCCTACAAATTCTATTCCTTTGCTAGTGTCTCCTTTTTAGCTTTGAAACAATGAACAATGAACTTGGTTAAAAATACTTCCTACATTTAAAAAAAAGAAAAAGCATCTGAAAGATGACTTGATTCCATGCTTATCTCAAAGAATTTGATTTTAGAACTACTCCATCCCATTTGAGCTTAATATAAATAGACTTGATAGTGCCCTTGATTGAAATTGTTTGATTAAATGGACGCTTCTAAGTAGTAGAAATTATGCCACTACTTTTTCTAATAATTACCATAAGATATTGATGTATGCGTGTCATTACAACTCTATCGTGCTCCATGGGGAACTATTAACTCTCCTGGCCAAAGAATGATCCAAATGTGAGAAACCACTTGATTTCGGCTATTGAGTTATGTAAACGTTTGTAGCAGCAATGCTATGACATGTAAATTTTTTAGTCTCCTCATGTTTTCACGTTCCAAGTGAAGTAGTAGTACTCCTCTAGCCCATTGTTTCTTAGAAATTATTTATTGGCATGGCCACGAGTGCACAACACAACCCCAATTAACATGTTAAAAATAGTGGCATGATTTCTCTATAAAAGGGCTGAAGTTTTTGAAAAACAATAGAAAGAAAAAGGTGCTTTGAGAGTCTTGAAATTTTGACATGGGAGTAGATGAGTTGTTCTTAAAATAAATGTTTTGATGCCAACTTGAGTACTCTTAATTGGTTAAATGAACAAGAACAAAAAGTTTTCATCTCTCAATAAACAGAGGCACCAAAAGAATTTGTCTCACTTTCCTAGCTAAATTTTCGACACTTGCTTGGGCATATGATTTATTTGCTAACAAGATATACGTGGTTAGGAAGTGGACTTAGTAAAATCTTGTGAATACTTGTATGATCATATTTAAGATGGTAGGAATTGTGAAGAAAAGAATTTGATACCAATTCAAACTTGTGAGTTCCTTTATTTTCAGTCTCGAATCTCTGCTATTCTTCCTTATTTCCTTGTCACTCGAGGGCGAGTAAAAACTAATCTTGGGGGAGTTGATATCTGTGAGATTTGACACATGTTTGATGGATTTTATTGATGGTTTTCTCCCAGATTTGATCGTTTTATGGCTTCACCTAACGCTAATACTTCGGTAGCGAAGAAAACTTTGTTTTTAATATGTGTTTTAGTTTCTGAACATCAATAGAAGGATTTAACTAGAGAAATACAATATTCTGGAGAAAACAAGCAAGTCTCACTTTGGAAGGATGTGAAGGGAGCTCACAAAAGCTTTAACGAGCAACTATAGGGCGGGAATATTTTTCCGGCCGTATAGTTGGCGCCTATGTTTTGTGCAATGGGACAACTTCCGTGAAGGGGCCGAGGGCAAAAACACAACACGGCAGCCTCCATACCATCTAGAAGGGAGAAAGAAGAGATCCAGAGAAAAAAGAGAAGACGTTCTTCATCTCGCTCCACAATCTTCGACCTCCTAGCCAATACACCCCCATAGCCACTACTTGTACTTGACAGAGAGAGAGCGATCTCCACCTTGCCAGACTAGGGTTTAAGATTGTTTCTTCCCATCTTGAATTGTGTTGGATACTTTTCTATTTATTATTGTGGATCTCCACGGTAATACCAAGACGAATTCCCTTTATTTTATTATACCGATAACCCGTTCTTCTCTCATGTGTGAGTAATTCCCTTTGGCGTGGGAGATGTAGGGGATTGGTGAGATGTGATATGCCTTTATATATTTTCCATTTATTTGTGATTGATTCTAATTACTATATTATGTGTGCTTGACTATCTGTGGGATGCCTAATGCTTGTTATCCAATTAAGGGCCCAGACAACATGATACTTTGTTCTACATAGATAAGATCTTGTACGCTAGTGGACCGACGACCCCTGGATGACACGAGGATATCAATGGAAAGCTAGTTGACTCGAGGATAACGAGTAACCATTGTGCTTATTGCATTAGTCCGATCCAAGGATCTTAATCGCTAAGCGACCTGAAGGGTCTTAATCGTCTAGTCTCTGACCATTGTTTTTGGTAGCAGGCTAGTAGGATCATTGAAGTTGGGATGAAATGTACCAAGAGGAGTTCCGACTAATTATGGGTTGCTCGCCTACACATATATCTATAAGATTATTATTGTTACATTTACCACTCGTCCACCTGGCACAGTCACTATCACCATGAACTGAATCTCCCCGCGCCTTCTTTCGCCATCTGTAGGAAACAACAAACAAGCAAAGTCGTTCTTTACTTTTATGCTTTATATTTCTAAAGTTTACATTTTAGTTCTATTTAAATATATCACATTTAATCAAAACTCCATTCTTATTTCAACACTTGCAGTCAATTCACTCGAAGACCCGTGACAACTTCGGGTCTGACAACGACTTCATCAATAAACACTTACCTTCGGGCTCCCTGTGAGATCAATATCTGAACTTCGAAACTTGCTACAAATGATATGTGCTCTTGCAGACATCACTACTTCACTCTGAAATTGTTTAAACTTTTCAAATGTTTCAGACTTGTGTTTCATTAAGTAAATATACCTATATCTACTTAAATCATCCATGAAGGTTACGAAATAACGATATCCACCACGTGCAGACACACTCATTGGACCACATACATCAGTATGTATTATTTCCAATAATTCGGTCGCTCCTTCCATTGTTCTAGAGAATGGAGTTCTAGTGATCTTTCCCATAAGGCATGGCTCACATGTCTCAAATGATTCATAATCAAGTGATTCCAGTGGTCCATCAGAATGGAGCTTCTTCATGCGTTCAACACCAATATGACCTAAACAACAATGCCACATATATGGAGCAATATCATCATTCAACTTGATTCTTTTGGACTTCACATTATGAATATGTGTATCACTAATATCAAGATTCAAAAATAAATAAACCATTCAACATAGGTTCATGACCATAAAATATATTATTCAGATGAAAGGAATAACCATTGTTCTCGGATACAAATGAACAACCGTCTTGCATTAAACATGATCAAGACATGATGTTCATGCTCAATGCAGGAACATAATAACAATTATTTATGTTTATTGTCAATCCCAATGGCAAATGATGTGGCATCGTCCCGATGGTAATCACATCAACCTTTGATCCATTTCCTACATTCATTATCACTTCATCCTTTGCTAGTTGTTGACTATTCCTTAGCCCCTATTTCGAGTTACATATATTAGCAACCGAACCTTATAAAATACCCATGTACTACTTCGACTATTAGTTAGGTACACATCAATAACATGTATATCACATAGAACTTTGTTCACTTCCCTGTCCTTCTTATCTGCCAAGTACTTCAGGCAGTTCCGCTTCTAGTGACCAGCCCCTTTGCAGTAATAGCACTCAGTATTAGGCTTAGGGCCTCCTTTTGTCTTCTTATCAGGCGCAACAACAGATTTGTTGTCCTTCTTGAAGCTACCTTTAGGCTTGCCTTTCTTGCCTCTTTTCTTCAAACTGGTGTTTTTATTGATCATCGACACTTGATGTTCCTTTTTGATGTCTACCTCAGTAGTCTTAAGCATAGCTGTGAGTTCAGTGAGCATCTTGTCCGCACCATTCATCTTGTAATTAATTACAAACCCTTTGTAACTTGGTGGGAGAGATTGTAGAACCCTGTCTATAGTGAGATCAGGTGGAATCTCACATCCCAATGTCTCAAGACATTGAGCGTAGCCCGTCATCTTAATGACGTGCTCGTTCACATAGTTGTGCTCCTCCATCTTAGCGCTAAAGAACTTATCGGAGATCTCATATCTCTCTACACGGATTTGGTCCCCAAACATAGTTTTGAGTTCCTCCACCATGACATCAGCATCAGTAAGTTCAAAACGCTTTTGGATTTCAGGCTCCAGCGACTGAAGGATCGCACACTCAATAAGAGTGTAGTCATCAAATTCCACGTCATACGTGTTGCGCTCTTCTTGAGTCGCACTAGCTGCATGGGCATCACCTAAAGGACCGTCCAGCACATAGTGTTGGGTCCGCAACATAGAACACAAAATTTTTCCGACGGTGTGAACTACACGCCAAGATCTATCTACTAGGTACAAAGCAACGGGTGGATATACATCCAACGAGAACTTACCCTCATAGACAACGAGCTTTGTTAACGAGTAGGAACTCGTGGTTGATGTAGTCGTACACTTGCCGATCTCAAGATCATGAGGAAGTCCGAGCGCCGCAACTCAGCAGCGCATCCGCACTCGCACACACGTTCAAGCCACTGGACAACCTCCACCTCCTCGCTCCAGCGATCCAGCAGAAGAAGCAACTCCTTCCAGACGAAATGCCACCGGGAACACGTATCTCGCTAATCCGAGACCATGGGGGAATAATTCTAGAGGGGGAGAGAGATCCTTTACAAGGAGGTGTCAGGATGAAGGAGGGAATGGGTGGCCTTTTATAGGAGGAGGGGGAGGGTGCCCCCTCTCTCCATGGCCGGCGCATGGGGGGTGACCCCTCACCTCCCCCATTCATGTTGTGGTAACCCCTCCACATTAAAATGCCTCTTCACATATCCTTTTAAAGTCTCCACTTTAAATGCATTAAATTTCTCCATATTTAATGCTCTCTCATTTAATAAAACTCTTTTTATTAAATTTATTCATAATTTTGTTAATTACTTTAATTAACAAACATTGACATATATCCCCTTGTAATATTTCAATATCACATGCAGAACCACCTTCTGCAATTTCACCCGAAACAATTTCCGGTTTCTATTGAAACAATTCCTGTGCTTTGCAATTCTTTCGTCTAAAACATATGTGCTCCAAAATGGTGTCCGGTAACTCTTAAGTGTGAAACCCTATGGTTCGCGAATAATGCAGACATGATCGAGACCCTTCTCCGATCAATAATCAGCAGCGGGACTTGGAGATCCGTACTGACTCCTACACATTCAACGATGACTTCTGTGATCGTGAGAACCTTTAACGCTTATAACTAAATCCCTTTGTCTCTCGATATATTACATGTCCAAGATTCGATAATTGGTATCTCCATACCTAGTTTGATCTCGTTACCGACATGCACTCTTTTCTCGTTCCCGTGATATAACATTCTAGTGATCACATCACTTGCTTGCAAGCTATCCTAATGTGATATCATCGAGAGGACCCAGAGTATATCTATCCGTCATCTGGATTGAAAAATTCCACTCTTAATCCATGAGCCTCAACATAACACCTTCGTAGTACTGAACCCATCTTTATAGTCACCCTGTTACGGTGTGACGTTTGATGTTATCAAGATACTCTTCTGGTATCAGCAATTAACATGATCTCATGGTCTAAGGATAAAGATTACTTCGTATGATGTTATAGCAATATAAACATAATGACTTGATCGTAATGCTATACTTCGGATGAAAGTTCATCACATCATTCCACCAATGGTGTGACCTTGTTATTAACAACATCCAATGTCCATGATCAGGAAACCTTGATCATCTTGTTAATCAACAAGCTAGTTTATAAGAGAGGCATAACTAGGAACCCTTTTTGTTTATTAAACACACATGTATTGATGTTTCCGATCAATACAATTCTAGCATGTAAAATAAACATCTATCATATATATAAGGAATATATAATAACAACTTTATTATTGCCTCTCAGGGCATATTTCCTTCAGTCTCCCACTTGCACTAGAGACAATAATCTAGTTCACATAGTGATAAATCTAACACCCATGGAGTTCTGGTGTTGATCATGTTTTTCCCTAGGTAGAACTTTAGTCAACGGATCTGCTACATTTAGGTCCGTGTGTACTTTACAAATCTTTACATCTCCATCCTTGACATGCTCGTGGCTGGAGTGAAACTGGCGCTTAATATGTTTGGAATTCTTGTGAGACCTCGGTTCCTTTGGGTTGGCTACGGCTCCATTGTTGTCACAATAGATCACCATCGGGTCCAACGCACTGGGAACCACACCCAGTTCCGTAATGAACTATTTCATCCAAACTGCTTCCTGCGCCGCTTCTGAAGCAGCAACATATTCCGCCTCCATCATTGATCCGGCCACCACAGGTTGTTTGGAACTCCTCCAACTAACTGCTACTCCATTCAAGAGAAATACGTATCTGGATTGAGACTTAGAGTCATCCGGATCAGTGTCAAAGCTAGCATCGACAGAACACTTAGCGACTAGCTCTTCTTCACCTCCGTATATAAGAAACATATCCTTAGTTCTCAAGTACTTGAGGATGTTCTTTACCGCTATCCAGTGTTCTGAACATGGATCAGATTGGTACCTACTAGTCAAACTAATAGCATGTGCCACATTCGGTCTTGTACATAGCATGGCATACATAATAGAGCCTATGGCCAAGGCATAGGGGATCTTATCCATCATCTCTCTTTCTTCCGCGTTAGCCGGACTTTGAGTCTTACTCAATGTCTTGCCTTGCAACATATGTAAGAACCCCTTCTTACTTCCGTCCATATTAAACTTCTTTAATATCTTATCAAGGTATGTACTCTGCGATAGCCCAATTAGGCGCCTTGATCTATCTCTATAGAATTTAATGCCTAATATATATGATGCTTCACCAAGGTCTTTCATCGAAAATTTGTTGTCTAGATAACTTTTAACACTGTTTAAAAGATCTATATCATTTCCAATCAATAATATGTCATCCACATATAATATCAGAAATGCCACATTGCTCCCACTCACTTTCTTGTAAATACAAGCCTCTCCATAAGTTTGGACAAATCCAAACTCTTTGATCACCTCATCAAAGCGGAGATTCCAACTACAGGATGCTTGCTTCAGTCCATAGATGGATCGCTGAAGTTTGCATACCTTATTAGCATCCTTAGGATCGACAAAACCCTTAGGCTGTATCATATACAAATCTTCTTCAATCTTACCATTGAGGAACGCAGTTTTGACATCCATCTGCCATATTTCATAATCGAAATATGCAACAATTACTAACATAATCCTAACCGATTTAAGCATCGCTGCGGGAGAGAATGTCTCATCGTAGTCAACTCCTTGAATTTGTCGAAACCCCTTTGCGACAAGTCGAGCCTTATAGATGGTCACATTACCATCAGCATCAGTTTTTCTTTTGAAAATCCATTTATTCTCAATGGCCTTTCGGTCGTGAGGTAAGTCCACCAAGTTCCAAACTTGGTTCTCGTACATGTATTCCATCTCGGATTTCATGGCTTCTAGCCCTTTGTTGGAATCCGGGCTCATCATCGCTTCTTCATATGTTGCAGGGTCATCCATTTCATCAACCATGAAACTCACAACAGGATTGCCGTACAGTTCAGGAGCTGCACGTGTCCTGCTTGACCTGCGAGGTTCGGTAGTGTTCTCTTTCGGAGTTTGATGATTATTATCATTAGCTCTCTCTTCATCAGGTGAAGTCAACTCCGAAACAACTTCCGGTGCTGTGCCACTCACCATTCCATGAAGAGAAGGTTCAATAACCTCTTCGAGTTCTACCTTCCGACTACTCACACCTTTCGCGAGAAACTCCTTCTCAAGAAAGGATCCATTCTTGGCAACAAAAACCTTGCCCTCGGATCTGTGATAGAAGGTATACCCAATTGTTTCCTTAGGGTATCCTATGAAGACGCATTTTTCTCTTTGGGTTCGAGTTTATCCGGTTGAAGTTTCTTCACATAAACATCGTGTCCCCAAACCTTAAGAAATGACAGCTTAGGTTTGTTTCCAAACCATAATTCATACGGTGTTGTTTCAACGGATTTAGATGGTGCCCGATTTCAAGTGAATGCAGCCGTTTCCAGTGCATAACCCCAAAATGACAGATGGTAAGTCAGTCAGAGACATCATAGATCGAACCATATCCAATAAGGTACGATTACAACGTTCCGACACACCATTACGTTGTGGTGTTCCGGCAGGCGTGAGTTGTGAAACTATTCCACACTCTTTCATGTGTGTGCTAAACTCGTAACTTAGATACTGTCCTCCACGGTCAGACCGTAGAAATTTGATCTTTGTATTACGATGATTTTCCAGTTCATTCTGAAATTCCTTGAACTTTTCAAAAGTTTCAGACTTGTGTTTCATCAAATAGATATACCCGTATCTACTCAAATCATCCGTGAAAGTAACAAAATAACGATATCCACCTCGCACCGACATACTCATTGGTCCACACACATCACTATGTATGATTTCCAATAGATTTGTTGCCCGTTCCATTGAACCGGAAAACGGCGTTCTAGTCATCTTGCCCATAAGGCATGGCTCACATGTATCAAATGATTCAAAATCAAGTGATTCCAAAAGTCCATCAGAATGGAGTTTCTTCATGCATTTAACGCCAATATGACCTAGACGGCAGTGCCACATATATGTAGACATATCATCATCAAGTTTAACATTTTTAGCATTAACATTATGAATGTGCGTAATATTACTATCGAGATCCAACAGAAATAAACCATTCAACATAGGTATGACCATAAAAGATATCATTCTTATAAATCGAACAACCATTGTTTTCAGATTTAAAGGAATGACCACTTTGCATCAAACACGATCCAGATACAATGTTCATGCTCAGTGCAGGCACCAAATAACAATTATTTAGGTTTATAACTAATCCTGATGGAAAATGGAGAGGTAGCGTCCCGACGGCGATCACATCAACTCTTGATCCATTGCCGACCCACATCGTGACCTCATACCTTGCTAGTTGTCGCTTGTTCCGTAGCCCCTGAATCGAGTTACATACATTAGCAACCGATCCGGTATCAAATATCCAGGTGCTATTGCGAGTACTAGTCAAGTACACATCAATAACATGTATATCACATATACCTTTGGTTGCCTTGCTGGACTTCTTGTTCGCCAAATACTTGGGGCAGTTGCGCTTCTAATGGCCAGTCCCCTTGCAATAGTAGCACTCGGTGTCAGACTTAGGGCCAGCCCGTGGTTTCTTTTCAGGCGTGGCAATAGACTTGCCACCCTTCTTTCCCTTGTGCTTTCCTTTCTTGTCCTTCTTGAAACCGGTGGTCCTATTGATCATCAACACTTGATGTTCTTTCCTAATCTCCGCTTCTGCAGTCTTAAGCATTGACAGAAGCTCGGGAAGAGACTTCTTCATGCCCTGCATATTATAGTTCATCATGAAGCTCTTGTAGCTAGGTGGCAGAGATTGGAGAACACGATGTATGCCTAAGTCAATGGGAATCGTTATTCCCAAGGACACAAGCTTATCGGTGTACCCAGACATTTTGAGTACGTGCTCACTAACGGAGCTGTTTTCCTCCATCATGCAGCTAAAGAACTTGTGTGTACCATTATAACTCTCTACGACAGCATGGGTATCAAAAATCATTTTCAATTCTCCCATGGTATCAAAGGCATTGCCATTTTCGAAACGCTTTTGAAGTTCTGGCTCTAGCCCATATAGTATGCCGCATTGAACTAAGTTGTGGTCCTCCTGACGAGTCACATAGACATTCTTTTCCTCGTCAGGGGCATCAGGAGCTGGTGGGGGCCCTGGGCGCATCTAGCACATATTGTTTTTGTGCAGCAGTGAGGAGAATCCTCAAATTCATAGCCTAGTTGGTGAAGTTGCTACCATTCGCAGCAAGTTTCTCTTTATCCATGAACACATTGAAATTAAAAGTAGGTGGTGCCATCTACAACAGAATTTGTAAAGTTTATTTAGACTAAGTTTATGATATATTGAGTTCAACTAATCCAAATTACTAATGAACTCCCACTCAAAAACGACATCCCACGTGTCCTTTTGGTGATTACATGAAGCAAATCCACTACACCAAGTCCGATCATCACGTGAGTTGATATAGCTTCAAAGGCGAGCATCTAAATGGGCATCATATCAACCATATGATTCATGCTTAACCTTTCGGTCCGTGTTCCGAGGCGATGTCTGTACATGCTAGGCTCGCCAAGTAAGAACCTTAGTATTCGCGTGTGTAAAACTGTCTTACACCCGTTCCTATGAAAGCGTAGATTCGAGTACACCCGATCATCACGTGATGTCTCGAAACACGATCCATAGAACGGTGCATACTCAAGGAAGAACACATTTTTATCTTGATATCTAAATGAGGGATCATCTTATAATGCTACCAAACGCGCCAAACTAGCAGTATAAGATGCTAACATCTAATGTGTAAAGTGAGATGATATGGTCCATGCATTTGATCTCTATCACTTGCATCATGGTATGATCTCTATCATTCCTTTTTGTGTAAGGCCAAGGTCTATGGAACTAACACGTTGATTGTGTTGTAAAAGTATCTACCATACATCTACTTACAACAATACCATATCAATACACTAGCCCAGCAACGATCTAAACTAGACGCCTCTAATTTATCAATTGCAAGTTTTACGTGCTTAGGGCTTTCGGAGATAGAACCGTTCTCACCTACGAACACACAACGAGGACAACTAAGTTATTAGCAACTCGTTGTAAATCAGATATTGACTATAGTAGGAGAGACAGACACCCGCCAGCCACTTATGCAAAACAAGTTTCATAATGTTAATGCTAAAAATATTAAACTTGATGATGATATGTCTACATATATGCGGCACTGCCGTCTAGGTCATATTGGCGTTAAATGCATGAAGAAACTCCATTCTGATGGACTTTTGGAATCACTTGATTTTGAATCATTTGATACATGTGAGCCATGCCTTATGGGCAAGATGACTAGAACGCCGTTTTCCGGTTCAATGGAACGGGCGACAAATCTATTTGAAATCATACATACTGATGTGTGTGCACCAATGAGTATGTTGGTGCGAGGTGGATATCGTTATTTTGTTACTTTCACGGATGATTTGAGTAGATACGGGTATATCTATTTGATGAAACACAAGTCTGAAACTTTTGAAAAGTTCAAGGAATTTCAGAATGAACTGGAAAATCATCGTAATAGAAACATCAAATTTCTACGTTCTGACCGTGGAGGAGAGTATCTAAGTTACGAGTTTAGCACACACATGAAAGAGTGTGGAATAGTTTCACAACTCATGCCTGCCAGAACACCACAACGTAATGGTGTGTCGGAACATCGTAATCGTACCTTATTGGATATGGTTCGATCTATGATGTATCTGACTGACTTACCTCTGTCATTTTGGGGTTATGCACTGGAAACAGCTGCATTCACTTTAAATTGGGCACCATCTAAATCCGTTGAAACGACACCGTATGAATTATGGTTTGGAAACAAACCTAAGGTGTCATTTCTTAAGGTTTGGGGATGTGATGTTTATGTGAAGAAACTTCAACCGGATAAACTCGAACCCAAAGCGGAAAAATGCGTCTTCATAGGATACCCTAAGGAAACAATTGGGTATACCTTCTATCACAGATCCGAGGGCAAGGTTTTTGTTGCCAAGAATGGATCCTTTCTTGAGAAGGAGTTTCTCGCAAAAGGTGTGAGTAGTCGGAAGGTAGAACTCGAAGAGGTTATTGAACCTTCTCTTCATGGAATGGCGAGTGGCGCAGCACCGGAAGTTGTTTCGGAGTTGACTTCACCTGATGAAGAGAGAGCTAATGATAGTGATCATGAAACTCCAAAAGAGGACACTACCGAACCTCGCAGGTCAAGCAGGACACGTGCAGCTCCTGAACTATACGGCAATCCTGTTATGAATTTCATGGTTGATGAAATGGATGACCCTGGAACGTATGAATAAGCGATGATGAGCACGGATTCCAACAAATGGCTAGAAGCCATGAAATCCGAGATGGAATCCATGTATGAGAACCAAGTTTGGAACTTGGTGGACTTACCTCACGACCGAAAGGCCGTTGAGAATAAATGGATTTTCAAAAGAAAAACTGATGCTGATGGTAATGTGACCATCTATAAAGCTCGACTTGTCGTAAAGGGGTTTCGACAAATTCAAGGAGTTGACTACGATGAGACATTCTCTCCCGTAGCGATGCTTAAATCGGTTAGGATTATGTTAGCAATTGCTGCATATTTCGATTATGAAATATGGCAGATGGATGTCAAAACTGCGTTCCTCAATGGTAAGATTGAAGAAGAGTTGTATATGATACAACCTAAGGGTTTTGTCGATCCTAAGGATGCTAATAAGGTACGCAAACTTCAGCGATCCATCTAAGGACTGAAGCAAGCATCCCGGAGTTGGAATCTCTGCTTTGATGAGGTGATCAAAGAGTTTGGATTTTTCCAAACTTATGGAGAGGCTTGTATTTACAAGAAAGTGAGTGGGAGCAATGTGGCATTTCTAATATTATATGCGGATGAAATATTATTGATTGGAAATGATATAGATCTTTTAAACAGTGTTAAAAGTTATCTAAACAACAAATTTTCGATGAAAGACCTTGGCGAAGCGTCATATATATTAGGCATTAAAATCTATAGAGATAGATCAAGGCGCCTAATTGGGCTATCGCAGAGTACATACCTTGATAAGATATTAAAGAAGTTTAATATGGACGAAAGTAAGAAGGGGTTCTTACCTATCTTGCAAGGCAAGACATTGAGTAAGACTCAAAGTCCGGCTACGGCGGAAGAAAGAGAGATGATGGATAAGATCCCCGATGTCTCGGCCAGACGCTCTATTATGTATGCCATGCTATGTACAAGACCGGATGTGGCACATGCTATTAGTTTGACTAGTAGGTACCAATCTGATCCAGGTTCGGAACACTGGATAGCGGTAAAGAACATCCTCAAGTACTTGAGAAGAACTAAGGATATGTTTCTTATATACGAAGGTGAAGAAGAGCTAGTCGCTAAGTGTTATGTCGATGCTATCTTTGACACCGATCCGGATGACTCTAAGTCTCAACCCGGATACGTATTTCTCTTGAACGGAGCAGCAGTTAGTTGGAGGAGTTCCAAACATCCTGTGGTGGTTGAATCAACGACGGAGGCGGAATATGTTGCTGCTTCAGAAGCGGCGCAGGAAGCAGTTTGGATGAAAGAGTTCATTACGGAACTGGGTGTGGTTCCCAGTGCGTTGGAACCGATGGTGATCTATTGTGACAACAATGGATCCATATCCAACACAAAGGAACCAAGGTCTCACAAGAATTCCAAACATATTAAGCGCCGGTTTCACTCCATCCGCGAGCATGTCAAGGATGGAGATATAAAGATTTGTAAAGTACACACGGACCTAAATGTTGCAGATCCGTTGACTAAAGTTCTCCCTTGGGCAAAACATGATCAACATCAGAACTCCATGGGTGTTAGATTTATCACTATGTGAACTAGATTATTGTCTCTAGTGCAAGTGGGAGACTGAAGGAAATATGCCTTGAGAGGCAATAATAAAGTTGTTATTATATATTCCTTATATATATGATAGATGTTTATTTTACATGCTAGAATTGTATTGATCGGAAACATCAATACATGCGTGTTTAATAAACAAAAAGGGTTCCTAGTTATGCCTCTCTTATAGACTAGCTTGTTGATTAACCAGATGATCAAAGTTTCCTGATCATGCACATTGGATGTTGTTAATAACAAGGTCACACCATTGGTGGAATGATGTGATGAACATTCATCCGAAGTATAGCATTACGATCAAGTCATTATTTATATATTGCTATAACATCATACGAAGTAATCTTTATCCTTAGACCATGAGATCATGTTAATTGCTGACACCGGAAGAGTATCTTGATAACATCAAACGTCACACCATAAGAGGGTGACTATAAAGATTGGTTCAGTACTACGAAGGTGTTATGTTTAGGCTCATGGATCAAGAGTGGAATTTGTCAATCCAGATGACGGATAGATATACTCTGGGCCCTCTCGGTGATATCATATTAGGATAGCTTGCAAGCAAGTGATGTGATCACTAGAATGTTATATCACGGGAACAAGAAAAGAGTGCATGTCGGTAAAGAGATCAAACTAGGTATGGAGATACCGATCATCGAATCTCGGACATGTAATATATCGAGAGACAAAGGGATTTAGTTACAAGCGTTAAAGGTTCTCACGATCACAGAAGTCATCGTTGAATGTGTAGGAGTTAGTACGGATCTCCAGGTCGCGCTGCTGATTATTGATGGGAGAAGGGTCTCGATCATGTCTGCATTATTCGCGAACCATAGGGTGGCACACTTAAGAGTTACCGGACACCATTTTGGAGCACATATGTTTCAGACGAAAGAATTGCAAAGCGCAGGAATTGTTTCAATAGAAACCGGAAATTGTTTCGGGTGAAATTGCAGAAGGTGGTTCTGCATGTGATATTGAAATATTACAAGGGGCTATATGTGAATATTTGTTAATTAAAGTTATTAACAAAATTCTGAATAAATTTAATAAAAAGAGTTTTATTAAATGAGAGAGCATTAAATTTGGAGAAATTTAATGCATTTAAAGTGGAGACTTTAAAAGGGAATGTGAAGAGGCATTTTAATGTGGAGGGGTTACCACCACATGAATGGGGGAGGAGAGGGGTCACACCCCCCCATGCGCCGACCATGGAGAGAGGGGGCACCCCCCTCCTCCTATAAAAGGCCACCCATTCCCTCCTTCATCCTCACACCTCCTTGTGAAGGATCTCTCTCCCCCTCTAGAATTATTCCCCCATGGTCTCGGATTAGCGAGATACATGTTCCCGGTGGCATTTCGTCTGGAAGGAGTTGCTTCTTCCGCTGGATCGCTGGAGCGAGGAGGTGGAGGTTGTCCGGTGGCTTGAACGTGTGTGCGAGTGCGGATGCGCTGCTGAGTTGCGGTGCTCGGACTTCCTCACGATCTTAAGATCGGCAAGTGTACGACTACATCAACCACGAGTTCCTACTCGTTAACAAAGCTCGTTGTCTACGATGGTAAGTTCTCGTTGGATGTATGTCCACCCGTTGCTTTGTACCTAGTAGATAGATCTTGGCGTGTAGTTCACACCGTAGGAATTTTTTTGTTTTCTATGCTGCAGACCCAACACCATTATGGCTAAATCAATCTTAGCAGCGGAACAACGCCAAGCGCGGAGCCCAATAGTGCCTCAACCAACAGGCATCTGACTGGGGAGACGGCCTAGCTCGATGGATGCCACCGTAAACTCCTGAAAGTCTGGCCAAGTAAATAGCCAGGGTCAAAGCTGTGAGTACTTTGAATGTACTCGTAAACCACTGTAACACCCCGTCCACTCCTGGGCCCGGGGGTGTCACTCCTGGCAGCTTAATAGGATATCTAGACTGGCCCCACAACCCAACACTAGTCTTTTCTGTGCACTTTGTCCTCACTCGTGCAGCAACCGGTTACTCACTTCCCGGTCGGTCACCCATCCTAGAATTTCTCTAGGCCAAGCACGCTTAACCTTAGAGTTCTTTTTGAATGAGCTTCCAGAAAAGAAGTTGCAATTTGTTGGTATGAGTATTCTTTCAATCCTATTAAGCCATGTGCCTGGTCTCACATACACCCACCCTTTAGAAGATCGATGCCCTCATCGATCAAGCACACCCTAGGAACGTTCCCCCTTGGCACGCGTCTGTGCGTCTAGTGCCAGCACATGTGCCATGCCGTGTCCACTCCGGGCCACACGCTCCATGCTCCACATGTCCCCCCACTAACCCGCACACACCCGTGTAATCGCAAGGGTCGGCTCTGATACCACTTGTAACACCCCGTCCGCTCCTGGGCCTGGGGGGTGTCACTCCTGGCAGCTTAATAGGATATCTAGACTAGCCCCACAAACCAACACTAGTCTTTTTTGCGCACTTTGTCCTCGCTCGTGCGCACCCGGTTACCCACTTCCCGATCGTTCACCCATCCTAGAATTGGCCTAGGCCAAGCACGCTTAACCTTAGAGTTCTTTTTGAATGAGCTTCTAGAAAAGAAGTTGCAACTTTTTGGTATGAGTATTCTATGAATCCTATTAATCCATGTGCCTAGTCTCACAACCACAAAGATAAGTGAACAAGGAAATGCAATTCTGGCTATGGAGAGATAGCTCTATCTGGGGTTGCTTTTGAAAAGGGCTAACCTAACTTTGAAATTATGGCAACTCCCTATCTTTGTTGAAAAAGAGTTTTGAAAACATGCTTTTGTTTTATAAACCAAAACATATCCATACCTTTGTTGAAAAAGAGTTTTGAAAATAGTTTTGTGGTTGAAAACCCTTTTTGAACAATTTAGACCCCTCGGGTCAAAACAAAGTCTAGAACTCGGGTTCCCCAGGAACCTTCGTCCTCAAAGTACTTGTTTCCCAAACAAGCACAGTTTGGGTACTCCTAGCCAACACCTTTACAACCGTCCTTGACCGTGGACACGGCTATTCGAATAGGTTATACTCTGCAGAGTTTGCACACTTTCCCCACAAGAATCAATACATCCGCCGGGATTCAACCACGGCCCACTACCACTATAGATGGGGGTCCGGATAATCAAACCTAACTTTTCACTTATCTACACTAGCAAAGGCATGCTTTTCTTGTTGGGTTTTATCTCCCCGGCAACGCGTATGTGGATCCCATCCATAGTCCTTCCTTCCGTACACGCGCATTCCCAAGCCGTAACTTGGCGTATACCTTAAATTTGGTGACTCCTCTTCCTTCCGTACTACCTAAATCATGCCGTCCGCGGGAGACCCAATTGTTGCACGGGACTCCTGATTGCTCAGGCTCATTCTTGCCGAGGCAAGCGACAGGCTTCAGATCCTAGACCTGGGACGCTGGCCTGGGATTCTAGGGATTTCTCCCTATAAGCATGGTAGAAGTTGCCTCGGCTAAAGCGGACAAACTACGAGTTAAGCCCCAGTAACCTGGGGTAATGTGGTTGCGCGGATAAAAATTGTTCCAGTAAAGGCGTAGAACATCCCATCACATCTTCTTGATTCTTCTGATCACCATTTCTTTTGTTTAAAACTTCCACTGGGAATGATGCCTCTTCCCAGGGTTTTACAAAGCCGTTTTTGAAAGAGTTGTAGTGGGGAAAATCCCAAAACAGTTTGTTTTTCTCAAAACCGGGGTTTCTAAGGAGGTAGGATGCTAATCATGATACTCTTGGTCTAAGGGGATAAATGATGGGTTCATCGGGGTGGTGCCGCGAAGGGTGCAAAGTCATAACTTGGAGGAGCCAAGTTACTACCGCAATATTTATAAAATAAAACATGCAGGTACAGTATGCAATTTGTAAAGAAGATATAAAACAGGTAAAAAAGATTAGGGCAATAATAGAGTTCAGGAAGTGGTGGCTTGCCTGTGATCAGCCATAGTCCCTGGACTTCTTCAGTTGACCAAGAATACCCAATAATATAATAATAAGAAGTCTCGTTCTTCTTGTCGTCAGACACTCATACTATCGTCGTCTTCGAATATACATGCAAGCAGACAATACCACAATCAATACAAGACATTCAAGCATCAAACCATACAGCAAGCAAACATAAGAACTACTACTGGACTTGTGAGGTTTTGGAGGAGTGGGATTGAATTGGTGGAATTTACAAGATTGCCACTAGGGTGTTTTCTTTTGGAGGATAGTTGTCAAGGCTAGATATAAGGAACTTGGATTAGGGACCTGAGGTCAGTAGGATACCAATATGCAAAAGTGATATCCTCTGAAAGGTCTGGTCAAGACAAAACCAGCACAAGTGATTTCACTTGAATATCACATTTCTAGAATTAGTTATGCCTTTTAAAGTGGAATAAACTCTAGATTAAGGAAATAATTCACCAGAAGAATTCTGGACCTTCATAAATTATTTCCTTAGATGGTTATGTAGTACTTGCTGTACTGAACCACCTAGAGTTTGAATTGGGTCAAAAGAATTACCAGAATGCCCTCAGGAAATTCCTAAAGAGAGTTCTGTATGATTCTTCTTATTTTTACCAGATTAAATCTACAGAGGATATTGAGTTGGTTCCAAGGGCATGTGAGTCCAATACCTTTCTGTAGGAATTGGATTCACCCTTTTTGGAGTTGCCAAACTCCTGGAGTGATTTATTTAGTGAAAATACTCCTTACAGAAGTATTTAAACCACCAAAGTTTATCCAGAGCTCAATAAATTATGAACTGCTAGGGTTTGGTAGATAATAATCATAGTGAGTACTAGGAATTGGAATCTTGGTATTGACCTGGGGAATTTATGTAAGACAGAAAGTTGCTAGTTTTGTTATTTTTCCTAAAGGCAGAAAACAATTCACCTTGGGCTGAGACCTGTGATGGTTGATAGGCACTTCAAATACCTTCCAGTAGGTCTTTGGATCATCTCAATTGGAGATGGCTAGCTCACAGATGAAATTAATTAGTGTACCAGATACCTGTTAGAAAATTAATTACTAGCAAATATTGGTATTTATTTTGAACCTTGGGTTGCCTCTACATGTTTGAGAAAACATTAGAGAACCACCAGGAATTTAGAGCTAGGCATTTGGATTAGATTTACCATTTTAAATAGATTAAATCCTAGCAGATACTTTTCTGGAATAAAGATCTGCTAAAAGAAAAAAAAAGGATGTGCAGCGGGCTGGATCTAGGAAGATACTGGGCCGGCTAGGGGGATTCGATGTGCTAGCGGTTTGAATCTGACGAGCGGGGCCCGATGTCAACGAGCGAGAGCGCCGAAGCGGTACCGAGCAATGACGACCGTCGGATCTAGTCGCGATGGACGGGTCTGGTTCATCATCTACGCGAATAGAGCACCGGTGGCGAAACCCTAAGCAGCGGCGGAGCAGGGAGGCGGGAGCTCACTAGAGGGCTCGATGACGGTCGGGGATGGTACAGGACGACGCGGTGGTCGACGACGAGCTGAACAAGGGGCAGCGCGAGAGGATCTGACGCCGGGAGGTAGCAAGCGCAACGGCGGCCGAGGACGAACTCGTCGGTGCTCGGCGGCGACGACGGAGGGGAGGGCCCTGGGCAAAAAGGAGAGTACCATTAGATAGAGGAGAGCTAGGGGAGTGTGTTGGCCAACATGTAGAGAGAATGGGGGAGGGAGGAGAGCGCTTTGCCTGATTTCTTGAGGAGGCCGAAGCTCTCCTCTTCTTCCTCAGGCAGCACAGGGCAGGGGAGAGGGTGTGGTGCTCGGGGGAGGCAAGTGGGGTGGAGAGGGAGCAAATGAGGGCAGGGAGCTGGTTGGGGGAGGGCTGCTGTCCTTTATACTAAGAGGGAGGAGTAGATGGGGTAGATTACCCTTTTGGACAACGGGGGAGAGCAAAGCTGGCCAGTGATTGGTCCAGGGGGAGGTGTACAGGGGTAGTATTGGTAATTGGGTCGTGCTGGACCAGGGGAAGAGGGGTGGCATCAGTGGTAAATAAAGGGGACAAATATTGCAAGATATTTGTTGTCTCCCTCTCTTACAACTAGTACAAGGGAAATTGGGTAATTTATTGGGTGGTGCTACGATGGTGGTCGACCAAGGATGTGTCCTGGTGATAAGGATAAGCTTTGATCAAGAGTTGATGGAAAAAGGAAGTGTTTAGAGTGATGATTTGCTAAAAAGGCACTTATTGCTCTAATAGATGGTTGTGAAGGAAGTCCAAATATTTGCATTGGACCAGAGGAGAAAATGATGATGGTAGATAGATAAGGTCAAGGTATACTTCTAGGATTTAATTGGGATTTTTCAGAGGAGTTTTAGTCCTCCTAAATCCACTTACCCAAAAAGGACAGAAGTGATTTCTAGAGGATCTGCATCGAAGAAGAAGAGGGGAGCTGCATATGCATCTTCCTCCGGACCTTCTCAGCCAGCTAAAAGGCGAAAGAAGTCCAGGGACAAAACTGCCACCAAGCCTGCAACCAAGGCCACAGCCCAGAGGGCTCGGAAGCCCAAAGAGCCTCTGACCTTGGATGAGTAAGCCACTTCTCCCTTTGCTATTTATTGGTTCTTCCTTTGTTATAGTTTCTCATCATTTATGATTTCATTCGGCAGGGCCGTGGTAGAGGTTCCCCAGAGCGGATCCGGTATTGCTTCTCCGCTCTGACATAGCCCTTCTCCCCCTTGTGGTGACGACTCACGCCTGTTGAGCCCCATTCAGGAGGGTTCAGCAGCTACTCCGGGTTCCAGCCCACCTCATCAAGAGGAGGGCAACCTCGAAGCGGGGGAGACTGGCTCTGCCGAGACAGCAACAACCACCACTTCGGCTCCGCTGCAACCAGCTTCATCCGAGTTACCCACAACATGTCTTCCACCACAAAGACCAGCATCATCATCAGCCCCAGCAACAGCAAAAGCACGATCAACAGCACCAAGACCTTCTGCCTCGTCCGAGTCTTCCAAGGCTCGGCGAGAAGATACCAGCAGTACCAAAGCAAGCACCAAGGCGGCTCCGAAGGGAAAATCAGCTGCAACAACTTCAATTTCTCAGCAGCAGCCCAAGGGCAAAAAGGCTCTTGACGCCAGCAGGGCAGCGTCAATCGAGGCTGGACAGCGTACACTTGCGTCCATGCTCACGAAGGAGACTCCACTACCGAAGGACGCCCCTACCGAGCCAGCTGATGCGCAACTTGTTTTGCACACCAGCCCCGCCGTTGCCTAGGTTGAGAGAAGGGAAGCGCATGCCAAGGGTCTAGTGGCGCCCCACATGCTCAGCGGCGAGCGATATCCTCCGACCTTGATCGATTTGTGAACAACTGGAACAAGGCGGAGTTCGTCCATAATGACAATCTCCCGGAGAAGTTCGGTCCCGCCGAATTCGCTGCGCAGATGAATACTGCTGCCAAGGCAATTAATCTTGCGGGTCGGATGATGGAGGTATGTTACTCCGTCTTTTCCTTAACATGTAGTAGACATTATTGATATAGCCATTAGTCCCCGAGCCTGTGGGGGAGTAACTTGTTCCTCGGCCGGATGCTCCTTAGAGAACTAATGTAACTCCTTAATATCTTCGAATATGCACACACCTAGAGCCAGGTTAAGTTCCACTTGGTCTGGATCTTGTACACTTCGAATATGCACACACCTAGAGTCGGGTTAAGTTCCACTTGGCCCGGATTTTGTACACTTTGAATATGCACACACCTAGAGCCGGGTTAAGTTCCACTTGGCCCGGATTTTGTACACTTCGAATATGCACACACCTAGAGCTGGGTTAAGTTCCACTTGGCCCGGATCTTGCACACTTCGAATATGCACACACCTAGAGCCGGGTTAAGTTCCACTTGGCCCGGATGTTGTACACTTTGAATATGCACAAGAACAAGATATCTTTTTGTACTTTTTTCAGGTGACCACCAATCGCCGGAGTGCTAAGTTTCAGCGTCTCCTGGATACCCACAAAATGCTGCGTGCGAAACATACTGCATTTCTCGCCGAACACGATAAAAGGGGTAAGTTTTCTCCTTGGTATTCTTCCATTTCTCTTCGTCTTTTTCCGCCGAACTAATCCATCATTCGGATTTCGCAGCTGGGGTGGAGGCTGAGAATATCCTCATGAGGAGAAGCTTGGACCAGATAAAGGGTAAGTTATTCTTGCTCAACCTTGTTATGCTCTCTATCTCCTTTTCTCCATGGCTCGGTAAACATGCATACCTCGGCTTTGTCGGGTCAACAAACTAATTCAGCCTCTATTGAAGAGAGTGTGCCCGTGCCTGATATGATGCTACATTTCCTCGAACAAGCAGGGAAACACCAAGCTGAACTCAAGAAGAAAGATGATGAGCTCGCCGTCCTCCGAACCAAAGATGATGAAATTGCTAAGCTTAAGGCGAACATGAAGAAGCTGAAAGCGCAGCACCAATCCGAACTTCAAAAAGCTGGCCAGGACTTTACTAAAGAGCGCGAGCGCCTCAACCTCCAGATTGCCAAGGACCAAGAATTGCTGAAGAAGGCCGACTCTAAACTTGAGTCGGTGAATGCTGAGCTTGTTCAACTTCGGGAGAGGCGTGAAAAGTGTACCAAGGAGCTAACTCAGATCCACAGCCACATTTCTCGTAAGTTCCTTTTCTCTTCAATTGTCATGAATCTCTCCGGGTCAACCCTTCTCACTTATTTCACCTGTCTCATTTTCAGACAAATTTCTAGAGGGCAATGTTGTTGCAACTACTGCTGTCGCCAAGTTCCGCCAAAAGAGGGGTACCCCAATTGCCCCTAGCGCTGGAGAAATTCCATATCACATGGAGGACTTGCTGGTCAGCTTGTCCTCTCGTGTCGAGATTGTGAAGAACTACGGCAAGGACATCTTGGATGTAGTAGTCAGGATCTTGAATACCTTTTGGCCTGGAGAAGATACCCTAGAGGGTGCCCTAGCTCTTTTTGCCAGGCTTATGGAATGTGAGACTTAGCTCGATCTCTGGAGAAAATCCGCTGGACGCGGCGGAGCTGAGATCATTCTTCACTACGTGCTTACGTGGTACGAGAAGATTGACCTCAAACTCCTTGAGCGCATGCGCACCGGATCAAGGTGGTCTACTGACCCAGATTGGGTAGCTCGGCGCAAGGCTTGCGCTCATAGCTTCATCCAATACGCCCCCATTCATCAATGGAACGAGGGACCAAGATGCCTAGATGCCGCCGACGATGAAAATGTTGAAAATGCTGAAGATGATTCGGATGAGGATGAAGAGGACGAAGCTTTGGACGTCGAGGAAGACGCAGATGACTCTGAAGCCGAGGCTTGGGCTGCACCTGCTGGCGTCGAATTAGCTCCTCTTGCTGCTCCTTGATTATAAACACTTTAAATTTCATCAGATCCCCAGTATGCCGAGTGCAATTGTATCAGGCACACAAGTGATATTTTTCTACTAAGTTTATGTGCCGGATTAACTTGGGCGTAGTCCCCGAGTTTCATTTTCTTGTTCCTCCAATATCTTGGCTCGGCTCGTGTCTCCCTTGGTTTGGTCTAATGACTTAAGAGTCTGAGCTTCAAAAATTGACTTAACAATACTTGGAAACTTTAGGATTAGCTCAAAATAATTCAGCAACTTAAATATAAGGTAAACACAGGGTTATTTCGAATAACAAATGTCGGCTCGATTAAGTTTCTGCCCTTAGTCGTTTGTCATGTGCTACGCAATTCCAAACTTGTTCTCTTGCTTGCCATGAAGCCAAATCTTGTTGGACAACAGCAAGTCGAAGAGTTGAGTTTTTGGTGCTCACACTCTACTAATCCGGCTTAGGTAGAAGTAACTTATGCCAGCCGACATATAAATAACAAATGCGGAAGACAACAAATATTATTGAGGCAGTCCCCGAGTTACTACTCGAGGTGCCAACATTCCATTGATAAGCTCATTGCCGGCATACATACCGACATATGAGAGACTTGGATACATACACTTCTTTGCTAAGTGTAGAAAGGACGAAGTAGAGCTACATTCCATGGACGCTTAGATTCCTCGCCGGACCTGTCCGCCTTGTTCTTCTCCTGTGGTTTTGCATCTATGAGATAATATGTCATTGTGCAATGCTTTGCTCACAATGAACGGCCCTTCCCATGGGGGGATAATTTATGCATGCCAGCAGTACGTTGTACCAACCAGAGTACCAGATGGCCTTCCCGGAAAACTCGGGGGCTTACTTTCCGGCTATGATAGCGTCAGAGATTTTGCTGATATATGGCGGATCTCGACAATGCCAATTCTCTCGCTTCTTCTAGCAGATCAACATCATTTTGCCGGGCTTCTTTCACTTCGGCCTCTGTGTATTGTGTGACCCTAGGCGAGTCATGCTCTATGTCGGCTGGTAATACAACTTCTGCCCCATATACCAGAAAGAGTGACGTATAGCCTATTGATCTATTCGGAGTTGTTCTTAAACTCCATAGTACCGCTGGTAGGTCTTCTATCCAGCACCCCGCTGATCTTTACAGCGGCTCAATGAGCCGGGGTTTTATCTGAAGGAAATATGCCCTAGATGCAATCAAAGAGATGATTGTATTTCATGTGTATCCATGAGTTATTATAATGTTCCTTGAATATCCATATACCAGGCAACTTGTATTGATTGGCAATTATGCGAATTGTTTGTGAAACTCTTTACTTGTATGGTTATCTAATAATTGTCCCTAGTCGGAGTTCATGCGAGGACACACGTGAATATTAGACTATCACATCGATTGGTTGATGACTATGTTTCGCAAGTCATAGACATGGAGATGTCAAACCAATGATGTGGACACATGTTATGAACATGGAGTTGGACTGACCCAACATGAGACTGGCAATAATACTTGCAGCTCTCTCTACACATCGTGTACGTTTTGTCCTTAGACCTGAGATTGTCGCATGTACTTGAGATGTGGATCGACCTACTTTGGGGCTATCAAACACTACTCCGTAACTAGGTAGTTATAAAGGTAGCTTTCGGGTTTGTCCTGATACATGCGGCAAGGCATCGGTCAATCAAGATGGGATTTGCCCCTCCCTACTTGAGAGAGATATCTCTGGGGCCCTCGAGTGATCGGATCCAGTGCATGGCTGTGCTACATATGGTTAAGAGTTAACCTAGTAAAGGGATTCCGAATCACAGTATCGAGAAAGAGAGGTCAGCTTGGAGCTAGACCAAATATCGTGAGGCAAAGGGAAAGACATGTACTCAACCTTGTGATGGTTCGTCCAAATGATCTTTATTTGCGTTTAGGAGTTGGCACGTCTTGCTAGAGGCCGCTACCAACTATTGACGGAGTAAGTGTACTCGCGTCATGTCTATACGTGTATGAACCTATAGGGTCACACACTTTAGGGGCTGGAAGCCTAATGAGGATTGGATCCGAATTAGACCAGGCTTAGGCTGATAATGGGCTGTTAATGTAGAAGCCCACCAGGGATGCCTATATAAGAGAGGGTGAGGCGAGCTGAAGAGGGTTGAGCATTCCACCGAGCCACCACTCCTCTTCCGCCTATGTTGCACGCACAGACCTAGCAGTCTGGCGTGTGACGGCTTCCACTCCGGACGTGTGGATACCTCGGAGGTGCTGCATCTCTAGCACTTGGACGAGCCGTGCAAAGGGGAGCTGCTCGTGGGACGAGGACGAGGAGGAGACGTAGAACATCTACACTGCCGCAACGTGCTTCATCGAGTTCCGCACCTGCGCGTCTAGCGGTAATCCCGTGATCTATGACAATAGTATTCCTGATTGACGCGGTAGAAAATTTTGATTTTACGCTAGTGTAGCCTACCCGTTACCCAACAGTGGTATCAGAGCCAATGCTATTCAGTCATAGGTTCGGGAAGTTTGCATATGGTGATATGTAGATTGATATGAATGATGTGATCATTTGTATGGTGGTGTTTCTGGATTGATCTATGATCTTAGTTTCCGTGATCGTGATTCTAAGGTCGTCGAACGACTTACCCCTACCAGTCGATTTCCACCATCGGGGTAGACAGTGACACATAAATCCTTTTGAATCACGCGAAGATCAATATGATTGATCGAATCAGGAATTAGATCTGACTCGACGTACCATGATCAAAGGAGTTTGGTCAAATCGGAACTATGGTCGGTTTATGGTAAATTTGATTTGCCGATCAAAATCCTTAAAGAAAATTGTATAGATTTGATCTCTCATTTTTCAAAATCCTTAAAGGTACCTCCAGGGGCGCTGCCCCTTCGAACCCCGCAGGGGGAGACCCCCTAGACCCCCCTTAGTCGTAGCCCCCTTTTGTATCTCGTTAAGTTTCATAGGTGCTACGATTTCACATGATCCGGTAGAATGCGATTCTGTGCACAACTTGTTTTTTGCAGGATTTATGTGATCAGTATGGCCCAAAAATGTATGTGATGCATGTATGTATTTTTCATGACCTGCGTGTCGTGAGTAGGGAAACACGGCTAGAGCCATATGTGTTGTCAATTATTGTAATGGCCTGCGTGCCAACTTGTGATGATCCCAATACCATGTAAATTTGATTACTAGCTGTTAGGAGTAATAACTTGTATTAGTTCTTGGAGATCTCATCACTTGGAGGATGGCTCGCATAGAGCATGAAGATGGAGATCATCATGTTGGATAGGTTCTATGGTGATGGAGATCACCATGAGAAAATGGGCCATACTGTATCACATCTATGTGAATGCTATTCTTATACGTTTTACTACTATGCATGCTTAGATGATAGAAGTAGAACGATCCCTCACAAAGTTTAAGTTAAACCATGCCCTCCCAACCAAACCTTGCACCATCCTATGCCCTGTACAATCGTTGGTGGGTCTATGAAATTAGGGTGCCACGGTTTTCCTTGGCTGGATGGGTTTGTATCAGATACCTACACGCATAAGGGTTGGCGAGCTTAACAAGGTCATCTTAACAGTTAAGGACCTTGGAGCATAAAGGTTAGGCGCCTAGTTTTGACATAGAGATGTCACCCTACAACAAGAGTCATATGTGATATGATTAGCAAAGGTTGCTTACCGATTTACCTTGTCTTCTAGCAGTGATGCTAAAGCTCACTAGTCGACTTGTTAATTGTGGATCTTGAATCACTTAGTATCAATAGAGGGATGTTGATTTAAGTGGGAGTATATGCTATTAAATTTTTTAATATGTTTTACTCTTTCATGGTTACATGGCTTAGTATTTTGCATATTTTTTTGTTGTAGATCAATGGCACCGACCAATTCATCACCTTTTGAACAAACTATTCAGACTAGGTCCATAACCTGAGAATTGTTCTCAGGGCTGAGAAAAAGAAAACTGTTCTGGATACCCCAATCCCGGATGAACCTGCTGATAATGCAACTGCTACCCTTAAGAATGCCTACAAGAAAGCATGTGATGAATCTCTTGAGGTTAGTTTTCTTATGCTTGCATGCATGGAACCTGATCTTCAAAAGCAATTTGAGGATCAGGAAGCGTACGATATGATCGTTGCGCTTAAGGACATGTTCCAGACTCAGGCTAGGACTGAGAGGTACAATGTCGCTAAGTCCTTTGTGGAATGCAAGCTGGCAGAGGGAGCAGCTGTAGGCCCCCATGTGATCAAAATGGTTGGTTACAGTCAGACTTTGGAAAAGCTTGGTTTTCCATTAGGCCAAGAGTTGGCCACTGATTTCATTTTGGCATATCTTGCATCTAGCTATGGGCATTTCATTTCGAACTACCATATGCATGGGGTGGAGAGGGGCCTTAATGAATTATGTGGGATGCTGAAAACAGCAGAATGTGACATTAAGAAGTGTGCAGGGCATAGCCATGTGATGGCTATGCAGAACAAGCGTAGCTTCAAGAAAAAGGGCACTTCTTGGCAGAAGAAGAAGGGCAAGGCTAAGGATACGATCCCTAAGGCAAACCCCGCACCCAAGCAAAAGGCTAGTCCTGCAGGAGACACTGAGTGTTTCTTTTGTCACGAATATGGCCACCGGAACATAAACTGCAGCAAGTACCAGGCTTCTTTGAAGAAGAGTGGAAGTAAGAGTACTTCCCACTCAGGTACGCTTGTTGTAAATGTTGTGGACATTTTTCTCGCAGATTCTTATGTTAACTCTTGGGTATTTGATACCGGATCGGTTGCTCATATTTGCAATTCGATGCAGGGGCTAATAAGGACTAGAGAAGTGCAGAAAGACGAAGTGGATTTTCGCGTCGGAAATAAAGCAAGGGTTGCTGCATTGTTCGTCGGTGTCATGCAACTTCACCTTCCGGCAGGATTTATCATGGAGCTGAATAATTCTTATTACATTCCTAGTATGGGTCAAAACATTTTATCACCTTCATGTTTGACGAGGGATGGTTATTCATTCGCGAGTACAAACAATGGTTGTGTAATCTCTAAGAATCCTATGTTTGTGGCTGATGCTCCCATTGTGAATGGGTTATTTATTTTAAATCTTGATAATGCATGTGTTTACAATGTTAGGGCTAAAAGACTTCAGCCAAATGATTTGAGTCCTACATATTTATGGCATTGTCGTTTGGGGCATATAAGTGAAAAGCGCATGAAGAAGCTCCATGGTGATGGTCTTCTAACTTTGTTTGATTTTGAATCATACGAGACATGTCAAGCTTGTTTACTTGGAAAGATGACCAAGACGCCTTTTACGGGGTTTCTCGAGAGAGCGACAGACTTGTTGGAACTCATACATACTGATGTATGTGGACCAATGAGCACGACAGCCAGAGGAGGATATCACTACTTCATTACTTTCACCGATGATTTCAGTAGATATGGCTATGTCTACTTAATGAAGCATAAGTCTGAAACTTTTGAAAAGTTCAAAGAGTTTCAAAATGAGGTAGAGAATCAACGTGGCAAGAAAATAAAGGCCTTGCGATCTGATCGCGGAGGTGAATATTTGAGTCACGAGTTTAGCAATCATCTTAAGAGTTGTGGAATTGTTCCACAGCTCACGCCGCCCGGAACGCCTCAAAGAAACAGGGTCTCGGAACGGCGTAATCGAACTTTGTTGGACATGGTTCGATCGATGATGATCCAGTCGGATTTACCATTATCATTTTAGGGTTACGCGCTTGAAACAGCAGCTTTCACACTAAACAGGGTACCATATAAATCCGTAGTTAAGACACCATATGAGATGTGGACTGGAAAGAATCCCAATTTGTCTTTTCTAAAGATTTGGGATTGTGATGCATTTGTCAAGCGACTTCAGTCGGACAAGCTAACACCCAAATCGGATAAGTGCATTTTTGTGGGATACCCAAGGGAAACCTTAGGGTATTACTTCTACAATAGAGAAGAGGGCAAAGTGTTTGTCGCTCGTAGCGGTGTTTTCCTAGAGAAAGAATTTCTCACAAAGGGAACGAGTGGAAGGTCGGTGAACCTTGAGAAGTTCAAGATGAGCCAGTTGGGGATGCTTCTACGAGTGATGCTATTGTAGCAGAACAAGTTGAGGAACCCGTGGCAATAGAAGCACCACAGCCACGAAGGTCGGCGAGGCTCCGCGAAGCGCGACAGTTATTATTGTTAGACAATGATGATCTTGCGACCTATGTAGAAGCGATGGTGGACCCAGACTCTGAGAAATGGCTGATTGCCATGAGATCAGAGATAGAGTCCATGGGAGACAATCAAGTTTGGAACTTGGTTGACCCGCCTGATGGTTTTAAAGCCATCGAGTGCAAGTGGATCTATAAGAAGAAGATTGATATGGATGGAAATGTTCACATCCATAAAGCTCGACTTGTTGCAGAAGGTTTTCGACAAGTTCAAGGAGTTGACTACGACGAGACTTTCTCGCCCGTAGCGATGCTTAAATCTATACGGATCATTCTAGCCATTGCTGCACATTTCGATTATGATATATGGCAGATGGATGTCAAGACGGATTTCTTAAATGGAATCCTTTCTGAGGACGTGTATATGATGCAGCCCGAAGGTTTTGTCGATCCAAACAATGCTGGAAAGGTATGCAAACTTCAAAAGTCTATTTATGGGCTGAAGCAAGCATCTCGGAGTTGGAACATTCGATTTGATGAAGTTGTAAAGGAGTTTGGCTTCACCAAAAATGAACAAGAACCATGTGTGTATAAGAAAGAAAATGGGAAATCACTTGTGTTTCTAATCTTATATGTGGATGACATATTATTGATTGGAAATGACATTCCTATGCTCGAGTCTGTTAAGACCTCATTGAAAAATAGTTTTTCTATGAAGGACTTGGGAGAAGCGGCATATATTCTGGTTATCAAGATCTATAGAGATAGATCAAGGAGGCTAATTGGAGTAAGCCAGAGTACGTACATTGACAAAGTGTTGAAACGGTTCAACATGGAAGAGGCTAAGAAGGGGTTCTTGCCCATGTCTCACGGCATTAAACTCAGCAAGACTCAGTGTCCTTCGACCACTGATGAGCGAGAACGCATGAGTAGGGTTCCATATGCTTCGGCTATTGGATCCATCATGTATGCAATGACATGTACTCGCCCAGATGTTTCCTATGCTCTAAGTGTTACGAGCAGATACCAGGCTGATCCAAGTGAGATTCACTGGATAGCGGTAAAGAATATCCTTAAGTACTTGAGAAGGACTAAGGATATGTTCCTAGTTTATGGGGGTGAGGTTGAACTCAGTGTAAAGGGTTACACAGATGCGAGTTACCTTAACGACTCAGATGACTCGAAATTGCAATCAGGTTATGTGTTTGTCATGAATGGTGGTGCTGTGAGCTGGAAAAGTTCCAAGAAAGATACAGTGGCCTCCTCTTCAACAGAAGCTGAATATATTGCTGCCTCAGAGGCTGCAAAGGAAGCTGTTTGGATTAGGAATTTCCTGATTGCTCTTGGTGTGGTTCAGAGCTCGTCCAATCCCTTGGACGTTTACTGTGACAACAATGGTGCTATTGCACAAGCCAAGGAACCTAGACAGCACCAGAAGAACAAACATATTCGCATGCGTTACCATCTGATTCGTGATTTCATTGATGATGGTAGTGTCATGTTATGCAAAATACATACGGACTCAAATGTTGCTGATCCCTTGACTAAGCCACTCCCGCAGCCTGCGCATGAAGTGTAGACAAGAGCAATAGGTATTAGATACTGTCTAGATTGACTCTAGTGCAAGTGGGAGACTGAAGGAAATATGCCCTAGAGGCAATCATAGAGATGATTGTATTTCATGTGTATCCATGAGGTATTATAATGTTCCTTGACTATCCATATACCAGGCAACTTCGATTGATTGGCAATTATGTGAATTGTTTGTGAAACTCTTTACTTGTATGGTTATCTAATAATTGTCCCTAGTCGGAGTTCATGCGAGGACACACGTGAATATTAGACTAGCACAGCGATTGGTTGATGACTATGTTTCACAAGTCATAGACATGGAGATGTCAAACCAATGATGTGGACACATGTTATGAACATGGGGTTGGACTGACCCAACATGAGACTGGCAATAATACTTGCAGCTCTCTCTACACATCGTGTACGTTTTGTCCTTAGACCTGAGATTGTCGCATGTACTTGAGATGTGGATCGACCTACTTTGGGGCTATCAAACACTAGTCTGTAACTGGGTAGTTATAAAGGTAGCTTTCAGGTTTGTCCTGATACATGTTGCAAGGCATCGGTCAATCAAGATGGGATTTGACCCTCTCTACTTGAGAGAGATATCTCTGGGCCCCTCGAGTGATCGGATCCAGAAATGCATGGCCATGCCACATATGGTTAAGAGTTAACCTAGTAAAGGGATTCTGAATCACATTATCGAGAAAGAGAGGTCAGCTTGGAGCTAGACCAAATATCGTGAGGCAAAGGGAAAGACATGTACTCAACCTTGTGATGGTTCGTCCGAATGATCTTTATATGCGTTTAGGAGTTGGCACGTCTTGCTAGAGGCCGCTACCAACTATTGACGGAGTAAGTGTACTCGCGTCATGTCTATACGTGTATGAACCTATAGGGTCACACACTTTAGGGGCTGGAAGCCTAATGAGGATTGGATCCGAATTAGACCAGGCTTAGGCTGCTAATGGGCTGCTAATGTAGAAGCCCACCAGGGATGCCTATATAAGAGAGGGTGAGGCGAGCTGAAGAGGGTTGTGCATTCTACCCAGCCACCACTCCTCTTCCGCATGTGTTGCACGCGCAGACCTAGCAGTCTGGCGTGTGACGGCTTCCACTCCGGACGTGTGGATACCTCGGAGGTGCTGCATCTATAGCACTTGGACGAGCCGCGCAAAGGGGAGCTGCTCATGGGACGAGGACGAGGAGGAGACGTAGAACATGTACACTGTCGCAACATGCTTCATCGAGTTCCGCACCTGCGCCTCTAGTGGTAATCCCGTGATCTATGATAATAGTATTCCTGGTTGACGCGGTAGAAAATTTTGATTTTACGCTAGTGTAGCCTACCCGTTACCCAACATTATCCTGGATAATACTAATCCATTGGATCTTTCCACTTGTTCGTTTGATGCGGAGTGAGCTACCGAGGCTACGTCAAGCCGGATCTTCTTATCCTGGCAGAATCGCGCAAATGCTCCTTCAGCAAAATTCATGCCATTATCTGTTATGATATTGTGAGGATAACAGTATCTCAAGATGATATCTTTGAGAAATGTCACGGCCGTAGCTCCATCACATTTCCTTATTGGCTTTACTTCGATCCACTTTGTAACTTATCAACCATGACTAACATGTGGGTCATGTTTCCCCTCGCAGGTTTGAACGGGCCAACCATGTCCAAACACCATACAGCAAATGGCCAAGTAATCGGTATGGTCTTGAGCTCAGACATTGGCATATGTGTCTTGGTAGCATACCTCTGACAACCATTGTATTTTCTTACAAAGTCCTTTGCTTGTTCTAAGGCACTTGGCCAGTAGAACCCATGTCGGAAAGCTTTCGCCACCAACGCTCTGGACGAGGCATGATGCCCACATTCCCCTTGATGTATATCTCGGAGGATGTCAAGCCCTTCTTCCGGGTCAACACATCGCTGGAGGACATTTGTCACACTCCTTTTTCATAGCTCGGAATTGATGATCATGTATGCCTTTGCTCTCCTCTGAGTTTGCCTGGAATGCACTTCCTCAGCGGGTAATGTTCCATCTTTCAGGAATTGAAATATAGGTAGTGCCCAAGCTGGTATTGCTCGTACAGGAACACATCCTCGTCAACTTCCATCTGATCCACCGGCATAACTTCAACCGAATCACGATGTGCAGTCCTCGGGTTTGCCAAGGCAGTCCCCGAGTTTGCCGAGGCAGTCCCTGGGTTTCGCGTTCCATCTCCCACGTCAATGTCCATGGGTACAGCTCTAGACTCCGGATCTTCCGGGACGTAGATTGAGTCGGTTTCTGGGGACGGTCTGATAGATGGTTTTCTAAGGTGTTCTAATGCTACACCCGGTGGAATTGCTTGTCGGGTTAATCCGAGGTTCGACAATACATTGGCAGCCACATTTTCCACCCGGGGCACATGGCGAAATTCGCATCCCTCAAAATAACCAGATATTTTCTGCACATGGAATCTGTATAATGCCATGTTTGGATCAAGAGCGTCCCACAGCCCTGACACTTGCTGAACTACCAAATCCGAGTCGCCAAAGCATTGGATCCGACGTATCCCAATTTATTTTGCCACTTTGAGCCCATGTACAGTGCCTCATATTCAGCAACATTGTTTGACGCTGCGAAGTGGATCTGCAGCACATATGTCAGCTGATCCTTCTTTGGCGAAGTAAGAACAACTCCGGCGCCTAACCCGGTTTTTGTTTTTGACCCGTCAAAGTGCATTCTCCAATAGTTTGGATCTGGTAATGGCGGTTCGTACTACACCTCGGCCTAGTCCACAAAAAAGTCGTCCACAGCTTGAGACTTGATTGCTTCTCTTCTGTCGTATTGTGGCGCATAAGGTGCTAGCTCGATTGCCCATTTTGCAATCCTGCCACTTGCATCCTTGTTGCTCATTATCTCGGATATATGGGAGCTTCACATATTACTTTGATGGGGTGCTCCTCAAAATAATGTTTTAGCTTCTTTGTCGACATGTACAGACCATACGCCACTTTCTGATAGTGCGGATAATTTGGTTTTGAGGCTGATAATACCTCGCTCAGATAATACACTGGCCTTTGCACTAACTTACCCTCTTCGTCGCGCTCTACCACAATTACTGCACTTACAACTCGGTTGGTTGCGGCTATATAGAGCAACATTGGCTCCTTTGATAGTGGAGAGGCCAAGACTGGTGTAGTGGATAACATCTTCTTTAATTGGATAAAGGCTTCATTGGCCTGCGGCGTCCCAATGAACTTGTCCGACTTTTTCATGAGTTGATAGAGAGGCAGTGTCTTTTCTCCTAACCGACATACAAACCGACTTAAAGATGCCAGGCAACCAGTGAACTTCTGTACATCGTTAAGACACTTTGGCAGTTCCATTCGCTCTATGGCCCGGATTTTAGTTGGATTGACTTCGATACCTCGGCTAGAGATAAGAAATCAGAGCAATTTTCCAGCCGGGACGCCGAAAGTGCATTTTTCTGGGTTTAGCTTCATTCGGAACCTCCTTAGGTTCGCGAATGTCTGCCTGATATCGTCAAGGAGCGTTTTGCTTTCCTTGGTCTTGATAACAACATCATCCACATATACCTGCACATTTTGACCAATTTGGTCATCCAAACATTTCTGCATACATCTCTGGTACATTGCCCCTTGATTATGTAAACCAAATGGCATGGTGTGATAGCAATAAGCCCCATACGGGGTGATAAACGCAGTCGTTATTTGATAACTTGGGTTCAGGGGTATCTAGTGGAAACCAGAATATGCATCAATGAACAACAACAACTCACACCCAGCAATAGAATCTATGACTTGGTCTATCCTTGCCAGTGGGAATGGATATTTTGGACACACCTTATTCAGGTTCGTGTAATCGATACACATGCGCCAAACAACTGCCACATTCAGATCGTCCTTTTTCTTCTCCACCAGCATCGGATTAGACAGCCAATCCGGGTAAAGCACTTCCATGATAAATCCGGTAGCCAACAACCGAGCTATCTCATCTCCTATGACCTTTCTCCTGTCTTCGGCGAAGCGGCGGAGATCTTGCTTCACCGGCTTTGCTCCGGGTCTCACATTCAAAGAGTGCTCGGCCAACTCCCTCGGAACACCTTGCAAGTCTTGTGTGGACCAAGCAAAAATATCCCGATTCTCACGGAGGAAGTTGCGAGCTCGCTTTCCTATTTGTCATTTAACCCGGCTCCAATTGTTACGGTGCGCTCTGAGAACATATCATCAACAGGCACTTTCTTGGTATCCTTCGTCGCTTGGAACGAGACACTACCATGCGGATTGCTCAACACCGGCATATACTGCTGCGTGGACTGAGCCAATGCCGCCACCTCTTGGATCTTTCTCTTTTCTTGTGCAATCACGAGTGACTCGGCCAGGTTAGACCCGGCAGACACGCACTCAATGGAACGTCGGAAATCACCAGTTATGGTAATCGCACCATTTGTCCCGGGCAGCTTCATTTTCAAGTAACTAATATGAGTACTTGCCATGAATTTGTTTAGAGCTGGCCTGCCGAGCAACGCGTCATATGCGCTCTCCAAATTTACAACCTCGAACTTCAAATTCTCAGTCCGGCAGTTGTCTCTTGTGCCGAACAATACGTCTACCCGGACCTTGCCTATGGGCTCACAAGATATACCGGGCACAATGCCATGGAAAGTTGGCCTTGTGGCTTGGAGCATGTTCTGCGAGATACCCAACTTGCACATCATGTCCACATACATGATGTTAATGCTACTGCCATTGTCAATTAGTACCTTTGAGAACCTCACATTGATGTTAGGCCCAATGAATTTCGGATCCAGCACTAGTGCATACGAACCAGGACTTGGCATAAGCTTGGGATGATCTTTGATGCTCCAGGTAATTTCCTGGTCCGACCAAGGCATATACCTCGTCACTGCTGGCATTACCGCATTCACTTCCATATGTCGGCGCTGCAAGCTCTTCCTGTTTGTCTCTTCTATGGTGAAGAAACAGTAACTTTGATGATGCTCTCTGTACTCATTCCTTCCCTCGTTTTCGGGGTACCTCTAATCCGGTTGACGCTGGTCTTCCACTTGATGCACTGCATCCCTTCTCTCATGGTTGTCATACATCGGCGGAGGGGGAGGAAACATTAACTATTGCATGTTCGCTCCGGAGAGCAATTGCTGCCGGGGTAACTCCTGCCGAGGTTGATCATTCCGAGGTGCCTGAGCATTCCCCGAGCCACCTTGTTCTATCTTGCGCATCCACTCACTCTGCCTTGTTGTATGACCCGCTAGGTTACTCGGATTTGGCGTGTGAAATTTATACGGCTGATCTAGCATTGACTCATAAGTATACCTCGGACGGTCCTTCTTTTCCTGCCACTGTTTCTTCCGCTCTAGCGTCCAAGTTTTCTTGCTGTCATTTCTTGCAGTCCACTGCTGTCCTCCAGTTTTCTAACCTTGGTTGGTTCCCGCAACAGATTGATCTTGATTCACAGCAACAACTTGTTGCGAACTGTATCGGTAACCCGGTATGTCATCTCTTGTTTTACCTCGGTACTCATTCCTTCGGGATGACCCGGCTCCATCTCTCTGGTAGTATTCCTCGTTTAACTCACTTGGCATTAACCTGGGTTGAGTTGGATCACCCAAGGCGTACGAATCAGCGATCCGGATTGTCTCTGCCAACGTAGTTGGCATATCCCTTTGCAATCTTTGCCACAACATGCTTGCATATCTGCACCCTTGTGCAAACCATGCTATGGCCTGTCACTCAATTATGCTCTCACAGGAGTTTCGCACGGTACACCACCGGGTCAGGAACTCCCGGTCTGTCTCATTCGGTTTCTGCTTGCACATTGCTAGGGTCTGTGGCCTATTCGAGCTCTGATACGTACTTGAGAAATTGCTGACAAACATTTCCTCAAAATCGATCCAACAGTTAATACTTCCGGGCGGCAAGTTGTTTAGCCATACCCTTGCTGGCCCCTCCAACATCTGCGGTACATATCCCACTGCCCATCTCCAGTTGCCTGTAGCAATTTTCACAGTTGTAGCATAGTTAATCAACAAATCCTCTGGCTTAGTGCTGCCGTCATACGTTTTTGTGCCTCTAGGTAACTAGAAGCTAGGTACCGGAGGCTCCTTCATGATCCCGGGCCCAAAACATGCAGGACCCGGAGGACCTTGACATTCGATTTGCTCCGACCTATACAGCCGATCCAGTTTTAACCTTGCATCGTCAGGCATCAAATTCCTGCTTCCCAATCTTGACCCTATCACGTGATAGTCCGGTCTAGGATAGCCAGCGTTCACCATTTCTGAGTCACCATCATTGTACCTATCTTGCTCATGTGGAGCTGCTCTCTGTTGCATACCTTGGCCGGCACTGCGCTCTTGCCGTGGTATATTCCGCTGCTGCAGTTTCCCTGCACCTACCGAATTAAGCTGTCCGGCATTGCCGTTTACAGCATTCCCTTGACCGGCATTGCCTTGGTCACGCTTACCTCGGCCAGCTTCACCTCGGCTCACACTTCGTCGATCCTCATTTCTTTGCACCTCTTTTCGTTTCCCTGCCCTTGCCGGGTCATATGGGACTATCTGCTTATTCCTCCTGGCGGAGGATACTACCTCTTCTCTCCTAGGACCACCATGAGGGGACAATGCAACTCCAGCGGATTTCTCCGGGTTACCCATCGCCGAATGTACGATCTTGGAGGCCCCAACTCTCTCCGGGTTAGCCCTGAGCAATTCTTCATTTTGCCTGTTCGCGATCCAAACCAACTCATTGAACCTATCTTGCTGTCTCTGACGGGCTTCACCCGTCAGACCTTCTAACTCAGATGCAGCTGTATCTGCTGCTCTGAGGTTTTTCACCGGGGTACTATACTTCGGCAGCCCCACGGATAAATAGTTCTCTGACTCCTCAATCCTAGTATCACCCTCTTTGTTCATTTCACTCATGAGGTTTCTCCCTTTTACTTTTACAGCATCTACCTTATTCGCCTTTGCGTACTCACGCAGTGTCATGTTCAACGACTGCTGAGCCACAGCTATCTTTTTTGCACCCTCTAGTATCTTTTGCCTAGTCTCTTCTAGCTCGGCCTGTGCCTGAGCCGGATCTACTGCTGCTATTACCGGGTTTGTGAGGCAATCCATCGCCTCCTGCAGCACATTCTCTGGCCTCTCTAGCGGAGGACCTCTACTTTTCCTTGGTGCCTTAGGCATTACCTCCGGATCTGGTGCTGGATCCTTGCTTGCGCCAGCGCTAGGTGTAGTCATCATCACCTCGGTGCGGTCGGGGGTGCGAGTGATACGCGCCCCATGAACCGTGCTAAGGGGTGGCTCGCCTCCTTCAACGACGTGCCGCGGGTGAACGCACGACACATCAATAGCAACGTAGATCTTGGGCGCGCCGAGCTTGACGAAGAGGCCGTTGCGTGGAACAGGACGCTTGCCGAACTAGCCAGTGTTGTCGCTGACGAAGTCCAGCGCTCCAAAGCGCTGAACGAGCCCGGAGACGATGCGTTCGCTGGTGCCGATGAAGTTTCCCGTCCGGATCTTCACTCCTGCTAGCGCCGCTAGCCCCACGGTGGGCGCCAACTGTCATGGTGGTGTCATGGCAGATGCCATGGATAGGCTAAAGGTGGGGACAAGATGCACTAGAGGAATCCAGGGAGGGATAGTGTGGTGATTCCACACACAGTAGCTATGTATTTGACTTCCTTCCATAGTTTACAAGTGCTCCTTGAGTTGTATCAGAGAGAGGAGGAAGAAGAACTCTCTTACTCTCACCCCTCGTGAAACACAACCCTCAAGGGATCAACCAGAAAAAACCAACCCTTTCTATAGAGGCCCTAGCCCTCCTTATATAGGGGTGGCTAGGTCTCCAATTAGGGCATACGTGGAGGCATATTCCAAGGAATATGCCTCTTCCCAAAATAGTAAGCCGACCGGGTCACTTTAGCCCACCGTCACCCATGTAGAGGCTACGTAAGCCTCTACGGCGCCCGCGTCATCCGACATTGGCATCGTCACCTTTGTCAGCCACGCCTCGGTGGTCCTTGCCTCTGTCCGCATTGCTCACGCTCTGCGTACAGTGGCCACCTTTGACCAGTGAGATACCTTCCTTCTCTTATAAGCGTGATATAACCCGGATCGTACCTAGTTGATCCGGCCATACCAGTTCCTGCATACAAGTTAGATACATCTCACCGACTTACGATATAAGTCGACTGGGACCCAGTTAGGTGGACATCCCCTGGTTCGGGTTACCCCGTGATTCGGCCTGCCTTGAGGTGACTCGGCCAACACCTGCTTTGACCTTGCCATACCTCGGCTAACTCAGCCTTTATACCCCGGCGTGACCCTACCTGAGGGTATCCCCCCAACACCTAAGCACCTTTTTCTTGTGGCAATGGATAATGCTAGAAAGAGGGAGAAGATGCCAACCAAATAGCATATGAGAGAATGGGCAAGTGAGAGTGTGTGAGAGGAGGAGGTCTCTACCTCCTTTTATAGGGGGTGGGGGAGCCCCTACCCATGTCCGGTGGCCAAATAGGGTGCCCCCTCTCCTCCCTCATTCATGTTGGTGGACTCTCCACTCATATTATTTCAATGTCCACTTTCTCCCATTTATTCTCCACTCAAATACCAAAGGTCTTTCCATTAAAGCACTTTAATTCTCGTGCTTTAATGCAACTCAATTTAATGAACACATTATTTAATGAGTACTTTATTTAATGAACACATTAACATTTTGATCCCTTGCTTTGTTTTGATACCCCGAAACTATTTTGGCAGATTCGACAGAACAAATTCCTGCAATGTCCATTATCTTCTCCTGTGTTCCCTATCCGCTCAATTGTTTCGACTAACCTTAAGTGTGTCTCCCTATAGGTTCAAGAACTATGTATACATGATCGATACTTTCTCTCATCAATAACCATTAGCGGGATCTGGAGATCCATAATGACTCCCATTTGTTCCACGAAAATCCAATGATCGTCTGAACCTTTTTCGCTGTAATCAATTTCCTTTTGTCTCGCGATATATTACTTGTCCGAGATTCGATCACTCGGTATCATCTATAACTTGTTTAATCTCGTTACCGACAAGTACTCTTTTTCTCGTTCATGTGATATAACATTCCACTGATCAAATCACTTTCTTACAAGCTATGTCAATGTCATATCACCGAGAGGGCCCTAAGCATATCTCTTTGTCATCTGGATAGAAATATCCCATTCTTGATCCACGAGCCTCAACTAACACTTTCCAACTACCTGACGACACCTTTGTAATCACCCAGTTACGAAGTGATGTTTGATGTAATCAAAGTACCTTTCCGGTGAAAGTGATTGACGTGATCTCATGGTCTAAGGACATTGAGTTACTACGAATGTCATAACAATATAAACTTGAGGACATGATCGTATTGTTTCTTCTACTTCGGGTGACTATTCATTATATCATTTTCCAATGATATGACCCTGTTATTAACAACATCTAATATTCATGATCAGGAAACCTATGATCATCAGTTAATCAACAAGCCAGTATTAAGAGAGGCTTTACTAGAGACCTTTTGTGTTTATAAATCACACATGTATTAATGTTTCCTATTAACACAATTATAGCAAGAAAAATAAACATTTATCATAAACATGGAATAAGATAATGACCACTTTATTATTACCTCTCGGGCATATTCCTTTCAGCACGCCACAATACCATTGAAGATGAAATCAAGTA
Organism: Avena eriantha; assembly: GCA_910589775.1. NCBI lineage: Eukaryota > Viridiplantae > Streptophyta > Magnoliopsida > Poales > Poaceae > Avena > Avena eriantha. Next base: position 505,065,684 of record OU342742.1, read on the forward strand.
CAAACCAAAGTGGAATAGGGGTTCAAACCCTAATATTACAAGTGTGAATCTCTTTCTCTCTCTAAATACAAGTAAGAATGATGGTGGAATTGATGATGGAGAGGTTAGGGATCGTCGATGGATGAGATGATGTTCTTCTCCTTCTTCAGATCTGATCTCCTCTCGTTTGGGACTGTTTTCGGCAGCTGTGTTCATATTTCTTCTCTATTTCCTTCATGAAAGTTGCTTGTGTTTATATAACGGAGGTGAAGGAGGGCAGTGTAACATCCCAAAAACCCTAATCAAGATTATCACATTCTAATCACCCAAGTTTAGGGTTAACAAAAACTTTTATTAATAAAATGAATATGAATGCATGTTAGTTTGCATTAATGTGTGATTGATTGAAAATGCCATGCTTGATTGTTACAAATGAAGTGAAATGGTTTAAAAGTGAATGCTACATCATCTAGGCCATTTACAAACAAAGTGAAAAGAAAAAGAAATCAAATATGAATAAATAAAGCAAATGGTCATTTTGGCTAAAGTTAACCACTAGGTCACTTTGTGTGTTCCTAAAAGAGAAATTTTTAATAGAAATATTTCTACTTCTTTTCACCCCTTGCTAGACAAAGTAAAACTGTATCAAGGCCCACATTACAAACTTACAAAAACATCTTTTAAATCAGTTTAATGGACAGTTAAAAATTGAATGTAGTCCATTTGTTAAGATCTCACATTTTCAAAAACCTATCAAACCAATTCCATTTAACTTCTCCAAGAAAACATAGACTCTCAAGCTTAAAATAAAACCACTCACCAAATTTGAATCAAAAATTCCAAAGTAAGTTTCTTGCGGCCATTTCATGAAATACCTTAATTACACAAATTAATCTACTGCCTAACTTCACTTTTTCCACAGTAATTAATCGACCATTTGGTCCCCTCTTAAACCCCCTATGTCCCCTGAGCCTAACAAAGAACTAGACAAGCCCCCCCTTCGCCGTATGCATAGTGGAGTGCCGCCCGTTTTTGGTCATTGTCGGCCGACAGTGGGCAGCATGCCAGGAGCCACGTCGCCCTCTCCCACGACGCGCACCAGACACGCCGCACTCCACCGCCACCCCCTGTCCAAGCCTCGACCCCAGCCGAGCCATGGACCACCCTAGCACCGCTGCGCCCTATGCCTCTACACCATGTCCAGAGCGCGCCAGTTCGCCGCGCCCGACCAGCTTGCACAGACCGTGCCCTAACCTCTCCGTGCACGCTCACGCTCGCCATGATCATAGAACCCCGCAGACACCCCCGTTCGCCGCTGCGTGACCCGTAGTTGCCACACGCTGTCGCAAACACCTCTACGTACGCGCGGAGCGCCGCATGCTCCCGACCGAACCACATCGCCCCACGCCTCGCCATTACGCCTGTCAGAACCGCCAGGGAACCACGCGCGGCCCCCTAGGCTCCGCCACGCCGATAGCAGCCTATAGCCTCGTCACCGACGAGATCGCACCCGCACTGTTTGATCCCCTCGTCGCAGTATAAAAGGGGGCCACCCCTGTCTCATTTCTCCACACCCCAGCACCCACCACTCCTCACTGATCCTCTCCACTTCTTCCCAGAGCAAGGCGAGCTCTCTCTCGCCGGAATTTTGCCAGAGCCCGCCGCTGCTGGAGGAGAAGGGCGCCATCGATTTCGACCAGCCCAAGCCCTGCCATGACCGCGGCTCGAACCGCCATCGGCTACCACGTCGATCGCCCCCATCACCGACCCTAGATGGAGCCCCGGTGAGCCTAGCCAGATCCCCACCGCCGCGTTAGGGTTGATTCCTCCCCGGAGCAGTTCGTCGTCTACGACGACTCCCCGTCGTTGGATTAGTATTAGATCTCACGGTCTAGATTCACCGATACCGTTTCGTGTTAGATGAGTCGCTGACTGGTGGACCCCATCTATCAGCAGCTTGCTGCGCTGTGCAGTGCAGTTGGGCCGGCCCGTTTAGTTTTCTCGTGCAGCCCAGGAAATTCAAATATTGATTTTCCATTTTAGTTAAAACACTATTCTATCCATAGTTTCAAAAATCAATTCAGAGAGTTTTACTGAACCAAATTGCATGATTCCAATTTTTTTAGAAATATATTTAAATTATCTATCCAAACCCATTGGATTTAAATCATTTGGAGTTAGAGATAATATTTAGTAAAAATAACAAAACAGAGACTCTTCCAACTTCAAACATTTTTCAAAAATCAACCATAATAGCTTTTGAGTTGATTCCAACTCTCAAATATCACATTTGATAAGATCTATCTGAATATATAAAAATATTTAGGTTTGCAGGCAGTGACATTAGACTAGTAGAAAAAGAATATATAAATCTATTAAACAGTTATCTTAAACTTTATATAATATGATCAACACTTTAAATCACATTCCCATGTATTAGAATATGTGGTGATGACATGTGTCCACATGATCCCATATTTTAATTGGAGAATATTAAATCTTAATTAATTTCAATGAGTAGAAATTACTTTTCTCAATTAAACTAAATAAAATTAGTTCTTTAATTCATGTGATGATTGTGATGATGCTAGATCATCAAGTGTGAGCCTTAGTGTGCTAAATAAAATTAGTTAAGTATTGTTTGGTGATTGTGTACCCCGTATTTATTTATAGACGATAGTACCGACCAAAGCTACGAGGAGGAGGAGTTCTACCCCAAAGAAGAAGAGGAAAATTTCAATGACTACACCAATCATGACAAGCTATTATTGGCAAGATAGCACTTGCAACCTCATATATGTGCAATTCTTAACCTAAGCCGGATGCATTAGGCATGCTTTGGTTATATACCTTTGAGTTACACAAATCCCAAGTTTTAATTGCAAGCTTTACTCTTTTATTTTACCAAAGTTCTTTACTTTTAGTTAGTGCTTTGTGAGCTTTTGGAAAGATAGTATAGATAGCATAAAGAGTATAAAACTAGGCCTATACTAGATGTCATTCTATGGAATGAGATTGAAGATTAGCAACCCTCATTAGTGAACACTCTTAACTTAGTGGGTAGTGCTAAGCATAAAACTTGATCACTTTAGATGTGAATACTTGGTGAAAATGATTGTGAAAACCTTGGAATAATGCATCATTCTATTGAAATGTTTTGACATGTATTGAGAAACACAAATGGATTTGATGGTGAAAATTTTGAGGCATGAGCCTTAGCCCTTTTACCAAAAACTGATGGTTGGGTTCGGATGCGATACCATTCCAATTTTACCGTACAACCACAATACCTAAATTGGGTAAGGCTTAGCCGGAAGCTTATATGCATTAGTATGGGTTCCCTCGCGGAAGAGGTTTGAGCTGAGGCTACCTCCTGAGTATGAATTGTCCACCTATCCAGTGCACAGGATGGCAGATGGCCATGGCTGGGAGGCCAAGCTCATAGGGGAGGTGTCTATACTAGAGTGTGTAATTGAAAGGTTATGATTGATTATCCACATACTAAGTATGATGATCCAGGGTTATCCCTGACGAATGTATCGAATTTTGTGGTGAAAGTGTACCAACTCAGCAGAGTGTCAAACTATTCGAATAGCCACGTCCGCGGTCATGGACAGTTGGAGTTTCCATATTGTTCTGTCGTCAGATGTTTTCAAAATGACTTGTGAAGAGAACTATGATTTTGACTTGACCACAACAGGGTTGTGAATATGAAAGCTAGGTTCCCGCTGAAGTGATTTAGAATGTTTATTTAGTTTTCTTTACTTCTAAACTCAGTTTAGATAAACCTGGCTTTTTGCAAATAAATCTAGAGCTTAAGTTTCCTACTAGAACTACCTTACTTGTTAGTGATAGTTTGTGAGTATTTAAAGAGTACTCATGGCTTTGTCCCTGGCTACTCCCGTGACCAGACTAAGAGGAGGACTACCAGGATGATGGATAGCAGCAGGTCTATGACAACTAGGATCATCTCCCATCGTCAGCATTGCATGTGACCCTGAAGATGGAGCCCACTACTACGCTTATTATTCTGCTGCTTGTTTGTATTAAGACTGGATCATGAGATCCTTTATTTGTGGAAGATCTTATTATGGTTTGTAATGGATGATGTACTGTGATATCCAATCTGTTATGTCTCGCAAAAATGGTATCCTGGGATTGCAATGTATGGCATAACAGGCATCTGGGATTAAAAATCCGGGTGTTGACAGGTAGTATGGGAGGATGTTACATGCGCCCTCCAACCTTACTACTAGTCGTTACGACATATGGACACCTTGAATAAAAAGGTCTTGAATTAGGGATTTTCTGAATTTGGTGTAAATAGCTCATAGATGCTCTCAGATCTTCTGTAAGTGCTCAATACGTAAAAACCAATATAAGAAAACAACGTTTTGCTAACTTGCGATGTTAACATTAGTTGAAAGGTGAAAATCTACAAAACCCGATGAGAACCAATGAAAAATCCTCGATAAAAATTATCAAAATTTTGAGCTATCAACTTCCCCAAGCTTAGCTGTTACTCTCCCTCGAGTGATAAAGCTACAAAGAATAATAGCGACAAATGAATTCAAGTGAGGAAACACGCAAGTTCAAGTTGTATCATGTTCCATTGGCACAATTCCTGCAACCATAAACATGAGCATAATATATCTAAACAATTGCACTTAGATCGCTTCCTAACCATATATAAATCGTTAGCTAATAAATCTTAAACCCGAAAATAGATTATTAAAAAATTGATTAGTCTTGCGAAAAAATTCTTTCAACGCCTCTCTTTGTGAGTGTAAAATCATTTAAGCACATATTATTTTGTTAAATTAGGGGTGCACTCGTAGATGTCAAAAGAAGGATAAACTTAGAGATTTTCATTAACAACCACTTCAAAACTCATGGCCTTCCAACACCCCATATTTTCCTTGTTTTTGGAGAACTTTAATCATTTAAGTGGTGAGGTGATGCCAAAACTTTCATAAGAACCAAATAATTTCTACTCATAGCTTGATGCTATTTTTTTCTCAAGTACTTGGATCCATGGAACTAAAATTTTGCACACTATAGCAATGCTACAAATGTCTACCCAACTCATAGCCAACATCGGAGATGAACTCAAGATTGTTCGTAGGCCATAGGAGTTGTTAGTGCCATGCAGTTTTGGGTACTCTTATAGTTCTCTTTGATAAATATTTCTTTTTCAACCATGCAAGACAAGTTTGGCATCTCCCTCAACCATCGCAAAATATCCATTCCTTCAATTTTTTTTTCAAAACGTGTTTTCGAGTCAAGCTGTTAAGATGTGGGGTTGAGTGCTTATAGGATTAAACACTTAAGACAAAAGTTGGCACCAAAGTCATCAAGAAGACACTTTTTTTGTTCTCAAAAAGTTTGGAATTTAATCCAATGTGGTTGTTTTTCCAACTGAGCATAATTTCCATAAATCGAAACCAAAGTCTTAAAAGAGAACGAACTAAGCGTGGAGTGGAACTCAAGTGCAACCGAACAAACATAATATGTTCATGCACAAACTTATAGGAAGAGGGAAAATAGGAATGTGGTACCTCCTCTTGATTGCTCTCCTCGCACTTGGATTGACTCCTCGCTTTCTTCTCCATGGCTAAGTCACTTGAAGTGAATAACCTAGAAGAAACCAAAATAGAATAGAGTGGTCTTCAAACGAAACAAGATAAAACCTAATTCTATTTTTTTGGGTATTCTTTTACCAATGCAAAGCTGAAAGTAAACATGCAATTGAAGAAAAAAATCAAAATAAGAAAACAAAAATATGAATGCAAAGGTGGGGAGCAGTTCAACCTCCCCAAGCTTAGACTCTTTGTTTAACTCAAATCAATTATTGCCACCATTGTTGCACGGCGGCTGCTAGTGTGGCTGGTATGGGTAGTAGTTTGGGAACTCAGACTTGAAATGGGTAAGTTCCTGAGTGAGAGTGACAATGTTGTTGTTCATATCGTGCAACGTGTTCTCCACATTGCTGATGCGATGCACCACCTGGTCAAAATCTCCTCTTGGGACATAGTCAAATCCGGCTATGGCGGAGGCATATTTTGCTGCTGGTGGAACTAGGGAAATGGTTTGATCATGATGTTGCTGACCATTATCATCCCATCCCATGGTGTTCCAGTTCTACTCCTCCTCCTACTGTTGGCTTCCTCTCGCACCTTCCCAAGCGGGGCTTCCTTCCGAGGGTGCAATCCTCCCCTAGATAATCATAGCTTGATGGAATTCCTCTTCATTGAGGACGTAACTCTTTTTTCCTTGCAAAGTAAAAGCTTGAACAAATGGAAGAAAAGTTTGGTGGGCATCACCATTAGGTTCAAAATAAAATTGGTAGGCGCAAAGAGAGCATTAAGGCCTATAGACCCCTATGAATTTGGTGCTCTCCATGTGGGCATCATCCAAATACTTACTACCAGCCACATACCTCTCACAAGGCATGCCAAAATCGCTTGCGTACACGATCTGAGTGATCAAACCTCCACAGCGGATGTCACCCGAGTTAGACGACCTTTGGCGGCGAAAGTTCTGGATGAGCAAAGCACCCAAGTTTACCTTATGCTCCATCTCTAGATGGATAGCCATATTATCATCAGATTGAAGACAAGTACGCTATGAGGGGGTGCACAGGGCATCGGAAAGTGTGGAGTGTGAAACATAAGGTTGTCTCGGACGGTGAGCACTGATACATTGCAAATGTATCTATAATTTTTGATGTTCCATGCTTATTTTTATCTACTTTCTGGTGTTTTGTTCCAACTTTGGAGTACTTTTCATATGATTTCTTGGACTAACCTATTAACAAGATGCCACAGTTCCAGTTGCCTATTTTCTGCTGTTTTTGGTTCCAGAAAGTCAGACAATGAATATTCTCGGAATTGGACGGGACAAAAGCCAAAGTTGATATTTTCCAGAAGACTCACGGAGCCAGAAGGAGAGTCGGAGAGGGGCCAGTGGCCATCCACACCATGTGGTGGCGCGGGCTAGCCCTGGCCGTGCCATCAGGTGGTGTGGGCCCCCTGGACGCCCGCGTACCTTGCCTCTTCGCCTATAAGATGCCTCCCTATACTAAAACCCTAAAGAGTCAAACCTCCAGCCACGAAAAGTTCCGCTGCGCCGCCGCCACCGAAGCCGAGATTCGGGGGACAGAAGGGCTCTGTTCCGGCACCCTGCCGGGACGGGGAAGTGCACCCGGAGCCATCTCCATTGATCTCCACCACCATCTCCATCACCATTGCTGATTACCATGATGAGGAGGGAGTAGTTCTCTCTCGAGGCTAAGGGTTCTACCGGTAGCTACGTGTTCATCTCTCTTTCTATGCATGATAATATTGTGATCATGAGCTTGTAATCTATATATCTACCTTGCTACTCAAGTGCTTTAATAAATCTCTGCTCTCCCTATGTGTGTGAAAGTGACAGCGTGCACACCATGGTGGCACTTAGGCTAGAGATTTCAAATACTTGTTATGATTTATATTTGGAGTTGGATGTCTTTATGAAATTGTGGTGTTTGTTGGACTCATCTAGTGCTCAAGGTGACAGTGTGGGGTTTTCTAGATGGGAAAGGCTTACTTTGAGGTGTGTTGTTATAGCCCTACCATCGATTAGAGTCTCCAACCGGAGACTAGTTAAGAGTTGTATCATGAAGATAATATATCTATGTGAGAGTGTTCACTAGTGAAAGTATGATCCCTAGGCCTTGTTTCTAAGCATTGAAACACCGTTTGCTACTAGATCTATTACATGTTTGCTTGCTTCCATCTTTATTTTAGTTTTCTTTAGTCTCTTCCACACCATCAAAGTATTTTTATCACCGTTACCACTTATAATTATCCATACCACTTGTATTTCACTATCTCTTCACCGAACTAGTGCACCTATACACCCGACAAGTGTATTGGGTGTGTTGGGGACACAAGAGCCTTCTTGTATCTTGATTGCAGGGTTGCTTGAGAGGGAATACCTTTGACCACTTCCTCCCTGAGTTCGATAAACCTTGGGCAATCCACTTAAGGGAAAACTTGCTGCTGTTCTACAAACCTTTGCACTTGGAGGCCCAACAACTGTCTACAAGAATAGAAGTGCGTAAACATCAAGCTATTTTCTGGCGCCGTTGCCGGGGAGGTAAGGTAAAAGGTATTCACACCGGAGGATTAAAGAAGAAGAACCTCCCACGGCAAACGCCTATTTTCTGGCGCTGTTGGCGGGGAGGCAAGGTAAAAGGTACTCACATCCTCCGATGTGAGTGCTTGAAGTTATTTCCTTTAGATTTTGCAATTTTGTCTTTTTGTTTCTTGTTTTCACTAGTTAGGCTTAATGGAAAACGACAAAAAAATTAGAGAGCTTTATAGTATTTATCTTGAGTTAGGACATGAAGTGTTTGAAGAGAAAATTAAAAGACCTATGGAACTTTACTTGCATGGTAATAGGAATGTTGTTAGTATGAATTCTTTGGACACCATTATTGCTAATGCTATGGGAAATTCTAAGCTTGGGGAAGCTAGTTTTTATGAAAATGATCCTTTTAGTTCCCCAGCTTTGGAAGATAGCTATTCTATTGCTTATGATGATACCAAACCTCCAATATATGATGATTACAATGATGAATATGATATTTTCAGTCCACCTACTTTTGAGGAGAAAATTAATTATGATTACAACATGCCTCCTATATTTGATGATTATGGTGATGAGAATAATAATGATAGCTATTTTGTTGAATTTGTTCCCACCACAATTAATAAGAATGACTATGCTTATGTGGAGAGTAATAATCATTTTATGCATGTGGCTCATGATAAGAATGTTTTATGCGATATTTATATTGTTAATTTTATTCATGATGTTACTGAAAGTTATTATGAGAGAGGGAAACATGGTTTTATGCATCTCAATAATATTAAGTTTCCCCTCTTTATGTTGAAAATTTTGAAGTTGCACTTGTTTTGCTTTCATATGCTTGTTGCTTTGTGCTTTCATGACTTGTTTCTTTACAAGATTCCTATGCATCATAAGTGGGTTAGACTTAAATGTGCTTTGAATTTTATTCTTGATGCTCTCTTTTATTCCAATTCATATTTCCTATGTGAGCATCTTTTCAAATTATCATGTCTAACTTAAAGGCGTTAAAAAAAGGTACTTATTGGGAGATAACCCAAAAGTTTTAGATGAGTCTTGGAAGTTATTACTTCAGTAATAACCGCTCCTTATCATTTTTATTTGCTTTTTGTGCCAAGAGTAACCTCTAATGAGAGTGAACTAATGATTGGGAAAGTTGCAGTCCCGAAACATATTTTTGTGCTACACCGTAAACATTCGTGAGAGATCTCTGTATGTCGCATTGAGCTGTAATTGTTTGTGCTTCTTCCCCAGGTTGTTGTATAACTTTCTTTAGTTCAACACTTTTTGATTTGAGCAACATAAGATCTTCGAAAAAATTCGTCTTTACCTGCTGGTCTGTTTTGACAGATTTCTGCCATTTTCTGCATTTGCTTCTTGTTGGTTCCTTTTTAGTTCTTTTGGGGAATTGAGCTTTTTGAGGGAAGTGCTACAGTAGCTAGTGTTTTATTGGAAGTTCTATTGGTGTTGAAACTGAACCTAAAGACTTATTATCTTGAGTGCACTAATGTTGCTAATAAATATTGTGTGAAGTTTTGTATGAAGGAAAATTTTCAGGTGTATGGAAGGAATGAGTAATGAGATGAAGGATGGACTAAAGCTCAAGCTTGGGGATGCCATGCGTGTCACCCCAAGAAATATCCAAGAAGTACAAGCGTTAAAGCTTGGGGATGCCCAAGGCATCCCCTTCTTCATCAATAAAAATCCCAGGTTTATTCCAAACGCTTCATTTTTATTGTTTCATGCACAATTGTGTTTTTGTTGGAGCATCTTCTTTTTTGTTTTTGTTTTGGTTTTTCGTTTGCTTGGTTTGCTTAGTTTTCTGAATAAATTGGTTGGACCCCCCTTTCACACATTGGTTTGCAAAATAGTTTGGTTTGGTTTGGAAAAGAGTAGGAAGGTTCATGCTTATGTGGTAAAAAGAGCTTGTTTTTGACTGTGGCTATGATTTGTCATGCCATCCTTGATATTGTTTTGGCTTTATTCTTAGTATTCTTTGCTGTAGCATGAATTGTTATAAACAATTGATATTGCTTAATGTGCCTTGGATGAATCATGCGTTGTTTTAGCATATTAAAGCATGGTATAGTGGTATTCTCCTTCGATGCTTTATTTGGGTTGACTTGGCGCATGCTCACACCATGTTATGAATATCCCAAGTCACCATAGCCTTGATGATCCTTTAGTTTTCAACTTGTAGTATCACTTTATGCTTTGATCAATGATGTTTTGTCGCTCTGCATGATTATGGCCATTATTGCTCTCTAAGTTTGTCACTCCCAGTCTTTTGCTAGCCTCCACCACCAAGTATGAGTTCCACTCATGCATCCAACTCCCTAAACCAAGTTATTCCAAAGATTCCACCATACCTACCTACTAGCTTATGGTATTCCAAGTATATTCATGCTCTTGTTTACCTTCCAAATTAAACTTGTTATGAACAAACTAGTGATTAAAGCTCTCACGAAGTTGATGGCACACTTTACTTTACTTGCCCTTAATAAACTTGAACCATTGGGTCCTTCTTTGTTGCGTATATGCTTGTGCTTTATAAGTTGAAATTAGCAGAATCATGTTTCATGGGGAACGCTTTCAGCATTGCACCTATACTTTGTACCTCATTGATATCATGTTCTTTTGCTTATGGATCCTGGTGGTGTGAAATAAAAGTGGAACTTGTAAGATCATGGAGTTTGTATGTGTGTTAGATAAACACCTAGGCCGCTAGCATAAGCCATGCCTAATCATGGTGGAAACTTGCAGCATCACCATAATGAGCACTCTATGAAGCATCCTCGATAAAAACCTATGCAAATAGCAAATAAAAAGATCGCTGAGATGCTCATTGTCTGCTTGCCTTGTCATTTTGATTATGGGAAAGCTCCCGTATCATGTGCAAGGGGTAGCAATGAACGCCTTAATTTCACATGTACTTACAATGAAAAGAGCTTACTCGTGACTGAAGTTGAGTAGCATGAGGATCGGTCTTCGTAAGTAAGGGGCATGAGATTTCGGTTTATAACTTGTCAAGCATATCCTCTTAGTTGTGTCACTTTAACCTTAATCACCTTAAAGATGGTTATGATAGGGGCAATGAGAGCTGAAAGCTATAAGTACCATAATTTTTGGAAGCTCTTTATGAGACTTTAATCCCTACTTCCTTCTATGAAGGCCTTTCTTCCACCAATATATTGAGTCTCCACCTTCTAGCTTTATGCACCTACTTTGAGAGCATAGTGGCCATTCTTAGTTCTATGTGCATTGTCCCAAGACTAGTTGATTGATGCATAGCTTTGATATTGCTTGTTTTAAACTATTTGTATCTAGTCACTCTTATGAACTTTGAAGGTGTCCTATGCATTTATATTTGCTACTCTATGAGGGACAAGCTGAATGCCACTATGCTATGTTTTCTTTATGTGAAACAAACAAACGTCTTGCAAAGCATTGTTATTCATGAATCTTTTGTTTGTACTTTTTCATGTTGCATCCTAGTTTCTTTTTCTTATTGCTAGAATTTTGTATTTCATGCTATGAATAAAGTACTATGATCCCAGCTTTGAATGTTTTACAAATACTTGGATCAAGTTTATGATGGTGCATGTCACCTCAAAAATTATTCTTTCTTTTTATCACTTACCTACTCGAGGACGAGTAGGAGTTAAGCTTGGGCATGTTGCTACATTGCAAATGTATCTATAATTTTTGATGTTCCATGCTTGGTTTTATCTACTTTATTGTGTTTTGTTCCAACATTGGAGTACTTTTCATATGATTTCTTGGACTAACCTATTAACAAGATGCCACAGTGCCAGTTGCCTGTTTTCTGCTGTTTTTGGTTCCAGAAATTCAGAAAATGAATATTCTCGGAATTGGACGGGACAAATGCCAAAGTTGATATTTTCCCGGAAGACTCACGGAGCCAGAAGGAGAGTCGGAGAGGGACCAGGGGACAGCCACACCATGTGGTGGTGCAGGCTAGCCCTGGTCGTGCCACCAGGTGGTGTGGGCCCCCTGGACGCCTACCGACCTTGCCTCTTCGCCTATAAGTTGCCTCCCGATACCAAAACCCTAAAGAGTCAAGCCTCCAGCCATGAAAAGTTCCGCTGCGTCGCCGCCTCCGAAGGGGAGATTCGGGGGACAGAAAGTCTCTGTTTCGGCACCCTGCCGGGACGGGAAAGTGCCCCCGGAGCCATCTCCATCGATATCCACCACCATCTCCATCAGCATTGCTGATTGCCATGATGAGGAGGGAGTAGTTCTCTCTCGAGGCTAAGGGTTCTACCGATCGCTACGTGTTCATCTCTCTTTCTATGCATGATCATATTGTGATCATGAGCTTGAAATCTATAGATCTACCTTGCTACTCAAGTGCTTTAATAGATCGTTTTTCTCCCTATGTGTGTGAAAGTGACAGCGTGCACACCATGGTGGCACTTAGGCTAGAGATTTCAAATACTTGTTATGAGTTATATTTGGAGTTGGATGTCTTTATGAAATTATGGTGTTTGTTGGACTCATCTAGTGCTCAAGGTGACAGTGTGGGGTTTTCTAGATGGGAAAGGGTTCCTTTGAGGTGTGTTGTTATTGCCCTACCATCGATTAGTGTCTCCAACCGGAGAGTAGTTAAGAGTAGTATCATGAAGATCATATATCTATATGAGAGTGTTCACTAGTGAAAGTATGATCCCTAGGCCTTGTTTCTAAGCATTGAAACACCGTTTGCTACTAGATCTGTTACATGTTTGCTTGCTTCCATCTTTATTTCAGTTTGCCTTTAGTATCTTCCATGCCATCAAAGTATTTTCTATCACCGTTACCACTTATAATTATCCATACCACTTGTATTTCACTATCTCTTCGCCGAACTAGTGCACCTATACACCTGATAAGTGTATTGGGTGTGTTGGGGACACAAGAGACTTCTTGTATCTTGATTGGAGGGTTGCTTGAGAGGGAATACCTTAGACCACTTCCTCCCTAAGTTCGATAAACCTTTGGTAATCCACTTAAGGGAAAACTTGTTGGTGTTCTACAAACCTCTGCACTTGGAGGCCCAACAACTGCCTACAAGAATAGAATTGCATACACATCAAGCACACAAACGTACTCACGTTCAAATCCTCCTATGGTGGACGGATCCTCCTCCTGCTAGCAATCCGGTAGGCGAATATAATCAAGAATTGCAATGACAAGACTGCCACCAAGTTCATCCCCGAGCTCATCTACTGGTATGGCTACCTGCACAACATCATCACCGACAATGGCACCAACTTCGCCATGGGCGCCATGGCCAAATTCTGTGAGGAGCACGACATTCAACTCGACCTTGCCTCAGTCGCCCATCCAGAGTCGAACGGACAAGCCGAGAATGCCAACCAGAGCATCCTCCACGGCCTCAAGCCAGGACTGCAGGTCCCCCTGGAGCGGATGCCAGAATGTTGGGTTGAAGAGCTCCCCTCCGTGCTCTGGGGCATTCGCACCTCCTTCAACCAATCAACAGGGTTTACCCCCTTCTTCATGGTGTACGGCACCAAAGCCATCATGTCGACTGGCCTCTAGTATGAGTCGCCACGAGTCAAGCACTACATGGAGGAGGACAACGAACCATCCCACCAAAACAAGATCGGTCTGCTCGATGAAGCACGTGACCTAGCTCGCTCCCACACTACCATCTACCAGCAAGGACTCCGACGCTACCGCAGTTGTCGAGTCCGGACTCACACCTTCCAGGAGGGAGACCTCGTCCTACGGCTCATCTAGGACAGGAAGGGCATGCACAAGCTCTCTCCTCCATGGTTCACAAGCCGCGGCTAGTTTAGGACAAGAAGGGCGAACTCGAATTTGATCGCTTTCCATACTTCACAAGTCATGGCTATTTCAGGACTCCATTTGCAAGCTGCTCGGATAATTTCATTACCTTCACAAGCAAGATCGCACCCATCATTACGAGCTTGTACACAAGCTTCTAAAGCCACTGGATTAGTTGTTGCACCAGGTGCATTTCCCCAAGGATGTCCTAAAATTCCTCCACCAAATTGTAATACAGAATCATCCCCAAATATTTCAGTCACAGCTGGCATATGCCAAACATGAATAGCACCCGAAGCTACCGGTATAACCTAGAATGGATACCTAGTCCTGGGTGAAAAATATACCGTGAGCATGATATTTTTCAATAAAATCATCGTGCAATAAATCAACAAAACCTAAAGTCATTTTGTGTTCCCCTTCTAGCTTACCTACTACGGTACAGGTGTGGATATGATCTCCCCTAGACATACGGCATGGTTTAGCTAATACACGGAAATGCATATCATGATTTTTTGTCTACCAATAACTGTATGCATTGCACGATGAATGTGAAGAAGTGGGCCATTGTCGCGGAAATAATGAGCCAAACTAGTATTTGTGGTGAATCCCCCAGTTATGTAGTCATGCATTACAATAGAAACCCCTAATTCACTCGCAAATACAACTCTCTTAATCATTTCTTCACATGTACCTATAGTCGCATTCAAGTAATGCTCCTTAATTTCACATGTTTCGGCCTGTGCTTTATAAATAGCTTTAGCACAAAAGACAAAACGGTCTCTCCAACGCATAAATGGTTGTGAGTTTATGTTTTCATCATCTTTGGTAAAATCAAGTTCACCACATAGACACTGATAACACGCTCTACCGTAATTTTTTGCGGATAATCCCAATTTTGGTTTAATAGTACATCCCAATAAAGGACGACCATACTTGTTCAACTTATCTCTTTCAACTTGGATACCATGAGGCGGAGCTTGGAAAGTTTTTGTATAAGTAGGGGAATTCGTAGATCCTCCAGACTTAGAGCACGTAGGACTTTGAAACCAAATACGTACCCACAATGTAAGTAAACATGTTAGTAACGGAACCCTCTTCAAATAGGTCTAATGCATAAGCTACATAACATATCCAATGGTTGTCTTCCCCAGCAATAGGCTCTGTCGTTGTATTGGGAACGGCAGTACCTGAGGAGGTTAGATAGAGGTGTGGGGACTAGCAGGGAAGCTATCGACGGCGTCCGCAGGAGGGATTGGATACAAGCGAGCGTAACGGGACGCGAGAAGTACCCAGGTTCGGGGCCCTCGTGGTGTGGTAAAGCCCCTACTCCTGCCGGATCTGGCTACGTGGAATATACGAACTACAAGGGCTCCTTGATCTGTATTCTCTAGCTACTGCCTTAAATGCAATGAGACCAACCCTTTCTACTGAGGTCTTCCTCTCCTTATATAGGCAGAGAGGCAAAGGTCTCCAGCCGACTAGTCATCCATAGTGTCCGGTATGGCTTGTCCTGTCGTAGTACGAGCGGTATGCCTGTCGTAGGCACAGTGGACGCCGTGAGAGCCTGTCGTCAGCATCGGGCACTGTTCCTGCGTCACCCGTGAAAAGTCTTCGGTATGGCCGGGTAGTTGCCAGTCTTGTCACCGTACAGGGCATACCGTGCACTGATACACACGCCGCCCTATCCCATTGATTGAGTCCGGCTATGTAGCCGTATCTGGCTGCCTCCTGCTGATCCGGCTACCAGGGGATAGCCAGCCTGTCTTGCTTTGTCCGGCTGCATCTGGTCAGCTAGACGCGCTCCGACTGTCTTGTTTTTTATTCGGTTGGGATACCCGGGGATCATCCCCCTGACACTGGCCCCCGAGCGCGTGTGGATTCCGCCCTTAGGCGAAATGTGCGCGTGCTTCCTCTTGTTTTC
This sequence comes from Avena eriantha, assembly GCA_910589775.1. NCBI lineage: Eukaryota > Viridiplantae > Streptophyta > Magnoliopsida > Poales > Poaceae > Avena > Avena eriantha. The sequence continues at coordinate 505,081,531 of OU342742.1, forward strand.
GAATTTGCGTCCGTCTGAGCTTGGCGGTTGCGCTACCCGTGACGTCCATGCTGACACCGGCCACGCGCGCACGCGCCATCATTACTCTGCGGCGGGCAGCGTAACGTCCCGTCGCACGTCGCCTCGGGAAGCTGCTGTCCGGCGCTTCGGTTCCCGCTCCAGGATCTTCTGCGCATCCCGCTCCGGCACATGGGATCTTAGGCGACGGTTACCCTTCTGGCCCTTTAAAGGGACGCCGCGGGGGAGGCGATTTCCTTCCTTCGCTCCCCCGCTGCAATTCCTTCTTCCCCGCGTGCTCCTGCTTCCGCGCTCTTGCTCTTTGCGCCGGCCGCTCGCCGTTGTCGTCGTTACGGGCCACCGCCACTCTTCCGTCGCCGCTCCCCCTCATCAACCGGAGATGGCCGCCGACCGCGGGGCCTGGTGCGGCTCCGCCGTCACCGAGGACCAGATCGCAAAGTACCACGCCACCCGCGTCCTCCCGCCGGCGGAGGAGGTGGCGGTGCGGCTGGCGCTGGCCGGGGAAGTGTCACCGCATCCGGAGGAGGGCGAACGCGTCATATTCCTATCCCATCTGGCCCGCGGGTTCGCCCTTCCGGTGAACCCGTTCCTCTTGACCTTCCTCGCCTTCTTTGACCTTCGTCTCCACCACCTCGGTGCCAACGCAATCGGAACGTTGGCGCATTTCGTTGCTTTCTACGAGAGCTATCTCAGGATCCAGCTGGATCTCGGGCTCTTCTGTCTGCCCTTTCGAGTCCGGCCATAGGTGCAGTTCACCCAAGGGCCCTTAGTCGTCTGCGGCGGCGCCTCCATTTACTCCCGCTCGCAGACCGGCTACCCCAAGTTCCTTCTTCACGATACGGTGCGACTGTAGCAGCAGTCGTACTTCTACGTGAAGAACCTCACCAATGTCGACCGACTCAATCTGCCGGCCTTCCAGGACGTCGAGTCCAGCCAGCAGAACTGGGACTTGAAGCTCCACGGCGACGAGGCGGAGATGGACGAAATGCTGAAGCGCATGCGCTCCCTCGTCCACTGCCGGCTGACTGGCCTGGACGTCACTCTTAGATGGATGTCCCGGCTGATGCTATTGTAGCAACGAGCACACAAGATGTGCTACTATTCGGGCCGTCTGGACCCGACCCGGCTGTCGCGCCGTGATCCCCGCTACCACAACCTGAAGGAGTGGGTGTGGACGATCACCAAGGAGCGGCTGCCGGAGAACTGGAAGTTCAGCCTGGCGCCGTATACGCGGGAGAACCGCGCGCCTCGGGTAAGCTCTTCTGGCCGGATGCACTTTTGATGTTTTCTTGTTCTTGTTCTTTGTCTTCGTCTGGCTGACCTTTGTGTTCGGTAGATGTTCCCTTGCATCATCCGCGAGGAGGGCGCGGCGGTCCTCGAGGAGTTCGCACCCAACCTGCCCGAGCCGCGCGCCCGGTGGTCTGGCGAGGAATCGGATGGGGATGGCGACGCCTTCCCCAGTCGGAACGACGAGCTGGCCGCCGACCCGCACCAGGAGGTACACGAGGAGGAGGCCATGCCGACCGCGGAGCCAGAGACGCCGCCCCGCGGTGGAGGAGCCGGTCCAGCGCCCCACCGCCAAGCCGGTCCGGCACCCTGCCGTCAAGCCGTCTTGGCCGGAAGAAGGGGCCGCCTCCTGTGGTGCCGGGGTATGTTCCTTCTCCCCTTCCCTTTCTGTTTGTTTGCCTTTTTCCTCCTTTTCTGACTTTGGCTTGTTTTTCTCCTGTCTTCCTCGCTTTTTCCTTAGCACGCTCGTTTCCTTTGGAGCCGCGAGCCCGGCTCACGCGCCCACCGGGTCGCCGCCTCGCAGCCCGACTGCGCCGACCAGCGCTCCTCCTTCCTCTGAGGCGCAGCCTTCGCCTCCCCCTCAGGCTGAACCGACTGACGCCGCCCGGCCGGAAGTCCCCCAACCAGAGGCGAGGTCCTCCCAGCCAGAAGGCTCCTCCGCGGGCGCGCGGGGGGCTGTTGGCAAGGAGCTCGTCGTCGTTGGCGACAACAACTCTGATGAGGAGCCCGGGGAGGAGTGGTAGGCGGTGGTGGTCGCGGCGAAGGAGTCCCTGGCCATCAACGCCTTGGACGACGACGCCTCTTCTGCTGCCTCGTTGTCGGACCTTGCCGCCTCGCTCGAGCTGGTGGTGAAGGAGATCCGGCTGCTGGAGGCCACAGAAGCTCACTGCCGCCAACGGGACCTCCCAGAGTGAGTTCACTTTGCCCGGCTCCTTCCTTTTTTTGTGTTTTTTTGGGGCACTGATAGCCGGTTTGCTGTAGCCATCCTCGTGTCCGCTCAGCGCGAGATCGATCGCTTGAAGAAGGCGAACGACCGGTTGAGCAAGTCCAACTCCACTCTGCGGCTGCAGAACAAGGACTGGCACGCACGGGTGGACGGTCTGGAGGCCATCATCAAGGAGCGCGACGCCTCGCTCACCAGCCGGACCGAGGCTTTCTCCCTTCTCGAGGCCCAGAACAAGGACCAAGAGAAGGAGATCAAACGGTTGGCACTCAAGGAGAAAGCGCTGATGGAGGAGCTGATGCAGGTCGGCCACACCGCCAAAGGTGAGTCTTCTTTCCGTCTCTTTTTCTTTCCGGATCCGTAGCCGGATCTGACTTCTCCTTTCTGACAGCTTTTTACCCCGGCATAGACCTGCTGGCCTACAACCGGCTGCAGGAGAATTGGCCGGGAGCGCACCCTACGGCACAGGAGCTCGTCGTCCTTCTTGGCGAGGAGGCTGCTAAGCTTCGCCAGGCGGCGAGGGACGTCTTCTCCTTTGTCTGGCCGGAGGCTCCGGTCCCGGAGACAATGGCGCAGCTGGCTGCGAAGGTGGGAGAGGTGCCGGCTGCAGTGGACCGGCTGCGGGATCTGGCTGCACGAGCCGGAGCGGAGATGGCCTTGGCCTTGATGCTCTCCTGGTACAAGGACGCCCGCGTCGAGAAGATCGACGGAGGCTTCCGTGCCGGGGTTGACCTTGCCGCCATCCGCCAAGCCCATCCGGAGCTCCGCGGGTCCGCCATCAAGATCGTCGACTATGTGGACCCCGACGAGGTCCTCACCGACTCGGAGTCCGCTGGCACTCCTGATGTGGAGGCCCCGATGCTGCCACCTGCCAGCGCCGGGACCGGATCAAGCCCCGCGCCTCCTCCACCGCCTGAAGCCTCCGCTAGACAAGATCTCCCCCACGGCAAGGGTCCTACTGCCTAGATATCGCCCCGGGATGCCGGGTGTAATTGTCTTGTGTTGTACACCTGTAAACCTTGTCTGTTTGAGCCGGCTGCGTTTGACGCCGGGTTGCAGGGCCGGGACACCCGATCTGCCGCGTCTCCTCCCCGTTTTTCGTGTGGGATGCCTCGGGCTTTTGCTCTTGCTAGCCGGACAGCCGGGTTGTGGTCTGTAGCTGAGACGAAGAGTGGGCCTCTGACATCGTCGCACAGTACTCAGCCGGTTTGTTGACTTAGCAGGCCGGGCCAGGCGGCGAGCTCCGGGTAGGGGTTGCCGGAGCCGGAAAATAATAACCGGAAAACAGGTGCATATATATTTCTGGCAAGGAGCCCCCGAGATTCTCGCGGGGGTCCTTTTTTTTATTCATAGGGGTTTCGGGATACATACACTGTTTGGCGACTAGGTGTAAAATGGGCGCAGCAGGGCTGTGTTCCAGGGACGCTCGGTCTCCTCGTCTGACTTGTCCATCTTGTTCTTGCGTGGCTGCTGCGCGTCGATGAGGTAGTAGGAGTCGTTGGGCAGTGCCCGGCTGATGATGAAGGGGCCCTCCCAGGTTGGCGATAACTTGTGCATGCCCTTCGTGTCTTACAGCAGCCGGAGAATCAGGTCGCCTTCGCGGAATGCGACTGGGCAGATCCGGTTTGAATGGTAGCGACGTAGTCGCTGCTGGTACAGGGCTGATCTGGACAAGGCCAGCTCGCGGGCCTCCTCCATGAGGTCCACTCCGTCCTCCCGTGCCTCCTGGTTGGCTTTTTCGTTGTAGAGAAGCTTGCGAGGGGAGTCGAACTCGATGTCAGCGGAGAGGACGACTTCCGATCCATAGACCAGGAAGAACGGCGTGTAGCCGGTTGACCTATTCGGCGTGGTGCGGAGGCTCCACAGCACAGCCGGAAGTTCTTCGATCCAACATCCGGGTGAACGCTCCAACGACTCGATGAGACGTGGCTTGATGCCGGCTAGCACTAAGCCGTTTGCTCTTTCAACTTGCCCGTTGGATTGCGGGTGCGCGACGGAGGCGAGGTCCAGCCGGATGCCCTTGCTGCTGCAGAACCGGGCGAAGGCCCCTTTGGCGAAGTTCGTGCCGTTGTCGGTGATGATGCTGTCGGGGTAGCCAAAGCGGTTGATGATGTTGGTGAAGAAGGTGACAACCGTCGCCCCGTCCAGCTTTCGGATAGGCTTGGCTTCGATCCACTTCGTGAACTTGTCCACCGCCACCAGCAGGTGGGTCATGCCCTCGCGTGCTCGCCTGAAGGGACCGACCATGTCAAGGCCCCAAACTGTGAACGGCCAGGTGATCGGTATGGTCTTGAGTATCGAAGTTGGCATGTGCCTGAGCTTCCCGAAGCGCTGGCACCCATTGCATGCGCGGACCAGCTGCTCAGCGTCCTCGAGGGCGGTGGGGCAATAGAAACCATGGCGAAACGCCTTGGCGACTATCGCCCTTGACGAAGCGTGGTTCCCGCACTCGCCCTGGTGGATGTCCTTGAGTAGCCGGTGGCCTGTATCCGTATCAACACATCTTTGGAAGATTCCGGATACACTGCGCTTGTATAGCTCGCCGTTTATGATGGTGTATGCGTGCGCGCGGCGCCGGATTTGCCTGGCCTGCACCTCGTCGCCGGAAGTTCTCCATTAGCGATGTAGCTCATGAAGGGTTGTGCCCAGGATGGCACTTCCCGAATGACGAGGATGCCCACGTTCTCCGGTTGATGGGTGTCCGGGGGTCTTTCGGATGGCGTATCTAGAGAGGCAGCCCCCGAGCTGCTGGGCGAGCCGGCGGCCCCCGGGCCTTGCGAGCCGGAAGGCGCTGCCCGGCCGGAATTGGTGCGGGTCTTCTTTTTTGGTGGTTCTGCCGGCTCTGCTTCCGCCGTCCCGCCGACCGGAACGGTTCCTGCCCAGACGATGGAGTCCGATTCTGGCGACGGGTTGATGGATGGCTTGCGTAGGTGCTTGAAGGACACCCCTGGTGGGATGGCCTGCCTGGTGGATCTGATCTTGGAGAGCCCGTCGGCTGCCTCGTTGTTGACGCGGGGGATGTGGTGAAATTCGCACCCGTCGAACGAGGCGCTGAGCTTCTAGATGTGGAACCGGTAGAGAGCCATGTTTGCGTCTTTGGCGTCCCATTCCCCGGGTACTTGCTGCACCACCAAGTCCGAATCACCGAAGCACAGGGTCCGGTTGACACCAATCTCCTTGGCCAGCCGGAGTCCGTGCGCTAGTGCCTCGTATTCGGCTACGTTGTTGGAGGCCTTGAAGTGGATCTGTAGTACGTATTCCAGCTGGTCTCCCTTGGGCGAGGTGAGCACGATGCCGGCTCCCAAGCCCCCGAGCATCTTTGATCTGTCGAAGTGCATCCGCCAATGGTCTGAATCCGGAACCGGTGGGATATACTGGGTCTCGGCCCAGTCGACGAGGAAGTCCGCCAACGCTTGCGACTTGATCGTGAGCCGGGGATCATACTGGATGGAGTAGGCGGGAAGCTCGATGGCCCACTTGGCGACTCGGCCGGTGGCATCCTTGTTGGCGATGATTTCCGAAAGGGGTGCAGTGCACACGACCTTAATCGGATGCTCCTGGAAGTAGTACTTGAGCTTCTTGCATGCCAGGTACACGCCGTAGCACATCTTCTGGTAGTGGGGGTAGTTCTGCTTAGAGAGGGAGAGAACCTCGCTGAGGTAGTAGAAGGGCCTCTGAACCGGCTGAGCCTTGCCTTCCTCGGGGTGCTCCACCACCAGGACGACGCTGACGGCCCGGCTGATGGCTGCTATATAGAGCAACATCGGCTCCTTACTAGCCGGCGTGGCTAGGACTGGTGCTATGGATAGCATGCGCTTGAGGTCGTGAAACGCGGCGTCGGCTTGCGAAGTCCAAGAGAACATGTCCATCTTCTCCCCCAGCCGGCTGACAAAACGACTGAGGGAAGCAAGGCATCCGGTGAACTTCTGGACTCCAAGCAGGTTCCTAGGTGGTTGCATCCTTGCGATGGCCGCGATCTTCTCCGGATTTGCCTCGATACCTCGCTGTGTGACGAGGAAACCGAGGTGCTAACCGGACGGTACCCCAAAGACCCACTTCTCTGGGTTCAGCTTCATCCGATACTGGCGGAGGTTGCCAAATGTTTCTCCCAGGTCCTCGAGGAGGGTGCGCTTCTCCTTGGTCTTGATAACCATGTCATCCACGTAAGCGTGCACGATTCGGCCTATCTGCGAGTGCAAGCATTTCGGCATACATCGCTGATAGGTGGCGCCTGCGTTCTTTAGGCCGAAAGGCATGGTTACATAGCAGAAAGCCCCATAGGGGGTGATAAATGATTTCTTAGTCTGATCAACCGGGTTCAGCCAGATCTGATTGTACCCGGAATAACAATCTAAGAAAGACAACAAATCACAGCCAGCCGTGGAATCGATGACTTGATCGATACGGGACAATGTGAAGGGGTCTTTAGGGCACGCCTTGTTCAGGTTGGTGTAGTCGATACACATGCGCCAGGTCTTGTTCTTCTTTAGTACCAGGACTGGGTTCGCCAGCCAGTCCGGGTGGTACACTTCCATGATGAACCCGGCTGCAAGGAGCCGGGTGATCTCGTCACAGATTATCTTTCTCTTCTCCTCCGCGAACTGGCGCAGAGGTTGCTTGACCAGCTTGGCATCCGGACGCACGTGAAGTGAGTGCTCGGCGAACTCCCTCGGCACACCCGGCATGTTCTTGGGGGACCACGCGAAGATGTACCAATTCTCACGGAGGAAGTCAACGAGCGCGCTTTCCTATTTGCTGTCCAAGCCGGCGCCAATGGTGACAAACTTGGTCAGATCGGAGGGGTCGAGCAGGATCCTCTTCGTCTCCTTTGCCGGCTGGAAGGCTCCTTCTCCAGCCGGGTTGCTGCTAGCCGGAATGTCCCGCTGGGCCATGGCCACATTGCGCATGATCACGCGCTTCTCCTCGGCTATGATGAGGGCCTCTGCCAGTTTGGAACCAGCTGAGGCGCACTCCATCGATTGCCTGAAGCAGCCGGCGACGGTGATCACGTCGTGGGGTCCCGGCATCTTCGTCTTGAGGTAGGCGTAGTGGGGGATGGCCATGAACTTTGCGAGGGCGGGGCGCCCGAGGAGAGCGTGGTAGGAGCTCATCAGATTTACCACCTCGAACCAGATTGGTTCGCGGCGGAAGTTCTCCTCGATCCCGAAAATGACGTCCAGCTGGATTTTCCCCAACGGGGCGCAGGCTGGCCCCGGCAGTACGCCGTGGAACGTCGTGGTAGTCGGGCGCAGGTCGCTTTCGCGAATGCCCAGCTTCTCCAGCGAAGACTGGTAGAGGAGGTTGAGGCTGCTGCCTCCGTCGATGAGGACGCGCGAGAATCAGCAAGTGCGCGCGTTGGAGACGATGAGGGGGTCGAGCACCATGGCGTAGCCCCCGGGAGTCGGTAGATGCTCAGGCTGATCCGCCTGGCTCCAGGTGATAGGGGTTTCCGACCAGTTCAGATACTGGGGGACCGGAGAGGCGATGGTGTTGACCTCCTTGGAGCGTCGCCTGCGGCTGTGCTTGTCGTCCTGTTCCGTCTCGAAAATGTGGTAGGCGGCGTGCGGCTGCGGGTAGCCGTTGTTGTTGCCGCCGTTGCCGCCGTTACCATCATTGCCGTCTCCCCTAGCCGATGGTGGAGGTCCGCCCGGTGGTGGAGGTGGGGGACGCGGCTGGTTGCCCTAGTCCTTTAGCTGGCGGGTCCAGCTGCAGTTCCGGGTGGTGTGTGTAGCCGGCTTGAAGGGACCGCTATGCCACTTGCACGGGCCGTCGAACATCTGGTCGAAGGTGAGCCATGGCTTCTGCCTTCCTGCTTCATTAGCCGGCGCGTCGGGCACGCCTTCCACAGCATTGGCTTGCCGCGCGTGGTAGCGAGGCTTCTACTGTCCGGCCTGGCGGTCCCCATGGAACCGGTTGTCGTTGCCATGGCGTCTAGAGGGTCCGGCTTCTCCAGCCGGATTGCTGGGTTGGTCCCGAGCCGGCTCCGTGGGAGTCGGTCGTCCGTTCGCGTTTACTCGGAGGGGCTTCTTCATGGCGGCATCCGCCGTGGCATACTGGTCTGCAACCGTCATGAGCTCCGCCATGGTCTTTGGCTCATCACACAGTAGCCGGTGGCGAAGCATGGTGCCCTCGCGGCAACCCTCGATGAAGAAGCCTATAGCTTGGCTCTCTAGGATGCCCTCGCAAGTGTTGTCCAGCTCCGTCCACTTGGCAAGGTACTCGCGGTCGGTCTCGTGGTCGCCCTGGACGCACAAGGCCAGGTCGCGCGGGCGCCCTGGGCGCTTGTACGTGCCGTTGAAGTTGCGGACGAACACCTTCTCGAAGTCAGGCCAGGCGTTGATGCTGTTGGGCGCGAGGCTATTGCGCCATGTCCTCGCTGACCCAGTTAGCATGAGGAGGATGTAGCGCACAGCTGTGCGCTTGTTCCCGTGGGCGATGCCGACTGCCGTAGCATAGTCGGTCAGCTAGTCCTCCGGCTTCATGCTGCTGTCGTACTTGGGGGTGTCCCTGGGCAGGGAGAATTTATCCGGATACGGGGTCCGAAACAAACCGGACCGGTAGACTCTTCGTCCTCCATGACGCGCGCTTGAGCGAGGAGCTCGATGCGGTCGCGGGCATCCGGGTGATCCGGGTTGGGCGCTCCCACCCGGCCCGAGAGACGGGAACCGGCTGGTCTGGGCGCTCCGGCTGGCGGAGGGGGAGGTGGCGGGTTGCTATTCACCGTCTGCTCCTGGCACGGCTAACCCCTGTTACCAGAGCTGCGGCGCCTGCTGCGGGGCGCCCTGGGCGGCTGAGAGGAGGACGCCTGCTGGGTGTCACGCGGCGCGCCCCTGCTGTTGGCCGGTAGATCGCTCCTCCTGGAGTAGCTAAGGTCCTCCTGCACCTGCCGGTTGGCACCAGCCTGCTCTTCCGCGACGCGGAGGAGCTCCTGCACGCAGGCTTGCTGGCGGGCTCGCTCCTCGCTCTCTAGGCTGGGCAGTTCCTCTGCCGCGGCTCGCGCCGCGCGCATGTTCTTGATGGGCGTGCTATAGGTGGGTTGTGCGAGGGCGGGCACGGGATCCGGTTCCCCGTCCTTTTCCAACCTACCGCCAAGCTCGCCACCCCGACGTCGTACCTAGCCGCGCCGGCTCGTCTCCGTGGTAGCCGGAGTGAGGCCGGGTGCGCGGTCGTACTCGCGCCGGGCGATCTCGAGCTGCTTACGGGCTGCAGCTAGCTGCATGGCCTCATGGAGGAGGATCTGTCTCTCCATGCTGAAGTTGGCCTCCGCCTCCTCTGGGTTATCCCCGAGGTTAACCGGCGTCAGGAGCCGATCAATGGCATCCTCTACCGGATTCCGGGGCTGCGGGGGAGGAGAAGTTCCGACCTCGTCTGCGCCTCGCTCCCGCGGCTGGCGGGAATGGGAGCTGGAACCGGCCATCATGACCTCTGTGTCACGAGGTGCGGCGGAGGCGCTGCCGTCTGAGCACGGCAGCTCCGCGACAGAGACGATTTCCCTAGGGAAACATTCCGGGACGGTGGCGACGTAAACAGAGAGGTCACCGAATAACAGAACGGTGTCGTTCGCCGGGAAGGAGATTCCAGCGAAGCAGGGAGCATTGTCGATGAAGCAGTCGAGTCTGCCGAGCGTGAGCACCAGGCCGGAGGCCACGCACTCACTGGCTGAAGTGCGGAGTCCCATGCGGAACGTGACTCCGGTCGAAGCCATCTGGCCCCACGGTGGGCGCGAACTGTCGTTGTATTGGGAACGGCAGTACCTGAGGAGGTTAGATAGAGGTGTGGGGACTAGCAGGGAAGCTATCGACGGCGTCCACAGGCGGGATTGGATACAAGCGAGCATAACGGGACGCGAGAAGTACCTAGGTTCGGGGCCCTCGTGGTGAGGTAAAGCCCCTACTCCTGCCGGATCTGGCTACGTGGAATATACGAACTACAAGGGCTCCTTGAGCTGTATTCTCTAGCTACTGCCTTAAATGCAATGAGACCAACCCTTTCTACTGAGGCCTTCCTCTCCTTATATAGGCAGAGAGGCAAACGTCTCACTGACCAGTCCGACTAGCGGGCCCCATAGGCGGGTCCCAGCCTACTAGTCATCCATAGTGTCCGGTATGGCTTGTCCTGTCGTAGTACGAGCGGTATGGCCGTCGTAGGCACAGTGGACGCCGTGCGAGCCTGTCGTCAGCACCAGGCACTGTTCCTGCGTCACCCGCGCAAATTCTTCGGTATGGCCGGGTAGTTGCCAGTCTTGTCACCGTACAGGGCGTACCGTGCACTGATACACACGCCGCCCTGTCCCATTGATTGAGTCCGGCTATGTAGCCGTATCCGGCTGCCTCCTGCTGATCCGGCTACCAGGGGATAGCCGGCATGTCTTGCCTTGTCCGGCTGCATCTGGTCAGCCGGACGCGCTCCGACTGTCTTGTTTCTTATTCGTTTGCGATACCCGGGGATCATCCCCTAACAGGCTCGATGTGATAGTATCGTCCTTTGTAACAATCAAGACTGGTAAGTCCATCAGTCCAAACAGTTGTCCATGTACCCGTAGACGATTCGGCAGCTATTGTAGCCCCTTCTTCTTCCGGCGGAACCCCAGGTTGAGGAGTTACTCGGAGTGCTCCAAAGATATCAGTATCCTTGGTTTCATACTCCAAGGTGTAGTATGTCAATTTATAATCTTTAACACGACCTTGAAATCCAACACTTGGTTTAGTTTCTGTTTGTGGTGACATAAGTCCCTCCCTACAACTCTTGAATTAAGAATTCTCACAATAACAAGGTCTACTAGATGTGAATTAGACGTCAATGCAATTTTAGCAAAAAAATTGTAAAACAAAAATGATATTCAATTAATATATTATCAACTCATTAAAGAAAATTGAGGGCATACTTAAATTAATGAATATTTTGCATTCATATATAATGTGTACACCCTGTGTATTTTCTATCCTATATGAATTCCGCTATAGGAATTCTATAGGAATTGAGTTGTTGTTATTTTAAGTTAACATGGTTCATTATAAAACCATGGATTTGATTTACCAAATCCTTCATTATTGTATACCCTATGATAGATATAGCTCAACCCAAATGAATCCCAAATCCTTATTTTACAAGTTCTTAATGGGCCCTTTTCTTATTTTGAATGTAAATACCTAACTAAATACTAAGAAAATTCTCTGTTGACAGCAATCTATGCTAAACAGTAGTACATATTTTGTATATCAAAGTCCTAGATAGGAAATTACAGTAGGCAGAGATGCTCCACAAAATGAAAAATGTATATGAAAACAAGATTTATTGAACTTTCTAACAGACTCATTTCATGAGTAAACGATTGAATGGGATTCACGTGGGCAATGATATAAGGTCCAGATCTCCTTTTTTATCTTATTGAATTAACTAATTCATTTCCTTTTTTACTTTTGGATATTTGTTTGGATTTGATTTGGCATTATTCAACAAGAAACAAGAAAATTTTCGACAATTTTTTTATTATGTGATAATTATGAGTACCAATCCTACTACATCTTGTCCCGGGGTTGCCACAATTGATGAAAAAGTGCAGGTCATATCGATCAAATTATTGGACCCGTGCTGGATGTCACTTTTCCCAAGGAAAGTTACCTTATATTTATAATGCGTTGGTAGTCTAGAGTAGAGACACTTTCGATAAGAAAATTAATGTGACCTGTGATGTAGAAAAATCATTAGGAAATAATTGTGTTAGAGCTGTAGCTATGAGTGATACAGACGGGTTGATGAGAGGAATGGAAGTGATTGATACGGGAGCTCCTCTTAGTGTTCCGGTCAGTGGAGCTACTCTCGGACAATTTTTCAATGTTATCGAGTTAGATACAAAATTATCCATCTTTGAAACATGTATTAAGGTCGTCAATCTTAGCTCCTTATCGACATGGAGGAAAATATGACTCTTTGGGGGGGCTAGAGTAGGTAAAACAGTACTCATCATGGAATTAATCAATAACATTGATAAAGCTCATTGGGTGTGTTCGTATTTGGTGGAGTAGGAGAACGAACTCGTGATGGAAATGATCTTTATATGGAAATGAAGGAATCCGGAGTAATTAATGAAAAAATATTGAGGAATCAAAGGTAGCTCTAGTCTATGGCCAAATGAATGGACCACCGGGAGCTCATATGAGAGTTAGTTTAACTGGCCTAACTATGGCAGAATATTTCTATGATGTTAATAAGCAAGACATGTTTTTATTTGTCGATAATATCTTTTGTTTTGTTCAAGTAGGATCGGAGGTATCCGCTTTATTAGGGAGAATTCCCTCTGCAGTGGGTTATCAACCTACTCTTAGTACAGAAATGGGTTCTTGGAAAGAAAGAATTCCTTCTACTAAAAACTGATCTATAACTTTGATTCAAGCGGTTTATGTACCCGCAGAAAATTTTATCGACCCGGCTCCTGCGACAACATTTGCACATTTGGATGCTACTACCATACTTTCTAGAGGATTAGCTTCCAAGGGTATTTATCAAGTAGTAGATCCTTTAGATTCAACCTCAACTATGTTACAGCCTCGAATCATTAGCAACAAACATTATGAAATTGCGCTAAGAGTTAAGGAAACTTTACAACGTTACAAAAAACTTTAGGACATTATTGCTATTCTTTGGTTGGATGAATTAACTGTAACAAGAGCAAGAAAAATAGAGAGTTTCTTATCACAACCGTTCTTTGTGGCAAAAGTTTTTACCGGTTCTCCAGGAAAGTATGTTGGTCTTGCAGAAACTATTAGGTGATTTCAACTAATCCTTTTCAGACAATTAGATGGCCTACCAGAACAAGCTTTTTATTTGGTGGGTAACACCGATGAAGCTAGCATGAAAACTATAATCTTAGAAGAGGAGAACAATTCGAAGAAATGAAATTAAACCATTATGTACTGACTCCTAAACGAATATTATGGATGTGAAGTGAAAGAAATCATTTTATCCACTAATAGTGACCAAATTGGCGTCTTACCAAACTACGCCCCCATTAACACAACAGTAGATATGGGTCCTTTGAGAATACGCCTCCTCAACAACATGTGGAACGGTTAACGGCGATTTTGTGGAGCTGTTTTGCGAGAATAGTTAGTAATGAGATCATAATTTTACGAAATGATGCGGAACTGGGTAGTGATATTGATCCGAAAGAAGCTCAATAGGCACTTGAAATAGCCAAAACTAACTTGAGTAAAGCTAAGGGTACGAAAGAATTAGTTGGAGCAAAGCTATCTCTCAGACGAGCTAGGGTAAGAATCGAGATTGTCAATTGGATTCCCCCTCCAATTGAAGACAATCCAAGGGTTTATAGTTGATACAAAGAAAAAGGGAAGAGGGGTAGAAATATTTATTAGATAGCGAAGCGAAGTAAGTCCAATGCTATCTAGTATTTTTTCTACCTACTTACCTACTATTGGATTTGAACCAATGACTCCCACCATATGAAAGCAATACTCTAACCACTGAGTTAAGTAGGCAATTTATCACCACAAAGGAAGACTCATTACTTCGATCAATTATGTATAGAATCACTTTTCTAAGAAATACCGCTTCATTATTGGCCGCTTATATACTAAACAGATACAGATAGAAAGGATATCCTCTGGTATTAGAGAATATTCATCTTGACAAGAAATTATCTATATGTTAAGATATCTCTAATAAGGGCTATAGCTCAGTTCGGTAGTGCAACTCATTTACACGTGCGCCAAGGCTTTTCAAAGGAGCTTATTATGCAATGAACATAATTGATATTATTGCAAAATCAATGTCTTACTCAAGTGAGAAAGTTATGAATTTGATTGAGTTTCCCTTACTTGACAAAACATGATCCAATTATGTTATTTCAACCACACCAAATTATCTTTCAAATTGGTCAAGACTCTCCAGTTTATGGCCCCTTCTATATGGTACCAGTTGTTGTTTCATTGAATTTTCTTCATTAATAGGCTCACGATTCGACTTTGATCGTTATGGGTCGGTACCAAGATCAAGTCCTAGTCAAGCAAACCTAATTTTAATAGTCGGGTAACAATAAAACTGGCTCCGTCTTTATTTAGGTTATACGAGAAAATTCCTGAACGAAAATACGTCATTGCTATGGGAGCCTATACTATTATAGGGGATGTTCAGTACTAATTCCTATAGTATTGTTCGGGAAGTTGATAAGTTAATTCATGTGGATGTCTCCTTGCCGGGATACCCACATAAACCGTAAGCAGTTATAGATTCTCTAACAAAACATCATAAGAAGATGTCGCGATAAATAGTTGAGGATCAAACTCTATCTCAAAAAAGAATAGATGTTTTACTACCAGTCACAATCTTTATGTTAGGCGCAGTACTCATACTAGAACTTATGATGAAGAATTGATCTATCAATGACCATCTACTTTAGATATATCTTCTGAAACTTTTTCAAATCCAAAAGTCCAGTACCTTCCTACAAATTAGTGAATTGGGAGGGGAGGGGGCTCTTTTGTGTAGCAAAATAAAAAGTCGGGCAATCTATCCTAAATGTTAAATATTTATACAAAGAGGGAGAGATAAAGACAATGCAATAGGGTTGGTTATCTAATTGGCTAGTCAAACATGAGGTGGTTCATAGATTTTTGGGCTTTGATCATAGAGGAATAAAGACTTTACAATAAAAGCAGGGGATTGGGATTCCATTGCTGTCATTTTATATGTATATGGTTACAATTATTTGCGCTCACGATGTGCTTATGATGTAGCACCCGGTGTATCTTTAGCTAGCGTGTATCATCTTACGAAAATATAGTATGGTATATATAATCCATATGAAGTATGCATAAAAGTCTTTTCCCAACAGAATAATCCTAGAATTCCGCATGTCTTCTAGATTTGGAAAATTACCGATTCTAAGAAGTGAGTCTTATGATATGGTGGGAATCTCTTATGATAATCATCCGCACCTTAACTGTATCCTAATGCCCAAAAGTTGGATAGGCTGGACTATATAACCCCCAATTTTTATGAAATACAAGATGCTCATTGAATGATAAGAATTCATGCTCACTTATACAACACAACTCTAGATTTTATTCAAGTCAACGAATATTTTTATGTTCTCTTCCTAGATCAAACCGAATACTTGTTTCTAAATAATTCCTATTATACGAAAGCAGTCGAGATAGACTAAGCAAAAAAGGGTTTTATTTTGATTCCCTATTTTGAAAATCAGATACTAATTTTATTCAGTCAGAATGAACCAAAAAATAAGATGATTCAAAGAAGTTCCCTACCCCGAACTTTGTATCGCGCGTATGACTTAGCAGGACGAGGTTGCCCTCCTGGAAGGTGCGAGTCCAGACTCGGCTGCTGTGGTAGAGTAGTGGCCTTGCTGGTAGATGGCAGTGCGGGAGAAAGCTAGGTCATGTGCTTCGTCGAGAAGAGCGATCCCGTATTGGCGGGAGGCTTCGTTGTCCTCCACCACTTAGTGGATGACTCAAGGTGAGTCGTGATCAAGGTCAGTCGGCATGATGGCTTCGGTGCCATACACCATGAAGAAGGGGATAAACCCTATTAATCGGTTGACGAAGGTGCAGATGCCCTAGAGCAAGGAGGGGAGTCTTCAACCCAGCAACCTAGCATCCACTGAAGAGGGACCTACAGTCGTGGCTTGAGGCCGTAGAGGATGCTTTGGTCAGCATGCTCATCTTGTCTATTTGACTCTGGATGGGCGACTAAGGCGATGCCGAGTCAAATGTCGTTCTCCACGCATAATTGGCCCATGGCGCCCTTGGCAAAGTTGGTGCCATTGTCGGTGATGATGTTGTGCAGGTAGTTGTACAGGTAGATGAGCTCATGGAGGAACTTGGTGGTGGTCTTTTCATTGCAATTCCTGATTGGCAGATGCATCAAGATCCGATGTGGCGGCATAGATGATGGCAACGGAGGACAAAGGCCATCACGGGGTCTGGATCCCTTGTCTCCTAGTCAATGAGAAGCTTTGCTGTGTCAAGGCGGAAGGTCTCCTCCATGTCGGCGAGTGGTAGAGCGGCTTTGGAGAGCCTCTTCCTGCCCCCCCAATGAAGAGCTGGTTCACTTTGGTACGCATCTTAACCAAGGTTTTAGCTTTCCACCCTCGGATTTCTTTTCCTAGGTGATTTCTTATTACGACGTTTAGCTCCACAATCTAGCTCCCAATTCGATTCTTGATCTTAGAGCCCATGTCTCTCTTTGTGAGGGTTATCTCAGAACTAAACCGAGTCTTACTTGATTCTGGTACTACTTTAGTACGAGGAAAAACTCCATCACTGTCGGTGTTCCGTACAATACAGGAACCCTTAGCTTAGTCCTTACGAGACACAAAGACTATCCCAAGGTCATAACTAGTGAATTAGTGAAGAGGTGGCCTTCAACATTTTTCTATCACAAGGATAAAGTAGCTCTCGGCAAGCAGGAAAGCTTACTGGCTTTTGTTGATGGTGATGCCGCTCACCAAGAATCTTGGGATGCAGAGGCACCGACTCTTTCTGAAGACTTCATCCGCGCCAATAGGCGGATTGAGTTTTTGATGAAGCACAAGGGCTTGCGGGGTTCCGACCTAGTCCATTTCTGGCTAGCTCATCGGATTCAACCTCTACAACAACGTCGGGACCGGCTGATGCATACGGTCACCACGAACAAGAACTAGACCTTGAGAATTAGCCGGACCCCGATTCCCACAAAGGAATACGAGTCCTGGATCAGGTGGTTGATCAAGGAGCGAATAGATCAAAAATTCCGATGATCTCGCTGGATATATTCATAGCAGAGA
Source organism: Avena eriantha (assembly GCA_910589775.1). NCBI lineage: Eukaryota > Viridiplantae > Streptophyta > Magnoliopsida > Poales > Poaceae > Avena > Avena eriantha. Next base: position 505,098,579 of record OU342742.1, read on the forward strand.
AACCCCTGACCCTAGTAAGGTTTCGACTGACCTATATTTTACTTGTTTCATCTATATATGTTTTTTTGCAATGCTTAGAATTTTTCGACTTTCAGCTTGCTAACCTCCCTAAATGGGAGGTAGCTCCTCTCGAGGGATATCCGCCTAAGGATCCAATTCCTAAGGAGGATGAAGAGCTCAAAGTGCTGCCAGAAGCACTTTCCTGGAAACGCAAAGTTCGGGTTGTATTAGCTGGCCCGCAAACGATGACATTCATCAAGAAGTAAGTTCCTCCATAAGACCTTGTATTTTTGTTCTCTTTCTTTTCGGGTCATAACGATCTTGTTTTGTTACTATCTAGAGCTAAACCAATTATCAAGGGGAAAGGAAAAGCAAAGCCGGGAAAAGTTCTGCGGCAGCAGAAGCTAACCCTAATTTCACCCGCTACTACGCCTTCGAATCCTACCCCAATGCCATCCTCAGTGCCGGAGGATATTCCATCTCCGTGCATTTAGGATGTTGTGGATAAATATGAAGAGCCAGTGAACTAAATTTCACAAACTGATGTCAGCATGGGTGACTCGAAAACAAAAAAGGGTGAACCCTCTAAGGTTAATGATCCCTCAGCCGAACTCTTCGCTGAAAACCTTCTGCGGAATCTGGGTATCGCCAAACTTGGCCGTACTCAGAAGAGCACAGAAGTGATCCAGAAGCTGGCCCTCGACTGTGTGGAGACCAGAAATATTACGGCTGAAGAAGAGGCTCAAGAAGCTGAGAATGTGAAGCTTGTTGACCTGCTAGATCAAGTCCGTCTTCATGACAAGAATCTGAAAGCTGGTGTGGTTCCGCCTCCACCTATCACCCCCATAACTTTCGTCGAGAAGGTTTATGTTGATGTTAATAGCAGCCTCACCAAGTTGCAACATTAGCATTTCATAAGTCCTTTTTAACTCCTTTTATTATATTTATATCATATCCTCTAGCCCCCAAGCATGAAGTTGGATAGATCTAGAAATCTGAGTTTATGCTTTTATAGGATGCCAAAGAACAAAGTAGTGTAGCCCCCAAGGCTCATGCTGAAATTTAGTTAAAAATAACAAATCGAGTCTTAGTATCCATCTGACTCTGGTTATCATTCCGACTTATAGAAAGTCTATGATTACAACCAGGAATTGTTGAAGAACATATGTAATAAGCGGAGAGAGGTCAAGGCTCTAGCTTGAAAATGCTCAGTTAAAAGTTGAGAAGGATGATTCCAAAAGGAAGTTTGCTGACAATCTCTTCTCAGATTTATAGTTCAATCAAATTCGACTAACTTGTATGCCTTACTCTTGGTTTGCTTGCTAAATCCTGCAAACTTGTGGAGGAAGCCAAAAACTTCAGGGCTTTAGAATCCAAGAATGATGGCCTTCGCGATAAACTCAAGAAATTGCAAGAGGATCATGAGCACAGTGTCAGTAACATTCTTGAGTCGAGCAATATGGCCATCGAAGAACGTGATATGACTATTGATCACTAAGATAAAGAGATTTCATATTTAAAAGTAGAGTTGGATAGGCAGAAGCATGCCATCCAGACCCTTCGAGATGAACTGTGGAGTCTGAGAGAGGAAAATACCAAAGTATATGAATCTATCTTCGGTAAGTTTACTGCCATTCCGAATCATTTATTAGCTTTTTCTGACTTGATCAGTCAGATTTTAATATTGCTCCCTTTTTCAGGGCATCTCAACCACCTGGATTCATCTTCATCTGAGCCATGTAACAGACGGCTTGTCGCAGTCGGAGGTTTGATCCATGATTTCCGCCAATCCCTTCAGGATATTGGCAAGAACATTAATCTCTCCGACTTAGACAAGTTGTATGCCTTTGATCTATGCGACAAAGTGAAGGATATCCTGCAGCTAGTCGAGGATTGGATGATGTCCTATGCCCGCACAATAGCATAGAACGCCCTCACAATGGTAATGAGCCACCATGGAAACATGGAAATCTGGCAAGTTACTAAGGGTTATTCAACTGTTGATGAAGATGGCAAGCATCAGAATGTTGGTGTTATCTGGGATTATTGTACCGATTATGCTTGTCGCATAACTGATGCAACTAACTACGAGAAACCATTCTTCAAATCTGTCGAAGCCCCCCAGCAGAAGACAAATGACTTCCCAAAGACGATGATGAAGAGACTGAGTCTGACGTCCCTGTCTCGGAAAAAGATCAGGTCGACTTGGGTGGTTGCACTAGCGAGCCGGCAGATCCTTCCCCTGCAACATAAACATTTGCAAGAAAAACTCTGTGTCATTCTAAAACAAGCCATTGATGTAATGGTTAAAACTTTTCATTTTGTGGTGCTGCTATGTAAGATCTAATGCTTTACTTCTTAGCACATATGTTTTTTTTTTGTGCTTGAAAAATACTTAAGAACTTTTTGTTCATACTTATTGTTTATCTGACTTTCTTCCTCGTCCCTTTCGTGAGCCGGAAAACTTTTAGCACGAAAACTTTGCCGAGCAATGGAGCTCAATTGCTAAACCAGTTTAAACTCGAAATCAAAGTCGGCCTCTAGTACCAACAATTAACTACTCGGAAAATACCTGCGTCTGATGCATGTAAAATGCATACATGAACTTTGAAGTTTATTGACATGATTTCCCACATATTTGCAACATATATGATATTATATCCATGTTTTACATTGATTTCGGGGATTTTCTAAACAATCCCTTCTCTTTTGGTTTTAACCTTTTTGGTAGAATAACCTTCTATTAGTGTTTTTGACTTTCGAGGAGCTACGGAACTCCAAATGGAGCTAGTTCAATGGGAGCTGTTAGATAATTTCCATATGAATCCAACAAGCTAAAGTAGAGCCAGGGGCCCAACAAGCTGACAATGAGAGCCTATTTACTAGAGGGTGCGCTACTAGGGCTACCTCAGACGTCGAAACTCCGATACCTTTGATTCCACCGCCATTCGCTTTGTTTTTACATGAAACCATCTATATATACCCCTGGCGGCCTTTCTCGAGATGGACGGAGGCGGAGACCGAAAACCAAGTAACAGGGAGCCAGTAAGCCACCGCTCGGAGGAAGATTGGATGGGGAATCACTGTCGGAATCGCCTTGGGCCACGGCTCCTCCTTCACCAATGCCTCCTCATCACTCTCCATGATGTGAGCGGAGTAGTCCACCCTCTGGACTTCCGGTTTATGGTGGTAACTTGATCTAATCTCTCCATGTATGATCATTGTTGAAGTCCATATGATGTGCCTTGCATGAGTATGGATCTATCTATGTAATTCCTATGGTGGATATTGTGTTATGAGATAGTACTTGTTATTCATTTAACGTTGTGTTGGATCTTGTATGTTTGTCCTACTTTGAGGATATTCTATGATGCATATAATGGTTTAGATCTATACATAATTCTTTGTTTATCCATATCATGAGGTGATTGACACCACCAACTGGGGGTAGATGAGAGAGATGTGATAATACTCACAACATATCATAACATATCAATAATTGCACTAGTGTTTAGAATGTTTTCCATTAAGAAGTATGATGTATGTAGGTAATGGGTGGCCGAGTGACAGTGGCATATGTATTGAGTGACAGCAATGCAGCCCAACATCTTTTATCTAGGGGTAAAAAGGGAGAAGCATGATGTGTGGTGTGACACAAACCAAATGCTAGCCTTATTGCAAGGGTGACCTACGAACACAAAGGAGTACTTATTTCACGTATGTGTTTTATGACATGTAGCCACCAAAAAAGTACCATTAAAACATGACAATTGTGTGTACCTTTACTATCTATAACATGATAATCACCATAGAAGGATAAGATAGGATTAAGTGAACCCATGAAACCATGAACCCATGTCCATTGTTCCTATAAAAGAAAACCCTTGTCTTGTCCTCTATCATGAAGAGGATTGGGACACTTTTATATTCTTGTTTTGATAAACTAAACTTCCAACCATTAAAACAACCATCTTATTCCTTAAAACTTGTTTAGTGCAAAGTCAACTAAAATTTGTGGCACTTTAGTTTTAGAGACTAGATAGCTTTTCCTTCTTGCTCCTGCGGATCGATACCCTTCTTGGGTCCACAACATAGAAAACAAAAACTTTCCTACGATGAGAACTATACGCCAAGATCTATCTACTAGATATAGAGCAAACGGTGGGCATACATCCATGAAGAACTTACCCTCCAAGACAATGAGTTTTGTTAACGAGTAGGAACACGTGGTTGAGGTAGTCATACGCTTGCTGATCTCAAGATCATGTGGAAGTCCGAGCGCCGCAAATCAGCAGCGCATCGGTCCTGCACATAGGTTCAAGCTACCGGAAAACCTCCACCTCCTCGCTCCAGCGAATCAGCGGAAGTAGCAACTCCTTCCAGACGCACAGCCACCGGGAACATGTATCTCGCTAATCCGAGACCATGGGGAATATCTAGAGGGGGAGAGAGATCCTTGACAAGGAGGGGTGCTTTGTGAGGGAGGAGAGGGGGGCCTTTTATAGGAGAGGGGTTCCTCCCCTCCCATGGCCGGCGGCCAAAGGGGGGTTCCCCCACCTCTTCCTCATTCATGTGGTGAAGCTCCACTCAAATAAATTCAAGCTCCACCCAAAGTTCCACTCACATGCATTAAATTTCCACCAAATTTAATGCCACTCTCAATTAATAAACCTCTTTTATTTATTTTATTTAGAATTTTGTTAATTACTTTAATAAAGAAACATTCACATAAAACCCCTTGCAACATTTCAATATCACATGCAGAACCACTTTCTGCAATTTCACCCGAAACAATTTCGGTTTCTATCGAAACATTTCCTGCGCTTTGCAAACCTTTTGTATGAAACATATGTGCTCCTAAATGGTGTCCGAAAACCCTTAAGTGTGTCACCCTATGGTTCGCGAATAATGCAGACATGATTGAGACTCCTCTTAGATCAATAATCAGAAGCGGGACCTGGAGATCCATACTGACTCCTGCACATTCAACGATGACTTCTGTGATCGTGAGAACCTTTAACGCTACTAATTTAATCCCTTTTTCTCATGATATAATACATGTCCGAGATTCGATCATCGCTATCTAAATACCTAGTTTGATCTTGTTACCGACATGCACTCTTTTCTCGTTCCTATGATATAACATTCTAGTGATCACATCACTTGCTTGCAAGCTATCTTAATGTGATATCACCGAGAGGGCCCAAAGTATATCTATCCATCATCGGGATTGAAAAAATCCACTCTTGATCCATGAGCCTCAACATAACACCTTCATAGCACTGAACCCACCTTTATAGTCACCCTGTTACGGTGTGACGTTTGATGTTATCAAGATACTCTTCCGGTGTTAGCAATTAACATTATCTCATGGTCTAAGGACTAACACTACTTCGTATGATGTTATAGCAATACAAACATAAAGACTTGATCGTAATGCTATACTTCGGATGAATGTTCATCACATCATTTCACAAATGTTGTGACCTTGTTATTAACAACATCCAATGTCCATGATCAGGAAACCTTGATCATATTGTTAATCAACAAGATAGTCTATAAGAGAGGCATAACTAGGAACCCTTTTTGTTTATTAAACACACATGTATTGACGTTTCCTATCAATACAATTATAGCATGCAAAATAAACATCTATCATATATAAGGAATACATAATAATAACTTTATTATTGCCTCTCAGGGCATATTTCCTTCAGTCTCCCAGTTGCACTAGAGACAATAATCTAGTTTACATAGTGATAAATCTAACACCCATGGAGTTCTGGTGTTGATCATGTTTTTCCCTAAGGAGAACTTTAGTCAACGGATCCGCTACATTCAGGTCCATGTGCACTTTACAAATCTTTAAATCTCCATCCTTGACATGCTCGCGGATGGAGTGAAACCGGCGCTTAATATGCTTGGAATTCTTGTGAGACCTTGGTTTCTTGGCGTTGGCTATGGCTCCATTGTTATCACAATAGATCACCATTGGGTCCAATGCACTAGGGACCACAACTAGTTTCGTTATGAACTCCTTCATCCAAACCGCTTCCTGTGGCTCTTCTGAAGCAACAACATATTCTGCCTCCGTCGTTGATCCAGCCACCACAGGTTTTTTGGAACTCCTCCAACTAACTGCTGCTCCGTTCAAGAGAAATATGTATCCGGATTGAGACTTAGAGTCATCTGGATCAGTGTCAAAGCTAGCATCGACATAACACTTAGTGACTAGCTCTTCTTCAGCTCCGTATACAAGAAACATATCCTTAGTTCTTCTCAAGTACTTAAGGATATTCTTGACCGCTATCCAGTGTTCCAAACCTAGATCAGATTGGTACCTACTAGTCAAACTAATAGCATGTGCCACATCTGGTCTTGTACATAGCGTGCCTATAGCTGAGGCATAGGGGATCTTATCCATTATCTCTCTTTCTTCCGCCATAGCTGGACTTTGAGTCTCACTCAATGTCTTGCCTTACAACATAGGTAAGAAACCCTTCTTACTTCCGTCCATATTAAACTTCTTTAATATCTTATCAAGGTATGTGCTATGCGATAGCCCAATTAGGCGCCCTGATCTATCTCTATAGATTTTAATGCCTAATATATATGAAGCTTCACCAAGGTCTTTCATCGAAAATTTGCTGTTTAGATAACTTTTAACACTGTTTAAAAGATCTATATCATTTCCAATCAATAATATGTCATCCACATATAATATTAGAAATGCCACATTGCTCCCACTCACTTTCTTGTAAATACAAGCCTCTCCATAAGTTTGGACAAATCCAAACTCTTTGATCACCTCATCAAAGCGGAGATTCCAACTCCGGGATGCTTGCTTCAGTCCATAGATGGATCGCTGAAGCTTGCATACCTTATCCGCATCCTTAGGATCGACAAAACCCTTAGGTTGTATCATATACAACTCTTCTTCAATATTACCATTGAGAAACGCAGTTTTGACATCCATCTGCCATATTTCATAATCGAAATATGCAGCAATTGCTAACATAATCCTAACCGACTTAAGCTTCGCTACGGGAGAGAATGTCTCATCGTAGTCAACTCCTTGAATTTGTCGAAACCCCTTTGCGACAAGTCGAGCCTTATAGATGGTCACATTACCATCAGCATTAGTTTTTCTTTTGAAAATCCATTTATTCTCAACGGCCTTTCGATCGTGAGGTAAGTCTACGAAGGTCCAAATCTGGTTTTCGTACATTGATTCCATCTGGGATTTCATGGCTTCTAGCCATTTATTGGAATCAGGGCTCATCATCGCTTCTTCATACGTCGCAGGGTCATCTATTTCATCAATCATGAAATTCATAACAGGATTGCCGTACAATTCAGGAGCTGCACGTGTCCTGCTTGACCTGCGAGGTTCGGTAGTGTCCTCTTTCGGAGTTTCATGATCAATATCATTAGCTCTCTCTTCATTAGGTGAAGTCAACTCTGAAACAACTTCCGGTGCTGTGCTACTCGCCATTTCATGAAGAGAAGGTTCAATAACCTCTTCGAGTTCTACCTTCCGACTACTCACACCTTTCGCGAGAAACTCCTTCTCAAGAAAGGATCCATTCTTGGCAACAAAAACCTTGCCCTCGGATCTGTGATTGAAGGTATACCCAATCGTTTCCTTAGGGTATCCTATGAAGACGCATTTTTCCGCTTTGGGTTCGAGTTTATCCGGTTGAAGTTTCTTCACATAAACATCGCATCCCCAAACTTTAAGAAATGACAGCTTAGGTTTGTTTCCAAACCATAATTCATACGGTGTCTTTTCAACGGATTTAGATGGTGCCCTAGTTAAAGTGAATGCAGCGGTTTCCAGTGCATACCCCCAAAATGATAGTGCCAAGTCAGTTAGAGACATCATAGATCGAACCATATCCAATAAAGTACGATTACGATGCTCTGACACACAATTATGTTGTGGTGTTCCGGCAGGCGTGAGTTGTGAAACTATTCCACAGTGTTTCATATGTGTGCTAAACTCGTAACTAAGATACTCTCCTCCACGGTCGGACTGCAGAAATTTGATCTTTCTGTTACGATGATTTTCCACTTCATTCTGAAATTCTTTGAACTTTTCAAAGGTTTCAGACTTATGTTTCATTAAATAGATATACCCGTATCTACTCAAATCATCCGTGAATGTAACAAAATAACGATATCCACCTCGCGCCGACACACTCATTGGTCCACACACATCAGTATGTATGATTTCCAATAAATCTGTCGCCCGTTCCATTGAACCGTAAAATGGCATTCTAGTCATCTTGCCCATAAGGCATGGCTCACATGTATCAAATGATTCAAAATCAAGTGATTCCAAAAGTCCATCAGAATGGAGTTTCTTCATGCGTTTAACGCCAATATGACCTAGACGGCAGTGCCACATATATGTAGATATATCATTATCAAGTTTAATCCTTTTAGCATCAATATTATGAATATGCGTAATACTACTATCGAGATCCAATAGATATAAACCATTCAACAAAGGTGCATGACCATAAAAGATATTATTCATATAAATCGAACAGCCATTGTTTTCAGACTTAAACGAATAACTACCTTGCATCAAACACGATCCGGATACAATGTTCATGCTCAGTGCAGGCACCAAATAACAATTATTCAGGTTTATGACTAATCCCGACGGCATATGGAGAGGCAGCGTTCCGACGACGATCACATCAACTCTTGATCCATTGCCGACCCGCATCGTGACCTCATCCCTTGCTAGTTGTCGCTTGTTCCGTAGCCCCTGAACCGAGTTACATATATTAGCAACCGATCCGGTATCAAATACCCAGGTTCTACTACGAGTACTATTCAAGTACACATCACTAACATGTATATCACATATACCTTTGTTTTCCTTGCCGGCCTTCTTGTCCGCCAAATACTTGGGGCAGTTGCGCTTCCAATGGCCAGTCCCCTTGCAATAGTAACACTCGGTATCAGACTTAGGGCCAGCTCGGGGTTTCTTTTCAGGTGCGGCAACAGATTTGCCGCCCTTCTTTCCCTTCTGGTTTCCTTTCTTGTCCTTCATGAAACCGGTGGTCTTATTGATCATCAACACTTGATGTTCTTTCCTAATCTCCACTTCTGCAGTCTTAAGCATTGGCAGAAGCTCGGGAAGAGACTTCTTCATGCCCTGCATATTATAGTTCATCACGAAGCTCTTGTAGCAAGGTGGCAGAGATTAGAGAACACGATGTATGCCTAAGGCAATGGGAATCATTATTCCCAAGGACACAAGCTTATTGCTGTACCCAGAAATTTTGAGTACATGCTCACTAACGGAGCTATTCTCCTCAATCATGCAGCTAAAGAATTTTTCAGAAGCATTATAATTCTCTACGGCAACATGGGTATTGAAAAACATTTTCAATTCTCCCATTGTATCAAAGGCATTGGCATTTTGGAAACGCTTTCGAAGTTCTGGCTCTAGCCCATACAGTATGCCGTAATGAACTAAGTTGTGGTCCTCCTGACGAGTTATATAGACGTTCTATTCCTCTTCAGGGGCATCGGGAGCTGGTGGGGGGCCTATCGTCGCCTCTAGCACATATTTCTTTTGTGCAGCAGTGAGGAGAATCCTCAAATTCATAGCCCAGTTGGTGAAGTTGCTACCATTCGCAGCAAGCTTCTCTTTCTCCATGAACACATTGAAATTAAAAGCAGGTGGTGCCATCTACAACATAATTTGTAAAGTATATTTAGACTAAGTTTATGATAGATTGAGTTCAACTAATCCAAATTATTAATGAACTCCCACTCAAAAACGACGTCCCTCGTGTCCTTTTGGTGATTACATGAACCAAATCCACTACACCAAGTCCGATCATCATGTGATTCGGTGTAGCTTCAAAGGCGAGCATCTATATGGGCATCATATCAACTATATGACTCATGCTTAACCTTTCGGTCTGTGTTCCGAGGCCATGTCTGTACATGCTAGGCTCGCCAAGTAAGAACCTTAGTATTCGCGTGTGTAAAACTGTCTTACACCCGTTGTATGAAAGCGTAGAGTCGACCACACCTGATCATCACGTGATGCCTCAAAACACAATCCACAAAATGGTGCATACTTAAGGAATAACAAATTTTATCTTGATATCTAAATGAGGGATCATCTTATAATGCTACCAAAAGCGCCAAACTAGCAATATAAGATGCTAACATCTAATATGTGAAGTGAGATGATATGGTCCATGCATCTGATCTCTATCATTCCTTTGTGTGTAAGGCCAGGGTCTATGGAACTTACACGTTAAGTGAGTTGTAAGAGTATCTTCTACTTACAACAATACCATATCAAGACACTAGCCCAGCAACGATCTAAACTAGACGCCTCTAATTTAACAAATTGCAAGTTTTACGTGGCTTAGGGCTTTCAGAGATAGAACGATCTAAACTAGACGCCTCTAATTTAACAAATTGCAAGTTTTACGTGGCTTAGGGCTTTCAGAGATAGAACCGGTCTTACCTACGAACATGAACCACAACGAGGATAACTAAGTTATTAGCAACTCGTTGCAAATCAGATATTGACTATAGTAGGAGAGACAGACACCCGCTAGCCACTTATGGAAAACTAGTTGCATGTCAGTCGTGGAACCGGTCTCATGTACGATGACATGTAAGGTTTGTCCGGGCCACTTCATCCCACTATGCCACCAATATCCAAAATACATAGAAGATGCAATAACATGATCATCATCGCCCACATATAAACATATGTGTATTACCCGTGCAAAGCACCTACGCATAGATCAGGCTCTGATACCACTGTTGGGTCCGCATCATAGAAAACAAAAAAATTCCTATGATGAGAACTATACGCCAAGATCTATCTACTAGATACAAAGCAAAGCGTGGACATACATCAATGGAGAACTTACCCTCGAAGACAACGAGTTTTTTTAACGAGTAGGAAATCGTGGTTGATGTAGTCATACGCTTGCCGATCTCAAGATCGTGTGGAAGTCCGAGCGCCGCAAATCAGCTACGCATCCATCCTCGCACACACGTTCAAGCTACCGGAAAACCTCCACCTCCTCGCTCCAGCGAATCAGCGGAAGTAGCAACTCCTTCCAGACGCACAGCCACCGGGAACATGTATCTCGCTAATCCGAGACCATGGGGAATATCTAGAGGGGGAGAGAGATCCTTGACAAGGAGGGGTGCTTTGTGAGGGAGGAGAGGGGGGCCTTTTATAGGAGAGGGGTTCCTCCCCTCCCATGGCCGGCGGCCAAAGGGGGGTTCCCCCACCTCTTCCTCATTCATGTGGTGAAGCTCCACTCAAATAAATTCAAGCTCCACCCAAAGTTCCACTCACATGCATTAAATTTCCACCAAGTTTAATGCCACTCTCAATTAATAAAACTCTTTTATTTATTTTATTCAGAGTTTTGTTAATTACTTTAATTAACAAACATTCACATAAACCCCTTGCAACATTTCAATATCACATGCAGAACTACTTTCTACAATTTCACCCGAATCGATTCCGGTTTCTGTCGAAACAATTCATGTTTCTATCGAAACATTTCCTGCGCTTTGCAAACCTTTTGTCTGAAACATATGTGCTCCTAAATGGTGTCCGGCAACCCTTAAGTGTGTCACCCTATGGTTCGCGAATAATGCAGACATGATTGAGACTCTTCTCAGATCAATAATTAGAAGCGGGACATAGAGATCCATACTGACTCCTGCACATTCAACGTTGACTTCTGTGATGATGAGAACCTTTAATGCTAGTAATTTAATCCCCTTGTCTCATAATATAATACATTTTCGAGATTCAATCTGAAGGGAATATGCCCGAGAGGCAATAATAAAGTGGTTATTATCTTATTCCATGTTTATGATAAATGTTTATTTTGCATGCTATAGTTGTATTGATCGGAAACGTCAATACAGGTGTGTTTAATAAACAAAAAGAGTTCCTAGTTATGCCTCTCTTATAGACTAGCTTGTTGATTAACAAGATGATCAAGGGTTCCTGATCATATACATTGGATGTTGTTAATAACAAGGTCACACCATTGGTGGAATGATGTGATGAACATTCATCCGAAGTATAGCATTACGATCAAGTCATTATGTTTATATTGCTATAACATCATACGAAGTAATCTTAGTCCTTAGACCATGAGATCATTTTAATTGCTAACACTGGAACAGTATCTTCATAACATCAAACGTCACACCATAACAGGGTGACTATAAAGGTGGTTTCAGTGCTACGAAGGTGTTATGTTGAGGCTCATGGATCAAGAGTGGAATTTGTCAATCCCGATGACGGATAGATATACTATGTGCCCTCTCGGTGATATCACATTGAAATAGATTGCAAGCAAGTGATGTGATCACTAGAATGTTATATCACAGGAACGAGAAAAGAGTGCATGTCAGAAACGAGATCAAACTAGGTATGGAGATACCGATGATCGAATATCGGACATGTAATATATCGCGAGGCAAAGGGATTTAGTTACTAGCGTTAAAGGTTCTCACGATCACAGAAGTCATCATTGAATGTGTAGGAGTCAGTACGGATCTCTAGGTCCCGTTGCTGATTATTGATCGGAGAGGGGTCTCGATCATGTCTGCATTATTCGCGAACCGTAGGGTGACACACTTAAGGGATACCGACACCATTGGATCAAATATCTTTCAGATAAAGATTTAAGAAAGCGCTGGAATTATTTCAATAGACACCGAAACTGTATCGAGTGAAATTACTGAAATTGGTTCTGCATGTAATATTGAAATGTTGCAGGGGTTTTATGTGAATGTTTGTTAATTAAAGTAATTAACAAAATTCTGAATAAAAATAATAAAATAGTTTTATTAAATGAGAGAGCATTAAATGGAGAAATTTAATGCACTTATATAGTGGAGACTTTAAAAGGGAATGTGAAGTGGCATTTTAATGTGGAGGGGTTACCACCACATGAATGGAGGAGGTGAAGAGACACCTCCTCCATGCGCCGGCCATGAAGGAGGGGCACCCCCTCCTCCTATAAAATGCCACCCTCTCCTCACTTCTCACTCACACCTCCTTATGAAGGATCTCTCTCCCCCTGTAGTATTATTCCCCCATGGTCTCGGATTAGCTAGATACATGTTCCCGGTGGCTTTATTTGGAAAGGAGTTGCTGCTTCCGCTGCTTTGCTGGAGCGAGGGACGGAGGTTGTCGGGGTACCGGACGTGTGTGCGATCACGGATGCACCGCTGCTTTGCGGTGCTGGACTTGGTGCTACTTGGAGCTGGATCTGATGGACGTGTTGGAGCCGGACCTGCTGGACTTCCTCATGATCTTGAGATCGGCAAGTGTACGACTACATCAACCACGAGTTCCTACTCGTTAACAAAGCTCGTTGTCTACGAGGGTAAGTTCTCGGTGGATGAATGTCCACCCGTTGCTTTGTACCTAGTAGATAGATCTTGGCGTGTAGTTCACACCGTAGGAATTTTTTTGTTTTCTATGCCGCAGACCCAACACAATCATCGGTATCTAAATACCTAGTTTGAACTCGTTACCGACATGCACTCTTTTCTCGCTCCCGTTATTTAACATTCTAGTGATCACATCACTTGCTTGCAAGCTATCTTAATGTGATATCACCAAGGGGGCCTAGAGTATATCTATCCGTCATCGGGATTGACAAATTCCACTCTTGATCCATGAGCCTCAACATAACACCTTCATAGCACTGAACCCACCTTTATAGTCACCCTGTTACGGTGTGACGTTTGATGTTATCAAGATACTCTTCCGGTGTTAGCAATTAACATGATCTCATGGTCTAAGGACTAAGACTACTTCGTATGATGTTATAGCAATATAAACATAATGACTTGATCGTAATCCTATACTTCGGATGAATGTTCATCACATCATTTCACAAATGATGTGACCTTATTATTAACAACATCCAATGTCCATGATCAGGAAACCTTGATCATCTTGTTAATCAACAAGCTAGTCCATAAGAGAGGCATAACTAGGAACCCTTTTTGTTTATTAAACACACATGTATTGACATTTCCTATCAATACAATTATAGCATGCAAAATAAACACCTATCATATACAAGGAATACATAATAAAAACTTTATTATTGCCTCTCAGGGCATATTTCCTTCAACCCTACTTCCACATTGAGAGGTACTACGGTGATCGCTTGCACCTGGGGGTTATCATGATACTTTTCTGGCACTACTATCTGGGAGCGTATCGCTTTAGTTTCTATTCTTGTGTGCACTAGACTTTTGAGTTGTTTTAGTTTGTTTTCTATCTTGCAATTATCTAAGCTTGGGGAGGCTTCTTTAACTTGTTTGGTTATGAGATTCTCATTAGATTTACTTTCAGTTTTTACTTTCCTTATATCAAAAAAACATAAAAATTATTATAAATTTTACTATGGATGATATGGATGAACTTTCACCTAAGGCCCTTAGGGATTTAGATGAAGTTAATTATTTTTTATCCCAAGAAAGAGTGCATGTGAAAAAACTTATTGATTTCTCAAATGAGATTGCAAAACAACTATGTGAGTTATATAATGTGTCTTGCTGCACAAAATAAAATGATAAGCATCTATACTATCAATCCAAATGTAGTAATTACTTTATAATTGCCTCACATCATGAAAAGTATCATCATTACTTTGAAATGAGATTACTTGATCAATTTATTACTTTCATTGGAGCTAGTGAGGTAGACTTCCTAATTAATAAAAAATGTGAAACTTGTGATGTAGCTCGTGATCTTAAAGGACTAAGTTCTATGCTCCTTAAACATTGCAAATAAAGCTTTTGTGATAATGCTTATGTTACTGATATACAAAGAATATTCTTGTTACCATGGAAATAGCTAATATTCTGCAGGAAGATGATGAAAAAAATGTAAGCTTAGGGATGCCCATGCACCAAAAAGAACAGGATAAAAATGAAGAAGAAGAAGAAGACGAACAAGAAGAAGAAGAAGAACAAGAAGATATGGTCCAACCTTGTAACATCCTAATTTCGGAAAACTTGATTAGTTGTCCAGAATGAAAAAATCAGGGGAACAAAAACTTTTCATGTTTAGTGATTCAGTATTTGCTTGTGCTTGTTGTCATCGGATTGATGAAAAGTACGCCATGAGGGGGTCCTCGAGGCGTGTGGAAGAGAGGGGTGTGAGACGTATGGTGTTCCAGGGTGGTGAGCACACAAGTTTACCTAGGTTCGAATCCGCCGGCTTTGCACGGATCCTACTCCTGCTAGCAATCTAGTAATACGGTAGAGCCGGAATATGGGTTACAAGGGTTTCGCCTGTGCGAGTTGAGATTGTAGAATATTGTCAGGTGGTAGGTGCCCTAAAGGATTTCCCTAGGACAGGTTATATAGATATTCGGCCTAGGGTTTACAAGAGAGATCTATCCGGCTACGACTAAGAGTCGGTTACAGAGTACATCTTGAACTACAAGTAACACTATGGGCCTACGTCGGTAAGTATTTTGGGCCTTCTTGTAGCCGGACTGGACTCTGTATCTTCTCCCTGACTGGGCCGCCCATGAAGCAAAGCTCTAACCCGAAGTGGGCCACCCTGGTTAGTGAGGAAAAGTGAGGATAACCGGAAAGTATATCCCCAACAACAGCCCCCAGAAGCCTCCAAGATCCAAAGTCGATTCACCGTCATCTAGGTTGATCTTCGGCTTGCAGAATCTTGAAGGGTTCCTGAAACTTCGAACAAAATATACGATCCGGGTCTTAATAATAAGTCGGACCTATGAGTGAGTTTATTCGTGCTTCCAGCTCAAAATTCAAACTAAGCCGGAACTTGGTCTCTGACGTAATCTGGCAACAGTCATGGTCAAGTCACATCACTGACAGGCATTTCCTGTCAGCACGACCGTTGGTCGGTCCGCCTTTCGCAGAACCGAGGCGCCATTGCAATGCGTGCGTGGAGATCGAGGCGGCGTAATCATCAAGTGGAGGTTTCCCCGTCCTTTCCACGATGCGTGGCATGTTCACTGTAGCGTTTACATGAATCTTGACGCACCTAGCGGATATAAGTGGTGTGGATTCTTCTCCCTATCTTCTTCACGAGTCCTCAGCGCCGTTTCCTTCTCCTCTACGCCTCCCACGAACCTAGCGCTCCAATGGCTCTAGCAAAAAGCACCTCCAACGCCGCCCATCTAAGGTCACCTGCGTACCATAAAAATGGCTTCCTCATCATCCTCCGGCTTGGCAGCGGCGGCGGCGGCAGAGAAAGAGAGCCCAGTGGAGTTTGGGTCTCATGCGTCCTGGACGATCCCAAACTCTAGGTCATCGAGGACGAAGGGCTCCTCCACGCCGGCGACTGGCGGAGCAGCTTCGGCAAAACCGTCCCCAACCCCCGCAACGACGAGCGAGTGCATTTCGGCACTCATCTTGCCAGAGGTCTTTCCTTTCCTCCCGCGGAAAAGAACCTCCCTCAGAATTCTTTTCCGAGGGTATAAATCATTATGGTCTTCATCTCCACCATCTCCCCCCGAACTCCATCTTAGAGATGAGTGCGTACGCCTCTTTTTGCGAGGGGTATCTCGGCATTAGGCCAAGCCTCACTCTTTTCCGGTACTATTTTCATGTCCAGAGAAATTCCATTACTGCCGGTAATCCTTATATTACCGGTACTATTAGTTTTTCGGTTAGGCATGAGCGCGTTTATCCCTGGATCATGGAAAGTGATTCGGTCAAACAATGGCCGTCCACTTTTTTCTACCACAAGGATATCCCCGCTCCCGGAAAAGATACAGCTTTGCCGGCTTTCGTTGATGGAGCCGCCACGCCTCAAGAGTCTTAGGACGAGGTCGCTCCGACTCTCAGTGATGATCTGTTTCTCACCAAGAGACGGATCGAATACCTGATGAAGCACAAGGGCCTGAAAGGATCCGACTTAGTTCAATGCTGGGTGGCGCACCGGATCGAACCACTTCAACATCATGGAGATCGACTGATGCACTCCATCACGTCATCGAAGAATGACTCCCTCCGCATCAGCTCCAAGTCCTTAAAGCCGAAAGATTATGTAAGCTAAATCAAATGGCTGATAAGGGAGCGGATCGAGAGGAAGATTCTGGAGCTGTCCCTGGACACGCATATAGCGGAAAATCCTGTTGTGCCGGTAAACTTCAGCAGTAACTCTTTTTACGTGCTCATCTTTATGTTATTTTTCCAATACTGAGATACTTTTCCTTTTCAGCTTGCTGATCTCCCCGAGTTGGAGTGCGCTCCTATCGAGGGATATCCTCCTGAGTTTTCTCAGGACGAGGGTGAATTGGTCCCAATGCTGGATGTCGTTCCTTGGAAACGCAAGGCTCCGACATTGGCCATCGGCACCAAAGAAGTGCCCGTTGTGAACAGGTAATCTTTCTTCACAAGGTATTTGTATTTTACTCATAATTCCTTCTAAGATGTAATGTTCTTTGTTCTATTATCTTCTCAGAGCTACACATCTCATCAAGGGCAAAGGTAAGGAAACTGTCGTGAAGCCTCTGTGTCAGTCGGAGCTCAAACTGACTTCTCCTGCCATGGCTCCTCCGACTCCTGCCCCTCAACCTTCTGCAGTGTCGGAGATTATTCCATCTTCGACTGTTGTAGAAGATCCGGCTCAACAGTCAGAGTCAGCGATCCTTGAGTCGCAAACTGATGTCACCATGAGTGACTCAGGTGTTGATAAGGGTGAACCCTTTTCGAGTAATGATCCCTCGGCAGAGACCTTTGCCGAGAATCTCCTAGACAATCCGGGACTTGCCAAACTTGGCTTATCTCGGAAGTCTGTGGAAGAGATTCAATGGCTGGCCCAGGAATGCCTGGAGAGGCGGACTCTCTCTGCCAAAGAAGAAGCGCAAGAAGCAGAGGATATCAAACACTCTGATCTTCTTGAACAAGTTTGTCTTCGAGACGAGAAGATAAGGTCCGACGTACTTCCAACTGCATCGGTGATCCCCCTCACTTTCACCGAGAAGGTTTCCACCGAGGTGAATTCGAGTTTAGATAAACTCATTCACGAGCAATATGTAAGTCAGAATTCCAACTCCCATTTTTCCTTTTTCATATCATATCCTCTAACCCCCAAGAATGAAGCTGGAAAATCAAATCCGGTTTTATGCTTCCTTAGGATGCCAAAGAATGAACTAGTGTAGCCCCCAAGGCTCGTGCTGATATTAGTAAAAATATTAGCCTGAGTCTTTAGTAGACTTCTGACTCTGGGTATTTTGACTTACATAAAGTTTATTCCTATAACCAGGATTTGTTGAAGAATGTTTGCAACAAGCGGAAAGAGATCAAAGCTCTCCGACTTTAAAATGCATAGCTGAAGGTTTCACAGGATGAGGCCGAAGGTAAACATTCCGAAACTCAAACCTTGTCTTTTATTTCATAGTCGAATTTTTGTTGAACTATATGTTTTTTTTCTTACAACACTGGTGGTGGAGGCCGAGAATCTTAAGACCTTGGTGGTGGAGAACAAAGAACTTCGCCAAGAGTTGGATAAGCTTAAGGCAGATCATGAGAAGAGCATTGCTCAAATTCTCGAATCCATCTCCATGGCCACCGAGGAGCGTGATCGCAAGATTACGCTTCAAGATAAGAAATTCTTGGATCTCAGCAATGAGCTATTCAGAGAAAAGGACATTTCCGAGGCACTCCGGGCTGAACTCCAGAGTCTTCGTGAAGAGAAGGCCAAAGTCGACGATGTCATCTTTGGTATGTTTTCCTTTTTATGACTTATCTGCATCTTCAGACTCTTTGGAGTCTGGATTTTATTTACTTACCCTTTGCATTATATGCTCAGGTCCTCGAACTTGATGGACTCAACCTCTACCGAGCCTCGCACCAGCCGGCTTACTCAAGTCAGTTATTTGCTGCATGACTTCCGCCAATCCCTCGAATATATTGGCGAAGTTCTCAAGGTTCTGGATATGCATAGCATGTCCGGTTTTGAGGTGCGAGACAAGGCGAAGGATATGCCACAACTTTTTCAGGACTGGAACATGTCCTCCACGCGAACCGCAGCGCAAAACGCTCTCACCATGGTTATGAGCCACGATGGAAACATGGAGATCTGGCAAGTAACCAGAGGGTACTACAAAAAGGCACTCCTCTACCCTTCGGATCCCCGCAAGAACTGCTGATGGGCTATCACTGGCTCCTGAAGGAAGAATTCAAGCGCCAAGTACAAACAATCGCGCAACTCGAGGCGCGCAAAAAGGCAGCAGACGAGTCGAGCCTTCGTCGTGATGGGCTCTCCTCCCACGGAGGATCCTCCTCAAAGGGCAATGAGTACCTCGCCAAGAAGAGGCAATCTCGGATGGCCCAACTCACCGAGCAAGAACGTGTAGAAGCTGCAAAGGTCCTCAACTTCAGCTTTATGACAGTCGACACACGGGGCAATGTGGTTCCCAAGACGTCGTAGGCTGCGGTGACAGCGGCCACCATGTACCTCCTTAACAACCAGCCGCCAGCTGGAGATCCCCGAGCCGCCATGCACCGATCTACGATCGCGGGCTTGGGATTAATCTAGGCCGCCGTTGACAAGGAGCCAACACCAGAGCCGAAAAAGGGAAAAGCGCTACCAAAGCGCTACTCCTCGCCCTCATCTAGCGACGACAGTCACGATCTGTCTCGACACCGCCGCTCATGGTGACACGACCGCGACTATGATGCACACGACGACCTCACGCAGTGCAAGATTGACAAATCAAGGTCGCGATGTGCTCAGTCGACTGACTCAGAAGAGGAAGATGTGGAGCTCTGCGGCGCCAGATGCTTCAGCAGATCCATTAGGCAGAAGCGAATGGCTAAGGGGTTTAAACTCCCGTCGGAGAACCCGAAGTTCGATGGCCTACAGGACCCAAAAATCTGGCTGGAGGACCACATCTCCTCCGTCAGGCTCCACGGAGGCAGTCGAAGCACGGCCATGCAATGCTTGCAGCTACAGCTGCAGGGCGCCGCCCGAGCATGGCTCAACAACCTCCCACGCGGATCCATTCGCAGCTGGGATGAGCTGGTTTACAGCTTCGTGCGCAATTTCAAGGGCGCGTCCAAGCAGCCTGCATCAATTGAAGAGCTAAGATGCTGCCAGCAATGATCGGGCGAATCGCTACGCTCCTACATCCAAAGGAGGTCCATCATCAAGAACTCCGCAGAGAACATCTCGGAGGATCGCGCGATTGACACATTCAATGGCGGCGTCCGCCGCCTAGAACTCAGGGAGGAGCTGGGCCGCTCAAAGCCCAAGACCATCGACCACCTGATGGAGATCGCGAATCGGTGGGCCGATGGAGAAGATTCGGTGAAGAATCGCGTTCACTCCGACGAGGAGGCGGAACTCGAGCGCAGACACGATCGCCGAGGCAAACATCGCATGCGCATCTACGATGACCGCGACAACGTCAACATGGTCGTAGCTGGCTACACCGGCAGACGCGACGATAACCGCAACAGCGTATACCGTAGCAGCGGATACCGCGACTCCAGAAAAAGCACGCAAATGTGGCAATGCCACAATCGCGATGAGGCACCCGTGACATCCATTGAGGACAAATTGTCCGGGCCATGTACGGTACACTTCTACATCGACAAGCATGATTAAAAGAAGTCCAGCCACCTCCTCAAGGATTGCCGCGATTTCCTCAAGCTACATGAGGGATTGGTTCGGATGAACCGCAACATAGTCGAAAGAGGCTACAGAGCCGCTCTAGGCGCCGTGGCACATGTCGCTCCGCCACCACCACCTGGGCCAGCACCGAATGCAGCCGTGCCGGACCAGGACCACAGAGGCAATCCCTACCCAAGGGCCATGGGTACCATGATCCAAAATGGACGCCCCTCCAATCGGGTGCAGAAGGCCATCACTAGCCAAGTCAACTTGGCCACACACTCGCCACCATCTACCACTGAGTACCTCAGTGGAAGCGAGTCATGCATCACCTTCGACAAACGTGACCATCCGCCTTAGGTACCCCGTCTAGGCCATTGCCCCCTCATACTCGAGGCGCAAATCGGAGGCTTCGACATGAGCCGCGTCTTCATGGATGGCGGAAGCGGCATCAACCATATATTCACGAGTACCTTGCGAGCAATGAGGATCCCTCTACGGCATCGTCCCAGGAAAGGCGTATAACCCCTGGGAAAAATCAACCTCGACGTCATCTTTGGCACGCCGAAGAACTTCCAGCGTGACCGCATCGAATTTGAGGTTGTCGACTGGCCCTCACAATACCACTGCATCCTCGGACGTGTCGCGTTCGCTAGGTTCATGGCAGTGCCACACTACGCCTACCTGCAGATGAAAATGCCAGGTCCCAATGGCGTCATCACGATCAACGGGAACTTCGAGAGATCCGACAATTGCGACAAGGAATTCAACAGAATTTCCTAGTCCTTCGGCATGCAGGAAGAACTCGCGTTGCTGAAAGAGTCGACAGACCACAGTCTGCCCCCCTGAGCCGGCCAAGCTCGCCCGATCTATCCTTCGAATCATTGGTGCACACAAAGAAAGTGTAGGTACACCCATCGGATCCCGCCAAGACGGCCCTCATCGCCAACAACTTGAGTCCCGCATAGGAACCTGCGCTCGTCGAATTCCTCTGTGAGCACTAGGAAATTTTCGCCTGGTGTCCTGCGGACATGCCAGGAGTTCCCAGGGAATTCACCGAGCACGCACTCAACGTCAACCCCGACGCAAGGCCAGTCAAGCAAACAATTCGGCGATTGTGTGAGCCACGAGCGCAGGCAGTTGGAATGGAGATCAACAGACTCGCCAACACGGTGCTGGTACCAAAAAAGGACACGGATATCCTGAGGATGTGCGTGGACTTCACCTCTTTGTATAAGCACTGCCCACAGGATCACTTCCTGTTGCCACGCATCGACCAGATCATCGAATCCACCGCGGGATGCGAGCGCCTTTGCTTCCTCGACGCCTACTCAGGCTATAATCAGTTTCGAATGAAGGAGGAAGATCAAGGGAAAACAGCATTCACAACGCCCTTTGGTGTGTTCTGCTACAAGACAATGCCCTTCGGGCTAAAGAACGTGGGAGCCACCTTCCAGCGGTGCATGCAGGCTTGCCTCAAGGAACAAGTGGGTCGCAACATTAAAGTCTATGTCGACGACATAGTAATCAAGACCAAGGAAGAAGCCTCCCTAATCGACGATCTGTGCGAAACCTTCGCCAACCTCGACCGATACCGGATCAAGCTCAATCCGGACAAATGTGCCTTTGGCGTGCCATCTGGGCAACTACTCGGGTACCTCATCTCCGCGAGGGGAATCGAGGCAAACCCGAAGAAAATAAAAGCCATACTGGCCATGGAGAAGCCGAAAAACATAAGGGGCGTCCAGCAGCTGGAAAGGGAACCAATGTTGCTATATATCTCCGCCACAAACAAAGTAGTCGAAATATACTCATTCATGCACTCGAAAGACTTCAAAAAAGTCCCCAGTCGAATCTACGATTCCACTAGACACTCGGGGGCTACTGACATGGGTATACCCTACAGGTAATCGAGCTTGGTATATACGGCCTAAATACGTAAAGGCCCACGGTGTCGCCAAGGCCCAAATGAAGGACTCGAGTAACCTACGAACTCTCAATTGCTTGAAGAACAAGAAGAAGCTAAAGATAGAAAGTTTGAAGGGGAAAACCCTAACTTGTAACTGAATCGACCTACTACCCGAGACCTAGTCTACCTATATAAAGGCTAGGAGGGGGCGGCGAGGAGGACACACGCAACCCTAGTTTCCACAACCCTCGCCAGATTGCATCTGCGCACCATTGCAATCTTCGATTCCTTTGATAATTCCATGAGTAGACAAGCAGGAGTAGGGACCTCTACGAGGCCTGAACCTGGGTAAATCTTTGAGTCCCCTGTGTGCTTGTTTGCTAGCCGATAGATGTCTCCAGCGCTCCCTCCTTCTCCAAAACCCAAGCCCATAACAATGGGCATTGATGAGTTAAACCCTCGTCACGCCGCCTCCGCCTTCCGAAGAAATGGCTGAAGTTTCCAACGATGATCAAACCATATCAGACTTGAATATCTCGGAACGTTATCAAGCCGAGGCCGATGTATCCAGCGAGCCGGCAACTCCTATTCTCCCCCTACATCATAGAGTATCAGAAGAACAATATGTTATTCTGAAAAACAATTTGGATATGTAAATAAGTACTGCAATACTTTTGCTAGTGCTAAGTTTTAACTTATCTATTCAGCACTTTTGGCTTTGATATTATGTGGCTGAATTGTTTGCATAAGCACTTATCGTTTATCTGGCTTTCCACCTCGTCCCTTTCGTGAGCCGGCCAACTTTTAGCACAGAAACTTTGACGAGCAACGGAGCTCAATTGCTAAACCAGTTTAAACTCGGAAACAAAACCGGCTTCTAGTACCAACAATTCACTACTCGGAAAATGCCCACATCTAGCAATCAGACAAATAACCAAAGTATAGACTAGAAAATTTAAATTTATACCCAAAGGTACCAATTTTAGAATCGGAAATCCAAACCAGAACAAACATGAGCATAAAGTACTTTCAAGGGATTTTCGACTGTGACATGATCATTCGGAAATAAGATGGTAAAAACTTCTTAGAAAGATTTTAAGGGAACCAAGACTTTATTTCTCACTGAACATGTACACATATATGGTTACAAAGAAAAGAAAACTAAGAATAAAAGGGACATAGCTGAGAAATATTCCATGGTCTGTCTAACTCATCCGGATTTGTACTACCTACATCTCTCTTTCTCTTCTTAGTAGCAGGTCATTCTTTGACTGGCCGCATATTAGTTAGGTAGTATGAACCATTGTGCAATACTCGACTAACTAAAAATGGCCCTTCCCATACTGGGGAAACTTTGTGCTTTCTTTGTTGCACAAGCCAGAGAACGAAATTGCCCTTATTGAAAGACCGATTTCTGACTCTCTGGCTATGATACTTGCGTAACTTCTACTGATATGCTATTGACCTCATCTCAGCAACGACGCGAACTTCTTCAACTAAGTCGAGATCATTTTTTTGAGAAATTTTGGCCTCCTATTCAATATACGCGGCCACTCTAGGAGAAGTGTGAATCAAATCACTCGGAACAACTGCTTCTGCACCATAGACCAAGAAGAAAGGTGTGTATCCAATTGACCTGTTTGGAGTTGTTCGCGAACTCCATATTGTAGAAGGTAATTCCTCTGCCCAAGCCCTCGCAACATGTCGTAGTGGTGCTTCAAGTCTTGGTTTTAGGCCTTGCAAGATTAAACCATTTGCTCTTTCGACTTGTCCATTAGCTTGTGGATGTGCGACTGACGCAATGTCAAGCCGGATATTTTGTTCATTGCAGAATTCGGTAAGCTCTCCCATAGAAAAGTTACTCCCATTATCCGTGATAATGCTATGCGGATAACCATATCGAATTATAACATCCTCAACAAATCTTCTGGCTGTTGCTCCATCACAACTAGTGACGGGTTTAGCCTCAATCCATTTGGTGAACTTATCCACCATCACTAAGAGGTGTGTAAACCCACTTGGAGCCTGTTTAAACAGTCCTACCATGTCAAGCCCCCAGACCACGAAAGGCCATGTTATAGGTATTGTTCGCAGATGATCAGCCGGAACGTGAGCTTGTTTGGCGTACTTTTGGCAGCCCTTGCATGTCTTGACCAGCCGTTCGGAATCTGCCTTGGCTGTAAGCCAGAAAAAACCGTGTCGGAAAGATTTTGCCACTAAAGATTTGGCTGCAGCATGGTGACCACACTCGCCTTCATGGATCTCTCGTAAGATTTCCACTCCTTCTTCCGGAGATACACAGCGCTGAAAGACCCTAGATGCACTCTGCTTATAGAGCTCACCACTAATTATAGTATAGGCTTTTGCTCGTCGGACGATCTGTCGGCTCAGAACTTCGTCTTCGGTTAATTTTTTGTCTATCAAGAAATTAAGATAGGGTTGAGTCCAGCTGGGAATCACAGCCAAAACTGCTACTGAAGCTGAGTCAGATTTGGTCGAACTTTTATAGAGGGAACTTTGAGGCGCTCTAAAAAAGCGTCATTCGGGACCTTTTTCTGGGAAGAGCCTATTCGAGATAGTGCATTTGCTTCCTCATTTTCTATTCAATGGATGTGTTGAACTTCAAACCCTTCAAACAATTTAGATAATTCATCCACGACAGCTCTATATGCCGCCATGTGCTTGTTTGTCTTACAGATATCCGACACTTGTTGAGCAACAAGACCCGAATCTCCATAAAACATTAATCGTCGGATGCTGATGTCCTTAGCAATCCAGATTCCATGCAGTAGTGCTTCATATTCGGCAATGTTCTTCATCGCCGTGAAGTGTATCTGCAATACATAAAAAAGTTTATCACCTTGGGGTGACTTGAGCACCACGCCAGCCCCATAGCGCTTTAGACCTGTCAAAACGCAAGGATCCAGTATTCTGACTCTGGTAGGGTCATACTCTCCGTTGTCTCTGTCCAATCAGATCCAGTATTTGGGATTTGATTTGCTATACGAGGTTTGTACTCAATATCGAAAGTTGCAAGATCTATGCCCATTTGGCGATGCGTCCTGTGGTGTAACTATAGTTTTTATTATATCTCTCATGGGAGCTGTGCTCACCACGGTAATTGGATGTTCCTGAAAATAATGCTGTAGCTAACGAGATGCTAAGAACACATCGTAAGCCAGCTTTTGATAATGCGGATACCGCTGTTTTGATTCTGGTAAGACCTCGCTGAGATAGTAAGTTGGACGCTGCACCAAATGTTCTTGATTTTCCTCCGGTCTCTCCACCACCATGATGATACTAACGACTTTGTTTGTCGTAGCAAAATAGAGCAACATCGGTTCCTGTGGTTCTGGTGCTGCAAGGATGGGAGCACATGGGAGTACTGCTTTCAGGTCTTGAAGTGCAGCTTCAGATTCGTTAGTCCACACGAAATTCTTGGTCTTTTTCAGGAGCTTGTATAGTGGTGCGGCTCTTTCACTGAGGCGGCTTACAAA
Source organism: Avena eriantha (assembly GCA_910589775.1). Taxonomy (NCBI): domain Eukaryota; kingdom Viridiplantae; phylum Streptophyta; class Magnoliopsida; order Poales; family Poaceae; genus Avena; species Avena eriantha. The sequence goes on from OU342742.1 coordinate 505,124,641, forward strand.
CCGACTGATTGCGGCAATGCAACCTGTTAATCTTTGTACGTCCTTCAGGCGAGTTGGCCTGGAAATATTGAGTAAAGCCTTGATTTTGTCTCGGTTTACCTCTATGCCTCTTTGAGACATGATAAAACCTAACAATTTTCTGGCTGGGATTCCAAAGAAACGTTTCTTCGGGTTAAGCATTATGTTGTATTTTCGTAGATTGGCGAACGTTTCCTCCAAGTGGGAAATCAGGGTTTCCTTCTTTTTGGACATCACCGCAATATCATCCACATATGCATGTACATTGCGTCCAATTTGGTCGTGGAGGCAACGCTGCATTGTGCGTTGGTACGTAGCTCCTGCGTTTTTCAGCCCAAAGGGCATTGTAACGAAACCGAAGGTTCTGAAGGGGGTTATGAATGAAGTTTTGACTTTGTTAGATTCCTTCATCCGGATTTGGTGATAACCAGAATATGCGTCGAGAAAACATAGGAGTTCCGAGCCTGCCGTAGAATCGATAACTTGATCAATCCTAGGCAGTGCGAACGGATCTTTGGGACAAGCCTTGTTCAAGGCAGTATAATCAACACACATCCATAAATCAGTGGTGTCCTTTTAGGGACCATTACAGGATTGGCCGACCACTCAGTGTGGATGACCTCTTCTATGAATCTGGCTAACTCGAGTCGTGCTAATTCCTTATCTATTGCCTTACGCTTTTCGTTGCCAAAATGTCGTAGGTATTGTTTGACGGGTTTAGCATTCGGGTGTGCATTTAAAGAGTGCTTGGCAAGTTCCCTAGGTACTCCGGTCATGTCAGATGGCTGCCATGCAAAGATATCTTGATTTGCTTGGAGGAACTTGACGAGCGTGATTTCCTATGTGCTATCTAGGCCTACGCCTATCTAAGTCACCTTGGAGGGGTCATCATCCTTCAACGGCATCTTCTTCGTATCTTCTGATGCCTTGAACTCCAGATTCGGCTTTGTATCCTCCTTCTTTGTCGCGGGCATATCAGACGGATCTATGGTCTTCTTGATCTCCTGGTACTCCTAGGCATGCAACACGGATTCAGCAAAGGCGGCATTTCCATCCTTGCACTCTCGCGCTTTCTTCGGGTGTCCCCTGATGGTGATCACGCTGTTGGGACCTAGAATTTTCATCATATTGTAAATGTAACACGGACAAGCCATAAAAGCCCAGTAAGACGGACGCTCGAATATAGCGTGGTAAGCGCTCTTGAACGGGACCACTTCGAAGAAAAGTGCTTCCGTCTGGTAGTTCTTTAGAGTTCCAAAGGTAATCCAGAGTGATTTCTCCCAGGGAATTTGCTTGTCTTCCTGAGACAACTCCATGAAAGATCACAGAGCTGTAATTCAGCTGGGTCTCCGAGATCTTCATCCGACATAGCATTTCGACACAAAAAATGTTGATGCTGCTGCCACCATCCATGAGAGTCTTGCAGAAACCATAGCCTTCAATAAGTGAATTGACGACTAAGGTGTATTTTCCTTGCATGTGCAACTTAGGCGGATGATCAGCACGGTCAAAGGTGATTGCAACTTCCGACTAGTCCAAGAACTGAGGGACAGCCGGAACTGTTGCGTTGAGCTCATGTAGAAGTGCTTTCTTGACCTTTGCTGGTTGAGATCCGAGGAAGGTGACATAAGTGTCTTTCTTTGTCAGGAAGTTCTTTTTCCCTTCCGGCTTGGGATTGGAAGCTTCGGCTTCCTCCATGTCGGAATCATCCTTGGTCTCTTTATCCTTTTCGGGATTTTTCTTCCCCTTCTTCCACTTAGCCCTATAGCTAGCGGTATCGTCTTTCTTGATGTCGTCATTGAAATGACACTCGGCGTTTGTGTGGGACGAGCCCCTAGTGGCATCTAAGTGATGCAAACATGGTTTATTGGCAATGTCGGCCCAGGAGTAGGTTTTGCCGGGTTGTTGGTCTCCTCTACCCTGAACTCTTGATGTCCCGGACCGTGTCCACGGCCACTGTCGTGCCCTCCTCTTCTTCCAAACCCGAAAGTAGTAGTGACCACTGCCGTTTCCGCGTTGGGCTTTTCTTCCGAGGTGTTCTTGCACTTATGAGCTTGCTGCTTTGGTTGTTTTGCCGACTGTGGCACAGCTAGGGCGTAAAGTAATCCCTCTGCGTCGTCATCAGCATCTGCATACTTGCTCGTTGTTTCTATCTCAACCAAGTCAGTGACCTTGTCACACTTCAAGCGATGACGTAGTAAACCAACTGGGAGTCCTGCAATGAAAGCTTCAATCGCAGTTTGGTCATTTACTCCTTCACAGGAGTTCTTCGTGTCGATCCATCGTCCGAGATAATCCCGGAAAGTTTCTCTGGCTTTCTGGGTGCAACACTGTAGGTCTCCTACCGTACAGGGCCTCCGATATGTGCCTTCGAAATTCCGAAAGAACACACTTTGCATATCATACCAATTGTGGATGGTGTTCTCCGGAAGTTCATTGAGCCATGATCGTGCTGTCTTCCGCAACATGAGTGGGAGATATCGGGTCGCGACTAGGTTGTTTCCACTTTTGGCGATATACCAAGCCTAGAAAAAATCCTCGAGCCAAGTATGTGGTCGAGCTATACCGTCATAGGCTTGAATATGTCTTGAGATAGCAAATCCTTCCGGGAATTTTGTAGCTCTTATATATGTTCCAAAACACTTTGGGCCCACGTATATATTGTGATGGCTACGTGGTGGAGAGGGTGGAGGAGCTGGATGGTTTCCGGCTGTTCGCCGGCCTCTATCTGGAGCATCGTTATTCCGGTTCCAGGGAGGATCTTCATTACGACGAGCCCCCTGCTGGCTTGACTAATCATGGTGTCCATCATTCCTTCGTCCATCAACCGGACGACTTGTGTGTCTAGGAGGTGGCATTCTCTGTCTGTCCTCCTCCCGATGTTTCTCTTTATCTTCTTCCCTGCGACCGTTTTACTCTCGCTAGGGAGGATTCTTTGGATTCAGTGCAGCAATTGCCTCTTGCTCCGCAGCTGGGAAAACATTGCGCTAGTCACGTGCAGCTTTGTGGTGCTGTGCTGAAGATCCAGTTCTTGAGTAGTTGTCTTCCCGACGGTCGGAATGGTAATGCTGGTCCGGAACACGTTGGGGTCTTACATCATTCCATGCCGGATCCATGCGGCATTGGTCAAATTGGGAGACCAGTTTTTTGCCTCCGGACAGGGCGACCTTCTGCTTCTCCAGACCCTTGTTGAGTACTTTAATGCCCAATCGAATCTGCTCTGGGCCTGGATTACTTGATAGGATTTCTCGAGCCCCAACGGTGTTTTGCACTGTTGTTGGATACACCCAGTCTCCATTGCTATCGCGCCAAGGAATCCCATGGTCTCCTCCAAAGAACACTGTTAATCTGCAGGAATTGGTCGTCATGAGTATGACGCTTCCTGGTCTTTTGATGCTGCCAAGAGTTGTACTTCTCCGTAGCTGCCATGCGTTTCTTTTCTTCCTCAAGGTTTTTAGCTTCATCGAGGAGTACTTGGCGCCGCACTTCTAGGGCATGTGCCCTTTCGTCTAGCTCTGCAGCAGTAAGTTCTACAGCTGTAGGAATAAGTGTGGTTAATGCAGCATCGATGAGTTTACGCGCACCTTTGGTGATCACGTGTCCATCCACCGATTCTTCTTTGGGATCTTATGGGATTAATGCTCCATCCGAGTCTTCCTCATATTCCTCAGCAATCACCTCCTCTGCCGGAGGGTCTTTTGTCGGGGTCTTGTTCTTCTTCTTTGCCTTCTTGGCATCGCTAGTAGCAAAGAAGGCTTTGGGTCTGTTTCCTGGGTCTTTTGCCGGGGTCTTGTTCTTCTTCTTTGCCTTCTTGGCAGCGCTGGTAGCTCCTTCCTCTGCAACTCTGGAGTTATACTCCTCTTCATACTCGGCAGAGAACTTTCGGACATCTGCCGACGTCATCAAGTCTTCCGAGGATGCGGGTAAGTCGGTGTTTGTTCTGATCGCCTCCAGCACCGAGTCGGTGTTTTCTCCAGCATCGGAAGAGCCGGATCCGAATCCAACGTATCCGATGAAGTGTGACGTGTGGGTCCTGAGGTAGTTGCGGCTTTCCTCGTGGGCTTCCTCGAAGATCCTGATAGTCTCGAGGACCTCATCCATGCTTGCATCTTGCATCATCATACGCCTCAACATATGCCTCAGGAACGGTTGATCTGTTCCGGCGTTGGCAGGGCTGGAACCAAAGTTGTTGTTGTGATCCTCCTGGATTTCGACCTTAGTGGGTGGATCAATCTGGGATTCGGCCTCACTAGGGAGATCCACTCCAGATTCAACTTGAACCGTTAGGTCTGCTTCAGGCTCGGATTTCTCCACTATCTCCGCAACTGGTGCGGGCTGGGTGGGATTAGGGTTTTCTGAGATCCGGAACTCTATCGCCTCCACGGACAAAGGGGACCCAGAAATTTCTTCTGCCTCTATCATCACTGCTGGGGTGGGTGGGGCAGGTTCAGCGAATCCGATGTATACATCGATCTCGCCAAAAGACATGATGGTCTAGGCAGTCACGGCCTCCCTAGCCGGAATCCAGGTCTCGTCGAGAACGATGAGAGGGACGTCACTGGCGTAGAGGATGTGACCGACGGTGATAGTCTTGCCGATTTCGATTCTTGCAGATTCCGCTCGGAACACAGATCTGAAGCTCACTTGCCCCATGGTGGGCGCCAACTGCCGTCGGATTGATGACAAGTACGCCATGAGGGGGTCCTCGAGGCGTGTGCAAGAGAGGGGTGTAAGACGTACGATATTCCAGGATGGTGAGCACACAAATTTACCTAGGTTCAAATCTGCCGTCTTTGGACGGATCCTACTCCTGCTAGCAATCTAGTAATACGGCAGAGCCGGAATATGGGTTACAAGGGTTTCACCTGTGCGAGTTGAGATTGTAGACTATTGTCAGGTGGTAGGTGCCCTAAAGGCTTTCCCTAGGATGGCTTATATAGATATCTGGCCTAGGGTTTACAGGAGAGATCTATCCGGCTACGACTAAGAGTCGGTTACAGAGTACATCTGGAACTACATGTAACACTATGGGCCTACGTCAGTAAGTCTTCTGGTCCTTCCCTTAGCCGGACTAGACTCCATATCTTCTCCCTGACTAGGCCACCCGTGAAGCAAAGCTCTAACCCGAAGTGGGCTACCCTGGTCAGTGAGGAACTGTGAGGATACCCGGAAAGTATATCCCCAACACTTGTGCATATGAAGGTATTCCATAGGATATACTCCTTACCTCACCATTAGTTGACAAAAGCTATTTAACCAAAACTGTCTTGGCTCATTTTATATATTCTCAAATGTCCTAGCATTTCAAAACCTGAGCCAAGATGCCTTTGCAACCCTAACTATTTTAGTAGCTTCTATAAACAAAATTATGGGGATCTATAAGATATAATCTCCTTAGGTTTTCAAGACAGAACCTTCAAAATACTCTTACCTCTAGGTTTCTCTAAAACCTTTTTATAAAACATTTGAACTCTACTCTTGGTATATGTACCAAGGACCTTACCTTATTCAAACTCCAACCCCTTTAAATACCCATCTTTACCTCAAGATAGGCTTGGAGGTATCCATTGTAGTAGATTTGGTTTTCTTGTAACATGAGTTTCCTTGATATGCTAAGATGAATTGCCTTGATCCCCTGCTTGAATTGTTTGCTTAGGATTAGTATGAGATATCCTAGGAGCTCATCAGTTAGCATCTAGCTAATCCCAAAGTATCAACCCTAAGCAAGTTAACCCAGCTGGATTTGATCTACATCCACCAGGGATCATCTATAACCCTTAACCAGATCACATGTATAGTTATTCATTCTACAAACTTCCAAGTAAATGAAGACCAATATCAAGCCTGGATCTACCCTACTCAATCTACACTCCAACATCATCCATTTGATGATGATTTGTAACCTTGCATCCTCTCAAAATCACCCCCTCTTATATTCTAGTCAAAATCTCCAACTCTGCCAAAAATGACCAAGTCTGGAAATCTGATATCAATATCTCATCTTTTAGTCTCCCTCTTTTACAATCCTTCTGCATTTTTGGTAATGCACTTGAAAAATCTTGTATAACATATTAAGTTCTATCAAGTCCCACTCTTTCCCTTTAGTAGATCATCATCTAACCCACTTGTTCTGGATGGTTTTGCAGGCAAGAAAATAATAATTCCTGAAACTCTTTTCAACATGCCTACTTTGGTAGAAGCTCCCATCTCCACACTATCTTCTTTGGACCAACTATTTGTATGATTTTGTTATACTCATAAAGGTCTATTTATCACTAATTCACTTGTTTCAATTGGATCCTTGTGCTTCTAAACCCACATGGTTTAGAAGGTTACATCATAATATGTCTTGGCACCCTTATTTTTATTCAATATCTAGCATCAATCCTTGTAGAACTCAATCATGATCAACCTCAAATATTTGCTCCATGGTGATCTACATAACTTGGTATATCCATCCATATATCCCATGACCCCAGGGGAGCTCTGAGCTCCAAGATCCAACAAGGTTTTGAAGGTGTAAAAATAACATTCCCCTAGATCCTTTATTCCCTGTTTCCTACGAAAATAAAGTTGGATTCTCAACACCCAAGGTTGTAAATGATAGATACACCTTAGGAACATCATCTACCTTGGGTATAAAAATTTATCCAAATTTACCTATAATTCTTGTGACCCAAAAAGTAATTAATTCATTTATTAGACAAAAACCCCAATACTCCCTCTATAAAGGCAAGTTTGTTTTTCTCCAAATCACCTATCCAACCTTGGGCTCATCTGAGGCCTATATATCATACCCTATCTTACCACTTCAGAAATAAATATTTTTTGAAGAGTTTTAATAATTCTTTTTGCCTAGTTTCTTAAATTGCAAAAATGGAAAAAAATGTTTAAAATACTTTTATGCCTCAATAAATCTAGGAAAAATTCTCCAAAGTGTGAAATGATATTTGGGAATATCTCAAACCAAAATCCATCCTTGCCCAACTCACAAATCTCAAATTAACACAATAAAATAGATTCAACACTATTTGAATAATTGATGAAAAGTGCACCAAAAATCATCTGAAAATTTTCATTAAATTCCTGGAGGAGTATGTTGATAACATATTTATACCAACATCATTATGTCAACTGGCCAAGATCAATTTTGGAGAACTTCTTTAATAACCATCATTATAGCCAAAATAGAGGTAACCCTAAACTTTGAACTAAACCTCATCTAAAACCCCATCAAACCCCCATGACTGACCACCACATCATCTCATAACACTCTCTGGTCGACACCACTATAGCTCTACAGTACCCAGCTCCCCCACTCATTTGTCCCTTGTGTTTGTTTGAGAGAGAGACAAGGGACAAGTCCTTTCTTGCTTTAATAAGCTTTGCAACTGCTGCACCCCTGCCCCTCTACCAGTAACACCCAAGAGTACCACCTCCTCCCTCCTGCTTAGGCCTGGATAGGATGAACAAGGGAAGGCACTTCGGCCTCCCTCCAAAAATCACACCAGGTGTTCTCTCCTCTACCCCTCCCTCTCTGCATGTGGCGTGGCTAGACTCCCCTCTTCTACCTGCATCTAATCCATCTCTATTTTGCGCTCAGTATCGATGCCACAGACCGAACCATCAAGCATAAACGAGTTTTCTCGCGGGCACCGTCGCGTGAGCTCCCCCAGTCGCTGAACCCTCCCTTGTCGCCCCTCGCTAGAGTCACCATTGCCGACCGCGTTGACCTTCCGCCCTCTCGGCGCCAATACAGGCCATCAGGTGAACCCCGCTTCCCTACCAACCCGGCTAGGGTTACCTCTTCGAGCCTTCTATCGTGCGGGGGAAGATGAGTGATGGCTGTTGGATCATTTCTAATCAGATGGCCCGAGCTCCTCCTTACTGCTTCACTTTCCCGATGTCGCTGATCGGTGGTCCTGCCGCCCGGGTTCGAACCCGCCGTCCGGCGTTTCCCTTCGCCCTGGTAGGCTGGATCTCCCCTGTGAGGCCTAGCTCCATCTGGAACCGGCCCGACTATGGATTTCCCCTGCCTCCTTTTTCTTTAAAAATTTCAGAACTAAATGCATGCAGTTTGGTTTAAATTCAAATGAAATTGGAAAACATTTATATATGCAGTGTGTGCAGGCATGTTTTGTGCAACATGCAGAACTGGTCCTCTACATAAAATAAATTTAATTTTTTACTGGCATTTAATTTACTAAAATGTTCCTTTTCCCTAAATAATTTTATCAGGCAGCAATACATAACTAAATGGGATGAATCCAAGTTCCTCTAAAATTTATTTCCTATACCTATCATGTAAACTTTAGCTCATGCCAAGGCGAACCATGGTTTGACATTAATAAAAATAACAAAAGCCACCCAAGTTTGAATTTACAAAATTCCCTAGGACAAACTATAACATATTTTGAGTTTATTCCAACTGCAAGTGATGTGGTACATCAGTACCTATCAGAACCTAGGCTATCACTATTTATTGAGACTCTGTTGAATTCTAATAAATTCAATACTTATGTATGTGGTATTATCACTAGATAAATCATTTCAGAACCTTGGGAACTCCAAAAATAGTGATTCCAATTTCTAATGGAAGGTATTGGTAATGCGTATCCACTACCCTTGGTCTCATACCTTTTTTACCTGTAGATTTTATCTGGTTAAAAAGACAATTTGCATGTAGAACTGACTTTGGGAGTTTCCCAACGACATTCTGGTAATTATTTTGAGTTGAATACAACTCTCAAAAATCTTAAACACCAAATTGTACAAGAACCTCTAAGGAAAAATTATTGAAGCTCCAGGTCTTTTATGATGTTTTCTTCACCTAAGCTAGAGGTTATTTTCACTAGAAAAATCATAACAAAATATAAAAAATTGATAAAATCATGAAACCACTTTTGGTGGCCTAGTTATTTCAAAACCTATCTGTTGATATCATTTTTGTACATTGATATCATACAGACCCAAGCCTTAGTTCAAAACCCCTTCATTAGGTGGTATTTGATAAATAAATCACAAAGGCACATCCACAAAGGCAATTAAAGTATTTACAAAGGCTATGATGTTAATCTATCAAAACCTACTAAAGTGATTAATGTGTTGTATGTCTGTTTGCTGTATGGTATTGGCGATTGTATGCCTTGTGTTGATAGTGCCATTTGTTTGCTTCCATGTGATCCATAACAACGATAGATGCGATTATATCGGAGACTAGAAGAAGATGGTTATTATTATTGGTTATTAAGGTATTCTAAGAAGAAGTCCAGGTACATATATTGCCAGTTTGCTAGTCTCAGGCAAGTCACCTTCTCAATCATCAGCCTTGTCCTACTATTTTAATTATGCATGTTTTACCTACTGTTTTACAAAAACTGCATTTGTTTTATTATATGATGATATATATCTGGTAGTTTCTTGGCTCCTCCAAACCATTACAGTTTTGTACTACTAATTAAAATACCCTTCATGACACCTACTTGCCCTTAGTATGATAGTTGGTGTGTAACACCATACCCCTTGGAGACCCCATTTTAGCCGAAGAAAGACTATAGGATGGGAAGACCCCGGAAAAGTTTTACAAGATGCTATATTATAAAACCTTGGTGAGGTTTGACCTACCAAGAGAAGTTTGAGAAAATCAAAAAGGTTTTGGTTTTACAAATGAGGCTGCAGGAAAAAGGTGGAAAATGTTTAAAAAAACGGACCCGTTTCTTTGTAGCTTTAGCTATAACAACTTAACCCGTGCAACCACATTACTCTTGTATGGGACAGGGCTGGGCTGGAAGTTTGTCTGCTCTGGTATGAGTTGCCTCACAACTACTACAGGGGAATTCAAAATCCCTAGAGGGTGGGATTTCTCTGGGTCCCTAAGATATACCTCACACCCAGGAGAAGGAACAAAGGGTCTACGAGCCTCCATGCGTTACTATGAGCCTCTAATTGAAAGCGTAGTAAGGCGCTCCGGTTGGTCCACGGTACCCGATGTCCCGGTGTTGAGGGGAACAACTCTCATAGGGTAACCACTTATACTGGAGTGGACATTCCCAAGGTCTTGACCGGTTACTCGACCCACAATCGGTGTAGATCAGGGCAGGGTACCCGGATGGTGTGGGTAAAGTGTACAACCTCTATAGCATGTAAATCTATTCGAATAGCCATGTCCGTGGTTAAGGACGGGTTGGAAAAACTACTATAGAGCGGTGCTGTTTTTGTTTTCAAAAAGGATTTCAGAAAAGAAAGTGTTTTGAAACCCTGGTGGTCTAAAGGACACTATGGAAGGTGAGGTGATCTGAAGGATCACGGAAGATGGAAGGTTTGGTCGGTTGAGGACCATGAGATGAAATAGGGTGACCCAATCCTAGTGTTTTCCAAAACTTTTCAAAAAGGTTTTCAAAAAGGTTTCCAAAAAGGTTTTACAAAAGGTTTTCAACAAATATATTGAGATGCTATATCTATAAGAGAAACTATTTGAGGAAAGAACCCCTCTTGGAGCCCTCCTACTACCACAGACATATTGCATATCCTATTGTTTTTTATTATTCTCTTAAGGTGGTTTGCGAGTACATTCAAAGTACTCACTAGCATTGTTCCTGGCTATTTAATTGGCCGAATATTGATAAGAAGGTTATGTTAACAACTACGCGAGCTAGGACATTCTCCCAGCCAGTTGCCTGTAGGTTCAGGCATAGCTCGGGCTCTATGTTTGATGAAGTTCCGCTGATGATGACTAATGTAGCCATAATGGTAATGGAGGTATGACTTGTATTCACTTAAGTAATGGGTGTTTACTTTGATACTTGTCGGTTATGTGCCACGACAAACTGATCATGGGGTCGTGGTGTATGCATAATAGGGATTCTCGGAGGATTAATCCTAGGGCTCCACAAACCTAAGCTTGGGGATGTATGGGGACCTCTCGAAATGATAGTAACACACAAACTCAAAACTCATTTGTCATTTATGGGAACCCATGCTATGAAAATTTTGCAACTAAAAATTCTATGGTCATCTTTGATAACACATGCTATTATGATGAAACTAATAACGCTCATTCACTTGGTACTAATGCTACTAGTGATACTATTGATGATGAGGAGTGGTGCTTAGGTATGCTATATGACAATACTTTATATGATAGTCCTATTGTAACACCCCAAAAACATTAATCAATATTATCAAGTTCTAATCACCCAAATTTAGGGTTAACAAAAACTTTTATTTCGAAAAATCTATATGAATGCATGTGTGATTTGCATTAGTGTAGTATTGATTGAATTTGCCATGTTTGATTGCTAAAAATGATGAGAAATGGTTTAAAGATGAATGCTACATCATCTAAGCCAATAACAAACAAAATCAAAAGAAATCAAAAATGAAATAAATAAGCTAATGGTCATTTTCACCAAAGTTAACCACTAGGCCACTTTGAGTGTACCTAGAAGAGAATTTCTAACAGAAACAATTCCACTTCTTTTCACCCCTTGCTAGACCAAGTAAAAGTGAACCAAGTCCCACTTTACAAGCTCACCAAAACTATTTTCAAATCTATGTAAAGGACAGTTCAAATTTCAATCTAGTTCATATGGTAAGCTCACCATTTTGCAAAAACCTATCAAACCAATTCCACTTAACTTCTCCAAGAAATCATAGACACTCAAACATAAGATAAGATCACTCCCCAATTTTAATTCAAAAAATTCAAACTAATTTTCTTTCGGCCATTTAAACAAACACTTGGCAGGAACTAATCAACTATAGCCTAACTTCACTGTTTGAGCAGTGATCACTCGACCAAATGGTTCCCTCTTCACTTCCCTGTCTCCCTAGTGTCTAGCCAGACATAGGCAGCAGCCCCCCTTAGCCGTTTTGCACCAGTGCGTCACCACCCGAAGCCACACTCGCCGGCCGACAGTGGACAGAGCGCCAGTGACCACGCCGCCCTCTCCCACGAGTCGCACCAGACACGCCACCGTCCACCACCACCCCCTGTCCAGCACACGACCACAGCCAAGCCATGGACCACCCCCGCGCTGTGTTGTGCAGATTGGGCCAGCCCGTTTAGTTTCCCGCACAGGCCTGGTGATTTAAATAAGTATTTTACAATTTATTTAAAACCACATTCTGTTAGTAGATTCAAAAATCAATTGAAAGAGATTCAGTATACCAAATTACATGATTCCAATTTTGTTAGAAAGATATTTAAATTATCTATCCAAGCCCGTTGGATTAAAATAAATTGGAGTTAAAGATCACCTATAGTAAAAATAACAAGACAGAGTTTTCCAACTTCAAACATTTTTCAAAAATCAACCATAAATGCTTTTGAGTTGATTGCAACTCTCAAAAATTACATTTGATAAGATTTATCTGAATATGTAAAAATATTTAGGTTTGCATGGAGTGACATTGGACTAGTACAAAAATGATTCTATATAGGCATTTCGAATCACTTAAATCTATTAAATGATAATCTTAAATTTAATAAAATATGACCAACACTTTACATCACATTCTCATGTATTAGAGTAAGTGGTGATGACATGTGTCAAGATGATCCCATATTTTAACTGGAGAATATTAAATCTTAATTATTTTCAATGAGTAGAAATTACTTTTCTAAAATAAGATAAATAAGATTAAGTCTTTAATTGATGTGATGATTGTGATGATGCTAGATAGACTTAGTTAAGTATTTTTTGGTGATTGTGTACCCCATATTCATTTACAGACGATAGCACCGACCCGGGATATGAGGAGGAGTAGTACTACCTAGAACAAGAAGAAGAAAACTTCAACCACTACTCTACTCAAGGCAAGCCTAACACTACAAGTTAACTATGCATGTTAACACTTGCCCCCTTGATAACTTAACAAAAATGCATTAGGCATGCTTGGTTATGCAACTTTGATTTATACCAATCCCAAGTTTTACTTGCAAGCTTTATGCGTTTACTTTGCCAAAGTTCTTTACTTTTAGTTAGTGCTTTGTGAGTATTGGAAAAATAGTATAGATAGCATAAAGAATATAAAACTAGGCCTAACTAGTTATACTTAGATGTCATTCCATGGCATGAGATTGGAGATTAGTACGCCTCATTAGTGAACACCCTCAACTTTAGGGGTCTAGTGCTAAGCATAAAAGTTGATCACTTTAGATGGGAATATTTGGTGAAAATGATTGTGAAAACCTTGGAATGATGATTCATTCTATTTAAATGTTTTGACATGTGTTATGGACACAAAAGGATATTGCAAATGTATCTATAATTTTTGATGTTCCATGCTTGGTTTTATCTACTTTCTTGTGTTTTGTTCAAACTTTGGAGTACTTTTCATATGATTTCTTGGACTAACCTATTAACAAGATGCCATAGTACCAGTTGCCTATTTTCTGCTATTTTTGGTTCCAGGAAAGTTAGAAAATGAATATTCTCAGAATTGGACGGGACAAAAGCCAAAGTTCCTATTTTATCGGAAGACTCAGGGAGCCATAATATGAGACGGAGGAGGGCCAAGGCCTGGCCACACCCCCCAGGAGCGGGTACCCCCAGGCCGCGCCAGGGCATGGTGTGGGCCCCCTGGCTGTCCACCGGCCTTGCCTCCTTTGCCTATAAGAGCCTCCCGATACCAAAACCCTAGATCGTCAATCAGAAATCCACGAAAAAGTTCCGCAGCACCGCCGCCACCGAATGGGATATTTGGGGGACAGAAAGTCTCTGTTCTGGCACCCTGTCGGGACGGGGAAGTGCCCCCGGAGCCATCTCCGTCGATCTCCACCACCATATCCATCACCGTGTCTGATTCCCATGATGAGGAGGGAGCAGTTCTCTCTCGAGGCTAAGGGTTCTACCGGTAGCTATGTGTTCATCTCTCTCTCTATGCATGATCTTATTGAGATCATGAGCTTGTAATCTATAGATCTACCTTGCTACTCAAGTGCTTTAATAGATCTCTGCTCTCCCCATGTGTGTGAAAGTGATAAACGTGCACATCATGGTGGCACTTAGGCTAGAGATTACAAATACTTGTTATGAGTTATATTTGGAGTTGGATGTCTTTATGAAATTGTGGTGTTTGTTGGAACCATCTAGTGCTCAAGGTGACAGTGTGGGGTTATCTAGATGGAAAAGGCTTACTTTGAGGTGTGCTATTATGGCCCTACCATGGATTAGAGTGTCCAACCGGAGAGTAGTTCAGCGTAGTATCATAAAGAGAAGATATTTATATGAGAGTGTTCACTAGTGAAAGTACAATCCCTAGGCCTTGTTTCTAAGCATTGATACAACGTTTGCTACTAGATCGGTTACATGTTTGCTTGCTTCCATCTTTATTTCAGTTTTACTTTAGTCTTTTCCACGCCATCAAGCTATTTTCTATCACCATTACCACTTATAATTATCTATACCACTTGTTTTTCACTATCTCTTCGCCGAACTAGTGCACCTATACACCTGACAAGTGTATTGGGTGTGTTGTGGACACAAGAAACTTCTTGTATCTTGATTGCAGGGTTGCTTGAGAGGGGATACCTTTGACCACTTCCTCCCTATGTTCGATAAACCTTGGGTGATCCACTTAAGGGAAAACTTGTTGTTGTTCTACAAACCTCTTCACTTGGAGGCCCAACAACTGTCTACAAGAATAGAAGTGCGTACACATCAAGCTATTTTCTGGCGCTGTTGCCGGGGAGGAAAGGTAAAAGGTATTCACACCTGAGGACTAAAGAAGAAGAACCTCCCATGGCAAACACATATTTTTTGGCACCGTTGCCGAGGAGGTAAGGTAAAAGGTACTCACATCCTCTGGTGTGAGTGCTCGAAGTTATTTCCTTTAGATTCTGCAATTTTGTATTTTTGTTTCTTGTTTTCACTAGTTAGGCTTAATGGAAAACAACAAAAATATTAGAGAGCTTTATAGTATTTATCTTGAGTTAGGACATGAAGTGTTTGAAGAGAAAATTAAAAAATCTATGGAACTTTATTTCCATGCTAATAGCAATGTTGTTAGTATGAATTCGTTGAACACCATTATTGCTAATGCTATGGAAAAGACTAAGCTTGGGGAAGCTGGTTTTGATGAGCATGATATTTTTAGTTCCCCAGCTTTGGAAGATAGCTATTCTATTGCTTATGATGATATCAAACCTCCAATATATGATGATTATAATGATGAATATGATATTTTCAGTCCACCTTCTATTGATGAGGCAATAAATTATAACTACAATACACCTCCTATATTTGATGATTATGGTGATGAGAATAATAATGATAGCTATTTTGTTGAATTTGCTCCCACTACAATTAATAAGAATGACTATGCTTATGTGGAGAGTATTAATTCTTTTATGGATGTGGCTCATGATAAGAATGTTTTATGTGATAGTTATATTATTAATTTTGTTCATGATGCTACTGAAAGTTATTATGAGAGGGAAACATGGTTTTATGTATCTCAACAATATTAAGTTTCCCCTCTTTATGTTGAAAATTTTGAAGTTGCACTTGTTTTGCTTTCCTATGCTTGTTGCTTTGTGCTTTCATGACTTGTTTCTTTAAAATATTCCTATGCATAGGAAGTGGGTTATACTTAAAAATGTGCTTTGAATTTGCTTCTTGATGCTCTCTTTTACTTCAATTCATATTTCTTATGTGAGCATGTTCTCAAACTATCATCCTAACTTAAAGGCGTTAAAGAAAAGTACTTATTGGGAGATAACCCAAAAGTTTTAGATGAGTCTTGGAAGTTATTACTTCAGTAATAAACGCTCCTTATCCTTTTTTATTTTCTTTTTGTGCCAAGAGTAACCTCTAATGAGAGAGAAGTAATGATTGGGAAAGTTGCTGTCCCGAAACAGATTTCTGTGCTTCACCGTACAAATTCGTGTAAAATATCTGAACTTTTTTTTGAGGCGTGAACTTTTGTGATTCTGCCCCAGGTTGTTATCTAACTTTCGTTAGTTCAACACTTTATGATTTGAGCAATAGAAGATCTTCGAAAAAATTCGTCTTTCCCTGCTGGTCTGTTTTGATAGATTTCTGCCATTATTTGCTTTTGCTTCTTGTTGGTTCCTTTTTGAGTTCACTTCGGGGAATTGAGCTTTTTGAGGGAAGTGCTACAGTAGCTAGTGTTCTAATGGAAGTTTATTGGTGTTGGAACTGAACCTAAAGACCTATTATCTTGAGTGCACTAATGTTGCTAATAAAGATTGTGTGAAGTTTTGTATGAAGGAAAAAATTTAGGTGTATGGAAGAAATGAGTAATGAGATGAAGGATGGACTACAGCTCAAGCTTGGGGATGCCGTGCGTGTCACCCCAAGAAATATCCAAGAAGTACAAGCGTCAAAGGTCGGGGATGCCCAAGGCATCCCCCTCTTCATCAATAAAAATCCCAGGTTTTTTCCAAACACTTCATTTTTATTGTTTCATGCACAGTTGTGTTGTTCTTGGAGCGTCTTATTTTTCGTTTTCGTTTTGGTTTTTCGTTTGCTTGTTTTGGTTAGTTTGCTAAATAAATTGGTTGGACCCCCTCTTTCATGCATTGGTTTTCAAATAGTTTGGTTTGGATTGGAAAATAGTAGGAAAGCTCATGCTTAAGTAGTAAAGAGAGCTTGTTTTTGACTATGGCCTATGCTTTTTCATGCCATGCTTTATATTGTTTTGGCTTTATGCATAGTATTCTTTTTTGTAGCATGACTTGTTATAAACAATTGAGATTGCTTAATGTGCCTTGGATGAATCATGCGTTGTTTTATCATATTAAAGCATAGTATAAAGGTATTCTCCTTTGATGCTTTATTTGGGTTGACTTGGCGCATGCTCACACCATGTTATGACTATCCCAAGTCACCATAGCCTTTATTAGCCTTTAGTTTTCAACTTGTAGTATCACTTTATGCTTTGATTAATGATGTTTTGTCGCTCTACATGATTATGGCCATTGTTGCTCTCTTAGTTTGTCGCTCCTAGTCTTTGGCTAGCCTCCACCACCAAGTATGAGTTACACTCATGCATCCAACTCCTTAAACCAAGTTATTCCAAAGAGTCCACCATACCTACCTACTAGCATTTGCTATTCCAAGTATATTCATGTTTTTATCTACCTTCCAAATTAAACTTTTTATGAGAAAACTAGTGATTAAAGCTCTCACGAACTTGATGGCACACTTTACTTTTCTTGCCCTTAATAAACTTGAACCATTGTGTCGTCTATGTTGTATATGCTTGCACTTATTTGTTGGGGATTAGCAGAACCATGCTGTCATGGGGAACACTTTCAACATTGCATTGGTACTTTGTACCTAGTTGATATCATCCTCTTTTGTCTATGGATGTCGTCAGTGTGAAATGAAAGGGGAGCTTGTAAGTACATGGAGTTAAGTATATGTGTTAGAGAAACGCCTGGGCCGCTGGTCTAATCCATGCTGACATGGTGGAAATGTCAACACCCGGATTTTTAATCCCAGAAGCTCGTTATGCCATACCTCGCAATCCCAGGATTACCATTTTTGCGAGACATAACGGGTTGGATATCACAGTACATCATCCATTGCAAACCATACATAAGTTCTTACACAAATAAGGATCTCATGATCCAGTCTTAATACAACAAGCAGCGGAAATAAAAGATAAGCGTAGCGGTGGGGTCCATCTTCAGGGGCACAGGCAATGCTGACGAAGGCAGATAGTCCTAGTTATCATAGCCGTCCTATTGGCCATCATCTTGATAGTCTCCT